>CM053403.1:60915320-60950997 GCA_028644305.1 Xerus rutilus | reverse complement strand
AAAGAACTCAAAAACTTAACACCCAATAAACAACCCAGTCAATAAATGGGATAAGGAACTGAACAGACACTTCACAGAAGAAGAAATACAGTTGGTCAACAAATATATTAAAAAATGTTCAATGTCTCTAGCAATTAGAAATGCAAATCAAAACTACATTGAAATTCCATCTCACTCCAGTCAGAATGGCAATCATCAAGAATACAAGCAACAGTAAATGTTGGCAAGGATGTGGGGGAAAAGATTCATTCAAATTGTTGGTGGGACTGCAGATTGGTACAACATACTATCGAGAGCAGTATGGAGATATCTAAGAAACCTTGGAATAGAACCGCCATTTGACCCAGTCATCACACTTCTAGTTTTATACCCAAAGGACTTAAAATCAGTATACTACAGTGATGCAGCCACATCAATGTTTATAGCAGCTCAATTCACAATAGTTAAACTGTGGAATCAACCTGGTGCCTTTAACAGATGAATGGAAAAAGAAACTGTGGTATATATACACAATGGAATAGTCCTCAGTCTTAAAGAAGAATGAAGTTAATGGCATTTGCTGGTAAATGGATGCAGCTGGAGAATATGCTAAGTGAAATAAGCCAATCCCAAAGAACCAAAGGCTGGATGTTTTCTCTGATACGCAGATGCTAATTCACAATAAGGGAGGGAGAATAGTGATATTTTGTAGTAAACAGGGGAGGGGAGGGGAGGGAGGAAGGATGGGGGTAGGAGTAATAGTAGAACAAACTGGATATTATTACCCTATGTGCATAAATGATTACATGACCTGTGTAACTAGAAGTCATGTACAACCAGATGAATAAGAAGTTATACTCCATTTATGTATGATGTGTCAGAATGCATTCTGTATAACTAATTAGAATAAATTTTAAAAATTAAAAAAAAAATACAAAATAGGGCTGAGGATGTGGCTCAGTGATTGAGTGCCCCTGAGTTCAATCTTCAGTACCAAAAATAAAATAAAATAAAAAAGAATAAGGAGATTTGAGTTCTGATCTTGATTCTGCTTTTAACTAGGTGTGTAATATCTTGGGCAAGCCAACAATCTCTCTGGGCCACAGATTTCCATCTATAAAATAAAGGATTAGAACAGTAATTCTCAGGCTTTAATTTTAGCAGAAACTCTTGTGAAGTTTTCTGAAAAATACACTATTAATCAATCCAAATTCAGAAAGTACAAATACAAAAAGGACTTTATTTTAGGCCTTAGGAAGGGCAATTTAGGAAACAGATCCAGATAAATCCAAACAGTATTTTGAAGAAGGTAGGGAAGATGGCAGCTTATATAAGCAAACAATGTTAAATTACAAAGCAGTAAAAAATGTTTTGTGGGTAAACCAGTTGGAGTGGAGAATGAGGCTGTGTGACAGGGACTATGTGACTGACAAAAGATAAAGAAAAGAAAGTATATACTATGTTAAAATCTCCATAAACCAAGAATCTGATAAACTTGATATGCATCTTGAGCCTCTGTTCCAGATACCTGAAGTCAAAGGGTAAAAGTACCAAAGTTCACCTCTCTAGGCAGCAGTTTGAATCATGCATAATTCTTACTTCCCTAATGGCCTCCCCTTTCCATTATGAAAAGCTCTTTTTTCTTTCTTTTTTTCTTTTTTTTTTTTTTGAGGTGAGGGAGTACAGGGGATTGAACCCAGGGGCACTTAACCACTGAGCCATGTCCCCAGCCGTTTTGAAATATTTTATTTGGAGACAGGGTCTCACTACATTGCTTATGGCCTTGCTAAGTTCCTTAGGGCCTTGCTAAATTACTGAGGCTGGCTTTGAACTCCTTCTGCCACAGCCTCCTGAGTCACTGGGATTACAGGCCTACACCACTGTACGGCCAAAGCTCTTTCAGTGTTGCTTTCATCATGTTTTTTCTGTTTATTTTTGCAGTACATCCCTGGATGCTCACCCCAGAGATATTTCAAAGAGCTCCTCAGGTGAGTTCGTTGTTCAGCAAAGGTTAGGAATTTCAGGGCGAGATGTTCTTTTGGTTTCCTTCTAGAGTTGACATTTTATGAAGTAAATTTATTTACCAGTGCTTTTTCTTTATTTCTTTTTTCTTCTTTTTTTGGTACTAGAAATTGAACCAGGACCTCTCACTAATTAAGCAAGTATTTTACCACTGAGCTATATCCCCAGCCCTTTTTATTCTGTTTTGAGACAGGCTGTCCTTGAACTTGTGATTCTCCTGCCTCAGTCTCTCAAATAGCTGGAATTAGAGTGTGGGGGGGTTCACCTGGAGGAGATGAAGTCACACAGTCAGGGTCCCTAAATCTCTGACGTCTGCCTTGGGCTATTTATCCTAGCTGACTCACCCCATCAGCCTGCTCCTGGAATACACAGACTCAAGCTATGAGGAGAAGAAATACCTCATGGAGGACGCTCCGGATTTTAACAGAAGCCAGTAGCTGAATGAGAAATTCAAGCTGGGTCTGGACCTTCCCAATGTGCCCTACTTGATTGACGGAGCTCACAAGATCACCTAAAGCAATGCCATCCTGTGCTACAGGATGCCCACAAGCATAACCTGTGTAGGGAGACAGAAGAGGAGAAGATTCGTGTGGACATGTTGGAGAACCAGGCTATGGACATCCGTATGTATTTCATCATGCTCTGCTACAATCCTGACTTTGAGAAAAAGAAGCCTGAGTACTTGGAGGCCCTGCCTGAGAAGATGAAGCTGTTATCTCAGTTCCTCAGGAAGCGGCCATGGTTTACAGGGGACAAGATCACCTTTGTGGATTTCATCACTTATGATGTCCTTGACCATCACCAGTGTATTTGAACCCAAGTGCCTGAGGTGTTCCCAAACCTGAAGGACTTCATGACCTGCTTTGAGGGCCTGAAGAATATCTCCGCCTACATGAAGTCCAGCCGCTTCCTCCCAACACCTGTGTTTTCAAAGATGGCCACAACAAGTAAGAGTCTGTAATGCCCAGACTGAGAGGAAGGATCTGTCCTTGCCCCTGCTGGCCCCAGGTTCCTCACACAGCTGGTTCTCTGCCCCCAGGCATCAGTCTTCTCAGTCCTTTCTTCTCTTTCTACTCCATCCTCCTCTGCAAGGGCTCCTTGGCTCCCTTTCTTCTCCCCAGTTCCTCCCCCAGTGGAACCCCTGCAAGCTTCATCTCCCATTCTTTTTTTTTTTTTTTTTTTGGTACTGGAGATTGAACTCAGGGGCACTCGACCACTGAACCACATCCCCAGCCCTATTCTGTGTTTTATGTACAGACAGGGTCTCACTGAGTTGCTTAGCGCCTCGCCATTGCTGAGGCTGGCTTTGAACTCGCAATTCTCCTGTCAGCCTCCCAAAGTGCTGGGATTACAGGCTTGAGCCACCGTGCCCGGCTTTCATCTCCCATTCTTCTTCAGCAATGTCTCCTCCCTCTTCTTTCTCTGCCCTAAATTCAGCCATACAATCCTTGGCTCTGATTTGAGGAGCTGATTGCATCTTTACTTCTGAGAACTGTCTGAAAATCCAGTGAACTGTCCGGACCCCAGAGTGGCAGCTACCTGGGCCTGGTCTGATCCCAATAAAGCCTGAAACACACACACACACACACACACACACACAAGCTGGAATTACAGGCAGGTGCTACCATGCCTAGATTACCAATGTATTTTGCCTAGAGCCATACCTGTGGCTGTAGTCAGGCCCCTCTGTCTGTAGTCAGTATTCATATCAAATGGGTAGACTTTATGGTGATATTCTGGACACAGCAATTGCTGGTGGCAGTGGTCCTCTGTCTCACTTATCATAGTAATAATGAAGAATAACTTGTCTTCTATAACGCTTTCTGCTTTACAGAGAAGTATACAGAGGAAAATGACATTATGAAGAAATAGTGTATATGTGGTTTATTATTAAGCACTGAAACCTCCAAATGTGTTTGTGTGTGTATGTGAGGTTGAGGGAGCGGGGAAGAGAGAAAGACGGAACTGAAATGCTTGACATTTTTTAGCCTGCTTCCCCATGAACAGCTGGTTAAATTCCTAACTTGTGAGACTTGAGACTGCTTGGCTAGGAGTTGTTGAATTTCATAGAGCAGAAAAATGCTTTCTGTAAGCTTTAAGCAGGAGAGTCTTTCATGTTTTCATGGAAAATGCAGACTTTTTTAACCTTAGTCTTGATTACCAGCAATCCATTGTTCCTGTACCCCTCCCCCTGCTCCCTGCCAAACTTTTTTTTTTTTTTTTTGGTACTCAGGGGTATTCAATCACTGAGCCACATATCCAGCCTTTTTTTGTATTTTATTTAGAGACGGAGTCTCACTGAGTTGCTTAGCGCCTCGCTGTTGCTGAGGCTGGCTTTGAACTCGCGATTCTCCTGTCTCACTCAGCCTCCCAAAGTGTGGGGATTACAGGCTTGAGCCACCGCGCCCGGCGTAAATGAATCTTAAATGCATGTTTCATGGCCATTATGTATGCCTCCTCAAAGCCTTTCAGTGGCTCCTTTTTTCTAGGTGTAAAATAATTTTATTCTATAAAGTATAAACCACCTTTTCTCTCAAGTTTATCTAATGGTCCTCATAGCTGTTATCTCCTACCCTCCCATTCCTCTTCATGCACAATTTTCTGTCCCTACATGTATTGTATTTGGTTGATTCTAGCATAACATTTTTTTCACATTTTAACATCACTAAAATCAGGAAGCACCTTATAACCTGAAAATTTGTATCTTTATCTTATATCTGAAATTTAATGAATATAATAAGTTCTTCCTGAGTGAAGAGTTTATCTCCTACCAGTTATGAATGATTCATCATTTTGACTCATTGGCTTCAATTCATAATCCTTCTAGGAAGAAATTTTGGGGACTGGGGTTGTAGCTCAGTGGGTCAACACTTGTCTGGTAAGCATGAGGTCCTGGGTTCAGCACCCACTACGTCACAAAAAAAAAAAAAAAAAAGGAAGAAGAAATCTTGAGGCTAGAGGTGCAGCTCAGTGTACAGCATGTATTTAGCATGAACAAGGCCCTGATCAAGGCCCTGGGTTCAGTCTCCAGAACCAAAGAAGTACGAAAAACAATAATTCCAATATTTCTAGTACTCTGGTGCATGCATTCATAAGAAGCGGCATAAAAATTTACTTTCTCACTTAATGACTACATATCCCACTTAATGACTACATAAATTATTACATAATTTATCAAAATTTTATTAGCTAACCCATATTGATATTATAAATAATGTTCATATAAAGATACTTTGTACACTTATCTACTTATTTCCCTAGAATTTTTTTTTTTTTTTTTTTGGTTCTGGGGATTGAACTCAGGGGTACTTGATTATGGAGCCACATCCCCAGCCCAATTTTGTGCTTTATTTAGACAGTGTCTCACTGAGTTGCTTAGCGCCTTGCCTCACCATTGCTGAGGCTGGCTTTAAACTCACAGTTGTCCTGCCTCAACCTCCCAAAGTGCTGGGATTACAGGCGTGTGCTACTGCACCCAGCTGAGAAAATTATATTTGAGAGATCAGTGAAGAGGTTGCTAAGATACATCAGTCAGAAGTTTGAGAATCTCCTTCTAAAGCCAGACATGATGGCACACACCTATAATCCCAGCTACTTGGGAGGCTGAGGCAGGAGGATCACCAGTTTGAGGTCAGCAACTTAGTGAGACCCTGTCTCAAAATAAGAAATAAAAAATAAAAGTCTGGGATATATCTTAGTGTCTAGCTCCTGGGTTCAATCCCCAATACTGAAGAAAAAAAAAATCCTTTTGTGCCCTCTCAACTGTTCAAAACTCTCTCCATTGTTCCTTCTGGAAGCTTGAATCCTTCACAAACTTTCTGATGTTCTTAATCTCTGTACTGAATACACCCTCTTCCCCCTTGCCTTAAACTTATTTTTGTTTCTCAGGAATGTATTTCAGCTGAGTCTGCTTGAGCAGAGCTTATTCATCTCACCATTGGACCCAGGGCTTCCCTATTTGCAAACCGTGTCTTGTCATCTCCCTTGTCCCTATTCTGTGATGACCATGTAGTCCAGCTCTCTCGCATCCTCACTTAGCTCTCGTTCACTTTTCAGCACATTGCAAACTCTCCTGAGACTTCTTGGCAGTGACCACTTAGGTTCTAAATCCAATGAATAACATTTTAACTCTGGAGCAATTGACCATTGTTTCTTCTTGACAGATTCTTCGGAAATTGTCTCCTCCTACCCCTTTGGCCATTCTTCTCAATATCTTTCCCTACCTCTTCCTCTCCCCTTTTCTCAAATACAAATTTCCATCTTCCTTTTATACCTACCATGTTCTTCCAATGGCTTGAATGATGACCTGTGTCTTGGTGAGTTAATGACTAACAAATCCATACCACCAAAGCCAGAGCTCTCTCTTGAGCTCTACGTCTATATATATATATATTCTACTGTCTAGTGGACAGCACCAACTCAGTGTTTAACTGGAATTCCAATTCAACATTCTCCTAAGTGTAAACTGTTTACCATCTACTACGAACCCAACAAAAACCCTTCAGCTTTCCTATTTTAGTAACTACATTTAATCAGCTCCTGAATCTTATTAATTCTGCCTTTTATTGTGTCTGTTTTTTTTTAAATTTTTTTTTAGTTGTTGATGTACACAATGTCTTTATTTTATTGCTTTATATGTGGTGCTGAGGATCGAACCCAGGGCCTCACGCATGCGAGGCAAGCGCTCTACCGCTGAGCTACAATCCCAGCCCCTTATTGTGTCTTATAACTGTCTCTACTACTTTTTTTTTTCAGTGCTGGGAATAGAACCCAGGGCCCTGTGTGTGCTAGGCAAGTGATCTACCACTAAGCTACATCCCCAACCCTCCATATAACTTCTTTAATATAGGATTTGATTATCCTTTGCCTAAAATACTAAATTTTTATTTCAAAGTTTTTAAGTATACACAGAGAATAATGAAGGCTGTCATTGGATTTAATATTTTAACTTTTGCCATAGTTATTTCATCTATTTTTTGCTCTATTTTGAGAGCAAATCGAGACATTATGACCCTATGCGTCAACACTTCAGTATGTTGCTTTGTTACACTACCACAATAGCATTATCACACCTAACAAAATTAGCTCTATTTCCTTAACATCAACTAATACTCTGTCTCCCAAAGTTTCTCTTTACAGTCGATCTACTTCAATCAGGATTCAAATAAGGTCCATACATTGCATTTAGTTGTTTACCTTTTAGAAACTTAAACAATCCCCTCTCTTTTATCCTTTTCATTGATTTGTTGAAGTGACTAGATGAGCTATTTTGTCTCATTTAAATGTTAGCAGCAAGCTGGGTACCATGGCTCACATCTGCAGTCCCTGCTACTCAGGAGGCTGAGGCAGGAGCACTGCTTGAGCCCAGGAATTTGAAGTCAGCTTGGGCAACATAGCAAGATCTTGTCTCGATAAATAAATAAATAAATAAGTGTTTGTAGTGGTCACTTAGTCTGTTTGCTTGGAGTCCTGTTCTTTCTCACCCATCCCCTAAACCATCTTCTGCACTATCAGTCATCTTTTCAAAATGCTGATTGGATCATGTTACTTTCCTGCTTGAAATTCTTGAACAGTTCATATGAGCTACTAGGATAAAATTCAAACTTCTTCCATTTTTATATAATATTTCTATTGCTCTCTACCTAAATTTTCAATCTCATTTTTGGTGGTCATTTCCTTATATTATGCAGCCTAAAAAAACAACGTTTTTTTACCTCAAACACCAGGCTCATTCTCTGTCTGAATGCCATGTACTTCATTCCCCCCTAAAAATAACTTTTATTTCCCAAAGTTCAGCTTAAGCATCACCTCCTTTATGACATTTCTCTGGTTCCTTGAACCTCAACCAAGGAAAACTATTTTCTCTTTCCATCTTGGCCTCTGCATTCCTTCCCCACACGGAAGTGTTGACACTGTTAGCTCCTGAGGCTCTTGAGGCTGAGTCCTGTTCATTGTTATTTTATCAGTTCACAGGGGCCTATCAAATAGGGGGCTTTTAATAAATGTTTATAGTAGGCAAATGAACAACAAATGAATGGGTTTACATTACAACCCGGTAAGCAATAAATTTGTTCTAAGAACTTCCTAATAGTCACCCATACTCATAACTCTTGAGGCCAAGGACATAGCCAGGGCCAGGTCGTGGGAGGCCTATCCTCTTTGAGATCAGGGCCCTCACCTTCTGCTTGTTAAGTTCTGTCTTGTGTCTCTGTGAGAGTCCTGTGGCATTTGGTGACTCAGACTCTATTACAAGACCACTGAGTTCTCAACAAAGGAAGCATTTCTGAAAATACAGTTCTTAGGTGAGGAGAATTCCTTTCTCAGAGGAAGAAATTTGCTTTCCTGACCCATATGGTTTATTATCAAGAACAGGATAAAATTGGGAAAGGCAATTTAGTGCCAAAGCTGATTAACAGGCTGTTTTGTTCAGCGTCAGGTATTTAAAGTCTGTTTAATATTATGATGCTGTGCATGTCACTTCCCTCTTTTGGTTTATGTTTTTAAACCTCCCAAATAAAGGTATTAGACTAGATGATCTCTAATATCACTTGCAATTCTATCACTTTATTATCTAATTCTTACATAATACTAGAATACCATGTGTTTGATATGGTAAAGGATCGAGAATTATTAATGATGTTTTACAGATAGGAAAACTGAGTTAAGTCAAGGATTTGCTTCAGACATGTAGAATCCTTCCTGAGCTCTATTTCATTAAGCAATAAATATTTCCTGACTCCTAGGTAGGACTGCAGTATCTTTCTCTTTAGAAAAGCTAATCTGCAAATGTGCCCCCAATGACCCCTGCCACTCTGCCCTGCAGAAAGAAACAAAAGTCAGAGTATTATTATGAAAAATATTAGAGCACCATTTATTCCACTCTCACAGCCCCTCCTAGGCTTTGAATTTCACAGTATTGAAAGTAAGAAAATTCAATGGCACTCAGACAACCACGGGCATGTAAGAAAAAGGCTGCAGAAGAAGGGAACAGATTGAAAGCTGCTGAGGATGCATTTCTGTGATCTATGGACTAAGATAGAAGGGGGCACTGATCCCAAGGGCAAAATGACAAGGTCAGCCTCATCTCTTCTCTCTGTTCTTGGCAACAGCCAGTCGCGCCAGAAAGAGCAATCTGTCAAATCTAATTAGAGTAGAAGAAAATGAACAATGGGCGCCCAGCTCTAAAATGACAGCCCAGTATAATGGGGTGGAGGAGCTTGGGAGGGATGTGTGCTTTGTGTGCTTGGAAATGTTTCCTTCAAATGGATCCTTTCTGAACTCAAACTGCAAAACATCTGTAACTGGACTCTTATTTACTTCACCAGAACTCTGCAGGTCCTTGCTGTTTTTTAACTCATGCACCTCCAGCAAAAGCAGAGGAGAACCTGGCTCTGTTTCAAAGGTGAGACTGTAAATGAAAATAGTTACCTTATGCATGGCTTGGACTTGGTGATATGTGCATGCAACTAATATTTATAAATTAGTCATTTTTAAATGTATATTGTTGGCATTAATATTTCTTGTATTATTTTTGTAATCATTTTTATTATAAGGCTTATAGTCGGGTTCTTGACATTTTAGAACAGCCTGAAATTCTGGTAAGACCACAAATCTTTTAAGACACACACAAAAATTATATTTTTGGCTTATACTTTAAACCTCTTAAAGGTCTCTTAGATTTAGATGTTTTAGATTTTTCATCAAAAGTACATTTCACAGGAAAGGGGTATATTTTGTAAATTCAATTAAATAAGTATGTTCCTTAAAATAAATAAATCAATACAGGTTATTGAAGCTTAAAAAAAAACATTCATTTGCATAATCTAAAATCTCAAATAAGGAAGTCTGTCATCACCAAATACTATACTGAAGACTAATGGTTTATTAATTTAACTCTGCCTCAGAGACATCTTTTATTTTTATTTTATTTTATTTTATTTTATTTTATTTTTTAAATAGATGGACACAATGTCTTTATTTTATTGGTTTGTATGTGGTGCTGAGGATCGAACCCAGGGCCTCACGCATGCAAGGCAAGCGCTCCACCGCTGAGCTACAATCCCAGCCCAAGACATCTTTTAAATGTGAGGAAAAAACAATTCTGTGAAGTGGGAGGAAGAGAATAGAAAAAAATAAGCTCGAACATAACTCATAATTTATATGTCTCAGTCTGCCTGGAGTTGATATTATTTTCTATTTATTTTCCATTTAATCCTCTCAGCATTCTGTGAAGTGTTATTATTCTCTCTAGTCTGCAGATAAAGAAATTAGCCCAAGGTTACAAAGAAATACACAGCTAGGCCTTGAACCCAGGTTGTCTGATTCTAAGCCTCATGATCTTTACAGGACCATTTATCTATTAGAGATAAGCACTAAATTATTTTAAATCATTAATGTCACAATATTATCAACACAAGGACTGTAATCTATTGGCCTTTTATGGATATAAATAAGGCAGCTTGGTGTATTTGTACCACTTGTATTACTTTACTGCACGTTGCTAAACTTTATTTTCTAAATCATAACTGATTTCTTTTCCACCCTCTTTCTTTTCTTTTACATACCCACTATATGAATAGATTATCTTATAAAAAGATAAAGTCCACTATTATTCCAATTTCACCCCAAAACTGGTCCTCTCCTCAGAGAAACCAATTTGGGGTATAGCCAACTGTTTGTATAGATGTGTGTGTGTGTGTGTGTGTGTGTGTGTGTGTGTGTGCATGTATCATATTGCTTTGTGTGGCTTTTGAAAACAAATGGCTGAGTGAGGTGGTGTACTTAATCCCAGCAACTTGGGATGCTAAGGCATGACAGTTGCAAACTGGAGGCCAGCTTAGGCAACTTAGCAAGACCCTGTCTCAAAATAAAAAAAATTAAAAAATAAAAAGGGACTAAGACAACAGAAAAGGGAATGAAAATGAAGTAAATCAAATTTCATTCATGTATAATTTTGTCAAAATGAACCCAACTTCTATGTATAACTATAATGCTCTAATTAAAAAAAAAAGGCCTGGGGATGTAGCTGGGTGGTAAAGTGCCCTTAGGTTCAAATCCCCAATACCACCAAACCCCCTACAATAAATAAACAAATAAATAAATAGTGCCACAATAGACTTTTTTTTTTTTTTTTTTTTTTTTTTGGTACTGGGGATTGAACTCAAGGGTGCTTTGCCACTGAGCTACATCTCCAGCTCATTTTTTGTTTTGCTAAACTTCTTAGGGCCTCACTAAATTGCTGAGGTTGGCCTCAAGTTGCTGAAATTACAGGTGTGCTCCATTGTGCCAGGCTCAAGCTACGCTTCTGTTCTCAACTTGCTTTTTTTAAAACTGTGTCTTATGGGCTGGGGCTGGGCCTCAGTGATAGAGCACTTACTTGCATAGAACATATGAGGCACTAGATTCGATCCCCAGCATCACATAAAAATAAATAAATAAAATAAAGATATTGTATTCACCTCCAACTAAAAAATTTTTTTAAAAATACAACTAAAAAAATAAGACCTGTGTCTTATGAAAGTCAGTAGGTTAAATCTAATTTATTCTGCAAAATGTTATATAGCATTGTATGCATTATCATTTGCATTGTTTTTTATCTTGCTTGTGGTTTTGAAATGGCTTCATGGCATAACAAGTCAACATTTAATCATGTTTGTATTCAATGGGCAGGTAGAGACAGGCACAAGCTCTATAGTTGATTGGAGTGTTGCTAACAACATATAACAATGGAAGAGAAAGGAGCAAGGGCCCTTATTAGCCCTGTGAGGCCCAGGGCAAGCACCAGTGTTATCAGATTTGTTATTTTTCTGTCTCCCAAAATTTTAGCATTTTTTACCCATCTGTTCACATACATAAGAGACTATAGTAACATACTTCACAGAGTGCTGTGAGGATTAAATGAGGTAACATATAGGAAAAAGCAGCAAATCCAGGCATATTGAGCTGTAAAAGTTATGAATTATGCTTGAACTTCCCCCCTTTCCCTCTCTCCCTCTCCCACTGTGAGGCTCAAGAAAGGATGGTTAATAAATAGAGTTGTGAATGTCATTAGTAGATATTCTGGTGCAGGATTGTGCCTAAAAGCATTAGTGACTGACTGATAGCTGGATTAGTCCTGATGTGACTACTGATTAGTTGTGTGACTATGTAATGTTTTGTCATATGTAAAATTAGGGGAGTAATAATAGTAAAACAGCCTGTAAGGTGGAATGAAGTTTAAATGAGATAATATATGGACTTAGTATATTTCTGGTATATAAGGATATCAGTTGCTCTCATTATCACTTAGTGAAGTTGCAATATCCCCACTTCTATATTCTATTGTCACTTTCTTCAGAGATGACAATAAAGACCAAACCAAGCTGAGCAAGGTGGTACATGCCTATAATCCCAGTGATTTGGGAAGCTGAGCCATGAGGATCACACATTGGAGACCTGCTTCAGCAGCTTAGTAAGATTCAGTCTCAAAATAAAAAATAGGGCAGCCTGGTGAAGTGGCCCATGCCTTTAATCTCTGTGACTTGGGAGACTGAGGCAGGAGGATTGCAAGTTCAAGACCAGCCTCAGCAATTTAGTGAGGCCCTAAGCAATTTAGTGGGACCCTGTTTAAAAATAATAAATAATAAAAAGGGGCTGTGGATGTGGCTCAGTGATTAAGTGCTTCTGGGTTCAATCCCAATTAAAAAACAAACAAACAAACAAAAACAGACCAAGCCAAATCTCCAGATTATCTTTTCCTTTTGTATTACTTGGGGTTGAACCCAGGGTCTCACATATGCTAGGTAAACAGGTAAACACCTTACCATGGAGCTACCTCCCCAGCCCTGAATCTCCAGGTTTGATTACAGCTATTCATTGTTCCTTCAGTGCATTTTTTTTAAAGCAAGTATTCCTGAATGCCTTCTACATGTCTAGTACTCTACTGAGTATTTGTAAAAAAATATATATAGTAAGTATAAAACAGGGCTCTTGCCCTCAAAGTGGTTATAAATTTTAAGTTGAAGTTCCTTAAAATATGAGGAATACCTGCTCATTTTTTTCTATATCAAGCTGCAGAATTACTTTAGAAGCTTGTCTGGGCCTCACCTATAAAACTGGAGCCATGGCTGAATGCAATACACGTCTGTAATGTCAGTGACTTGGGAGGCTGAGGCAGGAGGATCACAAATGTGAAGCCAGCCTAAGCAACTTAATGAGGCACTCAGCAACTTGGTGAGACCATGTCTTAAAATAAAAAAACAAAAAAAAGGATTGGGGATATATCTCAGTGGTAAAGCACTCCTGAGTTCAATCCCAATACAAAAACAAAAATTGGAGCCATTAGACCATCTCTCCCTTGGCGTTAATACTGGGCTGGTTCCTGGCTTGGGGTTGCTCTCACTTCCTCTTGAGATCGGGAAAGAATGAGGCTAAAGGCTGGCTGAGAGCAGCTGTACTCCCAATAGCCTAAAGTTTGCTTTCACAGTAACGTGGATATTCTGTTGTTCTGAACACAGCAATGAGTGGATAATTAGTGGGTCAATGAAACCCCCAAATAGAATAGAAACTCTCTTAAGGAGCCTGAGGAGGCTGTGCATAAAGGATGAAACTACCTTGCTTTTGGGGTAAATTCCCAGGGAATAAATCTCTGACGTTTCCAAAACATTTGCCTAGTCCTCAATCCAGTAAGCTTTCTCTGACCCACAGAATCCATATTCTGTTTGTGCATAAACTCCTTCCAGCCATCCAAAACTGAAATTCCAGCTGGACATAAAAGGCCACTTCAGCTGTCAAGAGCAGAAGCCATGTGTGGATTTTGGTTTAAGAATCAGTCCAGGCAGCAGATGCTCTGAGTGCTTGGGGAGTGGCACGCCTGTTCCTAGGACAGGAGCCAAGCACCTTTTGTCATATTTCCACATTGAAATCAGGGATAGGCAATTCTGATTTTTTTAAGGGACTATATTAAATCACTCTTATGAAAACAGTATCACTTGTAATGTAAAAAGGTGAGATTTCTCAGAGAGCCCTCTCTTTTACTGCTGAAGAAATTCCTTGGCAAATAAATCTGCTCACTAAATGTGTTAGCATAGAGTTTTAAATATACGATTATGATGTAATTATTGGGTTAAGTACAATTCAAAACATCATGTCTGCAGCACTTCTTTCTGAAGGTGATCTTTTAATTTCATTTTCATGTTTCTGAAATTTTTGCCTGGAAACCCAAAATAAACACTTAAAAGGCTGAGGGTGCAGCTCAGTGGTAGAGCCCTTGCCTAACCTGCAAAACTCTGGGTTCCATCCCTAGCACCAAAGGAAAAAAATCATAGTATGTTAGAATCCTAAAAATAGTTAGACCTTGCATTTCAGTCAAAGTTCAGGACTCCAGAAATATGCTGTCAAATCGGTGTTGGCAATTAATTTACACCTCCCCCCAAAACATTCCCTGCTGACACCTCCTGCAAGAGGTGAAAGCAGCTGGTGTATGAGACTTGAGAGAGCCCATTTTCCAAGGAAGAACAAAGGCGAAGCAAGCGCCCCTCCCCCCTCAGAGAAGCCACTTTGCTTTGTACGGTGAACTAGTGCTGCTCCCTCTGGGAGCAGGGGAGGCTCAGAGCTGTGCTCCTGAGATTAGTTTAGTAAACCGTTGGTTCAGCACTCCAGAGGGGTGTGGGGAGGTGTGTGCCTGCATGGTGTTAATGTTATCTGTTGCATGTTCACATATCTGTAACCGAAAGCTTGGTCCTTGTCTCCAATGCCAATCAATGCCAATTTTATAATGAGGACATTTTAAAAAATATATATTTTTAGTTGTGCATGGACACAATACCTTTATTTTTATTTACTTATATGTGGTGCTGAGGATCAAACCCAGTGCTTCACACATGCTAGGCAGGCACTCTACCAATGAGCCACAACCCCAGCCCCCCCGAGGACACGGTTTTGGAAAAAAGGAAAAAGGTTTATTGCTTTGCTAGCAAAGGAGAAAACTCCTGTCCCAAAGGCTGTGACTCTCTCGATCAGGAGGGACAGAGTGGGGGGTTAAAGGGTTACTTTCCAGGTGTGCTCTGGTAGAGGGTCCCAGGGATCCCTGATGGTGTGTTAGGATTCACTTGTTAATTTGGGAGACATTCGCTTCCCAGATCCTCAGCAGGCATCTCCTTCCTGTAGTGGGTGTGTTCAAGGGCAGTTAACTAGGGGAAGAAAAGATAACACTGTCTCCCTAATCTTGTTAGGGGAGGGGGAGAGGAGAGAAGAAAGAAAAAACATTTTAAAAAAATAAATAAATCTTAGAGCAACAAGGGCTATATTCAGAAGGCGAAGGGACCACTGTTACATATTCTCTCCCCGAAGGACACTTGTGCAATACAGTAACAGGGAGGCATTCCACTCCTTTACTTTTGTTTCTCTGCAAATAAATAAATGTCAGGCATCTTCCTGGATTGGTCCCTGATTCACTAAAAGTTATTATATTTCCACTGCTCTTTTTTTGTCCTCCAAACACTGAGCTCTCTGTGCTCATCTGGTTGGACCCAGATTTTGAGGGTTATGGCCCAAGTCGTCACTTAAAAGACTTGAGGGCACAACCCTCCTAATCTTCCAGTTGGGTTCCTAATTTTGGTGGTTTTGGTGCCACTGGAAGAAAGACAGGGCCCTGCTTTGAACCAGAGCCTATCACTAATGCCTACAGCTATACTCTGGTGGGAGATGGAAATTTTCTTGTCAAACCGGGATCTGGTAAACAGCATGCCTTCTAGCCACAGTGTTCATCTGTGAAATTGTCCATCTATGGGTCTTCACTTTTCTATAGGAAAAACGAAGATGTAAGATTCTTAGTCTTAAAGCGATTAATTGCTGCAAGTGGAAGGGACTAGAAGGTTATTACTGAATCATTTGGACAACATGAAGGACAGGGCTCTGTAGGAGAAAGCATCTGCTTAAGGAAGGGCAATATAAAAAGAGGGAAGCTGCACTTTGGCATCATCTTATGAGTTACAATTCCTGGCAAGCAGGCAGCTCAAGAGCAGAAGCGCAACCCGTCATCTTTCCGTGGGCTTCAGCCATAGGGGGAGAAAGGTGGTACCACAATTCTCTCCCAGTGGATGACGATGACGCGTTCTAAGCAGATGCGTGCAGAGACTCCTATCAAATGAGCGAAGAGAAAAAGGAAGTGGGGAGAGGAGGAGGGACTCCAGAAATGGCACTGCAACAATACTGGAATAAAAATGAGGGGCAGAAATGATAAGCACATCCACCTTGAAACTCAACCCCCTGCTCATTTTCCAATTTTTCCTCAGGACCTCTTTTAATATTTTGTAAATATCATTAAAGCGGGCTAGAATAAATAAAAGCAGACCCCTACAAGATTCTATTTTTCATTCTTCTTTAGGATTGTTTAAAATAACAACATTATCCTAAAAATAAAACCCATCCTTTGTAGCTTCAAGGAGCATTAAAAACCGTTAAAGCTCTCTGAAACATTGCCTGCCAAACCATCGTGGGCCTTTAGCTTTTTCCTCTCCACAGAAAGGCGGTTCTGGCTGTGCCCATTACTCTCAGTTACGTGGGTTAGGGGGTGAAAAGTGCAACATCCTGAGCGCCAACGTCGCTGGGAAAGTGCAAGGTCCACGCCCTACCCGAAGCCGCCCGGCAGCCTCTGGGGAGCTCTGAGGTCTTTGTCACTTTTCACCAGCAGGCGGCGCTGTCTTCGGGGAAACAGCGGCCACCGCCCTGTCAGCCACAAAGGCCATTTCCGCAGTAGTTCCGTGGGCTTGTTCTCACTAGGCCTTGCTGGTCTGTTTAGAAACTGCTTTTCTTCACCTAGCGCTGCTTGCTAACGTTGCAGAATGTTGCCCTTGTGACAATTAGTGATATTTGAAAACTTAGCAAAGGGCTTTCGAAAGAGTATAACAAAAAACTCACAAAAACCATGTATTTGAAATTGCGTAATCAGTGAATTTTAAAAAAATATCTCAAATGCAGTTCGACTAATGTAAATAAAAATGGCCCCAGAAACGACAAACAAGACAATATATGTTGAAAATTAGAATGCCCCCCCAAAATTTTTTGTTGTTTTTTCCAGACTCTTCTGCGGGCGTGGAGAACAACTCGCGAAAATTCAGCTGCAGCGCCATCTGCTGGAAATTTCGCGACACTGCAGGTCCCTGAGACGAAGAAGATGGGGTTGCACTTGAAAGCCAGGCTTTTAGCCCAGGAAAGGCTCTGGCACCAAGGTAGTATTCACATGCATTCTGCTTTCTCTAGAAAGAAAGTAAACTGACCCTTACTAGAAAATGACCCAGTTTCCGTAGGAGCTCTCGAGCCTACGTGAACTGGCATTTATTATATTGGTGGTCTTTTAGGAAAGCCTGGGGCTTTGGGAGGCCAAGAGGCATAATTCATTTCTTTACCCACCTGTCCCTCGGGCACAAGGCTGAAAACTACATAGTCTATATCTGCACACAAGGGAGTGCCAGGGACAGAAGTCATGGTGTACTTTCTCCTGAATGGAACTGATTTTGCAAAATGGAAGGAATTTCAAAGGTGAAGAGGGTGACAGAAATAAAATTAATCTGGGAGTTGGGAGGTGTTGAAATATGACCTTGGCCATGTTTGATATAAGATCATTAAGCCCAGCTGCCATTTTTCAAACTTTTATGTCAGTTCTAATTTACTTGAAGATTTTTCTGTTTAGGAGACTGCAGACCCTTTTCCACACAAAGGTCTAAAACCATTTGCAAACACATTTATATACATACTTGCAACATAAGTCTGCATTCACCATTGATGCATTTCTTTTTTAAAGACCATAATCAGAAAATTTTTAGAAATAGTAGAAAGCAGAATTTTAGATTAGGTTAGAGTTGTCCCACCCATCTGGGAAAATATGGTATCACTGATAGAAGCATTTGTAATGGAAACATTTCAAACTTAGTTCTGCTCCTATAAAACTGAATAGTTACTTTCTAACAAAACAGTTTTTGTGTGTTTGGATGATTTTGTATTGGTTTTCCTAAGAGATGAAGTAGATTTATTAACAATGTAGCCAACTGGAACCTCACTCTGTAGTCCTTGGGGTCCATGTTATTTGACTTCATATAGAGGCAATGTTTTGTAAGGTACATAAACAATACCTTTGGTACTTCAATAACTAAGCCCTTTTTGGGCGAGACCTGTCTGATTCTATTGCCATAAGGATCATAGATAAAACATTAATCCTGTATAGGGGTGCTTGAAGAAGATGTTCAGACAACTAAGAAATCAGGATGAAAATCCACTGTGGCAATGAGTCTGTATCAGAAAACTAGAAGACTAAGGGTTTTGTTTTTTTGTTTTTTTGTTTTTTGTTTTGGTTTTGTTTTTTTCCATTACTGAACATTGAACTCAGGAGTGCTCTATCACTGAGCTAAATTCCCAGTCTTTTTTTTTTTTTTTTTTTTTTGAGACAGTCTCACTAAGTTGCCCAGGCTGGTTTTGAACTTTCAGTCTCCTTGCCTCAACCTCATGAGTAGTAGGATTCCCAGCTCACTCTTCTTTCTTTCTTTCTTTCTTTCACTCTTCTTTCTTTCTTTCTTTCTTTCTCTCTCTCTCTCCTCCTCCCTTCCTTCCTTCCTTCCTTTCTTTTTTCATATTTTGAATGAACAAAGAGGTATTGGGTTACAAATTGTGCCCAGTATAGAAAATATTTAATGGCTGATGACACATACCTCCCTTTTTTTTTTGTACCAGGGATTGAACTCAGGGATACTCGACCACTGAGCCACATCCCCAGCCCTATTTTGTGTTTTATGTAGAGACAGAGTCTCACTGAGTTGCTAAGTGCCTCGCTACTGCTGAGGCTGGCTTTGAAGTTGTGATTCTCCTGTCTCAGCCTCCCAAAGTGCTGAGATTACAGGCCTGCGCCACCTCACATACCTCACTTCTAATGTATTTGTAGAGAGTCTTTCACTGAAATAAATAACTTGATAACAAATAGTAAAGCACAAGTTGACATAAAGAAGAGAACTGAGCATC
Organism: Xerus rutilus; assembly: GCA_028644305.1. NCBI lineage: Eukaryota > Metazoa > Chordata > Mammalia > Rodentia > Sciuridae > Xerus > Xerus rutilus. The sequence continues at coordinate 60,932,007 of CM053403.1, read as the reverse complement.
TCTCAGCTAAGGTACTTTTAGGAGCTTTGGCTCAGGACAGTGCTGGGAACAAAGGTGGAGCAGTGAGAGCACCCTGAGGCCTCCCAGTCTCCTCCTCTTGTGTGGCACAAAGAAGTTCCTTCATGCAGAATATTTTCCCCTGTCTGGTTCTCTTTATTTCATTAACTGTTTAGAAGGTGCCTCAACCTCAGAGCAGACCATAACACAAACTACCTGTCACTTTGCTTACAGACATCCCAAGAGCATTCACCAAGCACTATTTCTGGTGAGCCCAAAATAAAAAGAGTATCCATTCTCTCAGCAGTTGAGCTCAAATATTTGTGTTTGGCAAAAAGCAAGGGGAAATATTTTTAGAGATGACCTCTGCCTTGACTTTCAAGTTGTTTTATAATTGGACTTTTAAGAGTATATAACTATTCTCAGAAAAGCATGAAACAGATTGAATGTGGGAAAAGTTTCTATCTGGATGTAGAGTTAAGTTAGTGTACAATCTACAGCACTGCAAAAGAAAGATGATGGTGGTGGTGATGATGATGATGATGTTAGTGTCCCTCATGGTTGAAATCCTGACTCCAAAGCTGGACACAATGACACACACCTGTATCCCCAGCTACTTGGGAAGCTGAGCCCAAGAGTTTGAGGACAGCCTGAGTAGCATAGCTAGACCTTGTCACTTAAAAAACAAAACAAAACAAAACCCTGACTCCACAGAAAAATTGCCCTAACAATGTTGATTCAATTCATTTTTGTACTCTCACTATAGATCAGTCCACTTCTCTCTCCTCCCTGAAAAAAAGTCAGGTTTCTCAAAGGGTCTTGACCTCTGGCCACTTTCTCTGAGAAGACATCCTTGACCCCTCAAGTGTAGGGAGGGTACTCCTGGTATGCATGGGCAGCACCTCATGGTTCCCCATCATAAGCTCTTACAATATCATATAATTATCTATCTCTCTGTTTATCTATCTCCCATACTAGACTCTTAAATTCTGTACAAAAGGAACCAAGGCTATTATGTTCAATTTGTATCTTCAGTGCCTAATGAGTGCCTCAGATATTAGTAGGATTTCAAAGCACTGAGATGGGAGCGAAGGGTACTTACAATGGAGGCCCTGGCATGAGAACATACAAAGGTATAGGCCTGGAAGAGTGCCAAGGAGCATGAGAGTGGTTTGGCTGAAGCCTGATGGAACAGATGGTAAATAAGATGGTCAAGAGTCTGGGTTATGACCTCATGAATGTTTGCTGAAAAGAGTGGTCATCATGGAATAGATGCAAATGATGAAATGTCTTGTATATTATATATTAGATAAGTGTTTTGCATAAATTTTCATCAAATGCTTAGAGCCTCAGGTCTAGCTTATACCAAAAAAAAATTTTTTTTTGAGAAAAGAGAAAAGGAGAGTTTATTGCTTTGCTAGCAAAGGGGACTCCTGTTCCAAAGGCTGTGATTCTGCCCATATGCAGGAACAGAGGGCTTTTATAGAGGTGACTTAGAGAAAATGTGATTAGGGAGGAGATATCAGGAAGGAGAATATCAGGGAAAAGAAGATCAGGGAGGAGAAGTTTAGGGAAAAGAATACTGGGAAAAAGAAAAAAACATATGTTTCAAAGCCACAAGGTGTATAGTCAAACATCAGGTGAACCCCTGTTACAATTCCCTACTGTCAATTTCTAGCTTCCATTTCTATGGAAAGTGGATGATGACATCTCCAAGCTACCTCCTGCTGAAAGGGGGCAAAGTTGTGGGAAGTAACCCAAAGTCCTTGTTCTCTATCAGGTGGGGCATGGACAGTTAAGGGCATTCAGCATCAGAGCAGTCCAGAGGTCCACAGTGGCAGATGGCAGGTGACTGGACAAGGCACACATATGGCAGGGATCATGCAAAGTGTCAGGGTCCAGAGAGGGGCATATTTGTTCTCTGCATCCTAGCTGACCTTAGGGGACAAGGGCCAAAATGTATTTCCTTGGCTCTTTCGCTTCCTTGACTTTGGTCTCCAAGTTTTTGGTTTTAAACACCCAACAAGCCAGTTTCACCAGTCTTAAAGAGGGAGTAATAGGTTGTAACTTTTTTTTTTTTTTTTGGTACTCAGGGGCACTCAACCACTGAGCCACATCCCCAGCCCTATTTTGTGTTTTATGTAGAGACAGGGTCTCACCAAGTTGCTTAGCACCTCACCCTTGCTGAGGCTGGCTTTGAACTCGTGATTCTCCTGTCTCAGCCTCCCTAAGTGCTGGGATTACAGGTTTGCGCCACCACGCCCAGCTAATTTTTTATTTTTTTTATACCAAGGATTGAATTTAGGGGTACTCAACCATTAAGTCACATCCCCAGACCTATTTTTGTATGTTATTTAGAGACAGGGTCTCAGTTGCTTAGCACTTTGCTCTTGCTGAGGCTGGCTTTGAATTCATGATCCTCCTGTCTCAGCCTCCTGAACCTCTGAGATTACAGGCATGTGATACTGTGCCCAGCTCTAGAGCCATTTTAACGTGGAGTAAGGTGGGAGGCAGAGCCTTATCTCAGGTAAGGTGTGGCACTTCACAAATAACACAATACAACATTACATCTGAAACATGAATCAAAGGCTAAGACAGCTTTTAACTTTCTTTTTGTGAAAAAAGTGGCAGAATGCTTTCACATTTTACAGTGTCACCTTTAAACAGATCAGGCTTTCCTTTTTTTTTTTTCTTTTTGGTACTGGAGATTGAACTCAGGGGCACTTGACCACTGAGCCACATCCCAGCCCTATTTTGTGTTCTATGTAGAGACAGGGTCTCACTGAGTTGCTTAGCGCCTCGCTGTTGCTGAGGCTGGCTTTGAACTCGCGATTCTCCTGTCTCAGCCTCCCTAAGTGCTGGGATTACAGGCTTGAGCCACCGCGCCCGGCTCAGGCTCTCCTTTATACCTTCCAAAAATACATTTAAATTCCAATTCCAGGGGCTGGGGTGGTGGCTCAGTGGTAGAGCACTTGCCTAGCATGTGTGAGGCACTGGGTTCGATTCTCAGCACCACATATAAATAAATAAAGTCCATGGACAACTAAAAAAAAATTTTTTTTTAAATAAATAAATAAATTCCAATTCCAGTGTGAAGAGTAACACAAAATTGTATATATAATTATTGACAATGAGTTACTTTATCCAGATATAAAACCTCAATACATGAACAAATACCAACCAAATGTGTTATTTTCATACAAACCTGAGACTTTTGATACACCTAATTTTAGTTTGGAGAATAACAACTTGGCAAAGTGCTCTCCACAGCTTTACATTTAACTCAGTTTAACTTTTTTTTTGGGGGGGGGGATTGAACTCAAGGGTACTCAACCACTGAACCACATCCCCAGCCCTATTTTGTGTTTTATTTAGAGACAGGGTTTCATTGAGTTGCTTAGTGCCTTGCTTTTGCTGAGGCTGGCTTTGAACTTGGATTCTCCTGTCTCAACCTCCCAAAGTGCTGGGATTATAGGTGCACGCCACCGTGCCTGGCAAGATTAACTTTTAAAGTACAATTTAGAATCCAGAGTGTACAGTAACATTAATCACAGGTCTGGATGGGTTAACAAAAATCAAAGGATAGCCTTAAATCTCTTATAACTATTAACAAACAGTGTTAATCATCAGAAATGGACTTAGCCAAAGTAAATAGATATAAGACAGGTCTTCAAATGACAGTATGGCTCTTCTATGTCAGATACAATGTATAAAAGAGAGCACTTATTGGTTATCTTGCCAGTAAATTTACATAAACTTTCATTTTATAAACTTTTACATAACACTTAGCCAAGGCTTAGACAGGTAATTCTCAGATGTATGTATATACCTAGTCACATATATATATATATTTTTTAAATATTTTTTTAGTTGTAGATGGACACCATATCTTTATTTATTTATATGTGGTGCTGAGGATTGAACCCAGTGCTTCACACATGCAAGGCAAGCGCTCTACCACTGAGCTACAGCCCCAGGCCCTAGTCACATATATTTTGGATGGCAACAATATTGTTACAACCTAAATAAGAGTTGTTTATTTAACTAGTTACAAAGTAATCATTTAAGACTTTAAAACAGGTACAAACCCTGATTCCTTTAAGATTTAGTTTCCCCAAGTAATAAAACTTAACAAATACAAGAAAATCATCCATAGATAAGAGCAGATTAGTGTTTCAAACTTTGCTTCATGTCAGTACAGTAAAGTTCAAATATCTCGAACTGACTGTGCTAATTATAGCCAATTTAATCAAACTTTTTGAGATTCATCTTCCATAAACCTTTTGTGACTACTTAAACCTTCACAACTTTTTTACATCCTTAGTTTTGCCCTCTTTCATCTTGGACTTTAGCCCAAAAATATTACTTTACCAGACAAAATACTTTCTCATCCATAACCATTTATTTTACCTTCTAATTTTCTATAGTAAAATATATTTCCATACCTATAACTTTTTCTATTCTCTTTTCTAATTTCAGACCCTTTCTTAAATTCACATTTTGAAATAGACCTTATGAATGTTACCTGTGCATGTAATTTACACAACAGATTTCATCCCAGGAGAGGGTTGAACGATCCAGCATATACAGAAACTGTACCCTTAATCTTTTTTTCTCCCAGGTTGCATTTAAGGAGTTGGAGCCTGACTGTCTCCATTATCAATCACAATTCCATCAACTTTGAGTTCCCCACTGTCATTATACCTAGAGGTTCCTTTGGGTCCTTTTTGTTATATAAAGCATATTGCTATGCAGTGGAAGAGGCCCTTTTCATCCTTTTCTTTAGGCTTCCTTGAAGATCCTTTTGCAGAGGCTGCCTACAAAACACAGGTTGGCCTTAGATTTTTTCTGGGTGCAGTTATTTATTCTGCCAGTCTCCTCAAGCATTTAGTTTGGTGGGATACTGTTATAGCAAGAATTGCTTTGCCCCAGTGATGAATATCCCCTGGCCAAATGGGGTATCTTGTCAGATCTTAAAAGGGGAGATTCTTATCCCCAGGTCATAAGCTGACAGTGCTGGAACCTATTCCCACATCCTTTGTGGCCAGCAGCCTCCACCTACCAAGGGGCAAAAGGGGCTGGGAGGCAGGGCAGAGGTCAGGTTCTCTTTGGCCATTTTTCTATAGCCCAGGCAGCTTTTCTGGGAATTTTTTTCCCCCTAGTTTAGGGCTAGTGTCCTTGACCACAGTGAGATGATCTGTGGCTTCCTGGGGCCAGGCTGAGAAACAGTTCTGGAAGTGCCAGCACTAGGTTTAAAAGATCGAAATCTTTTTAACCCTTACTTCTGGTATCTTTCTATCCTTGCACACCAGAGGCAGTGCCTTTTGGCACCTTCAACTTAGTTGCTGATAGTTCAGACCCTTTATCATGCAACTGCATAAATGCCTGTGCATGCAGAATCCCTTTCATATACTTTACCCCTGACAGACCAACTTCAATGTCAAGATTGAATAATAATCCAGAAAAACCATTCAAAGGCCAGATTGTGTTACTGTAAACCATCTTTCTCTTAGACAGGCTTATATCTATAGGTGGCCCATTCAGCCAAGATCTCTGTGCTCAAGAGACTACTGGTCAGATCAATGCAGCATGGCCCATGTCTTAAAGGGCTGGTAACAGACCAAAAAACAGACAGGAGAGGATCACTGAAACCAGGAATGATAGACAGGAACCTTTAAAACAGACAGACCTGCATATACAAATTTCTTCCACTTACTTTACCTTCGACAGACCAACTCCAACTGCAAGATTGTACAGTAATTTAGAAAGCTATTTAAAAGCCAGATCATTACAGTAAAACATTATCTTAGACAGACTTATACGTGGCCCTTTCTTCAACTCACTATATGTCTGACAAGCCAACTTCAATTGTGAGATTGCACAAAAAAGAAACACAGAGAGACAAGAGAGGAGCCCCCAAAACCATGGCCGACAGATGGGAACCTTTAAATTGACCAGCCAAGATCTTTCCCAAGAGACTACCCATAGAATCAGTGCAGTACTGGTCATGTCTTAAAAAGAGGAGTAATAGCCATGTCTTAAAGGGGGCAGTAACAGATGCAAACAAAACAACCAGAGGGAATTCCCAAAACATGGCCAAAATACAGGAAACTTTAAAACAGACAGACCATACAGGGAAAAATCTCAAGTTCCCAACTCCCGCTTAACCATGACTTCTACACCAGCAGTGCCACAGATGTCCCCATGAAGAGGGACCAGATGTTCCCACAAAGGGGAAGCAGATGTGTAGAATCAAGGGTCTCAGTGTGCACACTGGGGGAGCTTACAGAATAGCCAAAGTTCTCACAACTTTCCTGAGTTCAGTTTCCTTTTCCTCAAAGTAGAGCAACCGATGAAGCAACTTGTGAGTTCAGGGAGAGAAGGTTGGAGTTTCTTAAAGCAAAAAGAGCTTTGGCAGCTGCTGGGATGGTCTCTCAGTCCCTCTCTTTACTCACAAGAACAGCTCCTCTGGTTCAGTCCAAGGCAAACTCACATTGGCTCCCAATTTCTCCAGTGGTTGGTTCTCAACAAACTTACCAGCCACCTTGTATCCTCAGCATGGAAGTGGAGGTCATTTGGAATGACAGACCTGCCCAAGAAAGCTGAAGTGGGGGCTACTCTCAGGTCCCATCTGGGTCACCAAATTTGTTGCCAAAAGCTTGGTCCTTGTCCCTGATGCCAGTCCAATAACGAGGAAACAGTTTTCAGAAAAAGGAAAAAGCTGGTTTATTGCTTTGCTAGCAGAGGAGAAACACAGGGTACTCCTGTCCCAAAGGCTGTGATTCTAGAAAATATTTAATTGGTAAAAACAGTTCCCATGGCCGAAGCAATTAGTCAAATAGAGTTATTTTCTGTCAGAAAAAGTTTAGCTTTTTTTTTTTTCAGTTAAAAAATACATATGTAGCCTGTAATCCCAGCACTTTGGGAGCCTGGGACAGGAGAATCGTGAGTTCAAAGCCAGCCTCAGCAATGGCAAGGCACTAAGCAACTCAGTGAGACCCTGTGTCTACATAAAACACAAAATAGGGCTGGGGATGTGGCTCAGTGGTCGAGTGCCCCTGAGTTCAATCCCCAGTACCAAAATATGTATATATATATATATGTATATAGACACTGTAAGGCCTTTCACTTTCTCTCCTGTGACTTCTAATTCTAAGAGAGACAGCTGTGACAGGCACAGAGGCTTGCCATGAATTTGTCAAGTGGATGAAATAAGGCACTGTCCTGTCATTGTTTCTCTTTGCCCTCAAGATTCACCCTCAGTCATCATGCATTGTCAAATGACTCAAATGATCCCTCTGCTTAGGAACAGAGCACATGTACAGTTCAGGGTGGCTGGGGGATAGCTTTCTGTTGTGAAGGATAAGGGCAATGTCCAAAGAGAGTGAGGAAAAGAGAAACCAACCTAGTGCAAGCCATTCTGAGGCAGATCATTTTCCAGAGGGGATACATTTTGTAATTCACAATCTGGAAATTGAGCCCTTTTACACTGTCTATATTATGTACCTTTAGGAGACTTAGACCCCAGGTTGAAGACTATGTTTTCACAGAACCTGGATTTTATCTTATAGACCAGTGGTCTCCAGAGTGGGATATGCAGGAAATACAGAGAAAAAGTATTACAAATTCTATTTATACATTTTTAGGTCATTCTCGCTCTTTTTTAAAAAAATTCTTTTTGTAGTTAGAGATGGACATAATGCTTTTATGTGTTTATTTTTTTAATGTAGTGCTAAGGATAAAATAATACATGCTAGGCAAGCACTCTGCCACTGAGCTACAGCCTCATCATTCTCTTAAACTTTCTATTTTGATAGGTGTTTATACTTTATATAAAGAAGGGACTGAGGATGTAGCTCAGTGGTATATAACTTACCTAGCATGTGGAAGTCCCAGGTTCAAATCTCAGCACCACACATAAATAAAAATAACAATAATTTATATAAAATATAAGCATAATGATATGAAATTTTAAAATAAGTTACACATACATAAATATCTGCATATATATGCATCCATTTTATATGTGGGAGAGAAAAGTTGTATATTACTAAGCACATGTAGTCAGACAAAATCTGGGCATCACTCATTTTTTAGGGATAGTAGAGAAACATTGAAGGCTTCTGAGTAAGGGAGTGGAAAGGACATAATTGTTGACAAGAGCAGATGGCAAGGAACAGTGGCAGGCATCAAGAGGGATACATAAAGGTACCACACCCAGCTGGGTGCAGTGGCACATGCCTGTAATCCCAGCACTCTGAGAGGCTGAGACAGGAGAATCACAAGTTCAAAGCCAGCCTCAGCAAGGGTGAGGAGCTAAGCAACTCAGTGAGACCCTGTCTCTACATAAAACACAAAATAGGGGGCTGGGATTGTGGCTCAGTGGTAGAGCGCTTGCCTGGCATGCGTGAGGCCCTGGGTTCATGATCCTCAGCACCACATACAAAGCAATAAAATAAAGACATTGTGTCCATCTACAACTAAGAAAAAATTAAAACAACAACAACAAAAACACAAAATAGGGCTGGGGATGTCGCTCAGTTGTCGAGTACCCCTAAGTTAATTCCTGGTACCAAAAACCAAAACAAAAAACAAACAAAACGGTACCACACTTGACTTTAAATAGCTGGTAGTCAGATGTGTGGAAGAACAAGTAACAATAGTGAATAATAAATGGTTCATGGCTAATTAAAGGAGGGATGATGAAGAAGAAATTTAAGAGAGCATAAAAAGTAATTTTTAAAAATCTGTTTTTAAACATGCATCACTTGCAAAAAGAATTGAATTTTTAGCAAGGCCCTGAATGGGGCCCCAAATGGCTTCACCACACTATTTTCATTTTGAATTCCACACGTTGTTTGGTTATGGTCTGCCTTCTCCAACTTTAACCACCAAATTGATGTTTAGCTTTTGATTCAGAGGATCATGAACTTCAATTCTTAGAAGAAATACTTAAAAATATGAAATCTTATGATTAAAAAGGATTTACATCAGTGGCTCTGACCTTTCAGAAGACATCTACCTTGTAATAGTTAAAATATCTAGGGAAAAAGGAAGTTGGAGGGACTAACTTGAGCAGCTTCTCTATTTTTAGAAGTTCTGTTTTGACCAAAATTTCCCAGAGAGGGAGATTTTTTTTAAGTTCCCAAAGAACACCATAATAAGACATAATAATACCTTATAGTTCTGTATAATAGATCAAATCTCAAAAGGTTCTCATGATCTTATCCTTGCTTTCCCACCAATTATGTCTCCTCTGTGTGTAAAGATAAGAGAGGTGTCCCAGACTCAGTCTGAGGAGGAACTCAATCCTCCTGATAAATACTAGGTTGGAAAAGAACACTGAAGCCTCCAACCAGATGCTTCTTCAAACCAACCAACTCATCTACATTTCTTTCTTTCTTGGTACTAGGAATTGAACTCAGGGGTGCCTTACCCCTGAACTACACCTCTCAGCCCTATACATTTTTCTTTTCTTTTGAGACAGGGGTCTCACTAAGTTACCAAAAATAGCCTGAAACTTGCAATCCTCTTGCCTCTGGCTCTGAATTGCTGAGATTACAGGCATGTGCCACTGCTCCTGGCTTACAATAACTGTGTAATGAGAAAAACCAAAGTAGCCAGGTGTAGTGGTGCATGCTTGTAATCCTGGTCACTCCAGAAGATGAGGCAAGAGAATTGCAAGTTCAAAGCCAGCCTCAGCAACTTAGCAAGGCCCTAAGCAATTTAAAACTTCTCTATTTTTAGAAATTAGAGCAAGAGCCTGTCTCAAAATAAAAAAATAAAAAAGGGGGTGGGGTTGTGGCTCAGTGGTAGAGTGCTTGCCTGGCATGTGTGAGGCACTGGGTTCAATCCCCAGCACTATATAAAAATAAATAAAAGTATTATGTCTGTAAAAAATTAAAATAAAATAAAAGAGATGAAGATATAGCTCAGTGGCAAAGCACGTCTGGGTTCAGTCCCCAGTACCAAAAAAAAAAAAAAAAAAGTGACTTTCCCGCCTGTGCTGTCATAGCTCAACAACATAAAAGACTTCTACAATCTCAAAAGGTGAGGGCATTTCTCCCCCACCCCGAGAAAGCAAGCAGTCAGTTTCACAGTGGGTGTCCTCTAACCCAATTTAGTTCTTTTTTTAAATTGAATTCAAGTTTAATAATTACAGGCACCGCACTAGTTCTGACACTATCTATCTGGAGATAGTGTCTGATCCTTCATGTTAAAGGTTCAGTTCCAGAGACTTCCCTTCTTCCCTCAACCCCACTGTAGATGCCAACCACAAGCCCCAGGTTGTTTAACTTGTGCTTCTGACTGATCCACTGTAAATCAGGATTCTCATAACCTTCTTAGGTTCAATGAATTTGCTTGAGTGGCTCAAAGAACTCAGGGAAACACAATTTACTGGCTTATTATAAAGGATATTACAAGGCTACAGATGAAGAAATGCATCCCTCTAAGAATTTTCATGTGTTCAGCTATCAGGAAGCTCTTAAACCCTGCCTTCTGGGGTTTTATGGAGACTTCTTTGGATAGGCATGATTAAAGCATGGACAACCATGTCAAAATATGATTGGACATAAAGGGTATGATCTAATGCTAATAGACTAGGTGGGAAGACCCACCAAGACCTGTCAGCTTCAGCATTTTTCTTGGCCTCTCTGTGTAGCATTTCTCTTCCCAGGGCATGGGGCAGGATCCCTCTGGAATGAGAAGGGTCTTATAACCTACCGTTGGACAAGGTAAATCAGAGAACTTCTTTAGGGCTAGCTCCAAGACTGAAAAGTATAGTGGAGAGGGAGATTAGAGTTCTTGGGAAAGAAATTATAGTTTCTGTGGTCTGCCTTGGGAGGGAGTCAGGAACCAGGAGCCATGGATGGCCACCAAAACAATACATATTCTATCAGAATAACACCGTAGGTATTATTTTGCCATTTAACAGAAGAGAAGAACCAAGACTTGGAGAAGATAGTGCCCTTGCCAAATACACAGTTACTGACAGAGCTAGCATTCAATCCAGGCCTGTCTTGGAGCTTGTTTCTGGATTTTTTGTTTGTTTTGTTTTTTAAGCTGTAGATGGACACAATACCTTTATTTATTTATTTTTATGTGGTGCTGAGGATGGAACCCAGTGCCTCAGACGTGCTAGGCAAGTGCTCTACCACTGAGCCACAACCCCAGCCCTTGGAGACTGTTGTAGTGCCTAGGTGGTAACTGGTAATTTTGTTTTGGTACCAAGGATTGAACTCAGGGATACCACTGAGCCACATCCCCAGCCCTATTTTGTGTTTTATGTAGACACAGGGTCTCACTGAGTTGCTTAGCACCTCACCGTTGCTGAGGATGGCTTTGAACTCGTGATTCTCCTGTCTCAGCCTCTCTAAGTGCTGGGATTGCAGGCGTGTGCCATCGCGGCTGGCAACTGGTAATTTTTGATAGGACAGTTTCAGTAGATTAGTAGAGGTAGAATACAAATTACAAGGGGTTAGTCAACTTATATATCAAATATTTATTGAGGAGAGTGCAACTTCCAAGTATGGCAGAATGACGAGGTGGGTATTTTCTGGAAAAGGAACTACCAAGCTGGAAAAAATGGACAAACACAACCATTTCTAGCAGTGTGGAAATGAATCAAAGGCATATAATAATCTGAAGTGTATTTATGCCTGAATAATTGTTGAACATCATAAAAACAGTGGGAATCTTAGCATCTTTGCCTGAGAATGCTCCCATTCCCAGCGTTCCCCTCAGCATAGTGATTTTTCCTGGGGGTTGGGCAGCAGGGAAGGGATACTATGAGGACCAGCTTTGCAGCTACCATCCAAGCGGGCTTGGTTGATTTGGAGTAGGGGAGGGTCACAGTTCTTCTAACCCCAGTTGTGGCTGGAAAAGCATATTCCTTGTTGTGGCTATGTACATGTATGGTGGAAACCGGAGAGCATGAGATTTCCACGCTGACTTCTGGCTGACTCTGAGACTGCCTGTGCATAGCAGATATGAAAGGGCCCAACAGAAAGTATCAGTATGCCAGCCTCAGCAACGGCGAGGCGCTAAGCACCTCAGTGAGACCCTGTCTCTACATAAAACACAAAATAGGTCTGGGGAAGTGGCTCAGTGGTCAGTGCCCCTGAGTTCAATCTCCAGTACCAAAAAGAAAAAAAGAAAGTATCAGAATGCCCAAATAATATTGCAGATGGCCTGAACTTTGAACAGCATGTTCCCCACCCAACACAAAAATTCATAATCACAGGACGAAAGCTCTATTGGCTCGAGGTATTTGTATTAGTCAGTTTTCTGTCCCTGTGGCAAAATACTTGAGAGAAATCAAAGGAGGAAATTAAAGTAGGAAAGATTTATTTTGGCTCATGGTTGCAGTCCATGGTCACTTGGCTCTATTGTTTCTGGGTCTGTGATAAGGCACAGCATGAAGGCTGGGAGCATGTGTTGGAGCAAAACTGCTTACCTCTTGGCAGCTGGAAGCAGAGAGAAAGGGTCTAGGGACAAAATACATCCTTCAAGGGATCCTGCTCCATGCCCTGGAAAGAGGAATGCTACACAGAGAGGCCAACAAGAATGCTGAAGCCGACAGGATTTGCTGGATTTCCCCACCCAGACTATTAGCATTAGATCATTCCTTTTATGTCCAATTATATTTTGACGTGGTTGTCCATGCTTCAGCCATGCCTAGGCAAAGAAGTCTACATAGCCTGAAGGACCTACTTCCTCCAACTACGCCCCACCTCAAGTTTCCACCACTTTCCAATAGCTATGAATCCATGAATGGATTAATCCACTGATGAGGTGAGAACCCTCTTGATCCAATCCCAAAGGCCTCACCCCTGAATACTGCTGCAGTGGGAACCAAGTTTTCAACACATGAGCTCAAGTGATAAAGCACCCCCTGGGTTAAATCCCCAGTGAGAGAGAGATATGGGCATATATGTGTGTGTATATATAGATACAAAGAGAGGGGGGGGGAGAGAAAGAGAGAGAGAGAGAGTGTGTCTATATCTTTACCTGACTGGGAATGCAGTTCAGTGATAAAGGACCTCAGGATTCAATCCCCAGGACAAAGGAAAAGAAAGAAACAGAGGAAGACAGTCTGGAGGCTAAGACAAGAGGATCTCTTGAGCCCAAGGAGTTCAAGACCAGCCTGAGAAACATAGATTCTATCTCAAAAAACTAACAAATAAAATAAGAATTCATGGCATAGTAAGGAATTCTAAACAGAGCTGGGAGTGGTAGCACATACCCGTAATCCCAAATCTAGAGGCTGAGGCAGGAAGATGAAAAGTTTGAGGCCAGTCTGAGCATCAAACTTTTGTTGTTTCAAAACAACAAAACAAAAGAATATTTAACATAAAAGGATACAGTAAAGGAGGAAGAGAGGAACAAAAAAAGACAGGGAACTTGCTGGGCATGGTGGTGCACACCTGTAATCCCAGCAGCTGGGGAGGCTCGCAAGTTCAAAGCCAGCCTCAGCAATGGCGAGGTGCTAAGCAACTCAGTGAGACCCTGTCTCTACATAACACAAAATAGGGCTGGGGATGAGGCTCAGTGGTCGAGTGCCCCTGAATTTAATCCCCGATACCCCCTCCACCAAAAAAAAAAAGACAGGGAATGTACAGAAAAAAAAAATGCCAAAATGGAAAATGTAAATCCATTCCCATCAAGAATTACATTAATTTGGGGGGCTGGGATTGTAGCTCAGTGGTAGAGCGCTTGCCTCGCATGTGTGAGGCCCTGAGTTCGATCCTCAGCACCACCTACAAATAAATAAAGACATTGTGTCCAACTACAACTAAAAAAATTTTTAAAAAAACACATTAATTTGGGCTGAGTATATAGTTCAGTTGGTAGAGTACCTGCCTCGCATGCACAAGGCCCTTGGTTCAATCCCCAGCACCACAAAATATATATATAAAAATTATGAATGGGGGCTGGACTTGTGGCTCAGTGGTAAAGCGCTTGCCTAGCATGTGTGAGGCACGGAGTTCAATCCTTAGCAGCACCACATATAAATAAATAAAAATAAAAGCCTATCAACAACTAAAACAAACAAAAAATATTTTAAAAAATTATGAATGGCCTAAACACCCTAAATAAAGAAACTGCCAGAGCAACTCAGTGAGACCCTGTCTCTACATAAAACACAAAACTGGGCTGGGGATGCGGCTCAGTGGTCAAGTGCCCCTGAGTTCAATCTTCAGTACCAAAAAAAAAAAAAAGAAAAAGAAAAGAAACTGCCAGACTAGATGAAAAAGCAAGATATCTACAAGATAAATTTTAGGTTCAATGCTACACATAAATTAGTAAAGGAATAGAATAAGGTATTTCATAGAAATAGCAACCATGAGAGAGCTGTAGTGGTCATATTAATATCAGACAAAATAGACTTAAGACCTTAAGACTCCTCACCACTGAAAAAAGACTATCAGAGACAGAGGGACATTTAATAAGAACAAAAGGATCAATTCTTCAGGAAAATATAATAATACTGACATGTAGGATCTCTAAAATACATGAAACAAAAACTGACAGAATTGAAGGGAGAAATAGACAAATCAATAATAATTGGGACTTCAATATTCTACTCTTTTTTTTTTTTTTTTTGATACCAGGGATTGAACTCAGGAGTACTTGACCACTGTGCCACACGCCTAGCCCTATTTTGTGTTTTATGTAGAGACAGGGTCTCACTGAGTTGCTTAGTGCCTCAACGTTGCTGAGGCTGGCTTTGAACTTGCAATTCTCCTGTCTCAGCATCCCAAAGTGCTGGGGTTACAGGCATGCGTCACCACACCTGGCTAATACTCCACTCTTTTTTTTTTGTTTAAGTTGTAGAGGAACACAATACCTTTATTTATTTTATGTGGTGCTGAGGATCAAACCCAGTGCCTCACATATGTGAGGCAAACGCTCAACCGCTGAGCCACAACCCCCAGCCCCTAATACTCTACTCTTAATAGTGGACAGAATAATTAGAAAATCAGCAGGAATCTAGAAGGTTAGAACCCCATACCAACAAGCTTGACCTAATTATATGTCAGGCACTCTGATGATTTCAGAACTTATTGTTTACAAGTGCACACACAGGACATTCTCTAAAGTAGACCATTTATTAGTACATAAAACAATGCTCAATATTAAAATAATTGAAATCAACAAACTACATTCTCCGACCACATGGAATAAGGTTACAAATCGATAACAGAAATCTGGGAAATCCCTAAGTATCTGGAAATTAAGAAAACTTCAAAATAGCCCATGGGTCAAAAAAGATATCAGAAGAGAAATTTTTAAATATTTTTAACTGAATGAAAATGAAAATACATATCAAAATTTATGGGAAGTAGCTGGAAATGCTTAGAGGGAAACATCAGAAAAGAAAAAAAATGTAAGAAAGTCTTAGGATATTGTGAAACATGTATTTGGTCTTTGTTTTTCTTTCATGGCACAGACCTCCTAAAATCTTTTTTTTTTTTGGTACTGGAGCTTGAACTCAGAGGCACTCGACCACTGAGCTACGTCCCCAGCCCTATTTTGTGTTTTATGTAGACAGGGTCTCACTGAGTTGCTTAGCACCTCGCCGTTGCTGAGGCTGGCTTTGAACTCGCGATTCTCCTGTCTCAGCCTCCCTAAGTGCTGGGATTACAGGCTTGAGCCACCGCGCCCGGCTCCTCCTAAAATCTTTAGAATCTCCAAAGTGATGTTTTTTGTTTGTTTGTATTTTTGTTTGTTTGTTTGTTGTTGTTAGGGGTTTTTTTGGTATTGGAGATTGAATGGATGGGTGCTTTACAGCTGATCTACATCCCTAGCCCTTTTCTTTTTATTTTGAAACAGGAGACAGGATCATGCTACTTTGTTGAAGCCAGCGTCCTATGCTCCATTCTCCTGCCTCAACCTCCAGAGTTGCTGGGATTACAGATGTGCACCACTGTACCTGGTGAGGCCAACAATTTAATTAACCATTCCTACATAATGAAGCTTCCATAAAAAACACTCTTTTTATTTTTATTTTATTTATTTATTTTATTTTTTGGTACTGGAGATTGAACTCAGGGGCACTCGACCACTGAGCCACATCCCCAGCCCTATTTTGTTTTTTATGTAGAGACAGGGTCTCACTGAGTTGCTTAGCACCTCGCTGTTGCTGAGGCTGGCTTTGAACTCGCAATCCTCCTGTCTCAGCCTCCCTGAGTGCTGGGATTACAAGCGTGCGTCACTGCGCCCGGCTAAAACACTCTTTCTATTTATTTATTTATTTATTTATTTATCTATTCATATTTAATTTATTTATTTGTTCTATTTAGGCTTACATGATAACAGAGTGCAATTTGATTTATTGTACATAGATAGAGGATAACATATCAATTCTCTACTTGTAAGTTGTATAGAATCACAACATATATGCAGTCATACATAAAGTTAGGGCTATGATGTCCATCATATTCCACCACCTTTACTGTCCTCATGCCCCCTCCCCCCTTACACCCCTGTGAACAGAGTTCCACCATTGTTCCCATGACCTTCCCCACATTATGGATCAGCATCCACTTATCAACGAGTACATTCGGCATTTGGTTTTCTGAGATTGGCTTACTTCACTTAGCATGATATTCTCCAGCTTCATCCATTTACCTGCAAATGCCATAGTTTTATTCTCTTTTATTGCTGAGTAATATTCCATTGTGTA
>CM053403.1:60892455-60914820 GCA_028644305.1 Xerus rutilus | reverse complement strand
GATTCTTATCTTTAAGTCTATTGATGTGATGGATTATGTTAATTGATTTCTGTATGTTGAACCAAGCTTGCATCCCTGGGATGAACCCCACTTGATCATGGTGCACTATTTTTTTGATATGTTTTTGTATGTGATTTACCAGAATTTTACTGAGAATTTTTGCATCTATGTTCATCAGGGATATTGGTCTGAAGTTTTCTTTCTTTGATGTGTCTCTGTCTGTTTTTGGAATCAGGGTGATACTTGCCTCATAAAATGAGTTTGGAAGGGTTCCCTCCTTTTCTATTTCATGAAATAGTTTGAGGAGAATTGGTATTAGTTCTTCTTTGAAGGTCTTGTAGAACTCAGCTGAGAATCCATCTGGACCTGGGCTTTTCTTGGTTGGAAGGCTCTTGATGGCATCTTCTATTTCCTTGCTTGAAATTGATCTGTTCAAGTTGTGTATGTCCTCTTGGTTCAATTTAGGTAGGTCATATGCCTCTAGAAATTTGTCGGTGTCTTCAGGGTTTTCTATTTTACTGGAGTATAAATTTTCAAAGTAGTTTCTAATTATCCTCTGTATTTCAGTAGTGTCTGTCATAAAACACTCTTTAAAAAATTTTTTTTCATTGTAGGTGAACACAATATATTTATTTATTTATTTTTGTGGTGCTGAGGATCAAACACAGTACTTCACACATGTGAAGCAAATGCTGTACCACTGAGCCACAACCTCAGCCCATAAAAATACTCCAATGAGGTACAAATTTCTACATAATGAATCTCTCTCAAAGTTTGTTCCTCCTCTCTATTAAGATTACCTACAAACTATCCAAAAGTTTAGAGAGAGTTTATACATTCAAAATTGGGATGTGGAGTGAGGAAAACTGGTTGTGTTCCAACCCCAGAGCACAGAGCAGAAAACTGCTTTCTCAACTCACTTCAGTTCTGACACTAAACATATGGGTTTTCTTCCCCCACACCAGCCAATTCTCAATTCTCTGCAATCACAAACCTGAATGTCTTATGATTTAATTCAGTTTTTTTTTGGGGGGGGGTGGTGGGTACTGGGGATTGAAACCAGGGACACTTAACCACTTAGCCACATCCCCAGCCCTTTTTTTTTTTTTTAATGTTTTATTTAAAGACAGGGTCTCACTGAGTTGCTTAGTGCCTCAGTGAGTTGCTGAGGTTGGCTTTGCACCCACAATCCTTCTGCCTCAGCCTCTAGAGCTGCTGGGATTACAGGTGTGCGCCACTACACCAGTCTTAATTCAGTTTTGACACTAATTATCAAAGTTAGCACAGACCCTGCAGGTAAGGGCTCAGGCCCATAAGACTATCCCCAACTTCAGATGCCAGTCACAAGTATTAGGTGCCTACACTTCTGTCTGACTTGGGTATAAATCAGAGGCTCCCACAACCCCCTCCTCGGGTTTGGTTTGCATGTATGTGTGCACAGTGCTGAGGATTGAGTCCAGGGTCTCGCACATGCTAGGCAAGGGCTCTACCGCTAAGCTACCAGCTCCCTCCTAAGGTTAGAAATTTGCTATAATGGTTCACAGAACTCAGAGAAACACTTGTGTTTATTGATTTATTGTAAAGGATATTATAAAGGATACAAATGAACAGTCAAATGAAGAGATACATAGGGCAAGGTGTAGAAGGGTCTTGAGTGCGAGAGCTTTCCTGTTCCCATGGAGTTGAGGTATGCTACCCTCTTGACAAAGGGATATTTTCTTATAATCCACCGTGGAGCTCTTAAGGAATTTTCATGGAGATTTCATCATGTAGGTCTGATCAACTATTAACTCAATCTCCAGCCCTTCTCCCTCCTTTGAGGATGGGAATGGGGTTAAAATTTCCAAGCCTCTAATCATGAACTGATCTTTCTGATGACAAACCTCTACCTTGAAACTATCCAGGAGCCCAACAAAAGTCACCTCAAAAAAAAAGAACAAAAGATGCTTCTATCACCCAGAAAATTGTGAGGTGTTTGGAGCTTGGTGTTGGGAACACAGAGCCCCACACTTTAGCACTGAGCTACATCCCAAGCCCTTTAATTTTTTTTCTTTTGAAACAAGGTTTCCTAAAGTCACTGAGACAGGCTTCAAACTTGTGATCCTCCTGCCTTAGTCTCCCAATTGCTGGGATTATAAGCATGTGCAATTGTGCCTGGCTTTATTTATTTATTTATTTGTACCAGGGATTGAACTCAGGGACAATCGACCACTGAGCCACATCCACAGCCCTATTTTGTGTTTTATGAAGAGACAGGGTTTCACTGAGTTGCTTAGCCCCTTGCTGTTGCTGAGGCTGGCTTTGAATTTGCAATTCTCCTGTCTCGGCCTCCCAAAGTGCTGGGATTACAGGCATGCGCCACCGTGCCCGGCTGGCTTTATTACTTAGTATGTCACAGAGAACCCTCAAGGTCAAAGTTGCATGCATACTTGAATGTTTAGGTTCTGATGGACTTCTATCTCCAGTTCCAAGAATACAGTCTGTGATCCCAACGCAATACTTGGGCCTTTATTTTAAACTGTATCACCAGTCTAGATTTTTGTTCTCCTCAGGGTGACTTTATTTTGGGTTTCCTGTCCTTTTGTGCCGTTGGGCTATTGTCTTGGCCTGCCCTGACTGGATTTTGTAATACAGAAGCTTAAAGTTCTGGGTTGGAAGCTCTGGTCCCTTCCCATGCTGAGATCTTTATGAATGTTGATTAATTTCCGACTTCAGACCTCTACTTGAAGGTCTAAGAGGTATCTCAAACTTAATATGAACTTGCTCCTCACCACCCTTAAATCTGTTTTTCCCAAAGTGCTCCTCATCTAAGTAAATACCAGCTTAATAATTCCAGTTGCTCAGGACCAAACCATTGCCATTCTTTTTTAAAATAATTTTATTTTATTTATCTATTTTTTTTATGTGGTGCTGAGGATTGAACCCAGTGCCTCACATCTGTTAGGCAAGAGGTCTACCACCAAGCCACAACCCTAGCCCCCCCGTTATCATTCTTGACTCTTCTTTTTCTCATAACCCCCATCCAATCCATCGGAAATTTCTATCCAGAATCTGGCCACTAATTACCTCCATTGCTACTACTCTGGGATCCTGCTCAGATTATTATAGTAGCTACTTAGCTGTTTCTACCATTGCCTGCCTACACTGTATTCTAAGTACAGAAACCAGAGTTGCCCTGTTAAAACAAAAGTCTAATCTTGTCACGAGTTTTCTTAGAACCTTTCAGTGGCTTCCAGTTTCAGACAAAATGCCGTATGGCAGTCTATAAGGACCAACACTTTATGGGCCCCATTTTCACTCTGGCCTTGCCTTCTAATTATTTTTTTCCTCCCACATACTGCTCCATACATTCCCTCTGTCTAGAATGCTCTTCTGCTGACATCTAAATGATTCACTTCTTCCTTCAAATCAGAGCTACTTCTGTCTTAGTCTTCTGCTACTATAACAAAATACCTATTGCTGGATAATAGTATAAAGAAGAGAGATATATTTAGCTCTCAGTTTTAGAAGCTGAAAGTCCAAGATGGGATGGCTCTACTGGCTTGGTCTCCAGTGAAGGCTAAAGATGGCATCATGGCAGGAGTGTGAGCAAGATGGGGGAACACATTACCAGACAGAAAGCCAGAGAGTGATTCAGGCTTGGTCTTTTATAACAGTTTGCTCTCATGACTTAACTCAGAGGTCCCATAAGAACTACCTTATTCCCTTCTGAGGGCAGCACTCTCCATAACCTAGGAATTTCCTACTAGGCTTCACCTCTTAGAAGTCCCACCACCTCTATACCCTTAAACCGAGAATCAAGCCTCCAACACATGAACCCTTGATGGACAAACCACATACCAACTATAGCAACTCCTCAATACTCTATCCTTCTCACTTGGCTTTATTTTTTTTTAATTTTTTTTTTAGTTGTAGATGGACACAATATCTTTATTTTATTTATTTATTTTTATGTGGTGCTGAGGATCGAACCCAGTGACTCATGCATGTGAGGCAAGCACTCTGCCACTGAGCTACAGCCTCAGCCCCTCACTTGGCTTTATTTTTCTTCACACACAGTGTAACTTTCTCAAATGCAATATAAGTTCCTTAAAAGATTTTGTCTTGTCCTCAGTTCCTAGTATAGTTAGTACCAACCACATGCTAGGTGCCAAATAAATAACTTAGTATTTCTAGAAAATCTTTATTTTTTTTATAGGTTCTAATCAGTCTACATGACAGCAGAAAGCTTTTTGATTCATTGTATACAAATGGACAGAGTTTTTCACTTCTCTGGTTGTACACAAAGTAGAGTCACAACATTTGTGCAATCATACATGTACCTAGGATAATGATGTCTGTCTCATTCCACCATCTTTCCTACCCCCATGTCCCCTCTCCACTCTCCCCTTGGCCCCACCCAAAGTTCCTCCACTTATCCCATGCCCCCTCCCCCATTATGCATCAGCATCCACTTATCAGAGAGAACATTCAGCCCCTGGTTTTTGGGATTGGCTTATTTCGCTTAGCATGATATTCTCCAATTTCATCCGTTTACCTGCAAATGCCATAATTTTATTCTCTTTTAGTGCTGAGTAATATTCCATTTTGAATATATACCACAGTTTCTTTATCCATTCATCTGTTGAAGGGCATCTAGGTTGGTTCCACAGTTTAGCAATTGTGAATTGTGCTGCTATAAACATTGAAGTGGCTGCGTCACTGTAGTATGCTGTTTTTAAGTCTTTTGGGTATAGACCAAGGAGTGGGATAGCTGGGTCAAATGGTGGTTCTATTCCAAGTTTTCTAAGGAATTTCCATACTGCTTATAAAATCTTTATTTTTCCGGGTGCTATATACAATACTAAATTATATTTTATTTTGTAAATGGTGAGACTTAAGATTTACTCAATCAGTTGTGCTATAGCTAAAATCCAGGTTTTGCTAATCTCAATCAAGTTACCCAAGTTGTGTCAAAACAAATATTAATCCTCACCCTGAAGATGGGGAAATTCAGCCAAAATATTGTTAGGAACACTGGCAGAGGTCACGCTATCTAATCACACTAGAAGTCAGACTTTCCAGTTCCTAGCAGTTGTAATGGCCGAGAGGTTTCACTCTTATTATCACTGAGGAGTCAAAGAAGTCTTTACTATATTTTGTTATTTGAATTTTTATGTTCCCTATCCCACAGTGTCTTTCCATTTATGTTTTACCCTATCCTTTAGAGGTCAGAATTATTTCGTTGCTTGTTAAGAAAGTAACCACTACCTTTCCAATCAGCTAGACCTTTCATCTCAGGCTCCATAACAATGAGCTTGGGGCCAGGTCATCTGGGCCTAGGGACTATGAAACACCCAATACAATGGAGCAAACCAGCACTAAGGGAACAGTTTGCATAGCTTGTTAGGTGACCTCTATTGCAGGTTAATTTTTTTTCCTCTCTGGAACAACTTTGGCTTACTATAAGTGATTTCAATCAGAATAAAAAGGGAGAGCAGCCTGAATTTAAAAATTGTTTCTTTGTTTTGAACACAAACAATTTTCTTTTCTTCACACTATATGAGCTGGGCTCTGTCCCTTGGGCTCTGTACAAATAAACAGAGCTGCTGAGGGAACATGGTAAGTTGATTTTTGTAGTTACAGGCTGTTCCACATCATCCATTTACAAGGTCAGTGGGGACCATAGCTTACCAACAAAGAGAACTATGTAATTTAAAACAAGGAAATCTTGATCTATCAGAAACATGTAAAGACTTTTCAGGGTTTCTAAATGACTTACATTCCTGACTCTAGTGGAACAAAATATGCCAGAGGGTAAGGAAAAAAGTACATGGACTAGAGGATCAAAATAGCAAAGTGCTATAAAAATAAAGCCCTGTGAGAACAGATCCACATCTGTTGGAGCTCTGAAATACATCTCCTAACTGAGGAGTTTGGGGACAATTCCAGATTTAGATGATTTGGGGAAATAAACATGTAATTAAAGTTGTAGATATAAAAGTGGTTCTATACTAATGTTTTTGGAGAGGAGACAGTGGTTCAGAAATGCTAGCCTTGAAGCCAGCCTCCTGAAGGAAAAGGGAGGTAATTCCAAGAGAAGGCTGGGCTGAAGGCAGCGTGGGCCAGTGTATGACCTTGGATCAGTTATTTAACCCCACGAGCCTCACTTTCTTCCTCTGTAAAATGGAGGAAACATGAAGAATAAATAAGTTAAAGCCTGTAAATCCCTCAATCTAAGGATGAAAGCCATGTGTGGTGATAGCTCTGCTAGTGGTAGAGAAGCTGAGCTAGATGAGAGGTGAGATAGTAGAGAAGTCACAGGACATTTAAAACCCAGGAGATAAAAGGAGTAGAGAAGAACCATGAGGGCTGTGAGTGTAGCTCAGTGGCAGAGCACATACTTAGCATGCAAGAGACCCTTGGTTTCATCCCCAGCAACAAAAACAAACAAAACACAATGCCAGGCACTGTGGCAGTGCCCTGTAATCTCAAAGACCCTGAAGGCTGAGGCAGGAGGATCACAAGTTGAAGACCAGTCTCAGCAATTTAGTGAGGTCCTAAGCAACTCAGCAAGACCCTGTCTCAAAATAAAAAATTAAACGGTCTGAGGATATAGCTCAGTAGTAAAGCACCCCCACAATTAATCCCCAGTACAAAAGCAAACACAAAACTCACCATAGAAAATAGCATGAATGAGTTAATTTGGATTAAAGAGACTGGGAGATCACCCTTTCTTAGCCCTGGAAAGCTGAATCAAGAGGAGCCAGGCCAGGAATGGTGGCACACGCCTGTAATCCCAGCACTTTGAGAGGCTGAGACAAGAGAATCGCAAATTTAAAGCCAGCCTCAGCAACGGCGAGATGCTAAGCAACTCAGTGAGACCCTGTCTCTACATAAAACATTTAAAAAAAGGGCTGGGGATGTGGCTCAGTGGTTGAGCACCCCTGAGTTCAATCTTCAGTATCAAAAAAAAAAAAAAAAAAAAGAGGAGCCAGGCTAGGCCTTGGGCTTTAGTTGGTTGTGAAAGAGGGTTCAGCTTAAAGCCAGAGAATGAACCAGGCTCTGAAAACAAAAAGACCTTTTTATGCAAGGACCAAAAAAATTAAGGGAAATGACTGGATATGGACTAGTGTAAAGGTGGGGGTAATGATATCACTTTCACTATCACTTTCTTGTGAAAGTTTTCAATTTACTCTTTTCCCTTTGAAATTTCCAGAATTTTGGCCTATGAAATGAAATGACAAGTATACAAAAGGTACACAAATTAATTAGTTTGCAAAAGCACAGAATCCATATATAAAGGGCAAGACAGCTGAACCTTATATAGAGCTAAACAAAGGGATGGGGGCTTGGGCTTCTAGACGGAAGGAAGATGACAGACTATGGAATTTGAGGAGGAGATACACAGTGGGTAAGGGATGCCTTTTTTTTTTTTTTTTTCTGATACCGGGGATTGAACTCAGGGGCACTTAACCACTGTGCCACACCCCTAGCCCTATTTTGTGTTTTATGTAGAGACAGGGTCTCACTGAGTTGCTTAGCACCTCGCCGTTGCTGAGGCTGGCTTTGAACTCGCGATTCTCCTGTCTCAGCCTCCCTAAATGCTGGGATTACAGGCATGTGCCACCGTGCCCGGCTGGGATGCCTTTTTATGCAGACAAAGTTGCTCAGGTAACAGCCACCCATTCCATCTGGGTCAGTTGTCAGACCCCTAGTCTCTTCTTCCTATGGAAAAGATCTTTCCTAGACAGAAGGGTGCTATCAGAAAAGCTTCTGCCTACAGGGCAAGGAAACACATGCCTATAATCCCAGATACCAGAGACTGAGACAGGAGGATTGCAAATTCGAGCCCAGCCTGGGCAACTTGTCTCAAAAGAAAATAAAAATTTAGGGGCTGGGGATATGGCTCAGTTGGTAGAGTGCTTGCCTCGCATGCACAAGGCCCTGGGTTCAATCCTCAGAACCAAAAAAAAAAAAAAAAGAAAAGAAAAATTTAAAAAGGCTGGGAACTGAAATAGAATTCCATGCATGTATGAGTTTGTTGGGATGAACCCAACTACTATGTGTAACTCTAAAACTGTAATAAAAATAAACAAACAAGATGGGCACGGTGGGGCACGCCTATAATCCCAGTGATTTGGGAGGCTGAGGCAGGAGGATCTTGAGTTTAAAGCCAGCCTCAGCAAAAGTGAGGTGCTAAGCAACTCAGCGAGACCCTGTCTCTAAATAAAATACAAAAAATAGGGCTAAGGATGTGGCTCAGTGGTTGAGTACCCCTGAGTTCAAGTCCTAGTACCTACCCCCCAAAAATAAATAAATAAAGGGCTGGGTGTGTAGTTCATTAGTACGAGTGCTTTTCTAGCATGCATTAGGCCTTAGGTTCAGTCTCCATTAACACACACACACACACAAAGCCTATGCCTGTATTGCTGTTTACAGAGGTAGATTTCTTTTTACAAAAGGACAGCTTTTCAGAGTCATTCCTATGTCTGCTGAAGTCTGCTGTTTCTCTGAAAAAAAAAAAAAAAAAAAAAAAACCAACAAAAACTTGAAATATGTACAAGAAGTAGATTAAAGGGCTGGGGTTATGGCTCAGGTAGAGTGCTTGCCTCTCACGTGTGAGGTACTGGGTTCAATCCTCAGCACCACAGAAAAATAAATAAAGATATTGTGTCCATCTGCAACTAAAAAAAAAAAAAAAGGAGAAGTAGATTAAGGGTGAGATGTTTTAATTTCCCTCATAGTAAGTGTTAAACAACCAGCTGGGAGTGGGGTCTGGAAGCCTAATTTGTACCATTCATTAATTTCTCTGGGTTAATTACATCTACCATCACTAGGCTGAGGATATAACTCAGTGGTAGAACATATTTTTAGCCTGCATGAGGTCCTGGGTTTGATCCCCAGCATCAAAAAATAAATGCATTGCTGACTTCAAGCTATCCAGATAATGTCTAGCTGGCTCATGAAATTCCTAGAAATCCAACAATGGGCTCTAGCAGGCTCCAGCATACCAATCTGTGGGGGATTAGCAGAAAAGAATTATAAGGGGGTGAGGTTAGGGTGTGGGGAGACTTGGCCAGGCACTGGAAGAGGCTAAATATTTTCAGCCAAATTTAACTGCCAGACTAAAAGGAGACTGTTTTTTGTCTCTTAAGTTTCCTAACTGTGTAATTTTGCCCTGATACTTTCTTATATTGAGGCTCTATTTTCCTAATTTTGTGGGAAAAACCAAATATTTAGTGTACTTTAAAATGGTTACTCTGTGTCCTGGGTGCACGAGGAGGGGCCAGGTAGAAAGAGAGCGGAGAAAGTGAAAGGGGAGAGATTATCCTGAGATTCAGAGACTCTAAGAAAACCCTCACTGTCTCTTCTTGGTGGCAAGAAGTTATAATCACAAAGAAAGAAAGCCCTCAGGGGCCTTCCACTTTGGACTCCTTGAGTGCTTTTTAGGTATATAAATAAATCAGATTAGGGGCTGGGATTATGGCGCAGTGGTAGCGTGTTCGCCTAGCGCGCATAAGGCACTGGGTTCGATCCTCAGCACCACATAAAAAAATAAAATAAAGATATTCTGTCACCTACAACTAAAAAATAAATATTTAAAAAAAAAAAAAAAAAAAAAAAAAATAAAAAAATAAATCAGATTATTAAATAAACATTACTATGAACAGAAAAGTTTTCCAGACTCCAGTATATAGTCCATTTACCCGAATAATGTAGATAACTGATGACTTAATTTTCTTTCTTTCTTTCTTCCTTTCCTTTCCTTTTCTTTTTTCTTTTTTTGGTACCAGAGATTGAAGGCAGGGGTTCAACAACTGAGCCACACACCCAGTGCTTTAAAAAAGAATTTTTTAAAGAATTTGAGACAGGGTCTCACTAAGTTGCTTTGGGCCTTGCTAAATTGCTGAGACTGGCCTAGAATTTGTGATCCTCCTGCCTCAGCCTCCCAAGCCACTGGGATTATAGGCATGCACCACTACGCCCAGAAAATTAAAATCCTTTTAATTTTCTACAAGAAAAATCTACCTGCGTGGCCTAAAGGAATGGGGTGAGGGGCTAAGGGACTGGTTATTAATTATAAGAAATATTAGAAATAATTTACACAAGAAGGCTTGGATGTAGTGATACAGGGTGGGAAAACAGGGCAAATACAACCTACTGTTATATCAGTCACTGTGAGGAAATCATTGCAAACCATTGTATTTTTAGGAAATGCAAAGCAGGTCAGAACAAGCCAAATGAAAACTCATTGGAAACACAATGTGAAATTTCAGAAATGACAGCTAATCTTTTGTGGTAATCTCCCAGAGTGGAGTTAGCATGGCATCAACCAGGTCCTGATAAAAAGAAAGTGGTCAAAACACTGCTCTAATCAGTAAGGAAAACTTGAAAGAATTTGTAAATCCATGCTCAGAGGTCCATACCTGTCATCCCAACTACTCAGGAGGCTAAGGCAGGAGGATCACAAGTTCCAGGCCAACCTGGGCAACTTAGACTCTGCTTCAAAATAAAATTTAAAAAGTGGTGGTAGGGATACGGAGGTGTGGTGGAGTGGGAGGGTGGCTGACATGTGGTAGAACACTTGCCTAGCATGCATGAGCACTTGGGTTCAATCACCAAAAAAAGAACGTATTACCTAGAAAATGATGTTATGCTCTTCTGTACTTACTAGGAGTAAAAAGGAAAAAACAAACTGCCTTTTAATGCATAGATTTTAAAATGCTTTTATTAGAAGGACTGGGGGTATAGCTCTGTGGTAGAGTACTTGCCTACCACGCCCTAGGCCCAGGGTTCAATTCCTATCATTGCAAAAGACACAATGTTTATTTTAAAGAAGGTTGTTGAACTGAACTGGATGTATTTTATGTAGAGACAGGGTCTCACTGAGTTGCTTAGCGCCTCGCTGTTGCTGAGGCTGGCTTTGAACTCGCGATTCTCCTATCTCAGCCTCCCAAAGTGCTGGGAGTACAGGCGTGAGCCACTGCGCCCTGCTGCTTTTTTCTTTTTCTTATTATATTAGTAGTAACCTTGCCTTGAGACAACAAATTCAATAAATTTCTTTTCTAGGACTTTCTGTCCCTGTGAACTGCAGTGAGTAACAGTAACAGGCATAAGAAGAGGGCCTAGAAGAAAAAAACACAACTTTTCTTTCTTTTTTTTTTCAGGACTGGGGATTGAACCCAGGGGTATTTTACTACTTCAGCCACTTTAATTTTTTGAGACAGGATCAAACTTACCAACCTCAAACTTGTCATCCTCCTGCCTCAGCCTGCCTAATCACTGGGTTCACAGGAGTACACCACCTCACCGAGCACAACTGTCATTTTAGGCATTTATTCTGAGTTCTACCTCGTATGGTTTGAGGTAAATTATTTCAAGTCTCAGGACCTTATTTCCCACAGTTCAATAATAAATAACTTTCTTAGCCTGTCATGGAGGTGCTTGCCTATAGTCCCAGCATATAGGGAGGCTGAAGGAAGGGAATCACTGAGTTCACAGGTTTGATAACAGCCTGAGTAATAGAGAGAAAGACCTTGTCTCAAAAGCAAAATAAGTAACCTTTTTTTTTTTTTCTTTCAGTGCTGGAGATTGAACTCATGCATGCAAGGCAAACACTCTACCACTGAGCTATACCCCCCAACTCCAATACCTTTCTTTGGTGGGAGTCGGGTGGTGGATGTGTACTGGGAATTGAATCCAGGAGTGCCCTACTATTGAGCTGTATCTCCAGACCTTTTTATTTTTATTTTGAGACAGGATCTTGCTAAGTTGCCCAGGTTAGTTTACAACCTCTCATCCTCCTGCCTCAGCCTCCCTAGCTGGGATTACAGGCATGTGCTACTGTCTCTGACTCCAATGTCTTTCCTTTTTTTTTTTTTTTTGTGGTACCAGGGATTGAACTCGGGGTACTCAACCACTGAGCCACATTCCCAGCCCTATTTTGTATTTTATTTAGAGACAGGGTCTCACTGAGTCGCTTAGTGCCTCACTTTTGAGGAGACTGGCCTTGAACTTGCAATTCTCCTGCCTCAGCCTCCCGAGCCACTGGGATTACAGGCTTGCATGACTGTGTCCAACCTCCAATATCTTTTTTTTTTTTTTAATTTTTTAGTTGTTGATTGACCTCTATTTATTCATTTGTTTATATGTGGTGCTGAGGATCGAACCCAGTGCCTCCCACATGCGAGGCAAGTGCTCTACCACTGAGCCACAACCTCAGCCCCAATATCTTTCTTTTTTATATATATTATTTTTTGAGTTGCAGGGGACAAAATACCTTTATTTATTTATTTTTTATGTGGCACTGAGGATCAAACCCAGTGCCTCACGTGTGCTAGGCAAGCACTCTACCACTGAGCCACACCCCAGGCCTCCAATATCTTTCTTTTTTTTTTTTTTTTAAATATTTTTTAGTTGTTGATGGACCTTTATTTTATTCATTTATTTATATGTGGTACTGAGAATCGAACCCAGGGCCTCACACATGCAAGGCAAGTGCTCTGCCACTGAGCCACAATCCCAGCCCTCCAATATCTTTCTTAAAAGCTGATTTTTCAGGGCTGGGGGTACAGATCAGTGGTAGAGCACTTGCCTAGTTTGCTTGAGGCCCTTAGTTCTATCCCTAGCAGCACACACACAAAACAGAACCAAACAAAAATCTCACTTTTGAAGATTCTATCAAGGCACTACTGGAGTAGAAAATGTTTTGTTATAAAATGCTATATGAACACAAAATATTCTTATACCTTATTTATTTGTAACATATAATTTATAACTGAACACAAATTCCTCATTATTACTAGTATTTTTTATTATATATATATATTTTTTTAAGTTGTTGATGGACTTTTTTTTTTTTAAATATTTTGTTTTAGTTGTAGATGAACACAATATCTTAATTTATTTTATGTGGTGCTGAGGATCGAACCCAGTGCCTCACGTATGCGAGGCAAGCGCTCAACCACTGAGCTATAACCCCAGCCCCTGGACCTTTTTTTTATTTAGATGCGGTACTGAGAATTGAACCCAGTGCCTCACACATGCTAGGCAAGCACTCTACCACTGAGCCACAACCCTAGCCCTATTACTAGTATTTTATCACAGAAAACAGTTTTGATGAAGAAAAACATGAGGATTAATCTCATCTGAATATTTTTAAAATTTTTTAAAAAATTTTTTTGAGACAGGGTCTCACTGTTACCCAGGGTGCCCTGAAACTTGCAATCTTCCTGCTTCAGCCTCCCAAGTAGGTGTGATTATAGGTGGTGCCCTCACACCTGGCATTTTCCTTTTACTAATGTTTTGTGGATGTGCTATATGACAGCAATTTATAGACCATGTTCTCAATGGGAATGGTGGCATACGCCTATAATCCCAACTAACTGGGAGGCTGAAGCAGGAAGATCACAGGTTCTAAGCCAGCCTGGGCAACTTACCTCTGTTGCAAAAGGAAAATTAAATAGGAGTGGAGATATATAGCTCAGTGGTAGTACAGCTCTGGGTTCAATCCCAAGCATCCTCCCCCGACCACACACACAAGTTGAAGTTCTCCTGATCCAGAATAGGTATGTAAACCTTCTTTCCTTAAAGCATGTAACCCTCCAGAAAAATCCCAATCTGTAAGTATTTCTCTAATGTACCGGTGACTCTTAGAAGCCCTTGACTGAATGAAGTATGTTTGCGCCTTTGCTCATTTTGTATAGCTCACATGTACTGCAGAAGCTGAGTCTCAGCTTCAAAGGATGTAAAACTGGAAGAGGCTTTACAGACAACCCTGTCCAATCCCCCCATATTTCACATGTGCAACTTGGAGCCTGAGGAGGAGAAATGTCCATCCAAAGGTATAGAGCTAAAAATGGCAGAGCTGGACTAAGTCTTCTGTCTTTTTGTTAATAATTCAAAAGAGTTTTAGTGAATCCTGGAAATTTTCAATTAGAAAGTAAAATCAGTTTCTACCTCTCCTTGCTCCATAATGTTTAGATTCATAAAGATCTATTTATATAAATGTTAAAGTTTTAACTGTCTACACAGGAATGTTTTCCCTCCAAAAAATTCCAGCAGAGGGCAGCAAACCTAAATATGAATCCCAATTCTTAAGATGACTTTAAAATGCTGAGAGTCTGGCTACTAGAGAAGCTGAGGCAACAAGATCAAAAGTTCTAGGTCAGCCTAGGCAATTTACTAAGACACTGTCTCAAAATAAAATATAAGAAGGGCATCATGGAGCACACCTGTAATTCCAGCAACTCAAGAGGATGAGGCAGCTGTTCTTTTTTTGGTACTGGAGATTGAACTCAGGGGCACTTGACCACTGAGCCACATCCCCAGCCCTATTTTGTGTTTTATGTAGAGACAGGGTCTCACTGAGTTGCTTACTGCCTCCTTGTTGCTGAGGCTGGCTTTGAACTTGCGATTCTCCTGCCTTAGCCTCCCTAAGTGCTGGGCTTACAGGCTTGCACCACTGCGCCCGGCTTGTTCTTGAACTTGGGTCCTATCAAGAACAGCTTCTGCAAGTCAGTAAAACCCTGTCTCAAAATAAAAAATAAAAAGGAAGGGGATGTAGCTCAGTGGTAGAAAGCCCTGGGTTCAATTCCCAGTACTGGAAGGAAAAAGGTTCACTATTGTCTGGGGGCCTTTGTTCCAACTGCTTGACTGTTCTAGGACTATACTCTCAGGTTAAATATTCATGACCTTCAATTCTTTGTTCAAATCTCACACATTAAAACTAACCTTGCCTACCTTGTAATATTGCAACTTCCTTCCCACTCCATCCCCAGCACACTCATTCTCCTTTACTTTATTCTACATTTTTTTCATTCTTTCTTTTCTTTTCTTTTTCTTTTTTTAAGAAAAAGGGGAAGGACAGTTTATTGCTTTGCTAGCAAAGGAGAAACACAGAGGAATTCCCTTCCCAAAGGCTGTGATTCTGCCCATCCACAGGAATAGGGGGCTTTTAAAGAGGTGATTCAGAGAAAATGTGATTAGGGAGGAGAGATCAGGAAGGAGATCAGGAAGGAGAAGTTTAGGGAAAAGAATATCAGAGAAGATCCAGGGAGATCAGGAAGGAGAAGTTTAGAGAAAAGAATATCAGAGATCAGGGAGGAGATCAGGAAGGAGAAGATTACGGAAAAGAAGATTGGGAAAAAGAAAAAAGCATGTAACTTTTCAAAGTCAGAAGGGATATAGTCAAAGCATCAAGTGAACCCCTGGTACAATTCCCCACTGTCAATTTTTAGCTTTCATTTCTGTGGAAAGTGGGTGACGACATCCCCACACTACCTCCTGCAGAAAGGGGCAAATTTGGAAGTAACTCAAAGTCCTTGTCCTCTATTAGGTGGGACATTCAGCATCAAAGCAGTTCAGAGGTCCACAGTGGCAGATGGCAGGTGACTGGACAAGGGATACATAGGGCAGGAATATTCTATATTTTTCTATAGCATTCTTCACTTTTTAACAAATTAGATAATTTATATATTGAGTTCACTGTGTCAAAAGAAAGAATTACAACAAATTTAATTTAATTATCTTATTGACTTGTGATTTTGTGATTAATTGGATTTTGTAATTCTAGAATTAGGTAACATCTCATACTATAAAGTAGAGTTAAGTGTGCTAATGAGCTGAGAAGAGGACATTGGTTTTTTAGACAGAAAAGGGCTGAAGAGCAAAAATAACAAAAAAGTCCATTGGTCATTTCAAAGATAACTTTCATTGTAAAGACAGGACGAGGACATAGAACAATAGAAAAATAAGCCAGGCATGTTGGCCTATATTGTAATCAGAAATACTCTGGAGTCTGAGGCAGGAAGATCAAAAGTTAGAGACCAATCTCAACAATTTAGAGAGGAGACCCTGTCTGAAAATAGAAAAGTGTTGTTGAGGGACCAAAAAAAAAAACTTAATCAATAAGCCACATCTCAGCCCTTTTTATTTTTTATTTTGAAACAGGGTCTTGCTAAATTGCTCAGGCTGGCTTTGAATTTGCAATCCTCCTACCTCAGCCTCCTGAGCACTGGGATTACATGTAGGCACCACTGTGCCCAACTAGGTTCCCTTTTGTAAAAACCTAAAACATAGGGAACTTCATTATCATGCCCATTGATTGGTTTTATTTATTTGTTTGCTTGTTTTTGCAGTACTGAAGATTGAACCCAGGGCTTGACATATGATGAGCAAGCACTATACCACTGAACCATATCCCCAGCCCTCATGCCCATTGAAACTTGTCAGTTTGGGAAACTTGGCTGTTCTCTCTCTCCTGGTGTCTCAGAAGACCAGATAACACCTTAGTTTTGATTTGATAAGGTGTAACTTTAGTATGAGTGACTCCATTTTGATTTTTTTTTTTAATTTTTTTGGGGGACTGTGTGCATGTGTGTGGTATTAGAGATTGAACACAGTGGTGCTCTAATGACAGTCATGCACTATGGCATCCTGCTCCATTTTTACTTTTGTGCTGGTCTATTGGAACCTAGTACAGGAGCTTAGTTCAAAACAATGGCCTCCAATTTTTACTTAACAATTGTTTGGCCAAATGCAGTGATGCACGCCTATAATCCTAGTTACTCTGGAGACTAAAGCAGAAAAATTATAAATTGGAGGCCAGTATTGGGCAACGTATGGAGACACTGTCTCAAAACAAAAAGTAAAAATGGACTGGTGTAGCTCAGTGATAGAATGGCACTGGGTTCAATTCACAGTATTGTAAAAAACAACAAAACTGTCTTTTCACCATAAGGCCCTCTAGAATATAGTCTCCAGTTAGTTTTGTTCACATATATATTCCCTGAACATCTAGACAATGTGCTGAATATACTTATGGAACATATTTTAGTTGAAAAAATACTAATTTAAGAATGAAGGTCGGGGTGGTGGCTCAGTGGTAAAGCGCTTGCCTCACATGCGTGAGTCACTGGGTTCAATCCTCAGCACCACATACAAATAAATAAATAAAATAAAGATATTGCTTTCATATACAACTAAAAAAAATATTAAAAAAAAGAATGAAATATTTAACAGCAGATTAAGACATTAGTTATTCCAAATTCAGAATATTATACCACACAATATGGTGAATAAGCATTTGATAAGTGTACTGTAATTTGAAAGGAAGCTCCACAGATATTTCCATAGGTGCCATTTGTTGTGAGCTGGCATGTACCTTGAGTTCTGCCTGCTCTGAATCCAAAATCCATTTTTGCTTTCACTTTGTCTTTCTTACTTCAGGAGAAAGCCTTGTAACTTCTTCTTCTTCTTCTTTTTTTTTTTTGGTACTGGGGATTGAACTCAGGGGCACTCAACCACTGAGCCACATCCCCAGCCCTATTTTGTGTTTTATGTAGAGACAGGGTCTCACTGAGTTGCTTAGCGCCTCGCCCTTGCTGAGGCTGGCTTTGAACTCGCGATTCTCCTGTCTCAGCCTCCCTAAGTGCTGGGATTACAGGCTTAAACCACCCCGCCCGGCTGCCTTGTAACTTCTATTCTGCATAACAATCACTTTTGTTCTCTTTTATAAACTCCATGTCCTAGAGATGGTTAAGGAATTTAAGAGCTAAGATTACATGATGAAGGTGCAGAAAAACAAGCATAACTGAAATAAAATAAGGGGTGCTTCTGAGAAATCAACTTTTGCAGGGCTGGTCAGAGTGGTATATTCAGCATGAAGCAGAAAAAAAGGTAGTGCTGAGGGGCAATCATACAGATCCCGGATCTATCAAACTTAAGCTCCCCCTCCCCCTCCGTGTGACCTTCAACTACTGGTTATTTCCCTGAGTCCTAAGTTTTCTATCTGTAACATGGGGACAAGAGCTGTCACGTTTTATGGAAGGACGTAATGCGGTAATGCAGTGCGAAAAGCCAACTACTCTGCATCATAAGCAATGGAAACACGGAAGCTGCCAGACCAATGGCGCTCTTGTATTCCCAGTGACTTCAGAGGCTGAGGCAGGGCGATGGTAAGTTCCAGGCCAGACTGGGCAATTTCGTGAGATCCTGCCTCAAAAAAAGAAGTGCTGCGTTTGTAGCTCAGTGTTAGAGTGCTTGCCTATCATGTGTGAGGCACTGGGTTCGATCCTCAGCACCACATAAAAATAAATGAATAAAACAAAGGTACAAAAAATATAATAACAACAATAAAAAAAATTAAAAAATAAAAAGAGCTGGCGATGTAGCTCAGTGGTAAAGCACCACTGGGTTCAATCGCCAGTATCAGAAAAACAAACACCAAAAGGTTTATTTAAAGGGTGGGTAAGAAAATGAGTATAGAAAGACAACCACAAAGGTGATCATTAAGACCTAGAACAGGAAACAAGGCCTTTCCTGGAGATCCTTCAGCTGCGGGGAATGGGGGGCCGGCGGCCAGGGCAGAGCGTCAGGCGGAGAGGAAGAGGAACTCCGCGAGGTGGAGCTGGCGGGCATTGAGCCTCCATCGAGGGCAGGCCAGGCCAGACCTTGTAGGGAGCTGTGTACTGAAGACCGATGGGGAGTCCTGGGCGCGGGGCTGGGGCGGGGCGGGTGGCGGGACCGACGGCGGGAAGGACTACCCGCCGGGGCGCGGCCGCCACCCCCTTTACCAGGCTCTTCACCTCGCTAGGACTCTGCGCACCTGACATCCCCCACTTTCTTTTTTTTTTTTTTAATATTTATTTATTTTTTAGTTGTAGGTGGACAGAATATCTTTATTTTATTTTTATGTGGTGCTGAGGATCGAACCCAGTGTCTCATGAGTGCTAGGCAAGCACTCTACCACTGCGCCATAACCCCAGCCCCTGACATCCCCCACTTTCTAAAGGTAGCGCAGACACCTCGCCTTCCTCTACCTACCAGTCGCCGTCCCATCCCCTTCTCCGCTCCACCTAGCCAATTCTCCGGCTTTGCATATCTTCTCTCCTTCCTGGATCCTTACGTAGAGTTTGGTTTGAACTTTTGAACCCACCAATCAGCGCGGCGTGCCTTTCCCCTTTCCGCTGGCCTGGGCCACCAGGCTCCGAGGCGGGGCCGCAGAGGCCCGGGGCGGGGTCCAGTGCCGGCCCTCCCGACACGTGGCCGGGGGAGGGATATATATGGCCCATCCCGGCAAGTCGACCTCTTATTACTTCTCCCCCGGACTCCTTGGTAGTCTGTCAGTGGGAGCTCCTGGTCGTCGTCTCCTCTTCCCATCCCGCGCTGCTCCGTCCTACGACAACCCGTCATGGTGAGTGGGGGCCACCTGGTAGTGGGGCGGGGAAGAGTTAGTGTCCCAAGGGGCGGCTGGACCTGCGGGGTGCACGTGGGACTGCCCTTGCTAGGGCTGCCGACGGCTCCGGCCGCCTCCAGTCAAATTGGCTTCCAGAAGCCGGCATGAAAATGCCGAGTTCACGGGACTGACACCGCTCGGGGCTGGAAGATGCGCCCCGAAGGCTATTCTTGGTGGAAATAGAAAGCCCTCGATCCTTGTAAAAGGACTGTTCTCCGGGCCCTGCCACCACTCTGGGAAGGGAAGGGCGCCTTCACCTTGGTCCCCAAGGACTTGGAATCTAATTTCTCCCCACATTTCCCCAAATGACCTCACCTTCACACTGCCCTAGACAGCAAACCAGAGAGGAACGCCTGCGTTCGGGCACAGACGGTGCTAGCACTTCCGGGCGCTCCCTCCACGCCCTGTGACTCGCTGCTGAGTCACCTGTGGCCGGCTTTAGAGAGTGCTTCCAGTTGCACCAATCCACCTGGAGAACTCCGCCCTTGAAGGGAGTAATTACCTGTTGCATTGCCTAATCCTGCCTTTCTAGTGTTAATTTAGTGGAATGTTTCTAGCTGAAGCTTTCTACTTAAACCAGCTTTCAGAAACAAGTCCGTAAAAGGATGTGTTCGTAGAAAACTACAGAGTAGGGAAGGGGCTGCAGCTCCGCGGTAGAAAGTTTGCCTAGCGTTCGCAAGAACCTGGGTTCAACTCCCAGTAATGTGCAAAACAAACCAAACAAAAAACCCACTGTAAACTAGTACCAAAATGTGTTCTTAGCTGGGCGAGTGGCGCCTGTAATCCCAGCACTTTGGGAGGCTGAGACAGGAGAATTGCAAGTTCAAAGCCAGCCTCAGCAAAGGCTGAGCAACTCAGTGAGACCCTATCTCTACATAAAACACAAAACAGGGCTGAGGATGTGGCTGTGGTCGCGTACTCCTGAGTTCAATCCCCAGTACCAAAAAAAAAATGTTCTTTGTTCAGTTTTCCAGAAACATGAAACTGGGGCTGTGGGTGTAGCTCAGTGAAATGTAGCTCGTGAGGCCCTGAGTTCTATCCCCAACACCGGAAAAAGGAAAAGGAAACATGAAATTATACATAACTTGAGCATTATCTAAATAGCTTCTCAGAGGTATTTGAAAAAACTAAGAACACCTGTTGACCGTATCTAAAAGACTTTTTTTTTTCCCCCTCTATACTGGGGATGGTACTCAGGCGCTTTACTACAGAGCTACATCCCCAGATTTTTGTGGAGCTGAAGATCAAACCCAGGGCCTTGTGTGTTCGAGGCAAGCACTCTAGCAACTGAGCTATATCCCCATGTCCCCAGATTTATTTTTTATCTTTTAGACAGTTCACTAGCTTGGGCAGGCTAAGGACTGTGGGTGTGGCTCCGTGGTAAGGCACCCTTGTTGAGGAGGAGGGAGTATTCAATGCTTGGAAACTATCCTTTTAAAACAGGGAAAGGGGGATATAGTGAGTAGATGACCAAAGAATCTTAAGAGACTAACCACAGTTGTCAAAAGTGGGGCTGGGATTGTGGCTCAACATTAGAGCTCACCTGCCAGGCATTGGGTTTGATCTCAGCACCACACAGAAATAAAGAAAGGTATTGTATCCAACTACAACTAAAAAAAAACAAAAGTGCCTGACTGTAACAACTTGCTTTGAATGCTTTTCACCAAGAGGAAACAAAAGATACAAGTAAAAGTGATTCAGAAACCAATGGGATTGTTTAAAGGGTAGGAGAGCAGAGCCGCACATCTGTTTAGGCAAACTGATTGATACAAATTGGTTTTACAAGTGACAGTGGCTGCTTATCCAGTTAGTGCTAAACTAAGTGGCTCACCTGCAGCTTTACTTCATCTCCCCAGTGGCCTAGGAAGAGTAGAAGGCAAGCAGTGGCCACTGACTTTGCTTAGCTTCAAAGAAAGCAGTTTAGGGACTGGGGTTGTAGCTCAATGGTAGAGCACTGCCTAGCATGTGTGAGGCACTGGGTTCTAATCTCAGCACCACAAATAAAGTCCATCAACAACTAAAAAAAATATTTAAAAGAAAAAGCAGTTTAAACTGCTTAAATAGTGTGTGGTCCACGCCTATAATCCCAACGGCCCAGGAGGCCTAGCTAGGAGGGTTGTGAGCAACTTAGCCAGACCCTGTCTCAATGATATAAAAAGGGGTGGGGATGTGGCTCAGTGGTTAAGCCCCCCTGGATTCAATCGCTGGTACACCCTCCACCCCCTAAAAAAGCAGTTTAAAGTTAGATAACTATTTTTTTGGTTCTGGTTGGGGATCATTATGGACAGATAATCTGGTTTTCTCCAGCTTTTGGGGTTGTGGAGTTTCCAAAGTCCAGATAAAGATAAACATTATGCAATAGTAAACAGTTAAGATCTCTTTAGAAGTTGGGCGTGGTGGCGCAAGCCTGTAATCCCAGCACTTAGGGAGGCTGAGACAGGAGAATAGTGAGTTCAAAGCCAACCTCAGCAACAGCGATGTGCTAAGCAACTCAGTGAGACCCTGTCTCTACATAAAACACAAAATAAAGCTGGGGATGTGGCTTAGTGGTTGAGTGCCCCTGAGTTCAATCCCCAGTACCAAAAAAAAAAAATCTCTTTAGAACAAACAGCTCCAATTCTCCCTATAGCTCCTAGAGCTAGGCAAGTAGATATAGGTAATATTGAGCTTGTTGATGTGGTCGGGAGAGCTTGCTTTATTTACGGGGAATGTAGGTGAAAAGGAGATGATAAATCAAAGATTGTGAGTAATTCTTTTTTCTTTTTGGTACTGGGGATTGAACTCAGGGCCACTCAACCACTGAGCCACACCCCCAGCCCTATTTTGTGTTTTATGTAGAGACAGGGTCTCACTGAGTTGCTTAGCATCTCGACGTTGCTGAGGCTGGCTTTGAACTCGCAGTTCTCCTGTCTCAGCCTCCCAAAGTGCTGAGATTACAGGTGTGTGCCACTGCACCCAGTTTGAGTAATTTTTTATTGGGTTATGAAACTAGGCCTTTTGAGAAGATGGCTGGTGTTGAAATTTTTTTTAGTTTCCTAATTGGCAGCTTTTAAAAACTTGAAACTTTACTATTCAGGGAAAGTAATGGGAGATTAAATACCCATGTTCACCAAGGAAAAGAAAACAATTAGTTCTCCACTATTCTT
>CM053403.1:60845075-60891955 GCA_028644305.1 Xerus rutilus | reverse complement strand
GCAAGACAGCTCACACCAGCAGTGTTGCCCCTGAAGCCCTGAGGCCAGGATTATCAGTACCTGTCATCTGAGGCCACAAGAAGAAGCTGGCAGAGATGACCCAGGCAGATTGCTCCTGGGTGGCTGTCTAGGAGACGTGGCAGCAGAAGCTGAAGGGAAGACAACCCTATGTGTCAGGGTGGTGAGAGTGGGAATTGGCCTTTAGCCCCGTGGAGAAGTTCTCTTTTATTGACATCTCATCATCCGGTCACTGCCCCCATTCATTCCAAGAGTCTAGTGTCTCTGAGTTTATCAACCCTACAAAGGTTCTGGGAAAATGTCTTCCTCTAACACAGCCAAAAGAAAATATTCAGAATCAAACCTTAAAGAATTGGACAAAGCTGTCATAATAGAGAATATGCATTTTTTAAATATTTATCTCACCAGAAATTTTTTGTCTTAGTGGTGTGCTGCTGTTGAGGATCCAACTTAGATCCTCACACATGGTAGGCAAGAGCTCTACTACTGAGCCACACCCACAGCCTCAAAAGATTTCTTTTTTTAAAATTAGGACAGGCAGCCGGGCGCGGTGGCTCAAGCCTGTAATCCCAGCACTTAGGGAGGCTGAGACAGGAGAATCGCGAGTTCAAAGCCAGCCTCAGCAATGGTGAGGCGCTAAGCAACTCAGTGAGACCCTGTCTCTACATAAAACACAAAATAGGGCTGGGGATGTGGCTCAGTGGTCGAGTACCCCTGAGTTCAATCTCCAGTACCAAAAAATAAATAAATAAATAAATAAAATTAGGACAGGCAGCTGGGCACAAAGTGCCTATAATCCCAGCACTTAGGGAGGTTGAGACATGAGGATGGTGAGTTCAAAGCCAGCCTCAGCAAAGGTGAGGCACTAAGCAACTCAGTGAGATGCTATATAAAACACAAAATAGGGCTGGGGATGTGGTTCAGTGGTTGAGTACCCCTGAGTTCAATCCCTGGTACCAAAAAAAAAATTAGGACAGGCCAGGCGAGGTGGCACATGCCTATAATCCTGGCAATTTGGGAGACTAAGACAAGAGGATCACAAGACCGAGGTCAGCCTCAGCAATTTTTTTCCCTCCCTCCCTCCCTCCTTTCCTTTCCTTTCTTCCTTCCTTCCTTCCCCCTTCCCTTCCCTTCCCTTCCCTTCAATACCAGGGATTGAACTCAAAGGCACTCAACCACTGAGACACATCCCCAGCCCTATTTTGTACTTTATTTAGATACAGGGTCTCACCATTGCTGAGGCTGGCTTTGAACTCGCAGTCCTCTTGCCTCTTGCCTCAGCCTCCCTAGCTACTGGGATTATAGGCATGTGCCACCATGACTGACTCAGCCTCAGCAATTTAGTGAGAGCCTGTCTCAAAATAAAAAAGGCTGGGGATGTGGCTTAGTGGTAAAGCACCCTGGGTTTAATCCCTGTACCAAGCAATAATAGTAAATTAATTAATTAATTAAGACAGACCATGAAGAGAATATAAAGTCTTCCTAATTACACAAAAGTTTTGTCTACATCCACAAATCAATTTAAGTCATGGAGGGGGAGTGGGTATAAATATAATCTCACTGCTGTCACTCTGGGCCCTCCTCTCTATGCTCATCTGTTCTTATCAAATATCTCATTGGGCTCACAGATGTCTAGTGAATATAACTTTTACCATTCTAACAATCATTTCCAGTTCTTACATTTGACTGACTGACTCATTCATTTGTTCAATGTTGTTGAAGCACTGATTTGGTGCAAGTTACTCTTTTTGTCCCCCTTGGTGTTGCACACAGAGATCACACACGCACAAACCTAATTCAAGGGAGTATATGCTACATGTCACAGAAGAGACTGTCCCATGCAGCGACCACTATCGCATATCTACCTCAAAACCATTCCTCCAGGGTCATTGTTGCACCTGCCAAAACAACTGGGTTCTCTTCAGGTGTTAGGCACTCAGTGCATCCGAGGGGGCTTGGCCTCCCCACCACCAGAGTCCATCTATGTCCAAACTAAACCAAGGCGATTCTAGTCTTCTTGCCAGGGATTGGTTAAGGAACCATCAAGTGATGAGTGATGTCATTATGGAAATGAGAGGTGAGGTAATGTCTGCTGGTTGGGGAATAGAAGGAAGATATTCTTGGAAAAAAATTTCCTTGCTCTTGAAAAGGAATGCAGAGAAAGGATTTTATCTCTTGCAACCTTTGGACATTATTGTGGGAGTATATGATGCTTGTACAGGATGCTTCAAGTTGCTGCAGTGCAGCCATCTTGTAACCACAGGGGAACAAATATGAGAACAAAAGCTAACAACTTGAGCATGGCAGAGCAGAAGGTGAACCTGGGTCCATGATAGGGTGCTGAGCCCTTGAATTAAATAGTCCTGAAATTGCTCTGCCTCTGAATTTTTTCTTTTTCTCTTTGTTTGTTATGGGAGACTAGGACACTGTGAGTTGGCCTTTTTTCTTTTTCTTTGTTTTTCTGTTTTTCTTTTTGGTGCTGGAGATACTCAGGGATTTCTGCATGCTAGGCACTCAGGGGCACTCGACCACTGAGCCACATCCCCAGCCCTGTTTTGTGTTTTATGTAGAGACAGGGTCTCACTGAGTTGCTGAGCGCCTTGCCGTTGCTGAAGCTGGCTTTGAACTCGCGATTCTCCTATCTCTGCCTCCCTAAGTGCTGGTATTGCAGGCTTGCGCCACCGCGCCCGGCTTGAAAATTCTAACTAACATAAAAGCTTTATACAATCCTTCATAGGAAATTTTAGTAAAATAATAATTAAAAGACTAAATTCCTTTTGCTTTGAAACAGGTCTTACTTTGACCAAGCTGATCTCAATTTTTGGGCTCGAGGGATCCTTCCACCTCAGACTCCCTGGGATTAGGCTGTGCACAAGACAGCTGGCTTAGAGCCCTTTAATTTAATTTAAATGATTTTTTTTTTCATAGTACTGGCGATTGAACCCAGGGCCTCCTACATGCTGGGTGAGCACTCACCACTGAGCTGCATCCCCACTTGTTTTTATTTTGAATAGGGTATTGCTATGTTGCCGAGGCTATACTCAAACTTGCATCCTCCTGCCTCAGCCTCCCCAGCAGCTGGGATTA
The DNA here is from genome assembly GCA_028644305.1 of Xerus rutilus. Lineage (NCBI taxonomy): Eukaryota > Metazoa > Chordata > Mammalia > Rodentia > Sciuridae > Xerus > Xerus rutilus. Next base: position 60,888,850 of record CM053403.1, on the reverse strand, counting down.
CAGGTATGAGCCACTGTAATTAGCTTTAAGGCCCTTTTAAATGTGTATAACTCCTTTTCCAGAGCAAACATTGCCTTGAAAGATTAAAGATTCCATTTGAACTGATCTTCCTTCCATTCTTTCCAGGAGTCCTGGCCAAATTCAAACCAGACATCAAAAGAATGTTTGCAAAATATGTGCCACTGTCTTCCTTTATATAGGCAACTATGAATGGGGGCTTGGTTTATCTGTGGAGGTATAGCAAGGAGACTGGCTCAGAATCATCAACCCCACCCTGAAACCTGACCCCAGTAGTGAGCCTGACCCTAGGACCTCCCTATCTTCTGGAGACTCCCACATTATTTTAGATCAAGAATCATTGAGCTGACCTTGTAGACAAAGGGTGGTGACATAAACAGGTTAAAGATCTTGAAGTGAGGTCATCCTGTATTACCTGGGTAGGTCCTCAATCCAATGATCCTTGTCTTTATAAGGGGGAGAAGAGAAGACATGGAAGCAGATGACCACATGAGGCAGAGGCAGAGACCAGAGTGGGCCACAAACCAAGAAATGCCAGGAGCTCCCAGAAGCTGGGAGAGGCAAGGACAGATTCTTCTCCCCTATAGTTTTCAGGACCATGGTTTTGGACTTCTGTTTTTCACAACTGTAATAAAATAAATTTGTCCACTTTTCATTTCGTTTTGGTACTAAGGACTGAACCCAGGGTGCTTAACCACTGAGCCTCATCCTCATCCTGTTTTTATTTTATATTAAGAAAGAGTCTCTCTAAGTTGCTGAGGGCCTCACTAAGTTGCTGAGGCTGGCTTTGAACTTACGATCCTCCTTCCTTAGCCTCCTGAGCTGCTGCGATTACAGGTGTGTACCACTGCACCCAGCTGGTAGTTTTAAGCCACTAAATTTGTGGCATTATGACAATGCCAGGAAACCACCTAGCACAGTGCACACACCTGTATTCTCAGCAACTCCAGAGATTGGGACAGGAGGATCCCTTAAGCCTAGGAGTTTAGGGCCAGCTTGGTTAACATATGATATCCTGTCCCTAAAAAAATAAAATAAAAAAGGAAACAAACAAACAAACAAACAAAAGTCATTATCTTTTCTTTTTAAATTTTTTTTTAGTTGTTGATGGATATTTATCTTATTCATTTGTTATTCATATGTGGTGCTGAGGATCGGACCCAGGGCCTCACACATGCTAGGCAAGCGCTCTACCACTGAGCTACAGCCCCAGCCCACAAAAGTCATTATCTTAATGTATCAAGCCTTCAAGCTCTGACTCCTGACTCCTCCTCACCCCTCCAACCTTTTCCACTCTCCGCCCTCACCCCCTCAGGCCTCACCCCCATTCCTCTGCTTTCTTGACATACAGAGCACAGCCCAGCCTCATCCTTCTGCTCTGACTCTTCCCTCTGCCCAGTGGACAACCAAATATAATCTGTGATCTTTGAATCCTAGATTGGGAGAAAATAGGTTATTGGGACAATTGGAGGAATTTGAATATGGCTTATTTATTAGGTAACACATTGATGTTAAATATCTTAAATGGGCTAATAATATTGTGATTATGTTATGCTGTCTGAAACTTACATAGAAACTGGGGCAAAATTTGACAATTGGTAGATCTGAGAGAAGGCTTATTGGGGTGCATAGTAGTATTCCTTCAACTTTTCTCTGGGTTCCATGGAAATTTAAATAAAAATCATAATCCAGGAATATTCAAATTGTCAGCATTAGAAATCAAAGGGCTTTTTTGAAATGCAGATTATAGAGATTCAGAAGATCTGGAACCTTATTTTTATTTATATTTTTTTAGTTGTTGATGGATCTTTATTTCATTCATTTATTATTTATACGTAGTGCTGAGGATTGAACCCAGTGCCTCACACATGCTAGGCAAGCGCTCTACCACTGAGTTACAGCCTCAGTGCTGGAACTTGCTTTTTAACAGCCCCCAGGGATTCTAAGGCAAGTCCCAGGCCACACTTAAAGAAGAGTTTTTTTTAGCATTTTGTAGTAAAATGTGGCTTACAGGTACAGCCCCTTCTCTTCTCCAGCTGAGAAGTCTCTCGCTGGAAAGGTCAGGTAGGCAGTGAAGATATGGTTTCATGGTAAGAACAGGACTGGAGGTTGTGGGTGTAGTAGATAAGGGGCTGAGATCCAGGACAGCTTTTGTCCTCCTGCCCTGGCTTTGCCTTCTGAGGGAACAGGAGGCTCCTAGATCTCAGGGGAAGAATGCAATTACTGCCCTGAACTTCTAACACTAGTACTGCTATGACTCTTTTTTTGTTTTTCTTGTATTGGGGATTGAACTCGATGGCACTCGACCACTGAGCCACATCCCCAGCTCTATTTTGTATTTTCTTTAGAAACAGGGTCTCACTGAGTTGCTAGGCGCCTCGCTCTTGCTGAGGCTGGCTTTGAACTTGTAATCCTCCCGCCTCAGCCTTCGGAGCACCTGGGATTACAAGCGTGTGCCATTGCGCCCGGCCTGAATACTTTTTATACCTCCTTGGGTAATTTTCATCTGTATAAAGGATACCGCAATAAATAACTGAGGCATTCCCCAAATTAAAACGTTCAAGCATCCCTTAGTCTTGCACTCCTCTAGCATGGATGTGTTCAGATGGCAAACATGTTGTTCTGGATTCTGACCAGCAGGTGGCAGCAACACATCTCTTTATCTTGCTCACCACCGCGAAAGAGATCCCCGTGCCTGACATTTGCACAACACAAGAAGCAAGTAAGATCTGATCGCTGTCCTCAAAGATCATATTGTTAGGGAATGAGAAGTCAGATATACAAATCAATAATTAGTTTTCTAGCTGTGTGACTTTGAGCAAGTTACTTAACCTTTTTGTGTCTCAGTTTCTTCCCATTTTATTCTGTAAAATGGGAACAGTATTTATATGATCCAGAAATTGCAAGGATTGGAAGTAATAAAGGTGTTAAATGCCTATCATGGTACTTGGCATCTAGGAAGCTTAGTTGTTACTAAATGATTCAATAAGAGAAGAAATGAAATGGAAAAAGTGCCCAGGGTGCTCCCTAACTGGGAGGGGTAATGCCCTAAAATGGAAGTAAGGGGGAAAGGATTCCACTGAAGCTGCTCTGGCAGTGTGGAACCTGCAACCAACTGGGTTGGAGAATTCTTGGAAAATGGGAAGCTGGATCCTTTCTGGCTGAGGATCCACTTGGATCCCAGAGCCCAGCATACCAGCAGGGCTGCCCAGGGCTTGATCTCCTAGAAACGAGCACTTTGCAACTCCAGACAAGCACTGTCATTCCTCTGAGCCTCAGGCTCTACCTAAATGGTGGAGAAAAGGGACCATGGGAACCAAAGGACACTGCTGAATTCCTCATCTAGGACCCCCCCACCCCATTGCCAGGGATTGCACCCAGTGGCATGCAACCACTGAGCCACAACCCCAGCCCTTTGTATTTTTTATGTTGAGACAGGGTCTCGCCAGATTGCCTAGGCTGGCCATGAACTTGTGATCCTCCTGCTTCAGCCTACATAGTAGTGGGGGCTACAAGTATGTGATACAGGGACTGGCTGGCAAAGGAATTTTGGGGAGGACACTGGCCTTTCCCTGGGATATGGAGTGGAGGTGTGAGCCAATCCTCCACCTAAGGGGCAGGACCCCAGCCAACACTTGATATAACCAATTATATCAAGACACAAGACTCCTCTGTGTCTGTGTCCTCTCTGTCACATGAGAGGGGAAGAAGGCAATCAACGTTGTTGAGCACCTACTATAAGACTCATGGGAGCCCCATGCTAGGAGGGCATCATTGTCTCTATTCTACAAATTAAAAAACCACAGCCCAGAAAGGACAAGTAACTCCTTTAGGGTCACACAGCTGGTAAGTACCCAGACTAGTGGCCTCTTCTCCCAGGACTTTTCCCAATATTCCACCTTTGTCTTAGCAGTCCACACTCTTAGGAACACTCTTAGGAACATCCTGGAAACCTTATCCATAATACTCCTGCTCCCAAATCACAATTCCATTCATTCTGCTGTCTGAATCCAGCTTTCTCCCCTCTCAGCAGGCTCCTTCAATTGCTTTGGTCTTGCCAGGGAGTCCAGCTGGTGACTCTGCTTACTTAGTCTCCCACCTCCTCTACCATACTGCTCTCCTACCCAGCTTTGGGTCCATAGCCCATTATTTAGTAGTACTCTTGCCAGTAACCTAAACTTTGTTGTTCATCTTTCTTGAAAATCCCTGTGTGCATTCAATGGGGTTTCTCTCCAAGCCTTCAACAGAGAAGTCAAGGGAGGCGGGAGAAGGAGAGGCAGTGATAACACTGGCTGGTGCTTATACAGCACATACTATGGGCCAAGTACTAAGAGCTTCACATATTATAACTCATCAAATCCTCCCAACTCTATGAGGTAGGTACTATTATTATTATCTCCATATATGGATAAAGAAAATGGGGTGAATAGAGGTTTATCTACTCATGAAAGCCCAAAGCACACAGCTCACCAAATTGAGCAGCCATATTCAGAGTTCTGGGGCACTAAGGAAGGAGGGGGCCACTCCCTGTCCCCCAGCCCTCAGCCAGGCATTGCTAGGCTCCTTCCATCTCAGGTCCGGCACTACTTTTGGCCACTAGCTGAGACAATCTAACAGAAGCCCAGACCCTCACTGCACTTAGGGGCTGACAGAACCACTTGGGATATTAGTAATAATAAAATAATAAAAAACTAGTTTAGGGCTGGGATTGTAGCTCAGCGGTTGAGCGCTTGCCTGGCATGCGTGAGGCCCTGGGTTCGATCCTCAGCACCACATACAAAGCAATAAAATAAAGACATTGTGTCCATCAACAACTAAAAAAAATTAAAAAAAAAAAAACTAGTTTATAAGCTGAGCACGGCAGCACATGCCTGTAATACCAGCGGCTCAGGAGGCTGAGACAGGAAGATGGAGAGTTCAAAGCCAGCCTCAGCAAAGGCAATGCACTAAGCAACTCAGTAAGACCCTGTATCTAAATAAAAATACAAAACAGGGCTGGGGATGTGGCTCAGTGGCTGAGTGCCTCTGAGTTTGATCCACAGAACCCCTCCCCCCAAAAAAAACTAGCTTATATTCAAAGACTTTACAATATATGTCCCAAGCATATCTATATATTTGTTTATTTAATACTCCCAGCACTACATGGTAGAAGCTGCAGTTATCTGTATTTTGTTGAGATGGAGGGACAAGCCGGGCGTGGTGGCACACACCTATAATCCCAGCAGTTCAGGAGGCTGAGGCAGGAGAATCGCAAGTTCAAGCCAGTCTCAGCAACTTTGTGAGGTCCTGAGCACCCTGTCTCAAAATAAAGTATAAAAAGGACTAGGAATGTAGCTCAGTGGTTAAGCACCCCTGAATTCAATCCCCAGTACCAAAAAAAAAAAAAAAAAAGATGGAGGGACATAGCAACAAGCCTAAATTTGTACAATAGAGAGTAGGGGGACCTGGGGAAGTGAGGCAGTTGGATTGGATCTTACCTATGACTTTTCCACCTGTCTTCCTGCCCCAAGATCTCCCTGGCTCCTTTCTAGTAAGTGGAGGAGCCACCTTCGCCCTGCAGTTTCCCTTCTGGTCCTCCTCACTTCATAACTGGCATAGCCCTGCTGAAAAGCTCTCTGGTCTCCTCTCCTCTGAGGCATCTGAGGGTGGAGGGGGCTTAAGCAAGAAAGAGGAAAGGAACTCCACCAGGGACTCCTCAGCCTGAGCTCCCTCTACTCTCAGAGGCCAGGTCTACTACCATCTCCCTATAAAGACAGGACTTGAGCTGGTCCTCCCCAGGCATTGCTTGCCCTTCAGTGCAGCTTGCAGCGTTGGCTCCCAGTTTGTTCCTGGAGGGTGGGGCTGAATATGGGGCGGATGAGGCTTCTTACCAATGGCAGCTGGGGCTCAGAGCCCAGGGCTGCGGCAGAGAGCACCAAAGTTTTCCCAGCCTCCTCCTCACACCTGCCAAGCTCCCCCTCACTCCCAGGAGTTAGGACTTACCCTGAGACCACAGGGATAACTCCCAGTTAGTTAGGAGCTAGGATGGTTTATCCATCCTGTTCCCTTTCTCCCATCTTCCTTCTTCCCATTCCCCTGGCAACCAAACCAGATCAAGGAGAAAGACCTGGCAGCTGTGCAGGGAGAGACTAATAGCCCGGAAGGAAGGAGGGGCCTAGAGGGAGGCTGTAGCAAGTAGGGCGTTGGCTCTGGCCCATCTCAGAGGACACAAAGGGAGTGGGAGTTCTCTGTCCTGCAGTATGGAGGAGCTAGCCAGCCAGGGATCCAGCCTAGAACCCCAAACCTGCTTCCCAAGACACCCAACTCTCATCCTCAGGGCCAATCTGAGGTGGATCTATCCTTCTGGAGAGCCTGGGAGTCCCCTGCAGCAGCAGTCCCTTGGCTCCTGACGAGCCAACAGGCCTCAGCACCCTGACTCCCGCAGAGCAGACCATCACATCGGCGCTGCCTCTGGCCGCTACTGGGCAGCCTGTGCCTGCATTCTGGAAGCTGTGTGACATGCAAAGGCCAGACATCAGCCTTTCCACCAACTTGGGGCGTGTGTGTGTGTGTGTGTGTGTGTGTGTGTGTGTGTGTAAACTGATGTATGGTTGCATATTTGTGTGTATAATTTATGTGTATACATGTATGTATAGGGGCTATGCATATGTTTCTGTTTATGGTTCTGTCCAGGGCCTTTTCTCTTCTTTTTCTTATGGGGATGGGGTGGGGTAGGTAGGCACCTTCCCTTTCCCCAGTCTCCTCCATCCCCACCAGCTCAGCCCATCCCTGGGTACCTGTAACTCCTCAATACTGGAAACCGGTTCCTGCCAGTCTGTTCAGCCTTGCCAGTAGCTGCTGCCCTCAGCCCCCTCCCCTTGCTACCTTAGGAATTGCCCTGGTTCCAGTAAAGCCCGTGAGTGAGCAGCAGTTGGTAGGGAGGGGGGAGAGGGAGAATCCAGTAAAGGCAGACAGCATACCACAGGTCCACATAGCTCAGGCTTTGGCTGGCACATATCCTCCATGTGGGATCCAGAGCTAGGCCTAGCCCTTCTCAGCCCCCTGTGAAGTACCTGCCCTGTTGCAGCCTGGTTTACGTTTAGGTTTGGGGGCTGTGTCTTTAAGGTGGAAACATCAGCAGGCAACCTCTGCAGGGATGAGGGGAGGAGGAGGGGAGTTGGTTAGTCCATTAGCGACAGAGCTGGCGCCAATCACTAGCCCTTCACAGGGCCCTGGGGATTAGGGAGAGATCAACCCTTCCCCAGCCCCCTCTGCTTCTGCCCTCCTGTCCCCTATTTCTTCTGGGTATGGTGAAGGAGGCAGCAGCAGATAGCAGATGAAAAGATGGCCTCTTTTTCCGGCCAGTGGAAGCGCACTCTCTAGGGCCTAGGCCAGGCTAGCTCTCCCTCCACCTAACCTTACTATTCATGTGCCAGAAGCTTGCCCTTTAACCTTAGGTCCTCCTATTCCATAATTTTTATCAAATCTTCCGGGCAGGGACCCCAGCTCAAGTCAAGACTTCCCATCCTAGGTTCCAGCTTTGAATGCTTGCTGGACGGCACTGACCCCTACCCTACCCCACACCCACCCCTGTCTATAGTCACATCTCCGCTACTACCCGCTCCAGCAACAGGGGGAATCAAGTAGGCAGGGCGCCAGCACCCAGGCGAGGGAGGGAGCGGCGCCGCTCTAAGTTCCGCAGGGTGGGGCATCCCCCTCCCCACACAGCCCAGCTATAGCGGGCGGTCAGGCCAGTGGGAGGAGCTGCTCGTGCCCCCCTCCCCGAGACCACAGGGCTATAAAGCCGCCCTGCAGCGGTCTGCGGCTCCTGCCCCCCACCCCGGTCCTAACTCCGAGAACGGTGATCACCAGCAGTCATGAGCCACCATCCGTCGGGCCTCCGGGCCAGCATCAGCTCAGCCTCGTACCGCCGTACCTTCGGGCCACCACCCTCACTGTCCCCCGGGGCCTTCTCCTACTCGTCCAGCTCGCGCTTCTCAAGCAGCCGCTTGTTGGGCTCGGCGTCCCCGAGTTCCTCGGTGCGCCTGGGCAGCTTCCGTGCCCCGCGGGCGGGGGCCCTGCGCCTGCCCTCAGAGCGCCTCGACTTCTCCATGGCCGAGGCCCTTAACCAGGAATTCCTGGCCACTCGCAGCAACGAGAAGCAAGAGCTACAGGAGCTCAATGACCGCTTCGCGAACTTCATTGAGAAGGTGCGTTTTCTGGAGCAGCAGAACGCGGCCCTGCGCGGCGAGCTCAGCCAGGCCCGAGGCCAGGAGCCAGCGCGCGCGGACCAGCTGTGCCAGCAGGAGCTGCGAGAGCTGAGGCGCGAGCTAGAGCTCCTGGGCCGTGAGCGTGACCGGGTGCAGGTGGAACGAGACGGGCTTGCAGAGGACCTGGCGGCGCTCAAGCAGAGGTCAGAGGGCAGGGCTGAGGCTGGGCGACAGCCGTCGAGGCGACAGTACTTCTCATCCTTCTTCAGCAACCCAAGGGCGTGGCTCCCTGGGCCAACCCGAGTGTGTTCGGGCCGCATCCTCTCTTGCGTTCTAAGGGTTTGGGTGATGGTGGGGATATCTATGATTTCTCTGGGTGTCCAGGGACCCCTTCTCAGCTGTCAGAGTTGAAGAGAAATTCGGGGGCAATTCTACCAGGCAGCCTGAAGCCCTTCCCTAGAAGTCCTGGGCAGTAATAACAGGGATCCTGCGGGACGCGGTTTTGGGCGAGGGCTGGGCGAAATACCTGCCTGTCAGTTTCTAACCATTCCACACATCAGGTTGGAAGAGGAGACCCGGAAAAGAGAGGAAGCGGAGCACAACCTCGTGTTCTTCCGCAAGGTAAGCCTCAGCTTCATATCGCGTTCCGCCTCCCCTCTCCTGCCGCAGACTTGGTAGCCCAGGGTACCATCAGTTGGGAGGGCAACCTCTCGAGGCAGATGGAGAAGGCCTGGCCCTTCCCTGTCCTGAGCAGTCCTTCCCTTCTCTTGAACTCCCATTCCCACCCCACAAAGGATGTGGACGACGCCACCCTGTCCCGCCTGGAACTAGAGCGCAAGATTGAGTCCCTGATGGATGAAATTGAGTTCCTCAAGAAGCTGCACGAGGAGGTGATCCGGGTGCCGGGGGAGGTTTGGGAGTGGCGTTGTTGGAGCTGCGGGGACTAGCGGGTGGCATTGAGGAATCGCCCTGGACATTAGAAGTGAGATTTGCTGGGTAAATACTGCCACTCGTCACTTGCTCTACAGGTGGTTTGGATTCCCACCCATGCGCCACCTGTTGGCAGGCATCGGAACTGCACTCCGAACTTGACAGCTGGTTTAGCACCAGCCTGGGCTCAGGTTGCGGCAGTCCCGTGCGCGCTGCACTCCCTGGCGTCCCATTCTGTTTGTTCAATTTGTCCCTCTCTTATTTAGGTGCAAACTGCGCAGTCCCGCTTGGATTTGCGCTGTAGGTTCATTCTTTCTCTGCCCTGGGCGATAGGAGCTGCGAGACCTGCAGGTGAGCATGGAGAGTCAGCAGGTGCAGCAGGTAGAGGTAGAGGCCACGGTGAAGCCAGAGCTGACCGCAGCGCTGAGGGACATCCGGGCGCAGTATGAGAACATCGCAGCGAAGAATCTACAGGAGGCAGAGGAGTGGTACAAATCTAAGGTGGGAGAGCCCCGGGAGAGTGAGGATGGGGAAGTGGGAGGAAAGAGGCTGGGGAGGGGAGATGCTGGGAATTGTCACTTGTCCCAGCCCACTCCAGCCTGGGTTACCCTCTCAACCCGCAGTATGCAGACCTGTCCGACGCTGCCAACCGGAACCATGAGGCCCTACGCCAGGCCAAGCAGGAGATGAATGAGTCTCGACGCCAGATCCAGAGTCTGACATGCGAAGTGGACGGGCTGCGCGGCACGGTGAGAACAAAGCTGCACTCTCGGGCCAAAGGTAGGGGGCGGGGAACAGAAGACGAAGGGTTCCCTGGCTGACCCCTTTCTCCTCCTCTACCCCAGAATGAGGCGCTGCTCAGACAGCTGCGAGAGCTGGAGGAGCAGTTCGCTCTGGAGGCAGGTGGGTACCAGGCTGGGGCCGCGAGGCTTGAGGAGGAGCTGCGACAGTTAAAGGAAGAGATGGCGCGGCACCTGCGTGAGTACCAGGAGCTTCTGAACGTCAAGATGGCCTTGGACATCGAGATAGCAACCTACCGGAAATTGCTGGAAGGCGAAGAAAGCCGGTGAGGGGTGGGGCTTCTGGGGGTGGGGCAGGGAGTGGTCCGCTTTGCAGGTAAAGAGAGGGCAGTGGCCTGGGCAGGGCATGCTGACTATGTGCTTGGTCCACAGGATCTCCGTGCCGATCCATTCCTTTGCCTCCTTAAGTTTAAAGACGACTGGTGAGTCCTCCACGTCTGACTTCTAGCCTGTACCTCCTCTGGTCCACTTGTGCTCTGACTGGACTTTCTTGTTCTGGCTCCGCTCAGGGCTCAGTTCTCTCCAGGAAACTGAGTCCTGATTTGTACTGGTCTCTGCTCCTCTTGACATGCCTGACTCCGCCCTTGAGGATGGGAGTGGGAACCCTAAAGAAGAGAAACCCCAAGTCATTTCCCTTCCACCCCTCACATTGCTTTCTCTAGTGCCTGAGGTGGAGCCTGCCCAGGACATCCACAGCCGGAAGATGGTTCTGATCCGGACAATTGAGACCCGGGATGGAGAGGTGAGACAAGTCCCCTGCCCCAGGTCCCTATGGTGTTTCTGAGCCCCAGCCTGGCTATAGATCTTAGAGTATTGAGGATGAATGAATCGTGGGGAAGAGATGGAGACAGAGAAGACGGGTGGATAAACTGGAGCCTCAGCTGGTTATACCAGGCAGGGAAGACCAGGAACCTAAGGATCATGGTGCTGAACCTTCTGCCCTTTGATGCCTTGCCCCCAGCAGGTGGTGACAGAGTCCCAGAAGGAGCAGCACAGTGAGCTTGACAAATCTTCCACTCACAGCTATTGAGCCCTTGGCAGGAAGGTCCCGGTTCCTGCTTTGGGCCTACTCTAAGCCTGGACCCTAAAACTAGCCCTGAATGAGTTTCCCGGTCTCTGCATGTGTCTAGGGGGTGGCACCCTTCCCCCCCTCCCTGGCCCTTAGCCAAGTCCTACCTGGCCAGCACTAGCTGAACCTCTTCCTGACCTGATAAATATTCTTCTTTATGTCCTGGTAAGAGGCTGATGAGTCCCAGGACAAGTCTGCTCCAGTCATGATCCCGTGGTGGGGGTGGGTAGGGTCTGAGTTTCACTTTAAGTCAAATAAAGCTGCTATTAAGAGAAACCTCCAGGGGCTGGGATTATGGCGCAGTGGTATCGTGCTCACCTAGCACGCATAAGGCACTGGGTTCGATCCTCAGCACCACATAAAAATAAAATAAAGATATCCTGTCACCTACAACTAAAAAAAAAATAAACATTTTAAAAAAGTAAAGAGAAACCTCCAGTGTATTTGTGTCTGTGGAAAAGGGAGGAGGAGGGGAGGAGCCTCAGCAGTGTTTTCTCTTTTTATCTCTAGTCATTTCTTTTCTTTTGGCATGTTGGGGATCAAACCCAGGGCCTTGTGAATGTCAGATTGTCATTTCTTTTCTGATCTCCACTGTCTTAGCAGAAAACTCAGTTTTCTCCTATCTCTGTCCTTTCCCAACTTCTGTTCCTCACTTGGAAGCCCTGAATATACAGCTGCCTGCTGGGTATCCCATAGGTCACTCCAACTCAACCTGTTCCAAACAAAGCTCCTCATCTTTACCTCTATATGCAACCAGACTCTTTCTTTTGGATTCTCCACTCCTGAAGAAAGCACTACTAGACCTCTCATCAAATTAAAATCTACTCATCTTGTACATCTTTTTTTCTTCCCTACTATAAATTCTGTTAAGAATCTTTTCTCTCTCTCCCCCCGTGTGTGTGTGTGTTTGTGTGTGTGTGTGTGTGTGTGTGTAATAAAGTATTCAGACCTGCATTTTAGAAAGGTTGCTCAGGTGTGTGTGTTTGGTGTGTGTATGTGCACATACATATGTGCTGGATTTCATGCACATATTGGGCAAGGGCTCTAATACTGAGCTATGACTCCAGCCACCACTATTTGCTTCTTAACTCTTTCAGGTCTGTCTGGTCCCCTTCTTACTACTATCTCCTTAGTCCAAACCATCATCATCTCTTGCCTGGGTTACATTAACTACATTATCAGTGGTTTCCTTCCCTGGCTTTCCCCTGCCACCCACCCAAATCTATTCAATACACTTGGGCAGCAAATTGGATTCTGCTACCCCCACCACATACAGACACTGCTTGAAATACCTTATTTCCATGCTGTCCTCCAGCTCCATTCCAGCTTAACTCTACCATCAAGTCAAAATCCACTCTGGGTTTAAGATTTTCTTCTCCATTCAATTATAGTGCTAGATTCAGAGAATAAGCCAGAGTCTCTGCTTTCCAGGAGCTCATATCTGGGGTGGGGGAGATAGACAAATAAGTAGAAAATGCCAGCCTCACGGTGAGCTCTATGTCTGGGGAAAGCACATAGTGGTACATTAACATCAGGAGGAGCCCTTAACCCAGTCTTTCAGGGTAGGGAGGGCTTTGGGAAATGAGATCACATTGAGCCCTGGTAAATGAGCAAGAGAACTAGGTAGAGAACTCAGCCAGACAGTAAGAACAAATTGAAGACTGAAAGTGGTTCTAAAGACCTGAGTGGAGGATAAAAAGGAAGGAATAGTGCTGAGCCTGGAAAGATGAAATAGGAGCCTGGTCATATATAACAAGCCATATTGTAGAGCACGGTGGCACACACCTATAATCCCAGCAACTTCAGAGGCTGAAGCAAGAGGATTGCAAGTTCAAATCCATCTTCAGCAACTTAGTGAAGTCCTGAGAAACTTAGCAAAACCCTTTCTCAAAAAGGGGATGTGGCTTAGTGGTTAAGCACCTCTGGGTTCAATCCCCAGTACCAAAATAAATAAATAATAAGACATGTTGAAGCATTCAGAATTTATCCTAAGGAAAAAGGCAGAAAAGTAAGAAAAGGTTTTGATGAGGAGAATAAAGTATTCCGATCTGCATTTTAGAAAGGTTGCTCTTGTGAGAGTGTGCAGAAAGAATTGGAGCTGGGCGCGGTGGCACACGCCTGTAATCCCAGCACTTTGGGAGGCTGAGACAGGAGGATCACGAGTTCAAAGCCAGCCTCAGCAATGGCGAGGTGCCACACAACTCAGTGAGACCCTGTCTCTACATAAAACACAAAATAGGGCTGGGGATGTGGCTCAGTGGCTGAGTACCCCTGAGTTCAATCCCCAGTACCAAAAAAAAAAAAAAATTGGAAGGAGAGATGATGGTGAATAGAGTAGCCAGAAAGGAATTTGAGAAATATTCTGGGACAGCCAGGCAGATAGAATGTAGCACCTTTCACAGAAAGAAGGAAAATTGGAGTGGGGGGAGAGAGTGGAGGCCAAGACACAAAGTCAGTTTTAGACTTATGAAATATAAGACACTGTGGAACATCTAAGAGGAAGGGATGATAGGCAGTTGAATCCATAGTCTAAAGTTCCAGTGCAATTGGAACTCGGAGATACAGAATGTATCAGAATGCATTCTGTTGCAAGGAACAGTTGATATCTTTAAAAAGGAAGGGGGGGAAAGGAAATACCTCAAAGAACAAATAGCCAGAGGTAGGAGATGGGCTCTGAGGTTGGTTGATTCAACAATTCAACAATACCATCAAGGACCCAGGCTCTGTCCATGACTCTGCCCAGCCTTCTTCCTTGGAGGGAGCTTTGTTCCAGGGATGCTTCTGTTCATGATCCCAAGATGGCTTTCAGAACCTATTGGGTAATGCTTCCCTATTCATATCCATACATAATTCCATAGTTCAAGCAAATAATTTTTTTCCTTTTTGTAATGCTGGAAATTGCACCTAGGGTACTCTATCACTGAGCTTCATCCTAGCCCTTTTTATTTTTGTATTTTGAGAGAGGTTTTCACCAGGAAAGAGAAAACCCACCTCCCACAAAAGATATAAATCCTTTCCTTTGGGCTATTCAGCTATAATAGTCACTCTTGGACCAATAATGGTTGTCAGAGGAAAGCTGCTGATTGGCTTCATCGTCTGTTATGGAATGGATGTAAGATGCAACGGTCACTGCAGATATTACTCAGACTTCTCATCACCATTGCCCCTCCACATAGGGGCACAGAGATATGCAGTCTTTATACCACCTGAATTTCCTCCCTTTTATTCAGTGGTACTTGTCTCAGAGGAGACATGTTGCTGCAGAAAACCAAGCAAAACTTTGTAATTTCAATTGGTTAGGTTTCAGGTGAGCAAAACTTCAGGTTTGGAAACTTACACATCAGAGTTTATGTCCTATGATTTGTACCAAGTACTAGGAATAGAGATTGAGTCAGAGATTTTGTAGGACTTCTATGGGACTTATGAGGATTCACACAAGAAGAAAGGAAAGCATACAAGAACAGTGCATAAACTGGGCACAGTGGTGCATGCCTGTAATCCCAGCACTTAGGGAGGCTGAGACTAGAGAACTGTGAGTTCAAAGCCAGCCTCAGCAATGGCAAGGCACTAAGCAACTCAGTGAGACCCTGTCTCTACATAAAACACAAAATAGGGCTGGGGATGTGGCTCAGTGGTCGAGTGCCCCTGAGTTCAATCCTCGGTACCGGAAAAAAAAAAAAAAGAAAGAAAGTAAGAAAAAAGAAGAGTGCATAAAGCAAGACAGACATGACTGAGGGCTATGGAGGGGTAGTAGGGGGAGATCTTAAGGAGCCAGTTTAGAACACACAAGGATGAAGGAGGAGAACCAGGAGAATGGGCTCCTGAGAAAAGAAGAGAAGAGAAAGCTTTGAGGAGGAAGTGCTTGGTAGGTCAAAGTATGCCAGGAGTCTGTTACATAACAATAGGAAAATCTGAGATTTACAACAAGGATGCTGAAGACCTGGTGAGGGTAGCTTCAGGGCAGGGTAAGTCCGGAAGACACAAGTTCTCAATTGAGGAATGAATGAGAGATGAGGAAGTAGAAAGCAGCCTACTTTTTCAAGATGTTTGTTAAAAAAAAAGAAAGAAAGAAAAGAAACGAAACTAGGACTGGGGCTATAAATGACAAAGCACTTTCTCAACATACAAGAGGCTCTGAGGTCCCAGCCAAAAAAAGAAAAAGTAAATATTATAAACAATAAATAGAGACCTGGGCAAAGAAAATAAAAGCTTGTGTTTGGGAGAGAAAATTTTGAATGAAGGAGAGATTAACCAGT
This sequence comes from Xerus rutilus, assembly GCA_028644305.1. Classification (NCBI taxonomy): domain Eukaryota; kingdom Metazoa; phylum Chordata; class Mammalia; order Rodentia; family Sciuridae; genus Xerus; species Xerus rutilus. The sequence goes on along the minus strand of CM053403.1, from coordinate 60,873,588 downwards.
GTTTTCTTAAACTGCAGGTCATGAACATTGTAATTTAAATTATTGAGTCAAAACCAACAGTTTTACCATTTGTTTGTTTGTTTTTAATATTTTTTTAGTTGTAGATGGACACAATATCTTTATTTTATTTTTATGTGGTGCTGAGGATTGAACCCAGAGTCTCACACATACAAGGCAAGTGCTCTACCACTGAGCCACAATCCCAGCCTCTGTTTGTTTTTGAGGAGGTCTAGGGATTGAACCCAGGGGTGCTCTACCACTGAGTTATATTCCCAGCCCTTTTTATTTTGTATTTCCAGATAGGGTCTCACTAAATTGCTTAGGCCACCCTTGAACTTGCAATTCTCTGGCTTTGGCCCCCAGTAGTTGGGATCACAGGCATGTACTACCATGCATATTTTTATTTTTTCCTCTTTCTTTTCTTTCTTTCTTTTTTCTTTTTGAGATTGCTTGCCTAGGCTCAAGCAATCCTCCTGCCTCAGCCTCCTGAATAGCTGGGTGTGTTCTATTATGCCCAGCAAGACCAACTTTTTAAAAAATAAAAAGAATAGAGAAGTGTAGAATTAAGTCTTTGTTTCCAGTGTGTTTATATGTGTGTGTTGGATTGCCACATGAAATTCATCTTTAAGCCAGGCACAGTGGTACACACCCAACTACTTGGGAGGCTGAGGCAAGAGGATCATAAGTTTGAGGTCAGCCTTGGCAATTTAGTAAGACCCTATCTCAAAATTTAAAAAATAAAATAAATGGGATGGGGATGTAGCTCAGTGGGAGTGTGCCCATGGGTTCAATCCCCAGACCCCTCAAAATCGCTTATACTGCATCAATAATGCCACCATAGCAGTACTCAGTTTCTTGGAAGAATGTTAACTGAAGAGAGATAGTTTTCATGACATCTATTAAAAAAAAAAAAAAAAAAACAGAAGTAAGGATGTGGCCATATTTACTTAGTACTCTGTAGTACTGTTAGAACTGGTCTATGTGCCTGTAATCCCTATGGCTGGGGAGGCTGAGGCAGGGGGATCACTAGTTCAAAGCCAGCCTCAGCAAAAGTGAGGCACTAAGAAACTCAGTGAGACCCTGTCTCTAAATAAAACACAAAATAGAGCTGGGGATGCGGCTCAGTGGTTGAGTGCTCCTGAGTTCAATCCCTGGTACTTCCCCCAAAAAGAACTGGATGATGGTAGTCATATGTGTCCTGGGCCCCAAGGAGGTACCCATTATTATAGCAGGAATAATTCATCAGAGGCCACCTACAGTGAGTGGCACAGGGAGTTCAGTTACCTGGGTTGCAAAAAACAGACTGAGATATCTTCGACAAGGAGAAGTTTGTTACGAGGGTACAAACAGAAATGAAAAGAACAAGCATTGCAGCCACTGGGATGGGAGCCCAGACCCATCTATTCTGCCTGGCCTCACAGACCCTGGGAGATGAATGGAAGCCTCCTGGGCAGCTGGATCACTTGCTCCCTAACCCAGCGTCCTGCTGCTTCTACTGCTCCTGTCACAACCAGCAAAGTACTTCACCCTGGTGTCTGTTTACCCATGGCTTCTTCTTAAGAGTGTGATTACACAAATTCTGTGGCCCAGTAGCAATATATACCACCTTCTGGGGAATTCTTTGGTTCTGAACTCACTTCTTTTTTTGTGTGTGGGGGGGTACTGGGGATTGAACTCAGGGGTTCTCCACCACTGAGCCACATCCTCAGCCCTATTTTGTGTTTTATTTAGAGACAGGGTCTCACTGAGTTACTTAGCGCCCTCCCATTGCTGAGGCTGGCTTTGAACTGGTGATTCTCCTGTCTCAGCCTCCCAAAGTGCTAGGATTAGGATTACAGGTGTGCGCCAACATGCCCGGGTTTTTGTTGTTGTTGTTGTTGTTCTTGTTCTTGTTCTTGTTGTTTTGTGGTGCTGGGGATTGAACCCAAGGCCTTGTGCATGCAAGGCAAGCACTCTACCGACAGTTATATCTCCAGCCTCTGCACTCACTTCTTACCACAGAAGATGCCCACTTTACCAACGTTGCCAGATGAAGTGATATGCTTCATCTTCTTTGTAAGATATACCAACCGATGTCCCAATATACTGGCTGGTAGGGCTACTCCAGTTCCCTGTTCCCACAGGAGAGTTAACAAATGTTATTAAATGAATAACCAATGTTGGTTGTATTTGTTTCTAAATATGTTGACACCTATACTTGTTACATAATTCCATGGTTCAAGCAAATAATTTTTTTTTCTTTATGTAATACTGGAAATTGAACCTAGGGGCACTCTGTCACTGAGCTTCATCCTTAGTCTTTTTCATTTTTGTATTTTGAGAGAGGTTTTCACCAAGTTGTCCAGGCTGTCCTTGTGATCCTCCTGCCTCAGTCTCTTGAATTGCTGCAATTACTGGCCGGCACCACTGTGCCTAGCTCAAGCAAATATTTCTTGGAACTGAAGAAAATGACTGTGAAAAGCACGGTTTCATTTAAATAGCATAGTAGTTAAGACTCTTTGCATTTGACTTGTAGATCCTTTACTTACTAGATTCATGATCTTGTGAAAGATTTTGCTTTCCTTTGCCTCAGTTTTCTTTTCTTTCTTTCTTTCATTTATTTATTTTTTTCTTTAAGTGCTGGGGATTGAACCCAGGGGTGCTTTACCACTGAGCTACATCCCTGTTATGATTTGGATATGAGGTGCCCTCCAAAAGCTCATGTATAAGACAATGCAGGAATGTTAGGCGGTGCAATGATTGGATTGTGAGAACTGTAAACCAGCCGGATGCAGTAGCACACATCTATAATCCTAGCAGGAGGCTGAGGCAAGAGGATGGCAAGTTCAAAGCCAGGCTCAGCAACTTGGTGAGGTCCTAAGCAATTTAGCGAGACCCTGTCTCAAAATTAAACAAAAAATGAAAAGGGCTAGGGATGTGGCTCAGTGGTTAAGTGCCCCTGGGTTCAATCCCTGGTAGCAAAATAGAAGAAGAAGAACAACAAAAACAAACAAACAAAAAACACTATAACCCAATTAGTGGATTAATCCACTGATATGGGTTAACTAGGTGTTGCTGTAGGCAGGTGGGGTGTGGCTGGAGGTGGTGGGTTATTGGGGGTGTGCCTTAGGGTTGATATTTCCTCCTTAGTGGGTGGACTCTCTCTTTTGTTCCTGGTGGCTGTGTCCTGAGCTCCTTTCCTCTACACAACCTTCTAACAAGAAGATGTTCTGCCTCACCTCTGGCCCAGAGCTATGGTGTTAGGCGACCATGGACTGAACCTCTGAAACTGTGAGACAAAATAAACTTTTCCTCCCTTAAAGTTGTTCTTTTCAGATCTTTTGATCACAGCAATGCAAAAGTTGACTAAAACAATCCTCAACACTTTTTTTAATTTTGAGATAATCTCAGTAAGTTGCTAAGGTTGACCTTGAACTTGCAATACTCCTGTCTCAGCCTCTGAAGTAACTGTGATTACAGGCATGCCCACCATGCCTAGTTCCTTGGCCTAAGTTTTCTAATCAGTAAAATTAGAGACAATAGTTTCTAATTTACAGGATTGCTGTGATGATTAAATGGATGATTCTGCAGAACTGGTTGGATTTGGCTGGGAATAGGGTGACATGGTTCAGAATATGACCTGGGAGACAACTGCCTTGACCAGGATGACATAGAAATTGCCATAGGTTGTAAGCCAGGGTCACATTTCTAGTTGTTTTTCAGCAGCATAAACATCAAAGGCTGCTAGGCAAGGTGGTGCACATCTGTAATCTCGGTGACTTAGGAGGCTGAGACAGGAGGATCACAAGTTTAAGGCTGGCTTCAGCAACTAAGTAAGGTCCTAAGAAAATTGGTGAGACCTTGTCTCAAAATAAAAAATAAAAAAAATGAGCCGGGCGCGGTGGCTCACGCTTGTAATCCCAGCACTTAGGGAGGCTGAGACAGGAGAATTCCAAATTCAAAGCCAGCCTCAGCAACGGCGAGGCACTAAGCAACTCAGTGAGACCCTGTCTCTACATAAAACACAAAATAGGGCTGGAGATGTGGCTCAGTGGTTGAGTGCCCCTGAGTTCAATCTCCAGTACCAAAAAAAAAAAAAAAAAAAAATTAATATTTTACAGTTCTGGAGGTCAAAAGGCTAAAATGGGTCTCTGGCACTATATTTCTGTTGCTGCTGGATGCTCCAAAGGAGGCTTTTCCAGATCCCTTGACTTTTTCTTTTCTTTTTTTTTTAGATAGAGTCTCACTATATTGCCCCGGCTGGTCTTCAACTCCTGGGCTAAAACAATCCTCCTACCTCAACCTGAGTAAATAACTGAGATAATAGATGCATGCCACTATGCCTAGAGTCTTTTTACAACTTCTTCTTTAGCATTCTTTTTTTTAAAAAAAACCTTTATTTTATTTATTTATTTTTATGTGGTGCTGAGGATCAAACCCAGTGCCTCACACATGCTAGGCAAGCACTCTACCTCTGAGCTACAACTCCAGCCCCTCTTTTTTCAACTTCTAAAGACTGTCCACATTCCTTGGCTTGTGGACCTCTTTCATCTTCAAAGACAGCAATCACATCAGTCTAAGCTCTACCTCAATTATCATATCTCTGATCCTGCCCTCCTGATTCCCTCTTATAAGGATCCTTGTTATTACATTGGACACACCTAGATAATCCAGAATTATCAACCCATCTCAAAGTCCTTAAATTAATCACATCATCAAAGTACTTTTCGCAGCCGGGAGGGGGGGGGATGGCTCAAGCCTGTAATCCCAGCACTTAGGGAGGCTGAGACAGGAGAATCGCGAGTTCAAAGCCAGCCTCAGCAACGGCGAGGCGCTAAGCAACTCAGTGAGACCCTGCCTCTACATAAAACACAAAATAGGGCTGGGGATGTGGCTCAGTGTTCGAGTGCCCCTAAGTTCAATCTCCAGTACCAAAAAAAAAGAAAAAAAAGAAAAAAAGAAAAATGTCCTTGTTTTCTAGCTGAGCACTGTGGTGCATACCTGTAATCCCAGCAATTCAGGAGGCTGATAGAAAAATCTCAAGTACAAGGCCAGCATGTGCACTTTAGTGAGACTCCATCTCAAAATAAAAGTAAAAAGAGCAGAGGATATAGCTCAGTGATTTAAAGTGTCCCTGGGTACCACAAAAAGTGGGGAGGGAGGACATTTTTTGCCACTGATATTGACAAAAAATGTCCTTGTTTGCAGAAAGTACACACTAAAATTGGGGGAAGAAAGGGGTAATTTATTAATTTATTTTCAAATGCTTGAGAAAAAGTTATGTATATTTATGCAATTTTTTGTAAGTTTTTTTCTCAAAAAAGATGAGGGAAAAGTTACTCTTTGAAAAAATGTTAGATGTTTTCTCACAAGCAAATGTTGCCCTGGTGTTTCTAATGTTAATATAATGTTGTCAATTCTATATAATAATGTAAGAAGAAAACCAACAGAGTCAAGCATTGGCGATGATGTTACAGTTAGATAGGATAAAGTGTTCTGGTGTTCTATTGCACAGTAGGGTGACTATAGTTAACAATAAAGTATTATATATTTCAAAACGGAAGAGCCTGGCAAGGTGGCACACACTTGAAATTCTAGCTATTCGGGATGTTGCTGCAGGAGGATTTCAAGTTCAAGGCCAGCCTGGGCAATTTAGAAAGACCTTGTCTCTAAAAGAGTTAGGAATGTAACTCAGTGATAGAATGCTCCTTGGTTCCATCCCCAATAACACCCCCCTAAAAAAAATATAAAAGAGCATCTTGAATGGTCTCATTACAAAGAAATGATAAATGTTTAAGGGGATGGATATTCTAATAACCCAGATTCAATCATTAGACAATGTATATACATATCAAAACATCACTTTGGGGGCTGGGGCTATGGCTCAGCGGTTGAGCTCTTGCCTTGCATGCGTAAGGCACTGGGTTCGATCCTCAGCACCACATAAAATAAGTAAAGATATTGTGTTCACCTACAACTAAGACAAAATATTTTTAAAAAAAAAAAAACAAAAAACATCACTTTGTACCCCATAAATGTGTATAATTATTATGTATCAATAAACAAAATAAAACTTTTAAAAATCAAAAATAACAAGAATACTAAAAAATCCAGCAAGATGTAATGATTGAAATAGAATATATAAAACTGTTTTTGTTTGCAAAAGACATAATTATCTCTTAGAAAACTCAATAGAATCAATAGACAAACTAGGAAAACCAAGAAAAGAGTTCATTAAGTTCGCTGGATAGAAAATCAATTATATTCCTCTACAAACAAAGGAATAGTTGCAATGTTTAAAGTGAATGTGAATGTGGAATTGGGGTTAGGAGTACATAGCTCAGTGGTAGAGTGCTTGTATAGCAGGCACCACGAGGCCTGGGTTAAATCCCCAGCATTGCAAAAATAAAAGAAAATACATTGGACATTTTGATAAGTGTGGCAGATATTCTGAGCATTGGCTCTTTTAAAGACTTTTTTTAAAATATTTTTTTAGTTGTAGATGAATGCAATATCTTTATTTTATTTATTTATTTGTATGTGGTGCTGAGGATCGAACCCAGTGACGCATGCAAGGCAAGCGCTCTACCACTGAGCCCCAGCCCCAGCCCTCTTTTAAAGACTTTTCTGGTATAAAATCAGTCTATCCTTGCATCTTTTTTTCTTTTTTACTGAGAATTTAACCTAGGAGTGCTTTACCACTAAGCTACACCCTTTTTATTTTTTATTTTGAGACAAGGTCTTGCTACATTGTTCAACCATTGAGCCACATCCTCAGCCCTTTATTAGGGCCTTGCTAAGTTGCTGAGGCTGGCCTCAAACCTGCAACCCTCCTGCCTCAGCCACTCTACTTACTTGAATTATGGTTATCCATTGTGCTCGCCTCCCTTGTATCTTCCTTTTTAAAACTTTGTTCTAATTAGTTATACATGACAGTAGAATGCATTTTCAGACATTGTACACAAATGGAGCACAACTTCTCATTCCTCTGGCTGTACATGGTGCAAAGTCATACCAGTAGTGTAATCATGCATGTATATAGGGTAATAATGTCCATTTCATTCCACCATCCTTCCCATCCCCATACTCCTCCCCTCCTCTCACTCCCCTCTGCACAATCAAAAGTTCCTTCATAGCCAGGCACGGTGGCGCAAGCCTGTAATCCCAGCACTTAGGGAGGCTGAGACAGGAGAATAGTGAGTTCAAAGCCAGCCTGAGCAACGGCGAGGTGCTAAGCAATTCAGTGAGACCCTGTCTCTACATAGAACACAAAATAGGGCTGGGGATGTGGCTCAGTGGTTGAGTGCCCCTGAGTTCAATCTCCAGTACCAAAAAAAAAAAAAAAAGTTCCTTCATTCTTCCTTATCCCCCAACTTCCATTATGAATCAGTATCCACTTATCAGAGAAAATATTCGGCCTTTGGTTTTTGGGGTTTGGCTTATTTAACTTAGCATGATATTTTCCAATTCCATCCATTTATCTGCAAATGACATAATTTCATTCTTCAAGACTGAATAATATTCCATTGTGTATATGTACCACAGTTTATTTATCCATTCATCTGTTAAAGGGCATCTAGGTTGGTTCCATAGTTTAGCTATTGTGAATTGAGCTGCTATAAACATTGATGTGGCTGCGTCATTGTAGTGTGCTGATTTTAAGTCCTTTCTGTATAAACCAAGGAGTGGGATAGCTGAGTCAATGGTGGCTCCATTCCAAGTTTTCTGAGGAATCTCCATACTGCTTTCCATAGTGGTTGCACTCTCTTGTATCTTGATGCTGTGAAGGCAGTGCCCTAACAATCAATCAGATGTAAATATTTTGGCATTGGATGGCATATTACTTATGGTAACACTCAGGTTCTCTTATGAAACTCTTTTTTTTTAATATTTATTTTTTAGTTGTAGGTGGACAGAATATCTTTATTTTATTTTTATGTGGTGCTGAGGATCGAACTCAGTGCCTCACGTGTGCTAGGTGAGCATGCTACCACTGCGCCATAACCCCAGCCCCTCTTATGAAACTCTTATGTGTTGCCATTTTCCATTCTGGTGCCTCCTCATCCTTCAGACTTTAGCCTTATTCCTCTCAGTATCCCCAAAGAATGCCTTGCATAATACTTTTTTTTTTGGTATCGGGAATTGAACTCAGGGCACTCGACCACTGAGCCACATCCCCAGCCCTATTTTGTATTTTATTTAAAGACAGGGTCTCACTGAGTTCCTTAGTGCCTCACTGTTGCTGAGGCTGGCCTTGAACTTGCGATTCTCCTGCTTCAGCCTCCCAAAGTGCTGGGATTACAGGCATGCGCCACTGTGCCTGGCTCATAATACATTTTTAAAAATATTTTTTAGTTGTAGATGGACACAATACCTGTATTTATGCATTTTTATGTGGTACTGAGGATTGAACCCAGTGCCTTACACGTGCAAGGCAAGTGCTCTGCCACTGAGCCACAATCCCAGCCTTGCATAACACTTATTGGTAACTGTCTTTGTTGATCTAGTAGTTAGGATTTGGCACATTCATAGTAGTTAGGATTTGGCACATTCATAGAACCTGTTAGTGGAATGAGGTGATCCTTTTCCTCAACTTGGACCATCTTTCTGGTAGTATTTCCTACTGTTCCCCATATTCCATCTACCCCTCTAGAATTTGCTATTCTCTAAGCACTCCACATTCTTTGTTTTCTTGACTTTGTAAATACTGTTCCTAGTCCCTAACTTCTCTTTCTGTCTCTGTTTCTGTCTCTGTCTCTCTCTTTTTGTGGTGCTAGGATAGAATCCAGAATTTGTTTTTTTATATATATTTTTTAGTTATACATGGACAGAGTGTCTTTATTTTGTTTATCTATTTTCATGTGGTGCTGAGCATCGAATCCAGTGGCTCACATGTGTGAGGCAAGTGCTCCGCCACTGAGCCACAACCTCAGCCCCCAGAATTTGTTAATGATAGCAAATGCTTTTTCTATATTTTATTTTATTTTGTGGTACCAGGGATCAAACCCAGGATTTCATTCATGCTAGGTCTCAATCTCATGTTTTCTATTTTATTTTGTATTGGGGATTGAATCTAGGAGTGCTCAATCACTAAGTCACATCTCCAGCTCTTTTTTGTATTTTAATTAGTTGCTTAGGGCCTTGCTAAGTTGCTGAAGCTGGCTTTGAACTTGGAATCCTCCTGCCTCAGCCTACCTAGTTGCTGGGACTATAAGCATGCACCACCATGCCCAGTGTAGCCTTGAACTCTCACTTCTCCTGCCTCATCCTTCAGAGTTACTGGGATTACAGGTAAGCATCACCATGCCCAGGCACTTTTTCTATTTTAAAGAAGTTCAGTTATTACTTCTTGTAGATTTCCCTGTTGCTCCATGCATTCATTCATTTACTCATCCATCCACTGACTCATTCAACAAAGATTGAACATTTTACAAGGTACAATGTACATCACTGAAAACTGACAGTAGGTTAAAAAATAGAGGGTCAACTTCATTCTCTTGAAGCTGTATCAAGAAAGATTAATAAACAAGATATATTATGTTCATATTGATGGATATATAATTACCAACTGAGATATATGCTCAGAGGAAATAAATGCTACTCTTTGAGAGCACATAACCAGGAATCTTACTAGATTGAGTTGTGGATAGAGGAGTTCAAGGAGAACCTGAGGAAGGAAAAATGAATATCAATTTGGAGTCATAAATAGGCAAAATGGAAGCAAAACGGTATTCAGAGGCACTAGAGGGATCATGACAATTTACAGGAACTGGAAGAGACCATAGAGATGGAAGTCAGAGAACAAGGCAGGGAGAGTGGTACAAGATGCAGTGTTTGAATGGGTAGAGAGCAAGGCAAGTGGTAACATGACCAGTCTGCATTTTGGAAAATTTAACTACTATAAAGATAATGCATTAATATGGAGACAAAGAATAGCAATTTCACCTTGGAAGTTTTCAGTTTTCTAGGTGAGATTATGGTGGGCTGAGGTGGTGGTAATTAATACGAAAAAGTAGAAGAATTTTAAAGATCCTTAAAGGTAATTCGTTAAGAGTTAAAGATGGAAGCTGGGCGCAGTGGCGCTGGCCTGTAATCCCACATACTTCAGAGGCTGAGGCAAGAGGATTGCATGTTCCACGCCAACCTGACAGCCTGGGCAATTTAGGAAGGCTGCCACCCCTAAAAAAAAAAAAAATGGCGACAATTTATAGAAAGCTCCTGGGTTCCATCCCCATTAAGTCTAACAGAAAAAAAAAAAAAAGTGAAAAATGAGATAGGGAAATGGAGGGAATGAGAATTCGAGACTAACTCCTACACTTTTGGTTTGTGTAACTGGAACTGCTGTGGTGGGAGGGGGGAAACCTATCCCGTCTTCCACTGGGGTTACCCCTTCGATTCTAAGCAGAATATTCTAGGATCTGGCAGCATCATACTTATGCATGTCAATAACTAGCAGGTGAGCCCTCTATCAGCAATCCTCCAGGTTTGCAAAAGGCAACCTGAAGGCGGGGAAATCCCTAGCTGTGAGAAGCCGGTCAATCTGGAGTTACGTGAATTGAGTCCCAGTCACATTATGTCTGACCACACCTCATCAGGTTGTTGGACCCGAGCGAGCAAATTCTTTTTCTTTTTTCCCAGTTCAATTCAATTCCCTTCAGCCCTCTCTGCCTGTTAGACTGTTCTGAGTTCCAGGAAAGGCATGCACATGCTTTCTCTAAATGTCTGGAATGGTGGCCCCAAATCTTGGTTCCACGCTATGGTCAGAGTGGGTTAGAGACTCCGGCCAGACTCTGACACCACTGAGAGCAATCGTGAGGACCAATCTTTCCCACAATGCCGCGGCGCCTTCCTGCGGAGGAGTCCCGAGACCTCGCGAGAGTACCACAACGCCCGTTGCGGCCCAGACTCGGGGCACCACCCTTTCCCCCGCCCAGGAAAGGCCCGCCCCCATTCTCCGCCCGCCTCCCACTCGCGCTCGGCTCTCGGATTGGCTGATGGAGTCGGGTCAGTTTTTTCCTAGCCAGAAAGCGGTTCGAAAACTAGTTCCTCTTCTGGTCCCTCCTCCGAAGCCTACGGATTGGACAGCTGAGTTAGATGTCACGCGCCTCCGCGGCAGAGCGGACGAGCCAATCAGGAGCTTGGCGTATTTTACAAACTGGGGAAGTAGCAGCAGCAGAATCCCAGAAAGTCGGGGGAAAAGCGAAGAAAGTGGAGACGACCCTGAAGGTTTCCCGGGAAGGTGTGGTAGAGTGATCCTGGGAGGAATGAGGCTGCGGGGGCTCATAGGGAGTAGAGTACTTCGCAGTCCTGGGGGAAAGAGTAGGCTTGGGGTGAATGGAGGTGGCAGTCAAAAGTGCGGCCTTGCAGGCGCTGGGGGCTTCTGGACGCATGGATTGGGGCGGAGGTGGAAGTTTAAGGGATGGCACAACTCTTGCCCCCAAAACTGGTTGACTTTGATCCCGATCCTGCCTGCCTTCTTCCCAGTGTTAGTTATAGCCGCCATGACCACTCTACAATCCAAGAAGGATCCCCTCCTAAGGGGTGTATCTCCCACCCCTAGCAAGATTCCGGTTCGCTCTCAGAGACGCCCGCCTTTCCCCACAGTCAGATCGTGCGTCCTGGACCAGGAGAATCAAGATCCAAGGGTAAGAGGACACTGGTAGGTGAAGAGAGTGGTTACTAGGAGGCAACACACACTGCGCTCCAAAGCTGAATCCCAGTTTTTTGTCCTCCCCTCCCCGCAGAGATTGGTGCAGAAGCCACCACTCAGTATTCAACGTCCCCTCGTTGACTCAGCAGGCCCCAGGTTGAAAACCACGCATCAAACAGAGAAATCACAAAGATCAATGGGTCTCACTCAGCTCCGGAACCCCTTGGAAGAGCTGAGACCTAGCTCTGGGGGACAAAATGTGGGTCCTGGGCCCCCTCCACAGACAGGTACCTGTTGGAGTTCTCCTTGGTTGAATGGGAAGTGCCCAGTGGGGTTTGGGGACTTTGCACTCCCCCTGGTCTCCTGATTAGGATAAGATTCTTCCTTTCTGCTCCAGGAAAGCTCTTTGCTCCTAAAAGCCCTCTCCTTCCTTCAAATGTCCGCTTCTGAAGTCTTTTCCAATTCCCCCAGTCATAGTCAATTGCTTTGTGTTCTCCTAATACCTTTTAATATTTCTTTTATAATCTGTCCATACTTTGACTTGAGTCTGTTACCTCTCAATAGTTTGATGATAGCTTGTTGATGATAGAGGCTTCATCTTATTTATCTTTGACTCCAGTACTTAAAATACTATCTCAAGTAAAGTTCTGTGAACATTTGGTGAGGTGGGTTCAATCATCTGACTCTCTTTTGCTTACTCTTGCCCATCAGGTTGTCTATGTTAGGGTCCCTGGCCTTTCAGTCTTCCTCTTCCTGTTCCTTCTCACCTTTTTTTCTCTAACTTTCCAGAGACTCCAGGGGCCATAGAGTTTGTGACTGACCCTGCAGCTCTGGCCACCATCCTGTCAGGTGAGGGGGTGAAGAGCTGTCCCCTGGGGCGCCAGTCCAGTCTGGCACAGAGAGTACTGGTTCGAGGGACCCAGGGAGGCACAACCCGGAGGGGCCAGGTAATGAGAGAGGCTGGGATGGGCCGAGGAAAGAATCCTCAGCTAGTGCTGATAGCCTCTGTTGATGTTCCCAGGGTGCTCGAGCCTCTGCATACTTGGCCCCCAGAACCCCCATCCATCGACTAGACCCTGCCAGGGCTTCATGCTTCTCAAGGCTAGAGGGACCAGGACCCCGAGGTCGGACTTTTTGCCCCCAGAGGCTAGAGGCTTTGGTGAGTGCCCTTGAAGGGCTGGTGCTCAAGTGTTCTGGGAGTCCTTTCCAGAGATAAAGCTGGAGGAGAAGGTATCTCATGATGGGCCAAGGGATTTTGTTAAGAATATGGGGTTGGTGGTGAGGCCTGAAGTGTTAGGTCTAACTCTGACTCAGCTTTCATCTCTTGCTCCTATGGATCAGATTCCACCTTCAGGACCTTCCTTTCACCCCTCCACCCATCCCAGTTTACAGGAGCTAAGAAGAGAGACAGGTGGCAGCTGCAGGTGAGAAGGAGGGGATATGGGAGAAGATCATATGGAAAAGAATGAACCAGTGTCTGAGGCAGGGGTCCCTCAGAGCTGGGGTCTTCCACTAGCTTCGGGACTCCTCACCAACCTAGGAGGGAATGGGGGAAACCTGTGACTGCCTAGGTTGAGCCTTTGAAATAGAGTTTAGGCCTTCATAATCAAACTTCAGTATGACATGGAGGAAGAGAGAGACAGAAAGGTAAGGCACGATTTGTTTGGGCTAGAACACAGACTGTGGCAATAAATGGGATTTGGGTTTAATTCCTAACCCTTACCACTACTATTTGAGCAAGCTTGCCCTAACCTCTCTGAGCTTTGGTTTCTTTATCTGTCCAATGAGGATACTCTTTGTACCATAATTAGAGGTTGCTGTGAGAGTGAAATGAGATGATGTTTATAAAGCACATGCCAGGCTGATAGCTGGTATTCAGTGACTGCTATTATCCTTATTGTCATCAGAACTTCAGTAAACCAGGCCTCAGGATTGCATCTGGAAACCCCAATGCAGGCAGGTGAGTGTCTGGCACTGGGGAGAGAATGGGGCCCGTGGGCTGCCTGCAGCAGGGAACAAGAAAAATAAGAGGAAGCTCATCAGTCTTGGCAACTGAGGTGAGGAAATGGGGAGGCGGGGAGAATAGGTCAGAGGAGAGGAAAGCTGGAGATATAGATCAGTGATAGAACACTTGCCCAGCATTCATGAGGCTCTGGGTTTATTCTCTGCACTGCAAAAAATAAAAATAAAGGAGGAGGAAGAGAGCTAGGCATGGTGGTATATGCTACCAGCTACTCAGGGAGGCTGAGGGAGGAGGACTGCCAGTTCAAGGCCAGCCTGGTTAACTTGATTGAGATTCTGTCTTCAAAATAAAAAAATAAAAAGGACTAGGAACGTAGCTCAGTGGTAGAGCCCCCATTTAGTCCCCTGTACAGAAAGAAAGGAGGGACTGACTTTCTGGATGGGCCAGGGGTTAACCCAAGTACATTTGTGTCCCCATTTCTGTCCTCTCTCTTGACACTTCTGCAATATTGACCTTCCACTCTCTGTTCTGTCCCTAGCCCCTAGCACCCTTACCACTCCCCCAGCCCACTCAGTGTTCAGATTGCTAAGTGCTTATCAAGGTAGTATTAGGCTTTCAGGTGATGCTGCATAGGTCCTTGCCCCTGAAGGGCAAATGGGGGCTGTTCAACTGGTGTACCTTCTTCAGAGGCTACAAAGGCCTATGCCAGATTTTCATGCATGTTTCTAGATACTACAGCAAATTTCCTGTCTTCTTGCTTCCTCTCTCCCTAAAGGAGAACATGAGGTTATCCCTAACTCAGATGAAGGAGGAGGGGCCCTCCTGGGTCTGGCCCAGCGAGTACCATTAAGAGAAACCCGAGAGATAATACACACCAGGGTGAGATGGGACGCTCCTGGGTGGGGAGTACTGGAGATGCTTGGGGAATGTCCCTGTGGTGGCCAACATTGAGGACTATGGGTAATGCCAGGCAGTCTTGGGCCTCAGGATGCTATTAGGTCTGAATTGGCCCCAAATGGGCCTAAGCCCTCTCCGGAGTAAGACTGACCTACCTCCTTTTACCAAGTATCTGGGGCTAGGGTGAGAAGTCACAGACTGGTATATATTTATCACCTTCAAATCAATACTGAGGCTAAGACATATCTGATACTTGTCATCCCTTCATTCCACAGACATTTACTGACCATCTACTGAGTGTGGGCTCTGTACTATGCTCTGGACATGCATATTTTAGAAGAGGGACACAAAAAATAAGCACATATGTAAAATGTATAGGATGTCAGATGGTGATGTTCTCTGTAAAAAAAAAACAACAATAAGGCACTAGCCAGATGTGGTGGCACATGCTTATAATCCCAGCAACTTGGGGGGCTGAGGCAGGATGATCACAAATTCAAGGCCAGCCTCAGCAACTTAGCAAGCCCCTAAGCAATTTAACGAGAACTTTTCTCAAAAATAAAAAATAAAAAGGGTTGGATATGTGGCTCAGTGGTAAAGCACCTGGGTTAAATTCCTGGTATCAAAAGAAGGCGCTGAAGGGATATTGGGATTGAGGGAGTTGGTATCACAATTTAAAGTAGATTGGGCAGAGGACTGTCTTGGAGAAGATGATGTTTAAGTGAAGACCAGGAATTGAGAGCATGAGCCATGCAGATATCTAGGGGTGAACATTCTAAGCCAAGAGGGCTATAGATATAAAGGCCCTAAGGAGAAAATGTGCCTAGTGTTTGCAGAAAACAGAGGCCAGTCAGATTGAAGCAGAGTAAGGAGAGATGAGGTTACAGCAGTAACAGGATAAGATTAGGTAAGGACTTGTAAACAACTACAAACTCTTGATTTTTACTTGGAAAGCCTTGGGAGAAGGAATGAATAAGGGAATGACATGATTTGACTTCAGTCTTGAAAAATTCACTGGCTGCTGCAGGGAGAATAAGACAGGAAAACAAAGGGGAAAGAGATCACTCTACATTTTTCCTCTCCAAAGGACAGCCATGATGCCCACCTGATGCCCTCCCCTGCTCAGTCCATTCCTGGCCGTGTGGTGCTACCTTCTGTCACTGGCCCATCACCCTTTGGACAGGCTCAGCGTGTACCCTCTCCTGCCCTTCCAGCTGTGGTTTGTATCAACAACTCCTGGAGACTGGGCAAGAGCAGAACAATCTGGCTGGAGATCCCGCTAGGTGTAGGTTTTGTTCCTGCTCAGCCATCCACATCTCTCCCCAGACTTCACATTCATTGTTGCGTCGCCTCGCCATTCGACCCAAAACCCAATTCACACCCATCCCTTCAGCCCCCAGAGTTCATCAGGTAAGAGAGGGTAGGGGAGGTAGCTAGCATGGACCAAAGTTGGGGAAGGAAGGAGATGAATGGGTACAGGGAGAGTTAAAACAGAGGCAAGGGTCCCATCTGTGGGTGCTGGGCCTTGCTGACATCTTGTTTCTATCACAGGACCGATGGTTGAGTGGCCTCTCCCCTCAATCCTGCCCTGAAGAGCCTGCCCTGCCCTGGGTAAGTCTCAGAAGTCTTTCCATCTTAAGAGCCCTTTCGCTGTCCCATTGACTTGGAGGCCTGGCAGTTTGAGGTCAGTATGCTATCTTCAGAAGCTGCCTACCTCTATCTCTCCCTGCTTCTTGCCTATGCCTCCTAGTCTAGGTCTAGGACCTCTCAATTAGGAACTTTGATCCTCCTGCGTATAGGACTCAAAGACTAATTTTCCTGCCACCACTTGGCTTTCTCACCTGCCCTCTTTCCACTTATGTGGCAGGAGCAGATTGCAGTACGGTTGTTTGATCAGGACAGTTGTATAAGGTTGCAGGAGGGGCCTGGGAAATCAACAGTGGCAAATCCTTCTGGACCGCACTCCAACAGGAGCCTCAACCTCCAAGAGCTGAAGATGCAGGTAGGCCTGTGAGGACAACAGCTTTGATTGTTGGGCAGTAACAGGGCTGGGAAAGGGGGATTTGGGAGGAGATAGGGATAGAGAACTGTGGGTAGACTGTGAACCTGCTTCTTAATATCACACTGGGGCATTCTCTCCCACTACAGCGCATCAATATCCTGCAGCAGTTGTTGCGACAGGAGGTAGAAGGACTGGCAGTGGACAAGTACACCCCTTTAAATGGATCCTCCTCTCTGGATATCACTGAACTTCAGCCTCTGCTGGATGAGATTTCTAGAACTCTGAATGACCCAGAGCGTAATTCTGAGACTTCCCACCTTCCTGAAATATCACAGCACTCTGGGATTTCAGAGCCCACCCTTTCAGAGAAGTGTGAGGAACCACAGTCCTGCCCTGGGACAAAGCCTGAGGTGGCACAGCCCTGCCCACCAGCAGAGCCAGGCCCCCCAGAGTCCTGTTGCAGGACTGAACTAGAGATACCAGAGCCTTCTTCCCAGGAACAGCCTGAGATACCAGAGCCATACCTTCCAGCAGAACCTAGACCCTTTCATCCTAGCCCCCAGGGGCGTACTGGACCCCCAGAGACTTGCCCTAGGGTAGAGCTGGAAGCTTCAGAGGCTTGCTCCTTGGAACCTGGAAGCCCAGAGTCCAGCCCATGGCCCTGCTGCAGTCAGGGGGCTTCTGCAACCACCAGCCTGACCTTCTCTTCTCAACGTCCACTTTGTGCCAGCCTCCCTATCCATTCACTCCAGTCTCTGAGGCCTCTGAAAGGCCAGGCAGGTAAGGAGCTGGCTAGAAGAGATGTGATCAAAGGAGGTGCTGTCTGTCACTGGGTGTGAGGCCCTGCCCCACACCCCATGCTGCCGTGCTTTCTTCCCTGCAGTGCTGTCCCACTTGTCCCAGCCTGGCTCCTTTGGGAAGAAGGGAAGAACTGCCCCTCTATCCTTGTGCCCCTAACTGGCTTGGCCCTTGTGGGAGGGAAAAGGGCAGTATATGGTAGGGGTATAGGATTCCAGAGCCTTCTCTAAACTCATCATGACTCTCAGGCCCCAGCAATCTGGCCCCTCGCACACTGGCCCTGAGGCAGCGCCTCAAAGCATGTCTCACTGCCATTCACTGCTCTCATGAGACTCGCCTGGATGATGAATGTGCCTTCTACACCAGCCGATCCCCGCCCCCAGGACCCACCCGCATCTGCACCAACCCTGTAGCCACACTGCTTGAGTGGCAGGATGCCCTGGTGAGCCTACAGTCCATGGCCCTGTGGTGTCTGCACAGCAAACCTGTGGAAAGTCGGTGGGGAGGGGTGTGTGGGGGTGGTAGCAGTCCTTGGCTCCTTTTCTAAGAGGCAATGGGAATGTAACAATGTCTCTCTCCCTACAGTGTTTCATTCCAGTTGGTTCTGTGGCCCCTCAGGGCTCTCCATCTTGAGTCTCCTGCCTCCACCCACTCCAGTCCTGCCAACCTCACCTCCCTTCCCTTTAACCCCTTATTTATTGTTGGTCTGCCCATTACATTGGGAGCCAACATCCTATGTCCTTCAATAAAGTTTTTGAAGTGTCCAAATGTCCAGCCAGTGAGTTTAATGTCCAAATGGGGCAACCACTGCTGTTGTTCTCCAATTGTCCACATGGTGGCAGTGTGCTATAGCTTAGAGGATGGAAGCCAGCCTAGAGGGAGGAAGCTTCTTCACTCCTCCTGCCCAGCCCACCCCCTCAGCAAGCTCAGTCTGTGGGCAGCTTCTGCATCATCATCTCCTTGAGCCTTGAGATCAGTTCCAATTCTAGGAGCAGTCAACTACTCCCTCATCCCTCAGAGCTGCTCTGCTGCAACTCTCTCACTGTCTCTTGCAGTGGCCTGCACCAGTACTCCCAGATACTCTGGAGGCTGAAGCAGGAGGATTGCTTGAGCCCAGGAGCTGAAGAGCAGCCTGGACAACATAGCAAGACCCTGTCTCACACAACAACAAAACCAGCTCTTGTCCTACCCTAGGTGGAAGGGCAGGAGCGCTACAACCAAATCTTTGGAATTTTCCCTTGTTAGCATCATTCTGACTGGTTATCACCCAGGTCTATAGAGGCAGGCCCCCAAATTCTCCTGGAGCTGATAATTGCTCCTTTCTTTCCACAGCAGAATAGAAGCCTGAGCTGTCTTCTTTGTCTCTCTCACAGGCAGACCTTGCCAGGAATAACTAATCCTTTGCCTCTGACAGATTGACACTGGTAGGGTGGGAGTCCTTTTGTGGGTACAGGGAAAAGGTCACTTTCCCCTCACTTTGCACCAAGTTAAACAGCCACACACAATCCCCCAACCTTACTTTATTGGAAGAGACAACAGTAGCTGTAGCCCCAGGGCCTAGCCCTGAGAGGGGAGGAATGGGGACTATACAAAGTGGGTTTTAAATGTGAGGAAAGAATTCACTGTTCCTCCAGTTAACAGGAAGGCTGCCAAAGCCGGAGCCTGAAAATGAAGATGAGAGAGGAGGAGATGGCATGGCAAGAGAAAACTGTCATCGAGGACCAGCCCCTGCCCTGTTCTAGCATCTCCTCTAGAACCCCTCTACGTAGAAGGGTTCCTGTTTCTGTTCTTTCCCTCACAAGCTGACAGGGCTTCCCTTCCACTTTCTGGGCTTCTGGGCTTTGCTAGTGAGGCTGCCCCCCAGCTACTGGCAGAGAAGGGAGGGCCAACACCTCCCAGCTTTCACTGGCACACTTGTGGATGAGGGTGGTCCCTCCCTGAGCCACTTTGTTCCTCTGGCCAGGCCTCTTCCCCTCCCCAGTCACTGGTACCCTCAAGCCCCAAGAGTCAGCCTATTTAGGCCGCCTCCAGGAGCAGGAGGGTCTGCCTTGCCATGGCCAGTTTCTCAAATGATAGGGTGTTGCCTTGGATAGGACACCAAGAGGTGGGTAAGGGCTGGAGATAAAGGGCAAGCGAGCAAGGGTGCGCAGGGGGCGGGGGGGGGGGTGCCCGGCTCAGTCAGGGTAGATGATGAAGCCCGAGAAGGTGCTATATTTGTTGGTATTGCCTCCATGCACCTTCCCGCCATCCAGTTTGATGAAGACCTCATCACCCACATCCAGGTGCAGAATGACACTGTTGCTGGCATAGTCGTAGTTCTGGTCCGCGTCCTGAGCAATGGCACTGGCCCGGACCTATCCAGGAAAGAGAAGAAAACCATCTACTCAAGCTCTGTGCAGAGCTGGGGTGTGCAGGGGTTAGACCCAGTGGATACTGCTTGGCCTCGGAAGCCAGGGAAGGGCAACGAGCTGTGAGTGTCGGGAAGGACAAGTGTAGGACATCGTTGGGCTGGCTCCTCAAGCTCTGCCATTCATTAACTGTGACTCGGGGCACACATCAGGCCTGCTCTGGTTCTCAATTTGAGCTGTAACATGGGAGTAGTAATAGAACCTATCTCATGAAGTTGTTGGAACTTAATGAGTTACATGAGTCTATTCAGAAGAGTGGTTTACATATAGAAAACATTAAATAGGAGTTGTTATTATTCTCATTTAAAAATAAAATCAACTTGCTGGATAATTTATAAGATTCTGTGCCGGCTCAGACCTCCTGTTGGTCCTAAATTTGCGTTTGCTTCGGTGTTAGGGCTTTAGGTGTGTCTCCGCGCGTGCCACAGGGTGCGGGCCCTCGGAAGATGTACTGCTGCGCTGGCCTCTGGGACGCGGGTTTCCCAGCGGAGCAGCTGGTGTTCCGACGTGGGGGGTCGCCTTCAACTGAAACTGGGAGCCTAGCCTCTCCTCTCGCCTCAAGGCAGTCGCTTCCAGCAGCCAAGCCCCTCCCCATTCCCTCTCTCTCCGTCCCACCGGGGCTGGTTATTAACTCATTAATTATTCATCATTATTCTAATCATTATTTACCATCCCCAGGGCCGCAGCGCCCGCCGGGGAATACAGAGTGGGAACCATGCAGCTCCCGCCCCGAAACCAACATACTCTAAACACACACTTGCCCCCTCTGCCTCCTCCTGGACCTCCAGCATAGACCAAGCATGCCTACTTGGTGCCAAATGTAGATAGACGCCATCACTCTACTCACACCTTCACACTCCCCACCCACAAACACACACTCAAATATGCACACATACACATTTCCTTACACCTGTACACTGCCTCTCCCACACACAGGCACACATGCAACCCAAATCCCTTTCCTTGGGTTCCTGGGGAGGTCTTGCAGGAGGAGACCCCAAAGCAGGAGTGGGAGATTGCAGCAGTGGGGTCCTCTTGGGGGGAGAGGGCACTGGACTGTTGCAGAGCCAAGGCTCAGATTGAGCCCCAAAAAGCAGGCCTACTAACTCCCTCCAGAGGGACATTCAGAGGTCCGCACTCAGCCCAATCTCCCCTTTGGCCTGAATCACCCAGGCAGCTCCCTCCACCCCTGCCTGTGGTCTCTTTCCAGCTTTGTGTGTCTGGAGCTGAGTCCTTGAGGCTATTTACCCAAACTAAGGTGGCAATGACTGCCCATAGGGGCAGCAAGCATCTGAAGCTGGGGGCTCAGAGGTTGCTAGGGAGGATTTGGGGCCTATGGACAAGGCCATGGTCCAAGGCCTCATTTCTCCCTATTTCTTGCCTCCTTCCTTCTCTGAATCCTTCCTTCCACCACTTAGCTGGCCCCTGGGCTGTTGGACCATGTCCCATCTCTGCCTACAGACAGAGGTGAGGTACAGAGTCGGCTGAAGGTAGGCCCCAGACTCTAGGATGAGCAATAGGACATCTATCTGACAAGCAAGCAAGCTAGTGTTTTTCTTTTTCTTTCTCTCTTTCTTACCTTTTCCTTGAAAATCCAAACTGAATGGCCGCACAAGAACTGGCTGCCAACTGCCCACTGCCTGAGACACGGATTACACGGATTCCATTCTAATTCCAAACAGCCAGATTCCAGGTAGTTCATCCTTCACCAGGGCTGTTAGACCCAAAGGCTAGGAAGGCCGGCTTCAAGAAAGTAGCTCAAGCCAGGACTAAAAAGGAGACTAAATGGTAGGGTAAGACTCCAAAAACGTTTGGTGTGGTTACCTATAGCTGGAGTGTGAGATCACCGCTGCAGAGTCATGAAGCTTTGAGTCCTGAGTTCTAATTCTAACACCATTCCTAACACCCTGTGAGACCCTGGGCAGGTAATTTTCTTTCTCTGGCCCCCAATTCCTCTTCAGCTAAATGGATCTAAATAAGTTCTTGGCAGCCTGGTGTTCCTGGATTCTCTCATGCTGTCTGGGGAAGAAACTAGGTTGTGGAAAGAATGATGGAGATTTGGGAAGCTACCAGTCAGATATGAGACTAGTTAGGAAAAGGGCATCTCACCTGTCCATTCTTCATTAAATCGGCCCACATGCTAGTGCCGTCGCCGCCGCGCATGAGCACGTGGTAAGCAAAAAAGTAGACGCCGGGCATGGGGCAGGTGAACTTGCCGCTGGCTGCCTCATAAGCGTTGCCCACGTTGGTCACCACGTCGTCAAAGCGCAGTACCTCATAACCCTCATGAGGCCGCCGCAGGCCCGCGTAGAAGGCAATTCGAGGCACGTAGCCTGCAGGGGGCACTGCCCCGCCGGGGCCGGGGCCGGGAGGGCCAGGGGGACCTGGCCTGCCAGGCTCTCCTGGGGGCCCTCTGGGACCTGGGGGTCCAGGGGGCCCTCGCAAGCCTGCCTTCCCGCGCCGGCCCACCTCTCCCTTGGCACCTGGGGGAAAGGGTGGCACGGAAGCGGAAGCGCCGTCGGATCCCTGTCCTCGGGACCCGTGAGGGTCACATACCATGCGGCAGCGACCCAGCATCTCATAGTGCGCTGGTCCACGGGAGCTGTGCACCAGCAGCGGGATGGCCACCAGTAGCAGTAGCACCATGGCCACCCCGACGGCCGCGCCTGCTACCCGCTTGCGGCGGCTCAGCCGGGACGCGGCCAGGGCCAGCAAATCCTCCTCACTTTTGGGCGCAATGGCGGCGGAGGCCCGGGACTCTCCGCGGGCCCAGGAGGCTGAAGCCCGACTCGGGCCTGGGTCTGTATCCCCTCGACGGTTGCGCCCGGCCCCCCGGCCCCTGTGGGCGCCCGCCGCAACGGTGCCGTTCCCCAAACCGTCGGTTAAAGCGGAGGTCCCCCAGTGGAGTGAACCAGGGACAGCTCCAGACTGTTCAGAACCCGTGGTTTTCTATTACCCTCCTGTGCAGTCTTAATGATCCGGGACGCCTGAGATCCACGGCTTCTTGGACGGCTGGTTTCTTGCAGGTCTAGGATACCTGCTCTCCAAGGAGCTGCTTTCTCACTGATGGCGGTGTCTAGGTCCCCGGCTACCCATACGAATCGCTCCTGGCTGGAGCTGGGACTACTCGCCGCGCTCCGGACGTCCCGGGCTCTGAGCTGCGGGTGGCGCCCACTGGACGCGACCTTCTCCTAGGTTTTGCGCTTTACCTCTTGGAGAGCACTCATCCTCCTTCCTCCTCCAGCCACGGCTGCAGCCCTTGCTAGAGCCTTGGACTGGCTTCTCTCTCCTGCCAGCGCTCTCCCTCTCTGCGTCCCTAACCTTCCTCCCCTTCTTCCCCGGCGGCAGTGCGGGTGGTGTGAGTCGCCGCGCGGCGGGAGCCACTATAAGCGGCTGAAGGCGGAGCGACCCCTGGCGCCCAGAGTGGGAAGCGCGGGGGCGGGGCAGGCAGAGCTGCTTCACACAACCCCACACACACATTCAGGGTCCCCCTCTTCCCCGCCCCTACGTTCGTGGCTAGGTTTGAGGGTTCCGCAGGGATTCCTGGTCACCGACTTTAGCCTTACTTGCACCCTCTACAGAGAGTTTGCCATTCTCGGAGCCCCCAAAAAGCCATAAACAGCAATGGGATAAAAAGGGGTCAAGATAGAAACACAGAGAAGACAGAGGTGGATTGCGCAGCTAAAAAGAGACGGGGAGAAGGAAATCACCAACAAACGGAAAACAAAACAAGAAAAGCGAGAAAAGATAAATTCGCCACCATGTACCCTCCATGACCTCAAGCGAACACCGCGTGTTAACGTGGTAAAGGGTTCAATGGATTCCTGTGCTGAACTGGAAAAGGCAAAATTCCAACCGCTCCCACCCCGACCCTTGGGGTTGGGGGAGTGTTTGGGGAGGGGGCGGGGAGAAACAGACCAGCCTGGGGGAGCAAGCAGGAAACCGACAGAAAAACAGAGAAAGAGCGACGGAGAAATCAAAGAGACAGAAAGCCAGATAGAGACCTACAGACAGAGACAAAGCTGCGAAAAGAGACTAACTGACAGCTCCAGAGGGGGAGAGGGAGAGACAGAGACAGAGAGAGAGAGACGGGAGCTCAGACAGGTTGACAGATCCAGAGAGAAATGTAAATGGCGCGTTGCAGAGAGACACCCAGGTCCGTGTTCGGACTCCAATGTGACATATCAACTGTGGGGAAGACGAGGGGGCGGGGCGGTTCTGCCAGCCGATGGTTAGGCTCTGGGCCTGTGCATTGTGACAGTGCGCTGGAAAGTATGGAGGTGGCCACGGAATCCTGGCCTTGTGTGTCCTGGGTGAGTGGGACTGTGGACTGTGTCTGGTTTTTGTGTATGTATGTGTGAGGGCTCTTTGAAGGGAGGTATTTGTATTTGTCTACCTCTTAGCCCCTAAATTCGGGACCCCACAAATGCCATTTTTCCTATCTCAGGACCAAAGAGTAGGGAGTCTTCTGGGGAGAAAGCCAGAATGTAGGTCTAGTCCCACTTGCCCTGCCCAACCCAGATCAACTTCACCTCTGCTCTAGTCCCAGAGTTGTCCAGCCTCAGAAGTCTCAGCCCCCTCCTTTTCCCCCACATGTTTGCTGTCCAAGGAAACCCAGAGAAGTTAGACCCCAATAATAATTTCGTTAGTTATACAAATTAACACAACTGAAATGTAGATTAGATGCTAGGCACCCTAAGAGATGACTGTGTCTGCTTTCAGGGTAACCAAGAGGGAAAAATGGCTTTGATAGGTCAGGGTCCAGAGAGAATGATTTTGGCTGTACCCTTTCTTAAGGCCTGGCCTCTCTGGGGACCCCAGGCCATAGGCTAGGAGAGGGGGTTGTAAGACTGGCAAAAGTGGGGTTGTTTGGAGACCCTAGAATTCTGCAAAGGCAAAGGTCTCTTAGAGACTAGGGTAAACCAGGAGAGTGATGCCTGGAATATGCCATGTAAAATGGAGGGTACAGGGCACACCAGAGCACAATTGTTGGGTAGAATGTGATTTCTTCATCTTTCCTTTCCTGTACTTCTTCCCTGCACCCCCCCACCTCATAATGATGCTGAGGCTGGGCTTGTGTTGTGGATGGGAGGAGGTCTCTATGTGGCTGAAAGGATTGGAAGAAAAAGGATTGACAGTCAGTGGGGGAAGGGCCTTTTCCTCCAACCATAAATACAAATTTTATTCAAGGTCTTTGTCACCATTTGTCTTCCTCGGGGGTCTGAGGGCCCTGTCGGCCCCATGCATGTTTAATTCCAGATCTGCTCCCCCAGGCTGGATGATGGATGGATCAGAGAGAGCAGGCCTGGGCTCACACCATCCTCCTCTGCCTGAGCCTCAGGTCCCATCCACACCAAGTCCTGCCACCTCTCTTCTTCCCCCTTACCCCTACCTTCCCTCTACTTGCTAGGGGCTCTGTCTGCTCAGACCTGCTTCCCACCCTACTTATCCTACTCCCTTGTGCCTCTTATGAGCTCCTCACCTCAGACTCTTTCAGGTGCCAGTCCTCTTCTCTCTAAATCTTCCCCTCTTCTATCCTCAGCCCAGGCTGTGAGCTGCGGTGACCAGCAGGGCTGCAGGCGGCAGCGGGTGTGTGTGGTGGGGGGAGCAGGCTTGGCTCACAGGGAGCTGAGGGGCCAGCTCCATGAATTTATTCATGTTCTGTTGCTCTTTCCCCACGCTCTGGAATGAAGCTGCCAGCTCACCAGGTCCTTATTGCTTCCCCTGCATCTGTCACATTTGTCCAAGGAGGGACCTGAGTATAGCCAAGACCAGCAGGTGCTTCTGGGCTTAAATCTAAAAGGGAATATTGGGGCCCAGGCAGGGGTCCTGGACAATTTAACCAAAGATTCTCTGGAAGATGAACTGGTAGATCCCAGGGAGGTGGTGTGCTTAGGAATGGGAAGTAGGCAGAGAATGGTTTGCTGCAGGACAAAGAAGGAACCAGGAAGGTGGGGGCAGTGTTGGTGGGAAGAGGGGAGAGGACAACTTTAACAGTCTCCTATGCTCTTCTATTTGAAAGCACAGCTCACTCTAAATCTTGCATTAACCTCTACCCTTGACTTTGCACTAACCCTGACCCTAATCTCAAATGATACACTTCTCTCCAATCCTAAAATGAATTTTAACTCCATTACCTGACCCTAAGTGGAATGCATCTCTACCACCTGTCCTGGAACCCAACGGTCTCCCCAGAATTCCCCCTAGGGCGATAGCCAGGTGTTTGTCAGAGTTCTGAGGGCCAGACTTTGGATTAGCATGTGATTAGCATACTATTTGCATGTGATATGTGCCTTCTACTCTGCGGAAGTTTTCATGTTAAAATTTTATGAAGTCAAGTGTAAAGGTCCTGGCTCCTTGAAGTTTTTTTCTTTTTTTTTCTTTCTCTCACACTTCTTGTCACTGATCCAGAACCCCTCAAGGAAAAAAGGGGTGAGCAATATAAGGCCCATGGGAGGGGAGACTCTAACGGTGTGATTTGCCTCCATCATTTGCACAAGCCTCAGTTTCCTCATCTATAAGAAGAGAGAAACCATCTGGCTGGAGTTCCTTTAAGATCTAAGGAAGCATTCTTCACTTGCACTCTACTTCCTCACCTTTAGGCATGATCTTGGAGAGGTTTTCCCTCACCTCTCCCACACTCTGGCTTTCAGCTCCACATCGGATTTCACCTACAGATAGAAGCAGCCTGGGTTGCTCGGTACCAGACAGGTAGGAAGAGAAGGGAACTCTGTCCAGTTGAGAGGACAGAGGATTGCATGAAAAGGGAAATAACATTATTAAGTGCTTATTGTATTTGAAGGCTTTTAAACACACAGGTTCTCATATCTTCACAGCATACCTGAGGAGAGAATATATTGTCCCCATTTTACAGATGAGGAAGATGGGGCCCAGAAAGGGGAAATGGCTTGTCCAGTATCACCCTGTAAGAGATAGTCCTAAAATTGGAGTTACAATTGGAGTTATAATACCTTGACTTCCTTTTCAGTACCCTGGAGAAGAAATAAATGGCACCAGAGGTAATGGAAGGGTGAAAGAGCTAGGACAGGAAGATGAGCTCTCATGGGAGACCTAAAGGTGTGAGGCCAACAGGGCAGGGTCTTGGCTCTGTGTGTCCCCCCAAACCCCTGCCCTGACACTGTCTACTCTTGACACACAATAGGGTCAAATTGTTGTCTAATGGAAGGCCAAATTTGAACTGTTTAGCTGGAAAAGGAGAGGACACAGAAAAATGAACTAGAGGAAAATTTGCTTAAAGGGCAAAAGGGAGAGCTGAAACCGGCTCTCCTTCTACAACCGCGCTGGGAAAACAGTGGAGATCCAAGAATCTGCACACACTTTGCCTCCTCATGGAGACTACTTGCCCTGCGGTGAGACATAGGGCAGATGCAATCGCCAGGCCCAGGGCTCCCACTCATTGGCCAGTGCTTCTCGCCCCGCAGCTCCGTGCAGACTTGGGTTCAAAGCGTTACATCACGACTTACAGGGATAAGGATGGACTCCCAGCACCCTGGGGAGAGGGTAGAGATTGCTTCCAAGGTAGGTGTCTGTCAGGCCAAAGCGTGCTACTGACTTCCTTCTGCAGTCCTGAACCCCTACCTACGTATGGCTCCTGGTCTTTGCCTTCTTCTCCACTTCCCTTTGCGCCCCACTGCTCCCCACCACTCGCCCACTCCAGTCTCGGGTTAATGAAATGTGGCAATTGACTGCACAGACAGCTGTCAGACCCCTCGCGTCTCCGCCTGGATGTTGGATGCAGCGTCGGGAGACCGACAGGTGAGAGGAGGGAGTTGGGGTGCGGGGAGCCGAGGGAGGGACGCAGGCTGGTGAGAGCCAGGTACTCAGGAGGTAAAGTCAAGCTTGAAGTCTCCAGGGCTGGGTTCAGCGAGGGAGGCTCTAGGATGTTCTTTCTGCCTGGGACCCCTAGCTCTTTCCCCTTCTCTGACAAGCAGCAGACTTAACGAGCCCCACAACCATTGCACCCAGAAGAGAGTTGACCCCATACTCCTTGTCCGGCACCTTGGGCGGGCCTGGCTTCAGTGAACGCCGCCTACGGATCACTGGAGCCAGCGGCTGCAGCCCGGTACTTCCTCCCATCTCCTTCCATTTCTTCCCTCTTGCTCCCCCTCCCTTTTCGCTCCCTCCCCCGCGGCCGCGGCCTTTATTAGGGATTCCGCGGCTGTCGGTCCCGCCATCCATCCTGTCCGCCGGCAATTAGGCGGCCAGACAAAGAGCAGCTTCGGATGGATGAGGGTCCCGGCGGATCGGAAATGTGAAGGGTCAGCGCTGCCGCCCGCGGCGCACCCCGCTCCCCCTTCCGCATAATCACCGGCCGCCCGTCACTCAGTCGGCTGCCCAGGGAGCTCCGGGGACCGGGAGAGGGCGGGGCCAGGGCTGCAGCCTTTGTGCCTAGGGCAGGGCGATTTCAGACCTACAGCAGGTAGGCCTCCTGCGGGAGAGCTTAAGACTACGGCCTAAGGCGCCTAGAGGAGGCGAGAAGGATTTTGGCCCCAGGCGTCCCTAAGAGGGACTGGGAGCCCACGGCCTGGGGCCTTCCTTAGGGGAAGCCGGGACCAACTGCAGGAGAGGAGGATTATGGCCCAGGGCGCCCCCTGCTGGGAGACAGGGGGACCGAAGCCTTAGGGTCTCCAGTCCATACAAGTGGAGCTAAGCCCAGGACCAACCCTCTTAGAGAAATCGAAGCCTTCTAGCCTAGTGCGCCTCCTATGGGAATAGAATGACACTGCGCTTCTTAGCCTCGCTCTCTCGAGTGAAATCCAACCCATCCACATCAAATCAACAAAAGCTCCAAGTGC
>CM053403.1:60834280-60844575 GCA_028644305.1 Xerus rutilus | reverse complement strand
GCCTCGCCCTTGCTGAGTCTGGCTTTGAACTCACGATTCTCTTGTCTCAGCCTCCCAAAGTGCTGGGATTACAGGCGTGAGCCACCATACTGCGCCCAGCTAGAAAATTTTTTTATTGGTTCTCCAATTTTCTTGTGAATTTTTGTTACAAAATATGGATATGTTTTAACTTATTCAAATAGGCACTATAGATAAGCAGTTCTTACTTTTCAAACATGAGCAATGGTACAATAAATATCTTTGAATATTGTCACTGATGCTTTTTGTTTCTTTGAAAATAGATGCAAAAAGCAATAATGTGAGATCAAACAATGCATATTTTAAATTTTGATTCATTCTGTGTAAACTTACTTCTGGAAAAAGTTATGACAATTTACACTTCCACCAGCTGTGTAAGAAAATGGTCTTTTCTTTGTAACTGGCAAGCAATTTTGTCACTCTTTTAAATTTTATCAAGATGGTGGGTAAGAAATGGTTTTGAATTACTTTAATTTACATTTCCCTGACTCCTAGTGAAGTTGAGCATCTTTTCAAATATTTATTTTGCATTTGCATTTCCTCCTCAGTAAGTGCCTACTCATATCTCAGAGTTGTTTCTTTGTTTGTTTTTTAAGGTGCTGGGAATCAAACCCAGGGCTTCCTCCGTACTAGTCAAGCATTCTACCATTCTACCTAATCCTCAACCCCATGTTTTAAAAATTTTTAATTGTGTTCTTATTTGTCACTATCTTACCTGTTTTGTTGATCCTCCTTGTTTGTTAGAAACCTTAACCTATTGTAAAAAGTGTTGGAGATATTTTTCCCTAGTCTGTAACTTGTCTTTTTTTTTTTTTTTTTTTTTTATTTATTTTTTTTAGTTGTAGGTGGACACAGTAGCTTTATTTTATTTTTTTTAATGTGGTGCTGAGGATCGAACCCAGTGCCTCCCGCGTGCTAGGCGAGCACGCTACCACTGCGCCATAACCCCAGCCCCTGTAACTTGTCTTTTGATTTTGATATGGGGAATCAAATTGTGATTAGGATTTGAATCAGTTTCCATGATTTTCTGGCTGTGTGATTTGAGTTTCTTTAGCTTCTTAGAGCTTTAGTTTCCTCTGAAACTGACCTACATCCTCAACTTTTAAAATTGTTATCTTTTTTTTATTTTTATTTTTGGTATTGATTGGAGGTGCTTAACCAGTGAGCCGCATCTCCAGCCCATTTAATTTTATATTTTGAGACAAGGTTTTGCTAAAATTGCCAAGACTGTTCTTGAACTCATGCTCCTCCTGCCTCAGCCTCTGGAAACACTGGGATTACTGTCGAGCTCCACCTCGCCTGGCTTAATTTTTTTGTCTTTTGAGACAGGGTCTTGCTAAATCGCTGAAAGTCTTACTAAACTGCTGAGGCTAGTCTTAAACTTGCAATCTTCCTGCCTTCGTGTAGAAATAAAGAGGTGCCGCAAGAAATCACATACGTGCTCGGACGAGGTTGGGCAAGGCTAACCTTTACTCTGGCGGAAGGGCCTGCTACCGAACCTGCTAGCGGGCGCACCTAGGCAGCAGTCCACCTCAAATATAACGCAGTGCTGCCCTTCACTCTAATTGGAGGAGTTTGGGGTTACAATCTTCGTGATTGGCTTATTTTAGAATTAGGGCAGGCAAAAGGGAAGGGCTACAATCGAATCCAATTAAGACAATACTAGATTTTTGAAAAGGAACCACCAGACTTTCTGTTTCTCACTGGAGATATAGCTCTGTTGTAAGGTGCCGCTGGGTTCAATCCTCTCAGATTGCTGGGATTACAGGTGTGCGCCATCATGACCGGTGATGTTATGAGTTTTCCAAGAAGATAATGTATAGAGCAAACAAATATGACTAGACGCTCCCTTTTCCCCTTCCAGCCTATGTGAGGAAAGACGGTAGAATGTCTAGTGAGTCAACAGCTGTAAAATGGAGGTTCTACCAGTACAGCTAGAATTTTTCTGGAGGATATTAGTGTATTTTGTATTTTAAAAAACCTTCCTCTTGGTTTCCTGTATAATACTCTATGAATGCTTGCAATTATTAGAAAAAGTAAATAAGGAAGATAGGGTCTGGTGTTGTACACCTGTAATCCCAGTGACTCAGGAGGCTAAAGAATGAGGATAGTAAGGCCAGTTTCTTAGTGAGACTCTGTCTCAAAATATAAAAAATAAAAAGTGTAAGGAAATAACTGAATGAAGGAAATAAGGAGAAGGGAGAAGTGGATCAACAATAACACAGGTTCATTGGGGACAAACCTACAGGGGAGGGGCCAGTGGAGACTGAGACCCATCTTCCCTTTATAGCCTGGGGTAGATATAGGGGCATGAGAAAGTGGGGGAATTTTTGTGGTTAGGCAGTTGCTAGGGGGTTGTCAGGGAAGGGTCTGTGAGGTGGTCACTGTTCCATGTTGAACCAGGTGTTCTTAGGATTCCAGTTCCAGATAACAATTTCTTTTCTTTGTATGATGATGGAGTATTGTCTGGGATTTCAGGTCAGGTTGAGTCAGAGTGACCCTGTGGTGACTCTTGTTATAAGATGGAGGATATATTTCAAAATGGCATTGCCTGCGTGTGTTAAGTTCTTCCTAATAAAAAGGACTAGAGATATAGCTCTGTTGTAAAGTGCCCCTGGTTTCAATCCTCAGTACCAAAACAAAAAAGAAGGATGGGTGGCTTAATGGTGGTATGGTTACCAGTAGTCTCTGCCCCCTCTCCATTCTTTCCTAGTTTCTCTTGTTTTATAACTTACAAAAGAATATCCCAGCTATTGGTAGCCATTTTAGGGTGACAAGGGAAGTGATTTGGGCCGGCCATTCTTAGGCCGTAGTTTAAAACAGGGCAGATTTTCTGAGTTGGTTGTGATTAACAACAACAACAACAACAACATGAGACAACTTCAAGGGTAAGGGGAACTGAATGGGGAGGAGATGGGGAACTACCTGGAAGGTGTTCCTTTTCATCTGTAGATTCTCCTTAAAGAACTGTTTATCCTTTGGAAGATTATTTCAATTGGATAGTGTTCTATGACATCTGTAGTCTCAGTATTTTTATTTTTTTAATTTAAAAAATTTTATGTGGGGGATGGAACCCAGGTCTTTTCATATACTGGGCAGGCATTCTACTACTGAGTTATACCTCCAGCTGAGTCTTAGGTTCATGCAGAAAAGCAGAGGTATTTGTCATTAAGATGTGCTATAACATGAGTGGTCTATCTCCCAGCTCTGCACTCGTTGGCCACTTTAGTGTTACATTTTCCACGGGAGAATCTTGTTGATATGGCCTGGAGTAGTAGGAGAGAAGTGAAAACAGGCTATCTTTTTTACCTCCTAGCAGAAGAATGCTTGAGTAAATCATGCTTAGACTTCCACTTCTTGTCTTGGTTTTGTGAACAGGTACTGAAATTGAGTCTTACAGGTTTAGACTATGCACCCAATTTGAAAGAGTTTCTTCTTTCCTTCCTTCCTTTCTTTTTTTTTTTCTCTCTCTCTCTCTTTTTGGTATTGGGGATTGAACTTAGGGGTACTCGACCACTGAGCCACATCCTCAGCCCTATTTTGAATTTTATTTAAAGACAGGGTCTCACTGAATTGCTTAGTGCCTTGCCATTGCTGAGGCTGGCTTTGAATTCGTGATTCTCCTGTCTGAGCCTCCCAAAGTGATGGGATTATAGGCGTATGCCACCGTGCCCCGCATGAGTATCTGTTCCTATAATGTAATAGCCAGTGATGTAGCCAAGCCTTCCTACCACCACCTCTGGTATTTGGGATTGAACCCAGGGGCACTTTACCACTGAGCCACATCCTCAGCCCTTTGTATTTTGAGACAGGGTCTTGCTAAATTGCTTAGGGCCTCGCTAAATTGCTAAAGCTGGCTTTGAACTCTCTATCCTTCTACCTCAGCCTCCTGAGCTGCTGGGATTACAGGCATGAACAGCTGTTCCTGGCTGGCCTTGAATTTTCAATTCTCCTGCCTCACCTCCTAAATCATTGGGATTTAGGCATGCATCGCTTTGCCTGGATCCAGCCAATTTTTGAAAAGAAGGAAGTAGCAGTAGCACAAAAATTATACAAATTTAGAACTTCTAGAAGGGCATTAACCCTAGGACATTAGTCTCAGAGAATTTGTTGGGGATGTACTTCTCAAAGGACCCTAAATAATGAAAGTCAGCTGAAAGGAACAATTTGGTAAAATAATTTTTAAAAACCTAATACATTAATAAATGAGTTGTCCTTAATCTGTACCTTAGTTGATTTCATGAAAGCCAAGGATTTCATATTCTCCCTCTCTCATAGATAAAAAAATTCATAGAACCTTTAAAAAGTTGGAAAGGCTGGGCATAGTGGCACACACCTGTAATCCCAGCAATTTGGGAAGCTGAGGCAGAAGGATTGCAAGTTGAAGGTGGGTCTCAGCAATTTAACAAGACCCTCAGTAACTTATTGAGACTTTCAAAAAATAAAAGAGCTGGGGATGTAGTTCAGGGGTAAAGTGAAAGCGCTCCTGGGTTAAATCCTTAGTACCAAATAAATAAATAATAAAATGTAAAAAGGGCTGAGTGCATTATGCCTATAATCCCAGCAGCTCAAGAGGCTGAGGTGGCATAGCCGGGCATGGTGGCTCAAGCCTGTAATCTCAGCAACTCGGGAGGCTGAGGCAAGAGGATCTGGAGTTCAAAGCTAGCTTCAACAGATTAGCAAGGCACTTAGCAACTCAGCAAGACCCTGTCCCTAAATAAAATATAAAAAAGGGCTGGGGATGTGGCTCGGTGGTTAAACACCCCTGGGTTCAATCCCTGGTACCAATGAAAACAAGCCTCAGGCAGGATGATTGCAAGTTTACAGCCAGCTGCAGCAATTTAGTGAGGCCTTAAGCAACTCATCTAGATCCTCTTTCTAAATAAAATACAAA
The DNA here is from genome assembly GCA_028644305.1 of Xerus rutilus. NCBI lineage: Eukaryota > Metazoa > Chordata > Mammalia > Rodentia > Sciuridae > Xerus > Xerus rutilus. Next base: position 60,839,663 of record CM053403.1, on the reverse strand, counting down.
AAGAGGGCTAAGGATGTGGCTTAGGGTTTAAGTGCCCCTAGGTTTAATCCTTGGTCCCAAAAAAACCTGGGATGTAGCTGCATTCAATCCCAAATACCAAAAATTAAAAGTTAAAACAAAACAAAACAAAAGTTGGAAAGGAATTGAAAAGACCTCCACCTTGAGTACTATTCAGTACAGAATCTTCGGAATAGCTTGACTCACAGATGACCATTTTCGCTTTTGCTTGAATTAGATATTCCTTACCAATCCTATTTTTTAACATCCTCAATATTTTTTTTTTGGTACCAGGAATTGAACTCAGGGGCACTCGACCACCGAGCCACATCCCCAGCCCTATTTTGTGTTTTATGTAGAAACAGGGTCTCACTGAGTTGCTTAGTGCCTTGCCATTGCTGAGGCTGGCTTTGAACTCATGATTCTCTTGTCTCAGCCTCCCAAAGTGCTGGGATTACAGGCGTGTGCCACCATGCCTGGCCTTAATTGTTAAAAAGTTATTTGGGGGGCTAGGATTGTGGCTCAGTGGTACAGCGCCTGCCTCGCATGCGTGAGGCACTGGGTTCGATCCTCAGCACCACATAAAAATAAAGATATCGTGTCCATCTACAACTAAAAAAAAAATTTTTTTAAAAAAGTTAAAATTTTGGGCTGGAGTTGTGGCTTGGTGGTAGAGCGCTTGCCTAGCATGAATAAGGCACTGGGTTCGATTCTCAGCACCACATATAAATAAATAATAATAATAAAAAGGTCCATCAACAACAACAAAATTTTTTAAAAAGAAGTTATTTTATGGTGCTGAGGAGGTAGCTTAGTGTTAGAGTGCTTGCCTAGCATGTGTAAAGTGCTGGGTTTGATCCCCAGCACTGCAAAAAAGTTATTTTGGGGACTAAAATTTGCTTTCTTGTAATTTATTTGTAGAACTGCCATTATTTACTATAAAGAACAACAACAAAAAAACAAAAAAAAAAGCCTTTTTGATAAGAACCTGCCCTTCATCTTAAATCCCTCTATATCTTCCCTTTACACATTAAACATCACCTTGTTTAAGGAGGCACTGCAGTTGGTGGAATGAGGATGGATGAAGTTGTGATGGGATGAGACTCTACTTCTACCTTTGTACTGACTAGCCTGGTGACTTTGGATGAGCCACTTTATCACCAAAGCCCCAGTTTCTTGTAATTGAGGGAGTTGGACTTGGATGACCTTTAAGATTGCTTTCAACACTAAATTCTGTGGTTCTTTTCAGCTGAGTCTTTCTTGTCTTTTTTCCTGGTACTGGGGATTGAACCTAGGGGCGCTCTACCTCTGAATGATATCCTCAGCCCCCACACCTTTTTGGGGTGTACTGGGGATTGAACTCAGGGGCACTCAACCACTGAGCCACACCCCCAGCCCTATTTTATATTTTAGAGATAGGGTATCACTGAGTTTCTTAGCGCTTTGCTTTTGCTGAGGCTAGCCTTGAATTTGTAATCCTCCTCCCTCAGCCTTCTGAGTAGCTGGAATAACAGGTATATGCCACCAACCAGGGGGTTATTTAACACCAGGGTTGTTAAATGGTTTGATTTGTTATCTTCTGGCTGCCCTCTTGTGGCCATTGTTTTGAAGAGACTACACACACACACACACACATATACACACACACACATATTTTGAGACAGTGTCTCACTATGTTACCCAGGCTGGCCTTGGATTCCTGGATTCAAGTGCTCCCCCTGTCTCAGTCTCTTGAATAGGTGGGACTATAGGCACACACCACTGCACTCAGCTTTAAAATAAAATACACTGCTTAAAGGACAATATAAAGAACATGTCCTCCCCAAAATTAATCTGCATCCCATTATTATTATTATTTTGGAGATTGAACCCCTGAGCACTTAACCATTGAGTTACATCGCCAGTCTTACTTTCTACTTTAAGTCAGGGTGTCACTAAGTTGCTGAGAGTCTCTCTAAATTGCCCAGGCTGGGTTTGAATTTGCCATCCTCCTTTCTTAGACTCTTGAGTTGCTGGGATTACAGGCTTGTACTATCATGCCCAGCTCACTATTTGACTATCTGGCTCACTATTTGTTTTTAACTGTTTTATTTTTTTATTTTTTCCACATTTTTATTGGTGCATTATAGTTGTACATAATGATGGGATTTGTTGTACATATTTGTATATGCACACAATATGACAATATAATTTGCCCAGTATCACTCCCCCGTGTTTCCCCCTTCCCTCCCTGCTTCCCAGTCCTTAGTGCCTTTCTTCTGCTGATCTCCCTTTACTTTTCAGGTGATCTCTCCCCACCTTTCTTTTTCTTTTTCCTCTCTGGTTTTCACATATAAGAGAAAACATGCCCCTTGACCTTCTGAGTTTGGCTTATTTCAGTTAACATAATGGTCTCAAGTTCTATCCATTTTCCTGCAAATGACTTAATTTCACTTTTATTTATGGCTGAATAAAACTCCACTGTGTATATATACCATGTTTTCTTTATCCATTCATCTGTTGATGGACAACCTAGACTGGTTCCATAGTTTGGCTATCCTGAATTGTGCTGCTATAAACTTGGGTATACAGGTATCGCTATAGTATGCTGACTTTCATATTTTTTTAAGATTTTTTTTTGGTTGTAGATGGACATAATACCTTTGTTTTATTTATTTATTTTTATTGGTGCTAAGGATCAAACCCAGTGCCTCACATGTGCTAGGCAAGCTCTTTACCACTGAAGTACAACCCCTGCCCGCTGACTCTAATTCTTTAGGATAAATACCAAGGAGTGGTATAGCTGGGTCATATGGTGGTTCCACACCTAGTCTTTTGAGGAATATCCGTACTGATTTCCATTGTGGTTGTACTAATTTTCAATCCCACCAACAGTGTAAAAGTATTCCTTTTTCTCTACATTCTTTCTAGAACTTATTATTGTTTGTATTCTTGATGGCTACCATTCTGACTGGTGTGAGATGAAATCTCAGTATAGTTTTAATTTGCTTTTTGCTAAGGGCTAATAACATTGACTAGTTTTTCATATATTTGTTCACCATTTGTATTTTCTTCCTTTTAGAAGTGCCTGTTTGATTCATTTGCCTGTTTATTAATTGGGTTATTTTGTGTGTGTGTGTTAAGTTTTTGAGTTCTTTCTATATTTTAGATATTCTCTGTCAGAACAGTAGCTAACAAGGATTTTCTCCCATTCTGTAGGTTCTCTCTTCACATTCTTAATTGCTTTCTTTGCTGTGCAGAAGTCTTTTAATTTTATTAACTCTTGGCATTATTTCCTGAGCTTTAGAAGTCCTGTTTTTAGTTATTCTTATTCTCTTTTGTCCTCATCAATAAACATATGTCATTTTATGTGGTCAAATCATAGTAAGGATACTCCCCCTCCCCGTACTGGGGATCAAACCCAGAGTCTTGCACATACTAGGGAAGCTCTCTACCACTGAGCTAAATCCCCAGTCCTTTTACAATTTTATTTTAAGTCAGGGTCCTCACTGAGTTGCTCAGACTGGCCCTGAATCTGTGATTCTCCCACCTTAGCACACGGAGTAGCTGGGATTACAGGTGTGTGCCACCATATCTGGTAAGGATACAATTTTGTACTTTTTTCCCCAATCACTAAAATGATGACATCTGTGTAGTCATATGTAAAAATGTGCTTATAAATCAATAAGCACTTTAATATTTTACTATAAGGAGTTTGCTACAATAGACATTTAAGTAGGATGCTTAAGTGCACATACTATAAAGTTCATTTTTTTTGTAAATATTTTTTTAGTTATAGATGGACACAATGTCTTTATTTTTTTATTGCTTTGTATGTGGTGCTGAGGATCGAACCCAGGGCCTCACGCATGCGAGGCAAGCGCTCTACCACTGAGCTACAATCCCAGCCCCTAAAGTTCATCTTTTTAAAGTGTACAATTTAGTGGTTTTTTAGTCACTCTTCAATTCCAGAATGTTGTCACCACCCCAAAAAGAAGCCCCATACCCATTAGCCATCATTCTTCACTGCCTCCTCCTACCAGCGTCTGGCAACCACTAATTTACTTTCCGTCTCTATGGATTTGTCTATCCTGGACATATATAAGTGGAATCATACAATATGCAGGTCTTTGTGTCTGGCTTCTTTCATTTAGAATAATGTTTTCAAGGTTCATCCATGTTGTATGCATCATTTTAATATTTTATTTTATATAACAGTATATTTTAATGCTGTATAATATTCCCTAAGAGATATTCATTACATATATATAGTGCATGTATATATTGTTATAAAGAATGTGACATCGATATCTTTATACCTCTAATTCATCTATTCTCTGGAGTTATTTCCTTAGAATAAGTCCCATGAGTGGGATTACTAGGTCAAAGGGTATGAACGTTTTTATAGCTCTTGTCAGTATTGCTCTTAAATTGTGGTGCCCAGAACTAAATGCAATTCTCAGTATATTCAGACAGAACAGAGTACCGTGGGGCTATTAAGTTCTCAAGGTCTGAACAATATATCATCCTTTAAATCAAGGAACCTAAGAATTTATTAGTTTTTTTTTTTTTTTTGGTTGCTATGTGTGTCTCATTGAGCTAATTACAAACTGAGGCCATTGGATCTTTTCCTAGGCACTGTGTCTTAAAGCTATATTTATATCTACTCTAAGATTCAGGAGGCTTTTGAAGACTCCCTGACTTGAATTTAGTTTGCCTTAGCTTTCTATATTAACAGTGGCTGGGGCTGGGATTGTAGCTCAGCAGTAGAGTGCTTTCCTCGCATGCGTGAGGCCCTGGGTTCGATCCTCAGCACCACATACAAAGCAATAAAATAAAGACATTGTGTCCATCTACAACTAAAAAAAAATTAAAAAAAAAAAAAAAAGCTTTTATATTAATAGTGGCTGGTCTGAAGAAGCTTTCAGAAAGAATGAAGTTATTGTGGTCCTTAGCTAGATACTGTAGATGGTGCTATAGGGCTGTTACAAGGGTAAAATATGTTCCTCTTGCTTCACTTTTTAGAGTCAAGTAGAACCTAGCAGCTTCATTATCAGAGTTCCATCCTCTTTGGAATGAGAAAAAAGGAGCAACCATGTAGTTGGATTTGAGATGTTTTTCAAGGCAAGCTCCAGTTGCAGCATGTTTTTCAGTTGTCATTTGATCTCTTAGGAGAATCTAGGGCAATCTATTTCATGTTAAAACTTTACTTGAGGGGCTGGGATTGTGGCGCAGTGGTAGCGTGCTTGCCTAGCATGCGTGAGGCACTGGGTTTGATCCTCAGCACCACATAAAAATAAAATAAAGATATTCTGTCAAAAAAAAAACAAAACTTTACTTGAACATATCTCATACCACTGCTTTGGTCTTCAAGTTCATACCCCAAGAAGCTGATTTTTCATTTGCT
>CM053403.1:60813635-60826139 GCA_028644305.1 Xerus rutilus | reverse complement strand
TGAATACCTGCCAAATCATGTTTTTCTGAATCATGTAGCTAGCCCACCCTATAATAACCTCTGAAACCCTCACTTCGGGGTCACTCTCTGAAGGAAAGGAGAGCTGACCCCAATCGATTGGCCTGTGTGCCTATTTCCTCAATAAACTTTGCTGCTTTGCAGAGTTGTCTGGGCTGCACTTCTTGGGGAGAGGTGCGGGGTGGATGCAACAGGAGAAAGGGGAAAGGTGGGCTATGAGTTGCAGTACCCCCTTTGCCAAACCAGCTCAGCAAAACATCCTTTACTCAACCCTCCCTCTTTGGAGGGTAGATATTTTTAGTAAAACCTTCTGAGGAGAAAACCCCTACTGTTACTCCAGGCAGGGACCAGGCAAAATGTTCCAAATACACTTGGGATTCTCCTTTGGATATTCTCCTTTGGATATCTAATTAATGTTCCAAATACACTTGGGATTTTCCTTTGGTTACCTAATTCTCCTTTGGATGTCTCATAAATTTCCTGTGGTTTTATTATTTTGTTTTGTGGTATGGGAATTGAACCCAGGGATTTGTACATGCTAGGCAAGGGCTGTACCACTGAGTCACATCCCCACCCCTCCAGTGATATTTTTGTGTGTGTGTGTGTGTGTGTGTGTGTGTGTGTGTGTATGAGAGAGAAAGAGAGATGTGAGTTTACTGGCTTTAAAATACAACCATAGCCCGGCGCGGTGGCTCACACTTGTAATCCCAGCACTTAGGGAGGCTGAGACAGGAGAATCGCGAGTTCAAAGCCAGCCTCAGCAACGGCGAGGCGTTAAGCAACTCAGTGAGACCCTGTCTCTACATAAAACACAAAAAATAGGGCTAGGGATGTGGCTCAGTGGTCGAGTGCCCCTGAGTTCCATCCCTAGTACCAAAAAAAATAAAAATAAAATAAAATAAAATAAAATAAAATACAACCATAGCCTGGAAAGGAGTCACATGTCTGTAATCCCAGGTGTTCAGGAGGCTGAGGCAAATTCCAGGCCAGTCTCTGAAAAAAGATTTTTTTTTTAAAGATTTTTTTTAAACCTTTATTTTATTTATTTATGTATTTTGGTATGTGGTGCTGAGGATCGAACCCCGTGCCTCACTCGTGCAAGGCAGGCACTCTACCACTGAGCCACAACCCCAGCCTCCAGTCTCTGAAATTTATTGAGACCCTTTCTCATAATAGAATGTATTGAGGATGTAGTTCAATGGTAGAGTTGATGTAGTTCAATGGGGCTCCTAGCATGCTGGAGCCCCTGGGTTAGATTCCTAGCACTGCAAAAACAAACAAACAGAACCATAAAGCACATAGTAATGATTCACTTTGGTTATCTGGCCAACCAACGATTTTGTGTGTGTGTGTGTGTGTGTGTGTGTGTGTGTGTGTGTATGGTTCTGGGGATTGAAACTCCTGCAACTCAGGGGGTTTCGGTTCTTTCAGTCAGTTCCAGCTCTGCCCTCCACTCCCTGTGCTGTCTCTCACATCCCGGTAGAGACTAGCTTTTTCTGGCCTTGGTCATTCTCCGTGCCCATGCTAAAGTGAACTTTTTTTTTTCTTTTAGTTGATGGGTCTTTATTTTATTCATTTATTACTTATTTATATGTAGTGCTGAGGACCGAACCCAGTGCCTCATGCATGCTAGACAAGTGTTCTACCACTGAGCTACAGCCCCAGCCCCTGAAGTGAACTCTTGTCTCACCTGTTCCCTCCTTCCATCTAGCATGTCTGGGGCCACACATATGGTAGGAAAACACTCTACCTCCAGTGATGTTTTAATAGGGCTCATGGATTGGGCTCAGATGTGCTCTTTCATTTACCTCCTTTCTTTTTGAATGAGTTATTGACATATAAAACATTTCTCTCAAGATCTTTTAGGAATCATGACTTCTCCAACAGACTGAAGTTTTCAAAAATGAGGACTTTATTTGGCATCCCCAAAACCTGTACTGGTTTTGCAGCAGCAACAGGTTCTATAATGAAAGCATTTCCCAAGTGACTTTAGGTGTGGTGAAATCAGTCATCATGGTATAGAATTCCTATTAACAAGGGTCATATCATCCTGTTCCTACTCAGCATGGGTAGAAAAGGGAATTGTGGAAGTTATTTATTCCTTCTGTTCCTATATCAGTTTTCACTTTTCTGCTAAAGCACTCATCACTATATAGTTAATTACTTAATAGCTTATCAGCTTATCTCTCCTTTACAACTCAATACTCTCCTTAGGGGCAATGATCTTTCATGCTTTTTTTTTTTTTTTTTGGTACCGAGGATTGAACTCAGGGGTACTCGACCACTGAGCAACACTCTAGCCCTATTTTGTATTTTATTTAGAGACAGTCTCACCGAGTTGCTTAGCGCCTCGCCGTTGCTGAGGCTGGCTTTGAACTCGCGATTCTCCTGTCTCTGCCTCCCTGAGTACTGGGATTACAGGCTTGCGCCACCGCGCCCAGCTTAGTCTTTTCTTTATATATGTTAAATTATATGGCTGGATATAGTTCAGGCATGTATCAATGGGGGTCATTGAATTCCAGATTTTTGACCCTGTGTCCCATATAAAATTAAGAGTCACAAAGATCAGATGACTTGGGGCTGGGATTGTAGCTCAGCGGTAGAGCGCTTGCCTCTCATGCGTGAGGCCCTGGGTTCGATCCTCAGCACCACATACAAAGCAATAAAATAAAGACATTGTGTCCATCTACAACTAAAAAAAAAAAAAAATTAAAAAAAAAAAGATCAGATGACTTTCAGGTAGCTACTGTACTATTCAAGACAAGCACTGTGTCTGAAATGACAAAACGTGTGGAAACCAAAACTATCATATTTTGTTAAGTATATCTATCTAATTATCTACACTTTTGGCCTTCACATTGGTACCCATTCAGAGGCACTTTATTTGGCCTCAAATAAAATTTGGGCTAGATTCTGATTAACTTGTTCAGTGTTGATTGTCTAAATCTCAGCCTTTAGCACCTTCTGGGGGACCACTGACCAGTCAACTCTCTCGTGTTTCACTTACAGGACACTGGCTCAAAAGATACAAATGCTAGAGATGATTGAGGCTCTGTGGAGGTAGGGGATTGGGAGTGACTATTAAGACAGGTATTTAACAGAAAGATGGGATGGGAGGCCTCACTGATCATGGTCTCACATAAGGATGCAGACGGCTGGGCAGATCAGAAATCCGTCATCCAAACAGACTTAGGCAATGTGTTCGGCGAACATTAACAGGGTAGAGAACTCGACGGCCCACCGGCCTCACGGACTGCCATGAAGGCTGAACGGTCTTGCTGTCCGGAGGTCTAGCGTTTCCCGAAGCCAGTGGCTCTGAAGTGGCCTTTTGGAGAAAAACCTGGGCTGAGAAGCAGGGGTAGGTGAAGAGGCGTTAAGCTGTAAGATGCGCAACCGAGGGCGGCCAGAACTAGCTTCGCGGCCCCAGACGTGCAGCAGAAATCCGCGCGCCAGGTTCCTCTCAGGCGCTCGCCTTCGGCCAACTCCGGGGGAGTTTCGGCTCTTTCCGTCAGTTTGAGCTCGGCCCTCCACTCGGCGCGCGCTATCTCCACCACGCGGTGCCCGGCTTTTTCTGGCCTTGGGCCCTTCTGCACGCCAACGTGGACTCGCGTCTCACCCGTTCCCTCCTTCCATCAAGTTTGTCCCAGACTCATTCCTCATCCCCTCGGTAATTCCCAGTCTCCGGCAGAACCCGAGTTCCTTAACTCAAGCGCGCGAGCTGGCGGGCGGCACGAGGGACTAGCGCTTGAGAAAAGCGGTAACTGGACCGATTGGAGTCCGTCTCGCGCCCCACGCCTCTCGGCTCCAAGGTGTTAGGGCGCTCGGCCTCGCTCGCGCACGGTTAGGCTGCAACGGCCACGAGCTCGGCGCGCCAGGTTCGCGCCGGCGCGAGCACGCGCTCTGCGCTCTGGCTGGCTAACGCGCACGCGCCCGAGAGGGCTCCGGGGCGGGGCGAGCAGCTTGATCCCGGTTGAGGGTCGGTGTGGATCGCTGGCGCTCCGGCCCCCAACCGCGCTGTGATTCCCTGCCCGCCGCCGGGTCGACCGGGGAAGCAGGGAAGGCAGCGGTGGAGGCGGGGCGGCTTCAGGCCCTGCGAGAGCTGGGGGAGGAGCGTGGCGGTGACGGCGGCGGCTCCAGAAGAGAAGGAGGCGGAGGATCTCTTTTCCTTTTCTCAGACCCCGGAGCGTCCGGGATTCAGAGCCCGGAACTAGGGGGACGTGGCGACTGCTGGGCCCGGACTAGGTGAGCTGGGGTGCTGGTCGAAGAGGTTGGCGAGGCTGAGTGGGTCACAGAGGTGGAGGGCGGGCCCCTGGAAGGGAAAGGGGGAGGGGGCAGTTGTTGGGGGTTGGGGCAACGAGAGCGGGGGGCGGGGGACGTGAGCCCTTTGGGACCAGGAGTGCCCAGAGGGTCGAGGGTTTCCTGGGGTTAGAGGGGCGGCGAGGCACACGGGTCTGAGTTGGGGAGTTTCCAGAGGGATAGGCCAGGGAAACAATGGAATGAAGGGGAACTCTGGTGTGAGCGTGTGGGGGGGTATTGGATTTTAAAAAACAACGAGCAAGATCGGAAAGAATGAGATGGATCATTTGGGATGTGAAGTACAATGAAATGGTTATGCGTAAGGTCATCTGCGTGGGTGTCCAAGATCCTTAGGATTTGAGGGCAGTAATGAAATTTGAAGATAAGGGACAGAAGGGCAGTCTTGGAATTGAGAGGGAAACGGAGTAGAAAACAAGGCAAAGAAAGGTAGAGAAATACAATAGGCTTTGAATTAAAGCAGAAGTGTAGAGCCAGAGAATATACGGTAGATGAACTAGAGAGCTGTCTTTCCCCTAATTCATCCAAGATGATTGGGTTCTTTAGAAAGTGGGTCTTTCTCAGGCTTGACCTTTTGCTAAGGAGTACAAACCATTATTTAAATACTTTGATTATCACTTATAATCCCTTTTATTGATAAAGCATATCTATAATATGTTTTCTGTCTGTTGAGCAGATTAACTAGGTAATTTGCCTGTAGTTAATGAAGCAGGGGAAAACACATCACCAAAAATATCTTGCTTTGAGTTATATCAGTGATAATGCAGAGTTGAGGGTGTTTGGGGGAACCCAGAACTTGTTTTTAGTTGGACCAAAAGGGGATGAATAGCCTTGATAAAATTCAAGTTATCAGTACAAAGTTACATTGCAATTTCTCACTGAGAAATATTCATGTTCCATTTTATACTGGGTTTTATACTCATGGAAAAGAGGGTTTTAGCCCGAGATACTGTTTCTAGGTGCTGACTCTAAATTATTAGGTTGCCTCATACTTTCCAAGTTTGAATTAAGGTGATTTTAGAATATCGTGGGAAAGTATTTCTGGGGTTATGATCTTTGCGTTTCTTAATATTTGCATTTTCAGACCAAATTTGCGATGGTACTGTAGAAGATTGCTGATTTTGAAATTGTGATTACCACCATGTGTTCGTAAATAGTCCATGTTAAGCTTTTTCTTTCGGGCATTAAGTTTTGCTGACTCATCTAAAGATTTCTGGGCATCAGTTTATTTCTCAGCTGTGGCTCCAATGGTAGTATTTGGTTACTTTATAATGGTCCAAAAATAATAATCTAAATTGTACTTTTCTACTTGGGAGGCCGAGGCAGGAGGATTGCAAGTCTGAGGTCAGCCTGGGCAACTTAGCAAGACCTTATAAAAAGTAGAAAGGGCTGGGGCTGGGGTTATGGCGCAGTGGTAGCGTGCTCGCCTAGCACGCGGGAGGCACTGGGTTCGATCCTCAGCACCACATAAAAAAAAATAAAATAAAGCTATTGTGTCCACCTACAACTAAAAAATAAATATTTAAAAAAAAAAAAAAAGTAGAAAGGGCTGAGGATGTAGTTCACTAGTAGAGCGCCCCTGAGTTCCATCCCTAGTATGGCAAAAAGAAAAGAAAAAAAAAGAAAAGAAAAGGTGTACTTATTTATATAAGTATGTTATACAAATTGAACAAAGCAAGAAGTGACTGCAGAGTTCTCAGAGATAATAAGGGCTAGGCAAGGTGCTATGATTTTTTGGTATGCATTATCTCATTTAATTTAATCCTCACAATTATTTCCTCTTTTAAACAATATTTTTAGTTGTAGATGGACACAATACCTTTATTTTATTTATTTATTTTTATGTGGCGCTGAAGATGGAACCCAGTGCCTCACACTTGGGAGGCAAGCGTTCCACCCACTGAACTACAACCCTTTACCTCCAATTATATCCTCTTTTGTAAATTAAGAGGTTAAATAATTTACTAAGGTCACAGAAGTGAGTAACAAAAGTGAATAACAAAAGCTGAATCCAGACCCAGACCCAGTTTTGTTGGATGCCTTCTTTAAATCTTTTTTTTTTTTTTTTGTCCTGGCAGTGGAACCCACAGGTGCTTTACAATTGAGCTATACCCCAACCCTTTATATTTTTTATTTTGAGACAGGGTCTCACCAAGTTGCTTAGGGCCTGGCTGAGTTGCTGAGGCTGGCCTCAAACTTGCAATCCTCTTGCTTCAGCCACCTGAGTCCCTAGAATTACAGGTGTGCACCACCATGCCCAGCTACTTTCTTTAAATCTTCACTGCCTGATTTTTCTTTCTATTCCACCATATCTTGGTATGTAATAAAGCATATGAAACTTGGTTTTGATGAGACAACAGTGATTTTGATGAAGATTGGGTTAGTGGGCTACATCTGTAGAGTTTATGGAAAGTTTATTTCCCTTGTGATTTAACATAGCTTCTGGGGTCCTGATAATGAGGCTAAAAACATCTTTCTGCTAAGGGTTTGTTTTGTAATTATACTTAATTTTCTATTTAGTATAATGTACTGCTGAAGTATGGTGCATACGTGGCACTCTTGTAGAAGTTAAGACAAGCAGTTGTGGAGCCAAAACCAATTAACTCTGTAAAACAGTAAAAACTACTCAGTGCTCAAATGCTCTCCAAACACCTGTTGAGCCCACAGTTGGTACTGGCATTACCTCTAAATATAGATAGGATCCAAGAAACTTAGACTGAGGCAGCTTGAACTAAGAGAAACAGCTGTGGCCTGAGAGAGGAGCCATAGGTTACTGGCCAAAATAGCAAACAGCAGCATAGTGCTTGGAGGCTAGGGATGGCAGAGTGGAGGGGAGGGAATTTTTTTTTTTTGTACCTGGGATTGAACAACATCCCCAGCCTTTTTTATTTATTTATTAATATATATTTTTTAGTTGTCAATGGACCTTTATTTTTTAATTTATTTTTACATGTGGCGCTGAGAACTGAACCCAGTGCCTCGCGCTCTACCGCTGAGCCACACCTCAGCCCCCTTTTTTATGTTTTTGTTTTTAAGACAGGGCCTTGCCAAGTTGCTGAGGCTGGCTTTGAACTTGTGATCTTCCTGCCTTACTCTTCTGAACTGCTGGGATTACAGGCATGCATGACTGCACCTGGCTGCTCAGTTACTTTAAAATGATCATTTTATTACATGTTCCCCTGAGGGTAGCACTTGGCCTTACATAAGAGTAGGGTGCTTTCTCTACTGACTTCCTGTATTATTGTTAGCAGGATACTTGGCATTGGAAATGATTCAAAAGGAAATGTTTTACTTAGTTTTCATGTATCTAATGTGGAAGGAACCATTTGTGGCATACAGATCCTTCCATTCACCCATGCAAATGTGGTTGATAATCTTCAGAGTGTTGTGTCTGAAAAATGTGTCAGTAGCGTAAAGCGTTTTTAGTATACTTTGCTGCCTTTGGTTGGAATTCAGGGTACTTCTTTCTTTTTTTTTTTTTAAATATTTTTTTAGTTGTAGATGGACACAATGTCTTTATTTTATTGCTTTGTACGTGGTGCTGAGGATCGAACCCAGGGCCGCACGCATGCAAGGCAAGCGCTCTACCGCTGAGCTACAATCCCAGCCCCAGGGGTACTTCTTTCTTTATCTTTTTTTGTGGTGTTGGAAGTGGAACACAGGGATGCTCTACCACTGAGCCACATCTCCTCTTTTTATTTAAAAATGTTTTATATGACTGGCCCGGTGGCATGTGCCTGTAATTCCAGCTACTTGGGAGGCTGAGGCAGGAGGATTGCAAGTTTGAGGCCAGCCTGGGCAACTTAGTGAGACATAAAATTATAAAAACTGTGGATGTAGCTCATTGGTGGAGTGCCTTCCCAACATGTGTGAAGCCCTAGATTCATTTCCTAGTACCACACAAAAAAGGGATTTTGTTTTTACATGTATAAGCTCGGTATTGTTTACCTTCTGTATCCTTTCTTGATTCACTCAAAAAAAAAAAAAAGTTACAGTGTATGTTAATATGCTTTATTTTTTGTGGCCTGGGGATTGAATCTAGGGGTATTTTACCACTGAACTACATCCCTGGACTGACTGACTGACTTATTTATTTATTTACACCAGGGATTCAGGGGCACTTGACCACCGAGCCACATCCCCAGCCCTATTTTTTTTAAAATATTTTTTAGTTATACATGGACACAGTGTCTTTATTTTGTTTATTTTTATGTGGTGCTGAGGATCGAACCCAGTGCCTCATATGTGCAAGGCAAGCGCTCTGCCACTGAGCCCCAGCCGCAGCCCCCAAGCCCTATTTTGTATTTTATTTATTTATTTATTTATTTTTTTAAATATTTTTTTAGCTGTAGATGGACATAATGTCTTTATTTTATTGCTTTGTATGTGGTGCTGAGGATCGAACCCAGGGCCTCACGCATGCGAGGCAAGCGCTCTACCGCTGAGCCACAATCCCAGCCCCTTGTATTTTATTTAGAGACAGAATCTTACTGAGTTGCTTAGCAGGCCTTGCTTTTGCTGAGGCTGCTTTTGAACTCCTGATCCTCCTGCCTTTACCTCCTGAGCCACTGGGATAACAGTTGTGTGCCACGCCTGGCCAGGCATTTTTATTTTTTGTTTTGAGACAGGATCACACCAAGTTGCCCAGGCTAGCCTTGAACTTTTGGTCTTTCTGCCTCAACATTTCAAGTCACTGGAATTACAGGTGTGCACCACTCAGCTGTGTTATGTGTTTAAATATTTCTAACAGATGGTTGGGATACATGGATAGAACAGGAAATAAAACTGGTTGAAGTCATTGTTTGACACCATTTTCTTTCCTTCCATATATATGAATTGTCATGTAATACTCAATATAATAGGTTGAAATAATTATGGTGAACTGTCCCTTAGAATGGGTCTCAAGTCTCATTTCATTTTTTCTAAATGTCACATGGAGGTTGTTACCCCTGCATCTTGTCTCATCAGTTTATTCAGCTTCAAAGTGACTTCAGGCTCAAATGCTGTTTTCTAGGAGCCTTGAAGGACACTTAGTAAGCCCACACTTACTATGGATGTGGTCTCTCTGAAACTCAGCCCAACTACTGGACAGTTGAATTAGTTCTGAAAATATTTTAAAGATTTGAAATTTGTAAATGCTTTTATCTTTTTTTTTTTAATATTTTTTTAGTTGTAGATGGACACAATGTCTTTATTTTATTGCTTTGTATGTGGTGCTAAGGATCGAACCCAGGGCCTCACGCATGTGAGGCAAGCGCTCTACCACTGAGCTACAATCCCAGACCTGTAAATGTTTTTATCTTTAGGTTGCTTTATATTAAGGATTGGCCAGAGGTCAGCATTCAGTCTCCTTGTTCATCTCTGGTATGGTAGCCTATAGGAGTGGGTTCCTGAAATAAACATCATCTATATACATTCTGTAGTAGCCCCAGGCCCTTAAAATGTTTTGCAGAGTCTGAAGATATTTAAAGGCAGCTGCTGCTCACCCCCCTTCCCTTTGTGGTGCTATTTTTTTTTTTTTGTACTGGGGATTGAATCCCAGGGCACTTAGCCAGTAAGCCCCAGCCCTTTTTATTTTTTTAGTTTGAGACAGGATCTCACTGAGTTGCTTAGGGCCTCACTAAGCTGCTGAGGCTGGCCTAGAACTTGTGATCCTCCTGCCTTAGCTTCTTGAGTCAGTGAGATTTACAGGCATGCACCACTGCACCTGGTTAAAAGGCAACATCTGCAGCCCTTGTCCTGTGACTAGTTTGTGATTAGGAGCAAGCTGATTAGAGGTTTTTTGGGATCTTCAGGGATTATGTGAGTTTTTTTCCTGGCCCAAACCCTAAATAACAACAATAGATTGCTGGTAAGAAGGAAGCTTTTTACATTACTTAATTAGCAGAATAACATGATTACTAGTTGTGTAGTGTGTATGTTTTCTTTGGAATAGGCTGAAGGGTGTTGGGACTGAGGAGGTTTGTGGTAAGGCCATTACATGATGTGGATGGGTCAAGATAGATAAGTGAACATGTTTTTCTATTTGAAGATTATTCTAGTGACCTGTATGGTACTGAGAACACAAAATTTGTAAAATCTGCTGTGTCTCCTATCTTAATACACATGGTCTATCCAGTTAATTGGCTTGCACTTTTCCTTAACTGTCCACTTGATCTCTCATTATAGCATGTCAATATGGTTAGCCCCGTGCTTTCTCTTCCTGGCCTACTGTTACTTTGATTTGAAATGTGCGTTAGTGTGTGACAGAAGTCTTCTGCTTACCTTGTTAGGTTATCCTCGTACATCTTTATAGTAAATTGCCTTTGTTGTTCACCAGCATGTCCTCAAAAAGTGCTCTGTACAAGGATTTCATCATGAGAGGTTCCATTACATTTGATGAAAACAGCAAAAGTCTTATTTGTAACTAATATAGAATGACAGGAAGCCAAAGTAGTATACCTGAGAGATAGGTGGTACAGAACTAAGTGAACCATTTAGCATAGACCCAGATTTTGTGTTTTGTTATATCTTACTAGTCTACATGTAGATTTTTTGAGGTAGTTATCTAAAAGCTTAGTGATAACATTTCTCATTTCTGTCACAACTCAAAGCTTGTATTTTATGTAGGAATTTAAAAAGTTCTTATTGAACATCTATCATTAGTATGCTGGTTTATAATGTTATGATGATTCTATAAGTTAAACTATAAAAAATTAAAAGACATTATTATATAGCCGGGCACGGTGGCACACGCCTGTAATCCAAGCACTTTGGGAGGCTGAGGCAGGAGAATCGGGAGTTCAAAGCCAGCGTCAGCAATGATGAGGTGCTAAGCAACTCAGTGAGACCCTGTCTCTCCATAAAACACAAAATAAGGCTGGGGATGTGGCTCAGTGGTGGAGTGTCCCTGAGTTCAATCCCTGGTACCAAAAAAAAAAAAAAGATGTTATTATAATTAAAAAAATGGGTGGCTAGTGTCGTAGCTCAGTGGTATAGTGCTTGTCTAGCATGTGTGAGACACTGGGTTCGATTCTCAGTACTGCATATAAATAAAGATCCATCAACTACTAAAAAAATATTTAAAAATATTTTGAGGGGTTTGAGGGAAGGAGATGGGAAATGCTGGGGAGGGATATTGGTCAAATTGTATTTTTATATTTTGTGCATATTCAAATATGTAATAATAAATCATTATGCACCAATAAAAAATGTGAAAAAAAATTTTTTTGGGCGGTACTAGGAGTGGAACCCAGGGAAGCTTTACCACTGAGCTACATCTCCAGCCACCTTCCTCTTTTTATTTTTTTGGTGCCAGTGATTGAACCTAGAGGCATTTAACCACTGAGCCATATCCCTAGCCCTTTTATTTTAATTTTATATTTTGGTACCGGGAATTGAACTCAGGGGTACTCGACCACTGAGCCACATCCACAGCCCTATTTTTTTGTTTTATTTAGAGACAGGGTCTCACTGAGTTGCTTAGTGCCTTGTCTCTGCAGAGGCTGGCCGCGAGGCTGGCTTCGAACTCGCGATTCTCTCAGCCTCCCGAAGTACTGGGTTACAGGCGTAAACTACCGCGCCCGGCTTCCCTAGCCCTTTTTAAATTGTTCTGTTTTGAAGCAGGGTCTTGCTAAGTTGCTGAGGCTGGCTTTGAACCTGCCATCCTCCCGTTTCAGTCTCAAACCGTTGGGATTACATGAATCACCATGCCTGGCCTATCTGCCTTTTTAATTTTATTTATTAACTTTTTTTGGGGGGGGGTCCTGGGGATTGAACCCAGGGGCACTTGACCATTGAGTCACATCCCCAGCCCCTTTTTGTATTTTACTTAGAAACAGGGTCTCACTGAGTTGCTTAGGTCCTCACTAAATTGCTGAGGCTGGCTTTGAACTCACAATCCTCCTCCCTCAGCCTCCAGAGCCTCTGGGCTTATAGATATGTGTGCTACCGTGCCTGGCCCGTCTGCCTTTTTAAAAATTGATTTTTTTAAAAAATATTTTTTAGCCGGGCGTGGTGGCGCACGTCTGTAATCCCTGCACTTTGGGAGGCTGAGACAGGAGAATCGCGAGTTCAAAGCCAGCCTCAGCAATGGTGAGGCACTAAGCAACTCAGTGAGACCCTGTCTCTACATAAAACACAAAATAGGGCTGGGGATGTGGCTCAGTGGTCCAGTGCCCCTGAGTTCAATCC
>CM053403.1:60791339-60813135 GCA_028644305.1 Xerus rutilus | reverse complement strand
TTTTTTTTTAGTTGTCAATGGACCTTTATTTTATTTATTTGTATGTGGTGCTGTGAATCGAACCCAGGGCCTCACACATGCTAGGCAAGTGCTCTACCACTGAGCCACAACCTCAGCCCTAAAAATTGATTTTTGAGAGAACCTTCCTAAGATGCTGGACTGGTCTTAAACTTGCAGTCTTCCTCAACTTTCTAAGTAGCTCTTATTACAGGCATGTGCCATAGAACCTGGCAATGCTTTTGTAATTTGGGAGCACAAAAGACAGTGCAACAACAGTGGTTACTGAATGTGAATTTGGGCATCTAGACTGATGAAGTAGAAAATGCTCCTGAAAGAGGGGAGATATTTGATACCTTCATCCTGATTGCTCGTTGCCTGAAATCTTTTTTTTTTTTTTTGATACTGGAGATTGAACTCGGGGGCACTCGACCACTGAGCCACCTCCCCAGCCCTATTTTGTGTGTTATGTAGAGACAGGGTCTCACTGAGTTGCTTAGCGCCTCGCCCTTGCTGAATCTGGCTTTGAACTCGCAATTCTCCTGTCTCAGCCTCCCTAAGTGCTGGGATTACAGGCTTGAGCCACTGCGCCCGCCTTGAAATCTTAACACTTCAATAAGACTAAGTCAAATTATATTCAGTTTTTACACAGTTACATTTTTGATTGGGCAGTAAAGCTGAGAACACATGATTCTTTTACACTCTACTGGCTAATCATTTCCATTGTGAAATAGACCCAAGTGTATTATTAGCCTTCTTGGTAGCTGAAGTTTTAAATTCAATTAATTAATTAAAAATTCATTTTGAGGTATTGAGGATTGAGTCCTGGTTCTTTTTTTTTTTTTTTTCTTTTTCTTTTTCTTTTGGTACTAGGGATTGAACCCAGGTGCATTTAACCACTGAGCCACACCTCCAGCCCTTTTCATTTTTTATTTTGAGACAGGGTCTTGCTAAGTTACCAAGGGCCTTACAAAATTGCTAAGGCTGGCTTTGAACTTGTGATTCTCCTGCTCTGGTTTCCTGAACCACTAAGATTATAGGTGTGTTTCGCCTTGCCTGGCTGAATCCTGGTTGTTGGACATACTAGGCAAGTATTCTACCACTGGACTACATCCATAGCCCACAACTGAAGTTTTTGATGCCCAGAATGTAGATCTACTGAATGGCATTGGATATGATCATCAGTAGTGATATTTCCATGTCTAATATTTCTGATATTTTTCTTTTAATTTCTTGTTAAAATAGTGAAGCTGAATCTGTGCAGTGGTATACACCTATAGTCCCAGCTACTTGAGAGGCTGAGACAGGAGGATTATTGGAGACCAAGAGTTGGAGGCCAGCCTGGGCAATGTGTGAGACTGTCTCAAAGAAAAAAAGGAAGCTGTAAAACATGTAGTTAAGAGCACAAGCCATTGGGTGTGCAAATATAGCTTTGATTCTCTATTCCTCCATGTACTCCCTCTGTATTTGTCATTTAATTCCTCTTTTTTTTTTGTCTCAGGGATTGAACTCAGGGGTATTTGACCACTGAGCCACATCCCCAGCCCTATTTTGTATATTTTTTTATTTAGAGACAGGGTCTCACTGAATTGCTTATCACCTTGCTGTTGCCAAGGCTGGCTTTGAACTCGTGATTTCCTGCCTCAGCCTCCTGAGCTGCTGGGATTACAGGCATGCACCACCATGCCCAGCTGTCATTTAATTTCTCTGAGCCTGTTTTCTGTATCTGTAAAATGGGTGCAGTAGTAACTCCTACTACAGAGTTATGACTATTACGTTTTTTAATATTATATATTCATATAATATAAAATTAACTGTTTATGTTGTGCAATTATCACTCTATCCAGAACTTTTTTTGGGGGGGGAGGGCGGGGAGTATTAGGAACTGAATTCAGGAATGTTCTGTCTCAGAATTATATTCCTACCTTTGTTTTATTTTTATTTTCTGAGACAGGGTTTTGCTAAGTTGCCCAGGCTGGCCTCAAATTTGTGAACCTCCTGCTTCAGCCTCCTGAACAGCTGGGATTATAGGCATGAGCCACCAAGCCAGGCTATCCAGAATTTTTTCATTACCCCTAAAGGAGAGTCCATACTCATTAAGCATTTATTTCTCATTTTTCCTAATCCCATTACTGGCACCCCCAATTTGCTTTCTACCTCTATGGATTTATGTATTTTGGATATTTTAAATAAGTGGAATCATACAATATGTGACTTTGCGTATTCCTTTTACTTAGTGTTATATTGAGGTTCATCCACATGTTGTAGCACGTATAAGAACCTCATTCATTTTTATGGCTGAATACTATTCCATTGTATGGACAGATCACATTTTATGTATCCATTTATCTGTTGATGGTGAGTGTGCTATTTCCACCCTTGGCAATTGTGAATAATACTGTTGTAAACATTCATGTATGATGTTTGATTGAATACATGTTTTCAATTCTTTTGAGTCTGTACATAAGAGCGAAATTGCTGGATTGTGTAGTATTTGTGTATTTATTTATTTGATACTGGGGATTGAACACAGGGGTTAACCACTGAGCCATATCTCCAGCCCTTATCTTATTTAGAGACAGTCTTGCTGAGTTGCGTAGGGCCTAGCTATGTTGCTGAAGCTGGCTTTGAACTCATAATCCTCCTGCCTCAGCCTCCCGAGCTGCTGGGATTACAGGTGTATGCCACTGCACCTGGCTGTTAATTTTTATTTTTTTAAATTTTTTTTTTTTTTTAGTTGTTGATAGACCTTTATTTTACTCATTTATATGTGGTGCTGAGAATCGAACCCAGTGCCTCACGCATGCTAGGCAAGCGCTCTGCCACCGAGCCACAACACCAGCCCCTAATTTTTATTTTTTTAATGTGATGCTGGGGATCGAACCCAGTGCCTCACATGTGCTAGGCAAATATCACTGAGCTACAACCCCAGCCCCTACTGTATTTAATTTTTTGAGACATCTCCATACAGTTTTCTGCTGTAGTTGCACCATTTTACATTTGAACCAGCAATGTATTAGGGTTCTGATTTCCCCATTTTTTTTTTAATTTTAATTTTTTATTTTTTTAAAATATTTTGTTTAGTTGTAGATGAACACAATATCTTTATTTATTTTATGTGGTGCTGAGGATTGAATCCAGTGCCTTACGTATGCGAGGCAAGCACTCAACCACTGAGCCATAGCCCCAGCCCCTAATTTCCCCATTTTTATAAAAAAAAAATTTTTAGTTGTAGATGGACACAATACTTTTATTTTATTTATTTATTTTTATGTGGTGCTGAGGATTGAACCCATGCCTCACACATGCCAGGCAGGTGCTCTGTCACTGAGCTACAACCTCAGCCCCTAATTCCCCATTTTTTTGCCAACATTTTTTTTTCCATTCTTAGTGTAACCATCCTAGTAGGTGTGAAGTGATACCTAGTTGGAGTTTTGATTTGCATTTCTCTAATGACTTGTGATGTGGAGGATATTTTCATGTGCTTGTTTGCCAGAATATCTTTGGAGAAAGGTCTTTTAGGTCCTTTGCCCATTTTTAAATTGGGTTGTGTTTTTAAAAATTTTTATTTTTTGCACTGCTGGGAATAAAACCCAGGGCCTTGCACATGGTAGGTAAATGCAACCACTGAGCTATACTCCCAGCCCAAGGTTTATCTTTTTGTTGAGTTGTAACTATTGATTTTGTTTTTCTTTTTATGGTGCTGGGGATTGAATCTAGGGCCTCATGCATGCTAGGCAAGCACTCTGCCACTGAGCTACATCCCTAGCCCATGGCTATTAGATTTTTTAAAAAATATTTTTATTAGTTATAATGGAAACAATATCTTTCTTTCTTTCTTTCTTTCTTTCTTTCTTTCTTTCTTTCTTTCTTTCTTCCTTCCTTCCTTCCTTCCTTCCTTCCTTCCTTCTTCCCTCCCTCCCTTCTTTCCTTCCTTCCTTCCTTCCTTTCGGTACTGGAGATTGAACTCAGGGGTACGCGACCACTGAGCCACATCCCCAGACCTATTTTGTGTTTTATGGAGAGACAGGGTCTCACTGAGTTGCTTAGTGCCTCGCCTTTGTTGAGGCTGGCTTTGAACTCGGGATTCTCCTATCTCAGCATCTCTAAGTGCTGGGATGACAGGCTTGTGCCACCACGCCTGGCTTATTTTATTTATTTTTTATGTGGTTCCGAGAATCGAACCCAGTGCCTCACACATGCTAGGCAAGTGCTCTACCACTGAGGCACAACCTTAGTCTGTTTAATTTTAATGGCTATAAACACTTAGTTTAGTGATTACACATAGCATGCACCCTATATATACACTGGTCAATGTTATAGTTACAATTATTTTTGCCTCATATGGCCTGCATTGATAGGAAACTGCTTACCATTTCCAAATAGGACTAGGGAAGCAACAAAACCTGCATTTGTTGTTGATAAAAGTTTGAGTCTGTCAGTGTTAATGCTTTACTTTTAATTAATGCTCCCATGTCAAAAAAAATTAGAAGCACAGGTACATAAAATTAGCTTATCTTTGGCAGAAATTAGTATATCACCAAAGTTTATTTTATCCTGCTGGACATGGTGGTGCATGCCTGTAATCCCAGTGCTTTGGGAGGCTGAAACCAGAGAATCGCGAGTTCAAAGCCAGCTTCAGCAATGGCGAAGCGCTAAGCAACTCAGTTAGATTCTGTCTTTAAATAAAACACAAAATAGCGCTGGGAAGATGGCTCAGTGATCAAGTACCCCTGAGTTCAATCCCTGGTACCCGCTCCACAAAAAAAAGTTTATTTTATTCCTACAAACTACAAAGCAGAAATGTCATCTAGTTATAGCTGAGATTTAGATCATCTTTCATCATTCTGCCTTGTTATTAGACATTTGCTTGTAAATTGCCACTAAATTTACAAGCACTTTTATTTTATCTATCTACCTACCTACCTACCTACCTACCTACCTACCTACCTACCTACCTATCTATATGTGGTGCTGAGGATTGACCTCAGGGCCTCACGCAGGCCAGGCAAGAACTCTACCACTGAGCCACAACACCAGCCCTGCAATGCCTTAAGTCAGTTGGTGACTCCTTAGTCCTTACTGAAGTCAATCACTCCTTGTTTTGGGATTTTAAAATCTGTTACTTACTTTAATAATAGTATTTATCCAAGTATACTTTAAAAAATGTACATTAAGGGGCTGGGGTTGTGGCTCAGTGGTAGAGTGCATGCCTAGCATGTGTGAGGCACTGAGTTCGATTCTCAGCACTGCATCTAAATAAACATAAATAAATAAAGGTCCATCAACAACTAAAAAATATATATTAACAAAAAAAATGTACATTAACTTATTTTTAAGGCAGTGTATGGATATGGTAAATAAAATTGAATAGTGTAGAAAATAAATGATAAAAACAAGATCCCCAGTTCTCTTCCCCAAGGACAATCACTGACAGCACTTTCTCTTATATATTCTTTCATATATATTCTGTGCTGATACCAGATTTTTTTTTAAGTGACCCTGGGCATTGAACCCCAAGGCATTGCACATGTTAGGCAAGCATTGTCTCACTGCGCTACAGTCCCAGTCCACAGAATTTTTATAGTATATGAAATACTTATTTTCTCCTCATTTTTCATTGCAAAGTAATTTATGAATATTGAAAAAATTCAAGTGGAAATATAGCTCAGTGCAGAACATTTGTCTGGCATGCGTGAGGTCCTGGGTTTGATCTCCAGCACTGCAAAAACAAACAAACAACTGAGTCACTAAATCTAACCCATACTCATGGTGAAGGAATTAAACTCTACTTCATGGGGCTGGGGATGTAGCTCAGTGGTAATTGTCAGCCCTGGGTTCAGTCCCTAGCACCAATGAATGAATGAATGAATAAAACATAAACATATATAAATATATATGAATAAATATGTGTGATGGCACATACCTTTAGTCCTAGTTACTCAGGGAGCTGAGGCAGGAGAATCATAAGTTTGAGGCCAGCCTGGACCCTATCTATAAATCTATAGATGTAGATTTACTATCTATATAGAAGACCCTATCTTAAAAAAAGTGGGAGGTGGAGAGCTGGGCGATGTAGCTGAGTGGTAGAGTACTTACCTAGCATGTGTGAACGTCCTGGGTTTGATCCCAGTACCACACACCAAAAAAAAAAAAAAAAAGTCTACCTCAGTAACTGAAAACTGTGGCACATACCTGTAATCCCAGTGACTGGGGAAGCTGAGGTGGGAGGATCCCAAGTTTGAGGCCAGCCTTGGCAACTTAGTGAGACTCTGTATCAAAGTAAAAATAAATGCCTGGCACAGTGGTGTATGCCTGTATAATCTCAGCCGCTTTTGAGGCTGAGATAGGAGGATTACGAGTTCAAAGCCAGCCTCAGCAACAGTGAAGCACTAAGGAACTCAGTGAGACCCTGTCTCTAGAAAATACAAAATAGGGCTGGGGATGTGGCTCAGTGCTTGAGTGCCCCTGAGTTCAATCTCCAGCACCAAAAACAAAAATAAAAAATAAAAAAATAAAAATAAAATGGGCTGAAATGTAGCTCAGTGGTAGAGTGCTCCTGAGTTTAATCCCCAGTACTAGGGGAAAATGACCTTATTCTTAGTGATACTCATATTGTCCCATTTAAGTCCTGTGGAAACTCATTTAAATTGGCTCCATTGTCCTTTCAGTTATTACCTTGGTAGTCTTTCATATAAATTTCTTGCTTTTCGGAACAAGAAAATAACCCGGGTTTATTTATTTCCTTCTACAGATATGGAATAACTTTTTCCCCTCTAAGGAGCCCTCATTTCTTTTATTAGCTAGTGACGTTTAAAAACCACAATTTAGACATTGTATTTTTTTAATCTAAAAAGATTTTGTGGGGAGTGGGTGTTGTTGGGGATTGAATTTAGAGCCTCAATGCTAAGCACACACTCTTAAGCTGAGCTATATCCCTGACCCTTGGATACTAGATTTTTTTTTTAAATATTTTTTTAAATTGTAGATGGACGCAATATCTTTATTTATTTATTTTTATGTGGTGCTGAGGATCAAACCCAGTGCCTCAGGCATGCGAGGCAAGCGTTCTACCACTGAGCCACAGCCCCAGCCGTAGATATTAGATTTTTAAAAAAAGAAAACATGATAGTTATCCCTTTCCTCCTTCATCAGAAGTAGCCACTGTAACAATATTCATTGACCATCTGTTGCATTGCTTTAAAAATTTTCACTACATGTATTATGCACATAATCCATATGGAATAGTGTTTTCTTGATCCTAAGATGCTCCTTAGATTAAGTGGATGCTTCCATTTAATCTCTGAATTTGGGATTTGTTTTACAGTTGATGGTAGTTTTTCTTTTTGGTGGTTCATAAAATAATGGTGCTCCTTAGAATTGAAGAACAGCATTTTAATTTTTAAACTTTGTAAAGCTGTATCATAGTGTACTTATCTTAGAGTTTTACTTTTCTTTTTGGAATGGATTTTGACATTTGTTTCTTGTTAATAAATGCAACTATGGGCTGGGATTGTAGCTCAGCGGTAGAGCGCTTGCCTTGCATGCGTGAGGCCCTGGGTTCGATCCTCAGCACCACGTACAAAGCAATAAAATAAAGACATTGTGTCCATCTACAACTAAAAAAAAAATATTAAAAAAAAAAATAAATGCAACTAATTTTAAGCTTTTTATACTGTTGTATGGCTCTACCTCATAAAATTAATTAACCTATAATATACATTTATGTTGTTAGTGATTTTTAACCATTACAAACTGTGTTGTAGTGAACTTTCTACATGTTTCCTTGTACTAATGAGTAGGAGTAGAAATTCTAGGTCTTAGGGTATGTGCATGTTAAACAATGTAAAATAGCAAACTGCCTTCCAAAGAGGTTTACTTTGTACATTCATCAGTAGTGTGTAAGAATTTATTTTTTATACCAACCCTTAATTTTATTTTTTTACAATTTTTGCTATTCTTTGAATGTCATACTGTTTTATATTTTAATTGGCATTTTCTTTACTGTTAGTGAGTTTGAACATATTTTAATTTTTTTATTATCATTTAGGTTTCCTCTTTTGTAAACATTTCCTTATCTCTGTGGCCTATTTTTCCCTGAATTGTTTGTTTTCAATTGATTTGTAGGTGTTTGTGGGAAATTCTGGATACCAATCCTTTGTCTTATGTATTTATTGCAGATATTCTAATCTGGTTCTTCTACCTTGTTTATTTTTTTATTTTTTTTAAATTTTTTTTTGTTTTAGTTGTAGATGGACACATTGTCTTTATTTTATTGCTTTGTATGTGGTGCTGAGGATCGAACCCAGGGCCTCACGCATGCGAGGCAAGCGCTCTACCACTGAGCTACAATCCCAGCCCCGTACCTTGTTTATTTTTAATGAAACAACTTCATTTAGATAAATTGATATAGAATAAACTTCACGTATTTATAGTGTCCACTTGGATAAGTTTTGACATACCTGTATAACTATTACCAGGGTCAAGATAAACACATCCAGGGCCTCCCAGATTTCTTGATTTCCCTTTGTCATCCCATTTCCTACTCTACACACCCCGACCACTAATCTACCTACTGTCCTAAGATTAGTTTGCATTTTCTATTTTATATAATGGACTCATGCAGTATATACATTTTTTGCAGGGAGTCTGGCTTTTTTTACTTGGCAGATTAATTTGGGATTATTTTATGCGTAGTGTGGGACTATAGCTCATCCCTTTTTTTTTATTCTATTGTTGGAATTTATCCTTGTGATTTGTTATGGGACTCAGTTTTGTAGAAACAATTTGAAGCTTGCTTTTAAATTTTGTTAGGTAGAACTTAAAGTAGTAGCTTCTGGTTTACCTGGATTGTGAATATTCTTTTTTCCTCACACACACTTGATCCTTTTAATGCAAATACAAAAAAGCCCACTTACCCCTTATTTTTTTCAGAAAATAATTCTAGTTAAGCAGTTATTTTAATAGGGACATGTTCAATTTGAGTTTCCTGTGAGATATCCAGTTGGAGATCAGGTAATATGGAGCTCAATTGAAAAGGCCTCTTCTATACTATACAATCTGACAATTTTGACTTTTTTCTCTTAGGCTGTTTTGGCATAACAGTCCTTTGTATCCAGTCCTTGTAAAGCTGACCTAGATTTTCATTTCTTTTGTTTTTGTCCTTCCTCTTCATTTTGCCTTTGTTGTACTCAAGGGCTTTCCACTTTCTGACCTCTACGTTTCCCCATGTCCACATCTCTCTCTTTTTTTTTTCTGATATTTTTTTTCTCTCAACGATCATTTAATTCTTTTTCTTTTCCTTTAGGTTTTAGGGTTCATTTTTATCATAGTTATATGTGTATGTACTTTGTAGAATCAAATATTTTTGTGGTTTGGTTTTCCCCTCCTTCCTTTCCCTTTCCTGAGAGGCACTTTTAGCTTTTTTAAATTAATACTTTTAGTATCTCCATTTCTCTAAATAATGTGCTTGTATTGCTACTTCTAAAACAATCAGTTGTAAGGTTATACTTATAACTTATGTCCTACTGGAAAAGGGAAATAGATTCAAATGTATAGTCCGTTGGAGGCCCCCTGTAAAACTACATAAGAATGTAACTCAGAAGTAACCCACCATACAGAAAACCTCAGCAAGGCAACTGGTATGACTTTGGCATTGTGAAGATGAGCTTCACAGTGGAATTTGAACTGGCTCTCAGTTTGAATTCGCGTTACATATATGGTACAAAAACACTCAAACAGAATTTTTAATTAAAAGTTGTTTCAGGGGCTGGGATTGTAGCTCAGCGGTAGAGCGCTTGCCTCGCATGCGTGAGGCCCTGGGTTCGATCCTCAGCACCACATACAAAGCAATAAAATAAAGACATTGTGTCCATCTACAACTAAAAAAAAAAAATTAAAAAAAAAAAAAAAAGTTGTTTCAGGAGACTAAGGCTCTAGCTCAGCGGCAGAGTGCTTGCCTAGTATACATAAAGCCCTGGGTTCAATCCCCAGTACTGCAAATAAATAAAAGTTGTGTCAGGGGATGATAGTATAGTTCAGTGGTAAAGCACTGCCTAGCTTGAGCGAGGCTCTGGCTTTGATCCTCAACAGTGAAAAAAACAAAATAAAGATCATTTCAGGAATTTAGTTCTCCCTGCTTGAGCATGTAATAAATTTTGTCTTTTTCCTTTTTTTTTTAAAGAGTTGCTTCCAGTGCTCTAGGAGCTTGGAAGCAACAAATAACAATTGTAAATTGTCATCAGTTGTATCCGTTTTTCAGAGATGTTAAGATATGGGGGGAAAAAAAACATTTGCCAAGCATTGTTCTTAGTCCCAGACATATAGCTGTGAACAAAACAGATAAACATTTCCATCTTCTTTGAACTTAAATTCTGAAGATGGGAATGTTTAGACAACGTGCGTGGTATACTAGATGTTACAGATATATAAACAAGGGGAAGACACCAGATTTGGAAGTTGTTGCAGAATTTTTTTGGGGGGTGGGTGGGTAATGTGGAGACCTCGCATATTCTAGGCCAGTGCTCTACCATTGCTACATCTTCAGTGCTATGGGTCTTAATGAATTGCCCAATCTGGCTTGGACCTTGTAATACTTCTGTCTCAGCCTCTGAAGTTGCTGTGATTATAGGTGTGTGCCACCATAGCACTGGCTTGTTGTGAGTCTTGAGAGAGTCTTTGTTGGAGTAATCAGGAAGCAAAAGCCTAGGGGTGTGATTTTGAAAATGAAGGGGAGGAAAGGAACTGAAGATAGCTGTGGAGTGGAGCAGAGAGATGGATAAATAGCTGGAGGGGATAATGGGATTAGGTTCTTTTTGTTTTGTTTTGTTTTTTGGGTACTGGGGATTGAACTCAGGGGCACTCAACCACTGAGCCACATCCTCAGCCTTATTTTGTATTTTTAGAGACAGGGTCTCACTGAGTTGCTTAGTGCCTTGCTTTTGCTGAGGCTGGCTTTGATCGTCTTTCCTCAGCCTCTGGAGCTGCTGGGATTACAGGTGTGAATCACTGTACTTGGCTTGTTTTTCCTCCCCTGCCCTATGGTCCCCCTCCTTGGGTTTTTTTTTTGTACTGGGGATTGAATTCAGGGGTACTCAACCACTGAGCCACATCCCCAGCCCTATTTTGTGTTTTATTTAGAGACAGGGTCTCACTGAGTTGCTTAGTGCCTCACTGTTGCTGAGGCTGGCTTTGAACTCGTGATTCTCCTGTCTCAGCCTCCCTAAGTGCTGGGATTACAGGCTTGTCCCACCGGGCCAGGCTTGTTTTGTTTTGTTTTTTTTAAATATTTTTTAGTTGTTGATGGATCTTTATTTTATTCACTTATTATTTATATGTGGTGCTGAGGATCGAACCCAGTGCCTCACCATGCAAGGCAAGCACTCTACCACTGAGCTACAACTCCAGCCCTTGTTTTGTTTTTTAATGGAAGAAATAAGTGTGTTTATAATTCTGATGATGATGAACCACTAACTGGTACTGAAGTGAGAAGAGAGAGTGGCTGGGCGCAGTAGGGCTTGGGGTATTCAAGTGAGAATGTTGGCCTTAGTCAGGAATTGTCAGTTCATCCACAGTAAATAATAGGAAGGAGGACAGGGCATATGGGAACAGAGGCAGGTATTGGTGGTGATTGCTGTATATTTCTCAGAAAATTTAAGGGCAGCATCTGGAAATAACGATGGGAGATAAGGCTTGAAACGGACCAGATGGAGAGTGGGAAAGTGAACCAGTAAGGCAAAAATTGTAGGATCGTCATGGTGAGCTTAGAGACCATTTGTAAAGTTAGCAGTTGTGAATTTTATGTGAAAACTGTTAAGTAAGGATGTATTTTTTCTTTTAAAGCCACATTTAGCTACATGGTACAGGCATCCTTTGTTTTTAACATATTCTTAGGGGAAAATTTTATCATACAGAAATAAATAGAGCCTTTCGTGTACCTAGCTTCAACAAATATTAACTCATGACCAACCTTGTCTTATATGTACTTTCATGCATTTCTACTCTTTCATATTATTTTGAAGCAATCTCAGAAATTACATTTTATGTATAAATATGTTGTTTCTCTAAAAGATCTGAATTTTATTTTATATGAGTTTGTTTATTTATTTTAGTGCTGGGGATTGAACTCAGGACCTTGTACATGCTAGGTAAGTACTCTATCATTGAGCTACATCCCCAGCCAATGAATTTTTATTTTTCTTCAGTGCTGGGGATTGAACCCACAGGCATCCTACCACTACCCTGTGCTACATCCCCAGCCCTTTTTATATTTTATTTTGATATAAGGTCTCATTAAGTTGCCAAGGCTGGCCTCAAACTTGGGATAGTTGTGCCTCAGCATCCTGAGTACTGAGATTATAGGTGTGTACCACCATACCCAGTTCTAAAAGATTAATTATTACCAAAAATAATTATTATAATACTGAAACACTTAATAATTCCTTAACATTAAATATCCTGATACTTTAAAAATTTCCAGTTGCCTCCTGAATGTCCTAAAGGATTTAGTTTGTTTGACAGGGGGTTGTATGTGAGCACAGTTAGTGCTCTGTCAGGTAACTGTGATGAAGTAAGGCAGGAGGCAGAAGACTTGAAGTATATGTGAAGGAGTGATTAGCATTATGTGCCTTGAATTCTAAGCTCAGGGAATTGACATGAGAGGAGAATGGGATCAATGGCTTGTGAATTCTGTGAATGGGGTCAAAGGATTGTTGGAGTTAGGGTGCTGGAGGGAGCAATCTGAAAAGATAGGAAGTGATGATTGGAGAAGGGGTACAGATAAGGTAGAGATTATAGAAAGACTATATTTATGGTAATGACAAGGTCTAGGATATTGATTATGGGGAATGAGTGATCAAAGTAGGACAGAAGACAAGATTGTTAAGGTTGTTGCAAGAGCTGGTCATAGTGGGACATGCCTGTAACCCTAGTGACTTCAGAAGCTAAGGCAGGAAAATTGCAAGTTGGAGGCCAGCCTGGGCAATTTAGAGAGGCTGTGTCAAAGTAAAAGAAAAGGGCCCAAGGATGTATCT
Organism: Xerus rutilus; assembly: GCA_028644305.1. Classification (NCBI taxonomy): domain Eukaryota; kingdom Metazoa; phylum Chordata; class Mammalia; order Rodentia; family Sciuridae; genus Xerus; species Xerus rutilus. The sequence goes on along the minus strand of CM053403.1, from coordinate 60,800,107 downwards.
CAGTGGTAGATCATCCCTAGGATCAATTCCCAGTATGACCAAAAAAAAAAAAAAGGAGATGAGGGAACCTAGAGGTCAGAGTATTGGAACAGTCATCTAGGTGAACACTGAAATCATCTGGAATAATGATAGGCTGGTGAACCAGGAACTAAAATTTTCGAAGTTTGAGAAGCAGTTGTTCCATGCATAACCAGAAGAACATAACAAAGAGGGGTAGGTGGTGGTATGGTCTGAGAGGAGGCTTTCTTAGGAAGGAAGGAGTATAATCTGGATGAAGAAAGAAGGTACAAGGTCAGTACCTACCTCTTCAACCTTGAGGCCCAGTAGCACAAGGGGTGTGGAGAGAAAACACTGTTTTGTTTTTGTTTTTAATATTTTTTAGTTGTTAATGGACCTTCATTTTATTCATTTATACGTGGTCCTGAGAATCAAACCCAGTGCCTCACGCATGCTAGGCAAGTGCTCTATCATTGAGCCACACCCTAGCCCCCAAAACACTGTTGATAGTACATACTGTCAAGAGAGCAAGCTGGGCACGATGGCACATGCCTGTAATCCCAGCGGCTCCGGAGGCTGAGGTCTCCAGAGTCTGAGGTCAGAGAATTTTGAGTTCAAAGCCAGCCGTAGCAAAAGTGAGGTGCTAAGCAACTCAGTGAGACCCTGTCTCTAAATAAAATGCAAAAAGGAGTGGAGATGTGGCTCAGTTGTCAAGTACCACTGAGTTCAATCCTTGGTACCCCCCAAAAACAACAGTGGTTACAGAGCAGATGGATTTCAGTTAGAGCAAAAGGTGATAGGATCGTTTAAACAAGAGGTTGAGATACAGAGCATTTTGCCCAGGAATTCCAGGGGATATGGTGGGAATTGAGGAAGAGTGGGAGAGAGAGCATTCATGAAAAAGCATGATAGTTTGGAGGATTTAGAATGACCTATGAATCCTGAGATCTTGTGGTGAGTCATGTAGAGAGGGACAGACATGGTAATGAGATTAGCCCTGATATCTCATTACAAATTTTAGTGTAAGCAGACGAAGGGTAGAGACTTCAAAAAGCCAAAGAGTGAAGAGTAAGGAGTTACTTTTATTCCTTTCAATGCTTGTATGCTGGCAGAGAAGGCCAGAGTAGCTAGGGTTCAAAGTGGGCAATAGTAAAAAACCTGTTATTCTGGCTGTTCAAAACTGGAACTCCCTGTTATTTAGTGGTTCAGTTGTTTCCTATCCACCTGCATTTTCCCCCCCTTTCTTACTGAAAACCTAGAGTAGAACATCTAGATATTTTCAATATCCTATTTTTTAAAATATTATTTTAGTTGTTGATGTACCTTCATTTAATTTATTGATATGTGGTGCTGAGAATCAAACCCAGGACCTTCATACATGCTAGGCAAGCACCCTCCCACTGAGCTACACCTCAGGCCTCAATATCCTATTCTTAAGTATCCTAAAAATTGGTAAATGAAGCTGTTACGGGCTTGCTAGGGAGATGACAGTAAGATCACAATAAAGAATTGGGGGGGTGGTTCAGCTTAAAGTTTGAAAATAGAAGGAATAGAAGAGATTTCAAAGAGAACTCACTTTAGATTCCTTAAATCTGGCCAAGAAAACAGGAATTAGAAGAGGGAAAGTTAGACCTGTATTCTGGGAGGGGAGAGTAAAGTACTGTTTGGAAGGAGAGCACCTGCCCGAGGCTGTGTTCTGACAGGTTGCTAATAGCAATTGCTAGATGTGGGACTTAATTCTTGCTAGAGTCATTAATTTCAGGGAATATCTACTAACACCTACTATGCCATCTACTGGACTGAGTGCTAGAGATGTTGAGCAAGTAGACAGGTTCCTGCTTACATGGTTTTATAATGTAGCAGAGAAGATATTAAGAAGAGAAATAAATTATATTGTAGTGTGGTGAATGCTGTGATAGAAGTTGTCAGGAGCCTGTAGTAAAAAGCATGAGATTAATCACACATGGGGACGAGGGGGAAGATTTCGGGTTTTTTTTTTTTTTTAAAATATTTTTTAGTTGTTGATGGATTTTTATTTTATTCATTTATTATTTATATGTGGTGCTGAGGATCGAACCCAGTGCCTCACGCATGCTAGGCAAGCGCTCTACCACTGAGCTACAGCCCCAGCCCAGATTTCGAGTTCTTGAGTTGGTGACAGTTAAAGAGCAGGAATTCGCTGGGCAGAGAGAATATGAGAGGATAGTTAGGTGTCCAGTAGCCACAGGTATTCTGTCTTTGTCTCTCTGACTGCTTACTGTACCTCATTGGATACAGGGGAAGAAGGTACAGAATCATGTATTCTGGTCACTGTTTTCATCCTCAACATCTCGAAGGATTGGCACATGACTAATGGGTCAGATGTGGCCGGCTACCCATCTTTGTATGGCCTGTAAGCTAAGAGTGATTTTTACAGATGAATGATAGAAATAAATCAAAGAATATTTGTGAAATATGAAAGTTATATGAAATTCACATATCAATGTCTTTAATAAAATCTTTGTTGTAACACAGCCACACCTGTTTTTTCTGTACTGTCATGATGGTTGCTTTCACAATGTAATAGCAGATTTGAGTAACTGTGATAGAGTTATGGTTTCCAAAGCCTAAAATATTTGGTAACTTGCTCTTTTTTTTTCTTTTTTTCTTTTTCTTTTTTGATAGTGGGGATTGAACTCAGGGGTACTCAACCACTGAGCCACATCCCCAGCCCTGTTTTGTATTTTATTTAGAGACAGGGTCTCACTGAGTTGCTTAGCACCTCACCATTGCTGATGCTGGCTTTGAACTTGTGATTCTCCTATCTCAGCCTCCCAAAGGGCTAGGATTACAGGTGTGCACTGCTGCTGCACCAGGCTTTTTTTTTTTTTTTTTTTTTCTGATACCTATGATTGTACTCAGGGTCTTAACCACTGAACAACATCCCTAGACCTTTTTTATATTTATTTAGAGACAGAGTCTCACTTATTGAACTTGTGATCCTCCTGCCTCAACCTCCTGAGCTGCTGGGATTACAGGTGTGTGCCACCATGCCCAGATGATAACTTGCTTTTCATAGCAAAGTTAGTTGGCACCTGGTCAGGCTCATCATAAGGATTTCATAATATCATGTATGTCTGAGAATGAGGATTACAGTGAGCTACTAGCAGTCTACTGTGCTACTGTAATATTTATACATATTTATATAAATTTACATATAATGTTTTCAGTAACCACAGAGATGTTAATAACATGCCTGAAGGTACTTAAGTATCATTGTCAAAATTGAAATCCAGATGTCTGAACTCAAAATCTATTCATTCTACTGATCACATTGTATTATACTTTTCTTGTATTTCTGCCTCTTAGGAAGAGATCCAAGCTTGAATGATGGCTTATTTTTTCTGATAGCCACCATTTCTTTTTTTTTTTTAATTTTTTTTTTAGTTGTAGATGGACACAATATCTTTATTTATTTATTTTTATGTGGTGCTGAGGATCGAACCCAGTGCCTCGCGCATGTGAGGCAAGAGCTCTACCACTGAGCTACAATCCCAACCCTGATAGCCATCATTTCTAACACAAGGAAATGTTTATTAAATGACTTAAATATCCATCTATATACATATACTTTATTTTATTTTATTTTTTGGTACTGGGGATTGAAGTCAGGGGCACTCCACCACTGAACCACATCCTCAGCCCTGTTTTGTGTTTTATGTAGAGACAGGGTCTCGCTGAGTTGCTTAGCGCCTCGCTGTTGCTGAGGCTGCCTTTGAACTCGCAATTCTCCTTTCTCAGCCGCCCAAAGTGCTGGGATTATAGGTGTGCGCCACCGCGCCGAGCTCCCCTCATACTCATTTTAGATGTTAGACTCAAATATCATCATGTCAGTGAATCCCTGGCTCTCTTGTCCCCTTTACTCTGCATAAGTTTTCACCATGAACTTATTGGCATCTGATTGTGTGTGGGTGTGTGTTTGCTTACTTTAATTACAAAAATTTTGTTTCACTGCTGTCTCCCATAGGCTAGAACAGGGATTGGCAAACCAAAAACAGCCTACTGCCTCTTTTTGTAAATACAGCTTAATTAGAACACATAATAAGCCATAATTAGAACATAATAAGCCATGCTTATTTATTAACATGGCTTTAACACTGCAACAGCAGGGTTGAGTATGTCTGGCAAATCCTATGGCTGGCAAATCCTAACATTTATTGTTTGGCCTTTGACAGAAAACATTTATGGTCCCCTGGACTAGCACAATATTTGGCACATAGTAAGTGGCTGATGGAACATAAAGTAAGTGATAAATGGTAGGTTACAGACTGCGAAGTGCTAGTGCAGATATGGGTTAATAGTTCCAAAAGTTATTAGTTATTAGACTCTAATACTAAGGATAATTTGGAATATGACAGTCATAATAATTTGTTTTTGAGTTTTTTTAGTTATTACCGCCTGATAGCAGATATGAACTAACATTTCAAAAGTCACACTTCATATGGAGATAGTATTCCAGAGGCATAAGATCCATTTAAATGTTAGTTGGATAGTTTGTGTGTGTGTGTTTTACGTTGCTGGGGGTCAGACCTAGGGCCTCATGTGCGTAATACTTTTAATAATAGTGCTGCAGAAAGGACCCTAGGTAATAAATAGATGGTAGTTGTTGATTCCATCCTGTATGAGCATACAGCTGTCAAGCAATTATGCTAAAGAATGGTCAGATGGAATAAATAACTACTATATTTACTCTCTTTCTTATAAATAATAATAATTGACTTTGAAATACATTTTTGGATTGGAAATGGATTGACCTGATGTTTCAAGCTTGGCTAATAGTGTTTCAATCAGCATAATAGAAACACACTACCAAAAAAAAAATGTTCAGAAGAATCTGAGAAATTGTATTGTTCTGGCATTCTGTCTGTATCTAAATCTTACCTTTAAAAAAAATCTATAGGAGATAAATAGTATTACTGTCATGCAAAGTATCTATATGTATAGAGAGGTAGAGAAGATTTTAGAACCATTTTAGGGTTTTTTGTGTGTGTATGGGTAGGGGGGTGGTACTGGGGATTGAACCCTGGGGTGCTCTACCACTGAGCTACATCCCTAGCTCTTTTAATTTTTTTTAGCTCTTTTAATTTTATTTTCATTCATTTATGTGCAGTGCTGAGAATCAAATCCAGTGTCTCACACATGCTAAGCAAGTGCTCTGCAACTGAGCCACAACCCCAGCCCATTTATTTTTTATATTGGGACAAGATCTTGCTAAGTTTACTTAGGGCCTTGATCAGTTGCTGCTGCTGGCCTTGAACTTGTGATCCTCTTGCCTCAGCCTCCTGAGTTGCTGGGATTACAGGTGTGCGCCACTGTTCTCGGCAGTGTTTTAGTTTTAAAAAGCTTTATGGCTGAGTGTAGAGGAATCAAATCATCTTATTGTATCATATACTATATGCTTCTTGTTGGGCTCTCTGCTTAGAAAACATATAATTTGAGCAAATGGTGAAGAATTATAGAATCAGAGCTGGCAGAAGTTTTATTCAATAAATATTTGAATGTACCCTAACTACTTGGTTAGACTCTAGGATACAGAGGGAATAAGATAGACAGAGTTCTTACCCTCATGAGACCAGCTAATCTTCCTCCCCAATTTTTCCCTGAACTCATTTTTACAGAAGTATTGAATAAGATACACAAGGTTCTTGCCCTCATGAGATCTGCTAGCTAATCTTCTTCCCCAGTTTCCCCCAGAAATCATTTTATGTTGTATAATACAAACTAAAGCTTTAGGAATCAAGTAAATTGCCCAGGATTGAGTAGCTAGAGTGGAACTAGAATGCAAGTTCCTTACATGGGAGATTAAAAGAAAATGTCAATTCATTTGTGTAGTTTTGAGTGCTCACTAATATGCTGTTAGGTACTAGGCGATATAGTGGTAAGTAAAACACCTATATCTTTATTGTTGTTGTTTTTTAAATTTTATTTAGTTATTCTACTTAGGTATACATGATAGCAGCGTGCATTTTGATTCATTGTACACAGATGGAGCACAACTTTTCATTTCTCTGGTTGTATGTGATGTAGAATCACAACGTACATGTGGGCATACATAAAGCTAGGGCTATGATGTCCATCATATTCCACCATTTTTACTGTCCCCCTCCTCCCTCCCCCCTCCCCCCACCTATATCTTTTTGATGTAAAGCTTAAAAGGAATTGTTTTGGGAATCCAGCACTTTTTCCACCAGATTAGTTTTTAAGTCTTTATTCTCCCATGGGAGGATTTGAGACTATCAAATATTTCTTCATTTTTTTGTTTTTTGCCATGCAGAGGCTCAAACCAGGGCCTTGCTCACTTGAGGTAAGTGCTGTATCACTGAGCTACATCCTCAGCCCAATATTTATTCTTTAATATGACAAAGTTCAGGGCATTTAGTGTGTTTCTCAAAAGACTGGAACTTTTGAATGAGAAGGCAATAATTAGGTAAAGTGTGTGTGGGTTCACTGTGGGAAGTGATATTTACTTATTTTAGAATTTGTATATGGCCTAAACTTCTGCCCTGTTTGCAAGAGAGAACCTGCTCGGACCCTGGATTGGAAGACTCTGCTATCAGGACCCAGAGTTCAGCCTAATATTTAAAATCAACTATTATAGGTTAAATAGACTTTTGCACACTGACCTTTTCTTTCTTTTAGTTACTGGTCTAATACATTAACATAGGAATTCTTTTCTTTTTGGTGCTGGGGATTGAATTCAGGGGCGCTTTACCACAGAGATATATACCCAGGCCTCTTTATTTTTTTATTTTGAGACAGGATTTTGCCGAGAGTGTCCCTAAATTGTTGAGGCTGGCTTTGAACTTGTGATCTTCCTGCCTCAGCCTCTTGAGTCACTGGGATTATAAATATCAGTCACCTATCCTGCTAGAAGCTCTTTAGTTTTCTTTATAGTGTAGACTTGGTTATCTGTATTATCCAGTATTCAAATAATCGTACATAAAGTAGAAGACATTTTATTCTTTAAAATTTCTTTTCAAACTAATTATGATTATATTTGAGTTTTCCCTTTGGTACTTGCTAAAACAATCAAACATTTGACAGTCTAGGAAAAATTAAAAAAAGGTTAATTAAACAGCTGCTAAATAATTTAGGATTTCTTAGTTTTTGGTGATTTAGAGGATTAAAGCTTTTTTCCCCTCAGAATTTCTAGTTGGAAGTGCTAACACAATGGAGAAAGTAATTACTCTTCTAGAGGTAAGTTACCTTGACCTCTGGCCTCCTTGCTATTTTTCTTCCAGATCACTTTCTGCCATTCTGCTGGGGCCAATTAGTTTTTGGCTCAGCTGTTTTAATTTCTCTGTAGATGTTGGGCTTAACCATGTTCATAATCTGTGAAAATCAAATTTCATTTTTTCTTCTAAGAGAGCTAGAACATTAAATTCCCTGCTAGTGATCTAAAATACATTGACTTAATGTATTCTCAAACATAAGAGTGCCCCCCACTCTGCCTGGCTGGCTTACATCAGCATTTAAAAATGAAGAGATTTTAGACTTGAGATTTTTAGAAATAGTGGTTATTGTTACATTAGTGATGATTGTTTTAGTTCTTCAGGTATAACACATTTTAAAACACTACAAATGTTGGAGATGTGACGTGGTACACGCAAGACGCCAGGTCTAATTCCCAGCATTGCAGCAAAGAAACAAAAACAAAAATACAAACATTTCTAAAACACGGCAGATTATTACGGAGGAAGCAGCATTACTACCAGCCTCAATTTATCTAATAATTTAACAATATTTGAAAAATAAATAATCTTCAAGTATTACATCATTTATTCTGTTTGCATGTGTGCAAATAGAGGTTAATTTCAAGTAACAAAGTTAGATTGGCATAAATTTTGAAACTGATAGTAATTGTTACATCATAATTGGATAAATGTGAAACCAAATGTAAAAATACATTTTATAATGGTCAAGTTAAACATTTCAGCTGGAGGAAAAGGAAAAAGGAACTGGGTGAATAAGGGGCTATATTGTTGGATGTTAATTGGTTAGTAATATAGAAAGGTGGGCTACATTTAACCTGTCTGTGTCAGGCTAGGGTTCCCAGGCATGTATTTGGCAGTTATCTATTATTAAGGAATAAAAGAACTCTAAACTTCATGGTATAAAACCCATATGGGGGCTGGGGTTGTAGCTCAGTGGCTGAGCACTTGCCTTGCATGAGTGAGACACTGGGTTGGATACTCAGCACCACATAAAAATAAATAAATAATAAAGATTTTTAAAAAAATATGGTTCTAGGGGTTAAGTGGGCTCAACTAAGTGATTGTTGCTCAGGTTCTCTGTTTTAAGTGCAGCTAGATGGTGATTGATCCTGGAGTTCTCTCTTTTCTGTGTGATTCTAGAGATCTGAACAAGATCTCGCGTGCTAGGCAAATGCACTGCCACTGAACTATAACCCCAGCCCTCCTAAAGTTATTACTAAGTGTTAGGGTATCGGCAAGCCAGATATGGACACCTCTGCGCAGCCAGGAAATCCTTTATTCAGGGGTGGGCACCCGGGCGAAGGAAAGAGGAAAAGAGAGGGGACATGCAGGAGGGATTTTATAGAGCCCACTACAAACCGCGTGGCGAGCCAGGGATTGGTCACTTTATTTATTTATTTATTTATTTTTTTAATGTGATTTTTTTTTTAATTTAAATGCATTTCAAGTCATAGTACATAAACAGAGCTCAGTTTTTCCATTTCTCTGGTTGCAAATCATAAAGAGTCACACTATTTG
>CM053403.1:60768173-60790839 GCA_028644305.1 Xerus rutilus | reverse complement strand
TTCGCAATAGCCTCCAAAAAAATAAAATACCTGGGAATCAATCTAACAAGAGAGGTGAAAGACCTCTACAATGAAAATTACAAGACACTAAAGAAAGAAATCGAAGAAGATCTTAGAAGATGGAAAGATCTCCCATGTTCCGGGATTGGTCACTTTAAAATCCGGGATTGGTCACTTTAAAATCCGGGGGACAGATAAGCAGTAGCAGTGTTCTTTTGATGTGCTAACCTTAGCGGTTAGGCTTTGTTTCCCAGGTGGAAGATTCGGGAGAGGAACCCCCTGGGGCAGGAACTGCCTCGGGCTTTTAGAGAGGGGATGTGAAAATTACAAAAGGGCTGTTTTTTACCTTACACTAAGACTTCCATCTAGACTTAGACTTGTCTGGCACTTGAGCAGAAAAGTCTAAATAGGTAGGAGCTGGAAGAGCTGCAGTGCTTAATGTCTCTCTTTCTGTGTAGTCTTTCCAGCATAGGGACTTCATGGTGACCAAGATTTTTTATATGGAGGCTTAGAGCTTCAAAAACACTTCCTTATGAGTAAGAGAGTCAGAAGGAAGCTGTCTTTTCTTTTATGACCTATTGTCAAGATTAAAGTGTCATTTCCTCTGTATTTTATTCATTTGAAGTGAGTCACTAAGGCCAGCCTGTATTCAATGGGAGAAAAATTAGGCTCCACCTTTTGGTGGGAGAAGTGTTAGAGGTCATTTCAAATCCTCTTCAGTCTGTCCTTTGGTCATAAAGTATTACATTCTTCTCATTTGCAAAATGCACTTCTTCAACACCCCCCCCACCCCCGCAAGTCTTATATTACAGCATCAGGCTCTAGTTTGAGGTCCAGGATCTTGCTGTCTGAATCAGATACAGGTGTAGATCAGGCTACTTGGTCAGGTGTAGATCAGGCTACTTGGTCATGGCTTGTAACCACTGCTTTCATTCTGAAGACCTGTGAACTAAAGATGCAAGTTATTCACTCCTCCCAGCCCAGCCCACCCAACTGGCAATAGTGGACAAATATAAGCTAACCACTTATGGGCACTCCTGTTTAGAAATAAAGAAAAACGAAGGCTCACAGTAATCGCTGGTCTGCAGCAATTCTGAAATACAATGGTGCATGTTATTACCAGTTCAGTAATACTACCAGAGTGCTCAGCTGTATTAGCTAAGTGATTCTCCATCTCTTGCTTCTGCCCTTTGCATTCTTACTTTTCTATAAAATGTATTCTGTTTGGCAGCTTGGTAATTTTCTGTCTCTTTCCTTTCCACAGAAATTTGGAGGTCCAAAGCCTTTGTGTGTGGGGGGGCGGGGGGGTTGTAGATGGACCCCGTGCCTTTATTTTATTTGCCTATTTTTGTATGCAACGCTAAGGATTGAACCCAGTGCCTCATGCTGCTAGGCAAGTGCTGTGCCACTGAGCCACATCCCCATCCCTTTTTATTTTTTATTCTGAGACAGGGTCTCCTTATGTTGCTTAGGGCGTTGCTAAATTGCTGAGACTGGCCTTGAACTTGTGATCCTCCTGCCTCAGCTTCCCAAGTCATTACAGGTGTGAGCTACTGTGCCTGGCTAACATTTTAATTTTTTTGTTAGGGCAGTAATCTACTCCCTATGCTAAAATCTGTTGATTATCTGTTGCCCTGAAACACATAATTCCATATCTAGTGGTATAAACAAAAAAAACTCCATTTTACTTTGTGTGGTTCCGCTATTTAGCTGGACTTGGATGAGTGGTTCTTTCTTAGGGTTCCACATGGAGGTTCAGTCAGATAATAGCTGCACTGGAATCATTTAGAATGGTTTCTCCTGAGGTTTCTTAAGCACTTGGCGACAGATAGTATCTGGGCCTGGAGCCATTATCTCAAAGGGCAATTCCTTCACATATCTGGTGGCTGGGCTGAGCAGACCTGGCAGCTGCTGTTCCCAGAACATCTCCCTAACCTTTTTTTTTTTTTTTAAATATTTATTTTTTAGTTGTAGGTGGACAGAATATCTTTATTTTATTTTTATATGATGCTGAGGATCGAACCCAGTGCCTCACGCGTGCTAGGCGAGCATGCTACCACTGCGCCATAACCCCAGCCTCCTCCCTAACCTTCTAGTCTCGTAGGTATCTTAGATGATGACCCAGAACTCCAGAGTTGCCTGAGAAAGCACCTGGCAGAGGTGCCTGAGAGAATGTACAGGAGAATGACCTACCTGGAAAGGTGGCTTATTGTCCCTTCTGTTGCATTCACTTCAAAGGGGGAAGAATTAAACTCTACCTTTTGTTAGAACACAAAATACTCCACATATACACTTATTAAGTTTTGGAACCTACAATAGAGTGGGTCAGGTCTTCTCTTTTCACTGGGCAGGGAGGTGAAAGATTCCCCCCCTTTAAAACTTTTTTTTAACATGATGTTATTTTTTAAATACCTTTATTTTGTTTATTTATTTTTATGTGGTGCTGGGGATGGAACCCAGTGCCTCACACATGCTAGGCAAGCGCTCTACCACTGAGCCACAACGCCAGCCACCCCCCTGATTTTTTTGATTACCCCTTTTTTAATGTTCAAGAGTAGGTTTGAGCCGGGCATGGTGGCGCACGCCTGTAATCCCAGCACTTTGGGAGGCTGAGACAGGAGAATCGCGAGTTCAAAGCCAGCCTCAGCAACGGCGAGGCGCTAAGCAACTCAGTGAGACCCTGTCTCCACATAAAACACAAATAGGGCTGGGGAGTGGCTCAGTGGTCTAGTGCCCCTAAGTTCAATCCCCAGTACCAAAAAAAAAAAAAAAATAGAGTAGGTTTGTCTGGGCTGGGTTTGTGACTCAGTGGTAGAGTGCTTACCTAGCATGTGTGAAGCACTGGGTTCGATCTGCAACACCACATAAAAAATAAAATAAAGGTATCTATCCATCTATAACTAATAAAATATTTTTTTAAAAAATGGGTTTGTCAAGAGCTGTGGAAGGAGACTTTCACAGTACCTCTTCAGTAGACATAGAACCTGGAAGCTTTGAACTGCCATTCTTTTTCTTGTGAGAGTAGGCACTTTGGTCCCTCTATCCCCAATGAGGAAGCAAAAAGAAACAACTGATCACAGTGGCAGTATTCCTGTACCCCAGCTCTTTCTGTCTTAAAAAAGAAAACAAAAAACACAAAGAGCCTGATGAATTTGTTATTGATCATCCTGAGGGAGGATGATCCCAAGTTTGAGGCCAACCTGAGCAACTTTATTTTATCATAAAATAAAAATTTTAACAAGGGCTGGGGATGTATGTAGCTCAGTGGTACAGTGCTTGCCTAGTATTTGTGAGGCCCTGGGTTCAGTCCTTCCCCAGTACCAGAAAAGAGAAAGAAACAAAACATAATCGCTGAAACTTTGTTAAAAAAAAAATTCTAGGGGGCTGGGATTGTAGCTCAGTGGTAGAGCACTTGCCTTGCATGCGTGAAGCACTGGGTTCGATCCTCAGCACCACATAAAAAATAAGTAAGTAACGATATTGTGTCCTCCTACAATTAAAAAAATGTTTAAAAAAACGTTCTACCAGGGGCTGGGGTTATGGCGCAGTGGTAGCGTGCTCGCCTAGCACGCGTGAGGCACTGGGTTCAATCCTCAGCACCACATAAAAAATAAAAAATAAAGATATTCTGTTAAAAAAAAAAACAAAAAACCATTCTACCACTTAGAGATTTGCTTGAATCCAATAAGTAACATCTTTGCAAGGGCCAAAGAGTACATGTACTTGCTTATGATTCACACTTCCCAGTTGGATCAAATTAGCTAGCTTTCTTAATTCCTGCATGGATACCGCCTAAGGGAAATTTTGAAAAAGGAGTAGGTGATGGAAATAATTTTAAATTTGGGTATGATAGAACAGGTAGTCAAGTGTCTTATAGGAGACTTTGAATAGCATTAAGGAATGGTCTGAAGATACTCAGAAAAGTTGGTGTATATTATAAGGCTATTGTGTTTTGTGTTCTTTCTACTTTCTTTTTTTTCTTTATCCTTGTTTCTGTATTTGTACATCATGAGAGATTCAACCTAAATTCTTCGTGAACTGAAAAAAAGATGATAGCTTAGTGAATAGGAAGTTGCTGTTAGTAGCTGCCTGCCATATTACTGGGAAGAAGAAACACCTGTATTGAATCATTTCCCCCTATTGTTTTTCTTGGTATTCAGATCTATATATTGTTGAATTTTGGATTTTGGGTAGAGAGAAAATCCTATTTTAATTTTTTTTTTTTGATACTAGGGATTGAACCCAGGGGTGCTTAACCACTGAGCCACATCTCCAGCCCTATTTTGTGTTTTATGTAGAGACAGGGTCTCACTGAGTTGCTTAGCACCTCGCCATTGCTGAGGCTGGCTTTGAACTCATGATTCTCCAGTCTCAGCCTCCCAAAGTGCTGGGATTACAGGCATGAGCCACCGCGCCCAGCTGTTTCTTATCTATTCTAAAGCCCTTTTCAAAGCTGCTTTGTGCTTTTCTCCTCCTGTTTTCATTATTGAAACAATTGGAGTCATTTGGTATGATTTTCTTTTTTTTTTTCTTTTTTTAAAATATTTTTTAATTGTAGATGGACACAATGTCTTTATTTTATTGCCTTGTATGTGGTGCTGAGGATCGAACCCAGGGCCTCACGCTTGCGAGGCAAGCACTCTACCGCTGAGCTACAGTCCCAGCCCTGGTATGATTTTCTATTTTTCTTTTTCTTTTTTGGTACTGGGCATTGAATTCAGGGGCCTTTTACCACTGAGTTATACCCCTAGCCTTTTTTATTTTTATTTTTTATTTTTTGAGACGGGGTCTTGCTAAGTTGATTAGGGCCTCAACAAGTTGCTGAGGCTGGCTTCCAACTTGATCCTCTTCAGTCTCTTGTGTTGCTAGAATTATAGGTGTGCTCCATCATGCCTGGCTTGTTTCTCTTTTCCTTTTTTATTTGTTTCTGAAGTAGATTTATCTTACTTCACAGGGCTATTGTGAGAATTAGATATGATGATATATGTGGAAATGCTTAGTACATTTCCTGGCATTATCAGGCATTATAAAGATTGTGCTGTCTTTGGCAGCACATATCCTAAAATTAGAATGATACACAAAAGATTAGCATGGCCCCTGCACAAGGATGACATGCAAATTAATGAAGCATTCTGTTTTTATATGAATATGTAACAAGATACCACCATATGTACAACTAAAATGCACCAATACAAATATGAATAAAATTGCAAAAAAATGACATTGAATATGAGATTCATTTCATCTGTGATTACCTTTTCTATCTTGCTTCTGCCTTATCTGTAATATGTTTGATCTTTTTTATAAAGTCTTCCCTTTTTTGGGTGGAGGGGCACTTTTGTTTGGTCTTACTAGCACTCTAGCTAATACCCATTTCTTGGATTTCTTTATCATCATACTTCCTAGTTGAATAATTAGTTCCCCTTTTTCACCACCTGCTCTCATATTAAACCTCTGCTTCCTGATACACTATAATTCTTCCCTGAAACTGAAAGAACACCCTCCTACTCAAGCTCTCAAAAGATGTAAATGTTGTAAGTATTCAGTGAATTTTAGTTGAATAATGAATGAAATGAAAAGCTTTCTTACAGTACTTATCAGTAAGAGCTTTCTTATGCTTTTACAGATATCTTGTAAGAAACTGTCATACACCAATATAAACAGGTGCTTGAATATAGCATGCATTTTGTTGTATTTTTGAGAAACCTATGGCTTGTATCAGATTCTGGAAAGAGATTTTTTTTTTTTAATATATATATATTTTTAGTTGTTGATGGATCTTTATTTTATACATTTATTATTTATATGTGGTGCTGAGAACTGAACCCAGTGCCTCATGCATGCCAGGCAAGCGCTCTGCCACTGAGCTACAGCCCCAGCCCCCTGGAAAGAGATTTTAAATGTATATTTTAGAGAAAATTTATTCTCAAGGCAAATTTAGCTGCAAAAGCATTTTTTCGTATTTGTTCTATCAAGAGGACTGAGACCATTGTTTTCTAGTTTAGTGGTACTCAGACCTGTGTTCTTGAGCCCTGTGTGGTGGTTGAGCAGTCATTTTCTTCTCAGGCTTCTGTTACATTAACCAACATGCTGGAATGTGGTAAACATGCTGCCCTTTTGGTCAATGAGAAGAATTCACATTGGCCCCAGAGGCATATTATTTTGTTGTTTTGGATGGGGTCTTGCTGTGTTGTTCAGGCTGCCTTGAACGACTGAAATAGTTGTTTAAGTGATCTTCCTGCCTTAGCTTCCTTAGTATTAAGAGGTAAAAGGATATCATTAGGGTTTTTTTTTTTCATGAATTTTATTTAATATATAATATACATTAAATAAAATGTAAGATCTTTTTTTTTTTTTTTTTTTTTAAATATTTTTTCCAAACCTTTATTTTATTTATTTATGTATTTTGTATGTGGTGTTGAGGATCGAACCCAGTGCCTCATGCGTTCAAGGCAGGCGCTCTACCACTGAGCCACACCCCCAGCACCTAAAATGTAAGATCTTTAAGAGTACTACTTCCTGAGTAGTTGGGACCATCAGCACATGCCCCCTAGCCTGGCTGGCATATTTTTTTTGAGGGATGAGAAGCCGGACAGGGGTACTGGGGATTGAACCCAGGGGTGCTCTACCACTGAGCTATATTCCTAACCCAATTTATTTTTTATTTTAAGACAGAGGCTTGCTAATACTTTATCATCATCTATTCATTGTTCTGATGATATTTGGTTTGTTTTTACTTTCTTACTGTTTTGAATACTACGTGTTTTCTGGTGTACCATGACCAAAAATTTCTCTTGGTATTTAGGAATATAAATATAAATCCTGTGGGTCATAGGATTAGTAAATGTTCTGCTTTACAAAGTAATACTATATTTCAAATAGGTTGTTTTAGTTTATACTCCTACCAGCAATAGATAAGAAATGAGATCCTTTTCATTATGAGAGAATTTTAAACTATGACCCTAATTTCTTTTGGAGAAATAGGTCTATTTAGATTTTGCATTTTTCTTCCTTGATTATTCTTTCTTTCTTCTTTGCTTCCTTCCTTCCTACCTCACCTCACCTCACCTCACCTCAACTCACAACTCAGGGGTACTCAACCACTGAGCCACATCCTCAGCCCTGTTTTGTGTTTTATGTAGAGACAGGGTCTCACTGAATTGCTTAGTGCCTGGCTTTTGCTGAGGCTGGCTTTGAACTTGTTATTCTCCTGTCTCAGCCTCCCAAAGTGCTGGGATTACAGGCGTGTGCTGTGCGCACCCCTGCCCCCCGCCCCGTCCTACCCCACCCCACCCCACTCCACTATGCCCAGCCACCAGGCTTTGATTATTATTTCTAGAGGTTTCTTGCTGGTCAAGAAATCAGCTATTTCAGCCGGGTGTGGTGACCCATGCCTGTAATCCCAGCCCTTGAGGGGTTTGCTCATCTGGGCCTAGGGAAGATAGGAGGAATGGCATTTATACGTGTGTATAGTGGAGGTGGGGATGCAAGGATTGGCATTGTTTAAATCCATTACTGAAAAATAATACAGCTGAGGATGATTTGGCTTGTTGCACTTAGGTTATAGCCACCTGAGATATATACACACACAGACACACACACACACCACTAGCTCGCTGTGAAATAGGAGGAGACAAACATGTATTCCCACTCAGCTCTGTTTCAGCTCCCTCTGCTCCCACACTTACAGCTGCTGCTGCTGACTAAAGCTAAGCAAGTTGAGGATCCTTTGTCTTATAATAGCAGAAAAGAGGAGTGGTATTATGTGGTTTCTGGTTTTCTACTTAGAATGTATTTTAGATTTCTAGAAATTTTATGTTGTTACAGTTTCCAGTTCTTTGTTGTTCTAACTTGGGAGTTTTTAAAAAAGAGAAAGAATTTATCGGTTTTTTCTAAATGGAAACTTCATTTCCCAAAATAATATTTATGGTAATCGGGTCTTATAATTAGGGGAGTTTTTAGATTAGAGTAGAAAACTAGTGCCCATGAAAAAAGACAACTTGTTGAGAAAGCAGACTTTTAGAAAGGATTCAGTTTACCCTTTTAATCTAGGGAAATTACCTTTTTTGCTTCTAATTTCTTTTTAGAATATATTAATACTTTAATTTGAATCCCTCTCCTTTTTCACATTCCTCTATAAATCTAATGAGAATGATATTTATAGGCAAATTGATGGTATTATGGAGTTGGAACTCCTGGCAACTTTCTCATAACTGAAACCCTTTCAAAATGAGAAAAGAGGCCAGGTATGGTGCCTCACACCTGTAATTCCAGCTACTCAGGAGGCTGAGGCAGGAGGATTGGAAGTTTGAGGACAGCTTGGGCCTCAAACTTAGTGAGACCCTATCTCAGAAAATAAAAAGGGCCAGACATGTAACTCAGTGGTAGAGCATCCCTGGGATCAATCCCCAATAACGCGCACACACACACACACACACAGAAAGAAAATAAATACTTTTATTTGGAACCTCCCAATTTTTTTCAGTTAATATTCTGCAGTCGTAGTATGTTAGTGTTTATTAGTTCTTATTGACACATTTCTTGAACTCATTTCTGATTTGAAATTAATATTTAAGTTAAAATGAGGGTTTTCAGGTTTGATTTAATTTACTAGTAAAGGGTCTTCTTAAAATATATTTTTAAAATATATGTGTATATATATTTTAGTTGTGGATGGACCTTTATTTTATTCATTTATTTATATGTGGTGCAGAGGATTGAACCCATACATGCTATGCCTCATACATACTAGGCAAGTGCTCTAACACTGAGCCACAACCCCAGCCCTAAAGGATCTTTTTAAAAAAGGTGTTAAAACATGCATGGTGGCATACACCAGACTAGGGAGAATGAGGCAGGAGGATGGCAAGTTGAAAGCTAGTCTCAGCAACTTAGTGAAGCCCTGTCTCAAAATTTAAAAAATTAAAAAATCTGAGGTTGTAGTTGAGTGATAAAGTGCCCTTGCATTTAATCTCCAGTACTAAAAAAATGAAAAAACTCCAAAAGGTGTTGATTTTCAACAGATATGATGTTTTATATAATTCCAATGTCAAAATCTAAAAAGGTAGACTGAAAGTTCTTCTTACTCTAGTTTCCTATTTCAGTTTTCATTCCCCCCAAAATCAGTACTGTTACTAGTTTTTATTTTTTCCTAATTTTTATATATTTGCAGGCCAATGCAAAGCATTCTTTTCTTTTATCACATTCATTTAACAATATTATCTTACTATATCAATATTTAAAGAACTTCTCTTTTCTTTAAAACATTTTGCATATTATCTGTGTTAGTTAGCTTTCTATCACTATGACAGAAACTGGAGACAATGTATGAAAAGGGAAAGTTTATTTTTGCTCACAGTTGCAGCCCATATTCAGTTGACATTATTGCTTTTGAAACTGTTGGTGGCACAGTACAGCATGGCAGTAACATGTGGCAGAGGAAAGCTGCTCACCTCATGGTAGCTGAGAATCTCAGAGACAGAAAATGTCCAGGACCCTGGTATACCCCTCAAGGGCATGCCCCCTAATAAACTAACTTCCTTCCACTAGACCCCACTTCTTCAAGATTCCATCTCCCAGCAGTGTGAGGCCGGGGACCAAGCCTTAAATATATGGGCCTTTGGGGGATATTTCAGATCCACACTGTGACAGCATCTCATTGTTTAGATAAATTGTAATTTATATTAAACCAGTGTTTTAATGTAAATGGACAGTTGATGGACAGTTATTTCTCATCTTTTGCTCTTATAAATAATATTACACAGCATAACCTTGAACAAATTGTTTAACTCATTTGCAGATATGCTTGTAATGTAAATTCCTAGAAATTGCCTTACTGAGTCAAATAATATTTCCTTTTTTTTTGTACCTGGGATTGAACCCAGGGTGCTTAACCACTGAGGCACATTACCAGTCATTTTTATATTTTATTTTGAGACAAGGTCTCACTAAGTTGCTGAGGCTGGTTTTGAACTCTTGATCCTCGTACCTTAGCCTCCCAAGCCTCTGGGATTATAGGTGTGCATCACTGTGCTCAGATATGTGTTTGTGTGTGTGTATGTATGTATGTATGTATGTATGTATGTATTTATTTATTTATTTTTGGTACCGGGGATTGAACTCAAGGGTACTCAACCACTGAGCCACATGCCCAGCCCTGTTTTGTGTTTTATGTAGAGACAGGGTCTCACTGAGTTGCTTAGTGCCTCGCTGTTGCTGAGGTTGGCTTTGAACTCACAATTCTCCTGTCTCAGCCTCCCAAAGTGTTGGGATTACAGATGTGTGCCACCACACCTGGCTTATACATTTTTAATTTTGATAACTACATTCTAGTTGTTTTCCACAAGTATTGCACAAATTTATATTCTTGCTAGGTGCAGGGTCATGTACCTGTTGTCCCAGCTACTTAGGAGGCTGAGACAGGAGAATCATAAGACCCCTGAAGTTTGCGATCAGCCTGGACAATAAAAGGTCTTTGACCTCTATCTCAAAAAATTTTTTTGAAAATTTTACATTCTTGTTTAGACATGAGAGGATCTTTTTCTATAGCCTTACTACTAGAGTATATAATAATCGTTTGGATATTTGCCATTCTGAAGGGGGAAAAAAGGTGTATTAGTGGTTTCAATTTGCATAAAATAGGTTAGATTGAATTATTTTTGCTGTTCTGGGAATTGAACCCAGGGGCACTCTACCACTGAGCTACATTCTCAGCCCTTTTTATATTTTATTTTGAGATAGATTCTTGCTAAGTTATCTAAGTTGACCTTGAACTTGAATTCCTCATGTCTCAACCTCCTCAGTTGCTGGAATTATAGGTATACACCACTGCACTTGGCTAGACAAGTAGTATTTTAGGGCTTATAATAGCAACAAAAAGCAGTCCTTTGTGGGGCTAGGGTTGTAGCTTAGTGGTAGAGCACATGCCTGGTGCATGTGAGGCACTGGGTTCGATCCTCGATACCACATGAAGATAAATAAATGAAACAAAGGTATGTGTCCATCTACAACTAAAAAAATTTTTAAATAAGTTTAGTATGCTGAGCTTGGTGGCACACACCTGTAATCCCAGTGACTTGGGAGGCTAAGGTAGGAGGCTCGTGAGTTCAAAGCCAGCCTTAGCAACAGCGAGGTGCTAAGCAACTCAGTGAGATTCTGTCTCTAAATAAAATACAAAGTAGGGCTGGGAATGTGGCTTAGTGATTGAGTGCCCCTAAGTTCAGTCCCCGGTATTCCCTCCTCCAAAAAAAAAAAAGTTTAGTAATAAGAAAAAAATAGATTTTATATTTTTACAATTTTGATATTTTGATTTTCCATATTAAAAATTTTTTGCATTTCCCCCAACTTGTACCACCAAAGTTTCTTACAGCTGTATTTAAGCTGAGAAATCCTGAGAGGCTAAATTTTAGGAAAATAGAAAAGTCCCTTGGTTTGGATAGGAAGATCAGGTGGTAAGATCTCAGGGAATGATAAAAAGTAATGTTTTAGTTTGTGAAGCAGAGATGGGGATGAAGTATTTTAGGCAGATACAAAAGAAGATAAAACATGCTTTTTAAACTAAGATGATCTGATTGAAAGACTTTTCTTGAGAAAAATAGTGCTTTTCAACACATACATTCTTTATAGAGCACTTAAAAAAAACTAGTTTTGTGTAGAGAAAAATAAATAAAAAAAATAAAACCTGTGGATATTGCTTAGAAATTTCACAAAGACATTATTCTAATGGTAAATGTGTTTTTGTATTTTTTCCTTCAGAATCTCCTTGGAAAAAGAGCCATGACTATCTGCAATGATACTTCCTGACAAGAATTTGATACAACCAAAGGAAAGACAATTAACAGCTAGTGAACAGAATTTCATACAACCAAGATTTTTCTTGCTTCGAACTCTAGACTTCTGTTGTCCACTTTAAAATCAGAGATAATCTCAGAGGCCAAACAAGGCAAAAGGATACTTTTCTTCTGCATTTTTTTGAAATCAAAGAAACTGCAATGTCTAGGAAACAAAGCCAGAGGGGTAAGATTATATGTGAGCAGAAATTGTTAAAAGAATTGTAGTGGGCTGGGGATATAGCTCAGTGGCGGAGAACTTGCCTAGCATGTGTAAGGACCTGGATTTGATCTCCAGCACCACACACACACACACACATACACACAGAGAAGAAAGTAGTTGAAGAGCAGTGATATCCATTTATATGTATGTATTTGAAAACTATTCTTTTAATAATGCATTTCAAATGATTTTGTAAATTATTTGTGGATATTAGGTTATAGTAGTTTTGTGTATTACTAGTCTGGTTATTAATTTGTGTAGCAATTGCTTTTCTGTTCGTACACACTTAGCAAATTGTAATAAACTTTCAGGAAAGCCAAATGCAACCTGATGGTGCGTATTTGGAGAGTGAACATATGTTAGGGAGATATGGTAAGAGATGACTTCCTGCAGGATGTTCTGTATCCCTGGAGAAAAGAAATGGAATAAGAATAAATGCTTCCAGTTTTTGTTTCTTTCTTTAGTTTCCTTCCCAGATTTGTCACTGTAGCTTCTTATCTAAAGTAAAATAAAAGGTCCAAAGAGTCAGGAAGTGTCAAAAGTAGTTATAATGAGGAGGACAGCAAAGCCTCTGTAAAATGTTTTTCAAATTTCCTAGAGTAGCTGCAAAAATTTAAAAGGACAAATTTAGCAATAGTATTACATCTATTGTACATAAATAGAATAAATTCATGAAAAGGATGACCATAGGTATCCTGGCCTTTCCTCCCTTAATTAATTAATTAATTATTAATTATTGACACTGAACCCAGGAGTACTTAACCACTGAACTACATCCCCAATCCTTTTTATTTTTCATTTTGAGACAGGATCTCACTGAGTTGCTAAGGCTGGCCTTGAACTTGTGGTCTTCCTACCTCAGCCTCCTGCATTGGAATTTTTAATTTAAACTTAATGTTTATTTATTTATGTCATTTTATTTTATTTTTAAAATTTATTTATTTATTTTACAGTAGAATGCAATTTGACATATAGTACATAAATGGAGCACAATTTCTCATTCCTCTGGCTATACATGGTTCAGAGTCAGACTTGAGTGAAATGAAATCTTAAGAGTACTTTTTTTTTTTTTAATTTTTTTTAGTTGTAGATGGGCACAATGTCTTTATTTTATTGCTTTATATGTGGTGCCCAGGATTGAACCCAGGGCCTCACACATGCGAGGCAAGCGCTCTACCACTGAGCTACAATCCCAGCCCCTTAAGAGTACTTTTGATTTGTATTTCTCTAATTACTAGAGATGACTAACATTTTTTCATATGTTTGTTAATCAATTATACTTCTTCTTCTGTAAAGTGTTTGTTCAGTTCCTTAGCCCATTTATTGATTGAGTTATTTGGTTTTTTTGGTAGTGTTTTTTGAGTTCTTTATATATCCTGTAGATTAGTGTTCTGTCTGAGGTGCTTGTGGTAAAGATTTTTTCCTTTTCTGTAGGCTTTTTCATCACAGTATTGATTATTTCCTTTGCTGAGAAGAAGCTTTTTAGTTTGAATCCATCCTGTTTATTGATTCTTGATTTTACATCTTATGCTTTAGGAATCTTGTTCAGGAAGTCAGGTCCTAAGCCAATACGCTGAAGATTTGGGCCTACTTTTTCTTCTATTAGGCTCAGGGTCTCTGTTCTAGTGTCTAGGTCTTTGATCCACTTTGAGTTAATTTTTGTGCAGGGTGAGAAATAGAGGTTTAGTTTCATTCTGCTACATTTGGATTTCCAGTCTTCCCAGCACCATTTGTTGAATAGGCTATCTGTTCTCCAATGTATGTTTTTGGCGCCTTTGTCTGGTATGAGGTAGCTATATTTATGTGGATTTGTCTCTGTGTCTTCTATTTTGTACCATTGGTTTACATGTCTATTTTAGTTTCAATACAATGCTTTTTTTTGTTACTATTGCTCTGTAATATAGTTTAAGATCTGTTATTGTGATGCCTACTGCTTCACTCTTCTTGCTAAGGACTGTCTCGACTATTCTGGGTCTCTTATTTTTCCAAATGAATTTCATAATTACTTTTTCTAGTTCTATGAAGAGTATCATTGGAATTTTTATAGGAATTGCATTAAATCTGTATAACAGTTTTGGTAGTATGGCCATTTTGACAGTATTAATTCTGCCTATCCAAGAGCATGGGAGATCTTTCCATCTTCTAAGATCTTCTTCAATTTCTTTCTTTAGTGTTCTATAGTTTTTATTGTAGAGATCTTTTACCCTTTTTGTTAGATTGATTCCCAAATATTTTTATTTTTTTGAGGCTATTGTGAGTGGAGTGGAATTTCTAATTTCTCTTGTAGTGGATTCATTGCTTATGTATAGAAATACATTTGATTTATGGGTATTGATTTTATATCCTGCTACTTTGCTGACTTCATTTATGAGTTCTAGAAGTTTTTCTGGTGGAATATTTGGATCTTCTAAATATAGAATCATGTCATCAGCACATAGTGATAATTTGAGTTCTTCTTTTCCTATCCCTGTTCCTGTACTTTCTTTCATCTGTCTGATTGCTCTAGCTAGAGTTTCAAGGACTATGTTGAATAGAAGCAGTGAAAGAGAACATCCCTGTCTTGTTCCAGTTTTTAAAGGGAATGCTTTCAATTTTTCTCCATTTAGAATGATATTGGCCTTGGGCCTAGCATAGACAGCTTTTACAATGTTGAGGTGTGTTCATACTATCCCTAGTTTTTCTAGTGTTTTGAACATGAAGAGGTGCTATGTTTTGTCAAATGCTTTCAGCATCTATTGAGATAATCATAATTCTTGTCTTTAAGTCTATTGATGTGATGAATTGTGTTTATTGTTTTCCATATGTTGAACCAACCTTGCATACCTGGGATGAACTGCCCTTGATCATGGTGCACTATCTTTTCAATATGTTTTTGTATGTGATTTGCCAGAATTTTATCAAGAATTTATGCGTCTATGTACATCAGGGATATTGGTCTGAAGTTTTCTTTCTTTGATGTGTCTTTGTCTGGTTTTGGAATCCGGGTGATACTCACCTCGTAGAATGAGTTTGGTAGGGTTCCCTCCTTTTCTATTTCATGGAATAATTAGAGGAGTATTGGTATTAATTCTTCTTTGAAGGTCTTGTAGAACTCAGCTGAGAATCCATCTGGTCCTGGGCTTTTCTTTGTTGGTAAGCTTTTGATGGCATCTTCTATTTCCTTGCTTGAAATTGATCTGTTTAAGTTGTATATGTGCTCCTGTTTCAGTGGGCAGATCATATGCCTCTAGAAATTTGTCGGTATCTTCAGGATTTTCTCTTTTATTGGAGTATAAATTTTCAAAATAGTTTCTAATTATCTTATGTATTTTAGTGTTTGCCATGGTATTTCCTTTTTCATCTCAAACTTTAGTAATTTGAGTTTCTCCTTTTCATTAGGGTGGCTAAGAGTTTATCAATTTTCTTTATTTTTTCAAAGAACCAGGTTTTTGTTTTGTCAATTTTTTCAGTTATTTCTTTTGTTTCAATTTTATTGATTTCAGCTCTGATTTTAATTATTTCCTGTCTTCTACTACTTTTTTTAAATATATTTTTTAGTTGTAGATGGACACAATATCTTTATTTTATTTATTTTTATGTGGTGCTGAGGATTGAACCTAGTGCCTCATGCATGTGAGGCAAGCACTCTACCACTGAGCCACAATCCCAACCCCACCTTTTGCTACTTTTGGCGTTGATTTGTTCTTTTTCTAGAGCTTTGAGATGTAATGTCATTTCATTTATTTGTTGACTTTTTCTTCTTTTAATGAATGAGCTCGATGCAATGAATTTTCCTTTTAACACAGCCTTCATAGTGTCCCAGAGATTTTGATGTTTATCAGAGTTCTCATTTACCTCTCAGAATTTTTTTTTTATCTTCTCCCTGATATCTTGTTATCTGTGTGTCATTCAACAAGGTATTGCTTAGTCTCTAGGTGTTGGAGTAGCTTCTATTTTTTGTTTTATCATTGATTTCTAATTTTATTCCATTATGATCTGATAGAATGCAGGGTAGTATCTCTATTTTTTTGTATTTGCTAAGACTTGCTTTGTGGTGTAACATGTGGTCTATTTTAGAGAAATATCCATGTCCTGCTGAGAAAAATCTGTATTCACTTGTTGATGGATGAAATATTCTCTATATGTCTGTTAATTCTAAATTATTGATTATTATTGAGTTCTATGGTTTCTTTTTTCTATTTTCTTTTTTTTTAACCTTTATTTAATTTATTTATATGCAGTGCTGAGAATTGAACCCAGTGCCTCACACATGCTAGGCAAGTGCTGTACCACTAAACTACAACCCTAGCACCAGTCTATGGCTTCTTTGTTTAGTTTTTGTTAGGAAGATCTGTCCAGTGATGAGAGAGCTGTGTTAAAGTTACTCAGTATTATTATTGTGTTGTTTGATTTGATTCTTGAAATTGAGGAGGGTTTGTTTGATATACATGGATGCTCCATTGTTTGGGGCATAGATATTTATGATTGTTATGTCTTGTTGATGTATGATTCCCTTAAGCAGTATGAAATGACCTTCTTTGTCCCTTCTATGTTTGGTTTGAAGTACACTTTATCTGATGGGGATAGAGACCTCTGCTTGTTTACATGGTCCATGTGAGTCGTATATTGTTTCCCATCCTTTCACCTTCATTCTATGGATGTCCTTCCCTATGAATCTCTTGAAGACAGCATATTGTTGGGACTTTATTTTTTTTTTTAAACTCCAATCTGCCAGTCTATGTCTTTTACTTGATGAGTTTAGGCTATTAACATTCAGGGTTATTGAAATATGGTTTGTATTACCGGTCATTTTGGTTTGTTTGTTTAGTTAGTTTTAGCTTGACTTGATTTCTCCTTTGATTGGCTTTTCCTCTTTTTTTAAAAATACTTTATTAGTTGTTGATATTTATTTATTTATATATAGTGCTGAGTATTGAGTCCAGTGCCTCACACATGCTAGGCAAGTGCTCTACCACTAAGCCACAATCCTAGTCCTGGCTTTTCCTTTAATGTAGTTCCTCCCTTTGGCAATTTTCATTGTTGTTGTTTTTCATTTCCTCCTCATGGAATATTTTGCCAAGAATGTTCTGTAGCGTAGACTTTCTTGTAAATTCTTTTAACTTTTGTTTTTCATGGAAGGTTTTTATTTCATCATCAAGTCTGAAGCTCAGGTTTGCTGGATATAAGATTCTTGGTTGGCATCCATTTTCTTTCAGAGCTTAGTATATGTTGTTCCAGCATCTCCTGGCTTTGAGGATCTGAGTTGAGAAATCTGCTGAGATTTGAATTGGTTTCCCCCTATATGTAATCTGAAACTTTTTTCTTGTGGCTTTTAAAATTCTATCCTTATTGAGCATGCTAGGCATTTTCATTATAGTGTGCCTTGGTGCGGATCTGTTGTAGTTTTATACATTTGGTGTCCTGTAAACCTCTTGTATTTGATTTTCCAATTCATTCTTCATGTTTTGGAAATTTTCTGATACTATTTTTTTTTTTAAACATTTATTTTTTAGTTGTAGGCAGACAGAATATCTTTATTTTATTTTTATGTGGTGCTGAGGATCGAACCCAGTGCCTCACGCATGCCAGGCGAGCACGCTACCACTGTGCCACAACCCAGCCCCTTCTGATACTATTTTATTGAAGCGATTGTGCATTCCTTTGGTTTGTATCTCTGTGCCTTCCTCTGTCCCCAAAAGGTTTGGTCTTTTGATGTTTTCCCATAGTTCTTGGATGTTCTTTTCATGGTTGCCTATCATCTTCATTGTGTGGTCAACTTTATTTTCAAGATTATATATTTTGTCTTCATTGTTCTGTCTTCCAAGTGATCTAGTCTGTTGGTAATGCTTTCTGTTGAATTCTTTGTTTGGTTTATTGTTTCCTTAATTTCTTTTTTTTTTTTTTTTTAACATTTTTTAGTTGTCATTAAACTTTTATTTTATTTATTTATATGTGGTGCGGAGAATCGAACCCAGTGCCTCGCACATGCTAGGCAAGTGCTCTACCACTGAGCCACAATCCCAGCCCCTTGTTTCCTTAATTTCAAGGATTTGTTTGGTGATTTTTTTTTAGAGTATCTCTTTCTTGAAGTAATCTTTTGCTACCAGTATTTGCTTTCATATCTCTTTGTTGGATTGATCAATTGTTGCCTGTAATTGCTCTCTCATATTATTCTGTGCTTCAAAGATCATTTTAATTATGTATATTCTGAGCTCCTTCTCTGACATTTCATCTACTGTCCTGTCAGTGGATTCTATTATTGTAGCATCTTGGCTTGTTTGGGGCATTTTCTTCCCTTGTTTTTTCATGTTGTTCATGTGTCTTCCTCTCTAGCAGTACAGATCTGAGGTATTACAGTTTCTACGCTATAATCTTGTAGTGTCCCTGCAAGTTACTAATACCTCACCTCTGGTGTAACCAAGCCTACAGGGACCTTGGTGATGGTCTTCCCAGTCCTGACTGTTATCTCGATGGTAGCAGGGTGGGACAGCCACGTGGCGGTAGATGGGGGCTGCAGTGAAGGCGGTCTCCTCCTCTGCGTGTGCGGCCTGGGTCTAAAGTTAATGTTCTTTATTGTGGGTTTTTTTGTTGTTGTTGTTTGCTGGTGTGGTGGTTGTTCTGAGGGTTGAACCCAGAGGCTCTTACCTCTAGGCTACATCCCCAGCCCTTTTTGTTTTGAGACATGATCTAGCTAAGTTGCTTAGAACCTCACTAAATTGCTGAGGCTGGCCTCAAACTTGCCATCCTTGTACCTCAGCCTGCTGAGTCACTGGGATTAAAGGTATGCACCACTACACCAGGCTCAGTGTTTTTTAATTCAAAACAAAACTCCATAAATCCAGGTCTCACATGTTAATTATGAAGGAAATTCATCTTGACTTGGCAATTCAGAAACCTCATTATAAGAAAATAATATACAATGCTGGGCACAGTGGTGCACTCTTCCCAGCAGCTTAGGAGGCTGAGGCGGGAGGATTGCAAGTTCAAAGCCAGCCTCAGCAACTTTGCAAGGCCTTGAGCAATTTGAGGAGACCCTGTCCCCCCCCTCCCCCCCAAGAAAAAAAAAAAAGAATTGGCTGCAGATGTGGCTCAATGATTAAGCACTCCTGTGTTCAATCCCTGGTACCAAGAAAAAAAATAATGTAAATAATGTATTAGAATTGCTTATAATTTTAAAAGCCTTAGTTTCATTATATAGTAAATCTTTTTTTTTTTTTGGTACCAGAGATTGAACTCAGTGGCACTCAACTACTAAGCTACATCCCCAGTCCTATTTTTTGTATTTTACTGAGAGACAAGGTCTCACTTAGTTGCCAAGTGCCTTGCCATTGCTGAGGCTGGCTTTGAACACACGATTCTCCTGTCTCAGCCTCCTGAGCCACTGGCATTACAGGTGTGTACCACTGTGCTGGCATTATATAGTAAAAAAATTTTTTTTTTTTGGTACTACAGATTGAACTCAGAGGCACTCAACCACTGAGCCACATCCCCAGCCCTATTTTGTGTTTTATATAGAGACAGGGTCTCACTGAGTTGCTTAGCACCTCGCCATTGCTGAGGATATAGTAAATCTTTATACAGAAAATCTGAGCTCAAAGGAAGGCTGGGCGTCGTGGCACACATGTAATCCTAGTGGCTTGGGAGTCTGAAGTAGGAGGATCATGAGTTCACAGCCAGCCTCAGCAACTTAATGAGCCCAAAAGCAACTCAGTGAGACCCTGTCAACAATGCCTAGCCTAGCCATTGCTGAGGCTGGGCTGGCTTTGAACTCACAATTCTCCTGTCTCAGCCTCCCAAAGTTCTGGGATTTATAGGCATGTGCCACCACAACCAGCTTTGTTTGTTTATTTTTATGCAGTGCTAAGGATGGAACCTAAGGCCTCACATGCTAAGCAAGCACTCTGCCACTGAGCTACAGCCCCAGCCCAGAAAAAATTTTTTATAATCCAAGTTTATTTCTTTTTAGTCAGCATGATTCAGTTTGGTGTTTTTTTTTTTTTCTCAGTTTTGCTTGAAATGTTAAACATCTGTTTTCATCCTGTAAATAAGAAGTATTATAATAAAATAAGATTCTGGATTTGAAAATCAAATAACTTCATGTAAAAAGTTTACATTTGTTTTTTCCTTAAAACTTAACCTTCATAGATTACCTTTGAAAAACTAGAGTATTGGGGCTGGGGTTGTGGCTCATTGGTAGAGCATTTGCCTTGCATGCATAAGGCACTGGGTTCAATCCTTAGCACCACATAAAAATAAATAAATAAAATAAAGATATTTTTTAAAAAATAGAGTTTTTACTCCATGTCTGTGTTTTACCAGAACTGTGAAAAAGTATCATTGCTTTTTGTAACTGGTATCTGCTTTAAAATGAATTTACATTTTAAATTACATATAGACATTAGTGCTTAACCAGTTTTGGTTGAACTTAGCCTAGATTTATATTTAGTTAGAAACAACGGGCTGAGGCTGTAGCTCAGTGGTAAGACTGCTTGCCTAGTGTGCGTGAGGCACTGGTTTCAATCCTCAGCACCACATAAATATAAAAACAAATAAAATAAAAGTATAAAAATACAATAACATTTTTAAAAACATTTTTTAAAAAAGAAACAACATAAAGCTAATCTGTTAGGACTTTCTCTGAAGCAAATCTATACATACAATTGATTTGCATAACATTATGAATTTAAAAGTACAAAGTGTAAAAATTTATCTCAGTTGAAATTTTCATTGCTTTGGGTTTTATTGGTCCAAATTATAATTATTCTATAATTTAATTATACAGTACTATATTAAAGGTATATGCTAGTTGTTCTCTGGCAGCATCTCATTTACAGCCTCATCTTGTAATTTTTGTCTTTATTCAACCACAGACATGTTTCCATGTTATTCTTTTGTCAGTGATACTTGTAAATTCTTTTTTTTTTTAATATTTTTTTAGCTGTAGAGGGACACAATATCTTTATTTATTTATTTATTTATTTTTATGTGGTGCTGAGGATTGAACCCAGTGCCTCATATATGCAAGGCAAGTGCTCTACCACTGAGCTATCATCCCAGCCCATAAATTCTTTATTTCATGAAATATTTAGTGAGTTACACTTGGCCTAAGTCAGTTTCAGTTACAACTGTTTATTGCTGGAAGTCTTTCAGCCAACACCAGATTAGTAGTTCTTAGTGTCTGGTCCATGCACTAATGCTTTCTGTAAAATGGAAAAATCCATATGGAAATGAAAACTGTTTAGAAACACTTCTAGCAAGGCATGGTGGCACACACCTGCTATCTTAGCAACTCGGTAGGCTGAGGCAGGAGGATCGCAAGTTCAAAGCCAGCCTTAGCAAAAGCAAGGTGCTAAGCAACTCAGACCCTGTTTATAAACAAAATACAAAATAGGGCTGGGGATATGGTTCAGTGGTTGAGTAGTGTCCCCTACCCCAGTTCAATCCTTGGTACAAAAAAAGGGGAGGAGACTGGGAATATAACTCAGTGGTAAAGTACCCCTTGGTTTAATCCACAGTACCTCAAAAGGAAAAAAAGGAAAATATTGCAGAATTTGCCTGTATACAGTTGCATTATTTTTAGTAAATTTTTTTGGTTGTGCAACCATCAAAGCAATCTTTTTTTTCCAGTGCTAGAGATCAAATTCAGGACCTTTTGCTTGCTAGGTATATACTCTGCCACTGAGCTATATCCCCAGCCCTACTATAATCCTATTTTAAAATAGTTTCTTCATACCCCTTAAGTTTTTTCTTCAGCTATTTGTGACTAATTCCTGTTCCCTACTCCAACTCCAGGCAAACACTGATCTTTTTGTCTCTTTAGTTTTGTCTTTCCTAGAAATTTCATATCCTCAGATTAATACAATATAGTTTCAGAAATTTTTTTTTAGTTGTAGATGGACACAACACCTTCATTTTACTTTTTTATTTATTTATTTTGCTGAGGATTGAACCCAGTGCCTCACACATACTAGGCAAGCACTGTGCCACTGAGCTACAACCCCGGCCCCACAATATAGTTTTTATGTCTGGCTTCTTTCATTTAGTATGATGTTTTTGAGGTTCCTGACACATTAATGAATGTGTCAGTAGTTTGCTTCTTTTTACTACCAAGTAGTAGTATGGTTATATCACATTTTGTTTATCCATTTACCAGTTGCTATTCATTTGGATTTGTTATCAGTTTGGGCTCACAATAATTATAAATTATGTGTAGTTATTTACAAGTCATGTAGACATATGATTGCATTTTGCTCACTGACATACCTAGGAGTGGAATTGTTTTAACTCTTTTTCTTTAAATATTTTTTTAGTTGTAGATGGACACAATATCTTTATTTATTTCTTTTTATGTAGTGCTAAGGATTGAACCCAGGGCCTCACTCATGTGAGGCAAGCGCTCTACCACTGAGCTACAGTCCCAGTTCCTGTTTAACTTTCTTTCTTTTTTTTTTTTTTGGTACTGGGGATTGAACTCAGGGGCACTCGACCACTGAGCCACATCCCCAGCCCTATTTTGTGTTTTATGTAGAGACAGGGTCTCACTGAGTTGCTTAGCGCCTCGCCATTGCTGAGGCTGGCTTTGAACTCGCGATTCTCCTGTCTCAGCCTCCCTAAGTGCTGGGATTACAGGCTTGAG
>CM053403.1:60750706-60768073 GCA_028644305.1 Xerus rutilus | reverse complement strand
GTTTAACTTTCTAATAATCTGCCAAACTGTTTTCCAATGTGGCTGTGCCATTTTACAATCTCACCAGCAGTTTCAGATTTTCCCTGTTGGTCTTTTTTTTGCCCCTAGTACTGGGGATGGAACCTAGGAGCACTCTATCACAAAGCTGCACCCCCAGCCCTTTTTATTTTTCATTTTAAGACGAGTCTTGCTGAACTGTTGAGGCTATCCTTGAACTTGTGATCATCCTCCTGAGTTTCTGGGATTACAGGTGTACACCATTGCATCTGATCAGGTATTGTGTATTCAGTTAGAATTTTTTAAATTCTTTTTATTATTTATGTGTTGAGGTTACTTCAAAATATTTTTGATTAATTAACTAGTAAGGTATATGAATAAGTAGGCCATTTAAGATCTAAACACTTTCCCACTGTTGCCCCTGTTTAACTCAGTACTGTGCAGACTGTGGTGAAGAACTGTTGAGTATTTGTTACATCATTATAATCATATTTTTCTTGAACTCTTTGAAATAATTTTTAAAAATTTATTTGAAGTAATTTTATTTCTAAAATTACTTTAGGTGTATGTCTAGCTTTTCTTGGCTCTCTCATTTCCAGAATTTTCTTGTTAATTTCCTACTTGTTTACCATGTACCCAATATTTTTAGTTGTAGATGGACGTGATGCCTTGATTTTATTTATTTATTTTTATGTGGTGCTGAGGACCGAACCCAGTGCTTCACATGTGCAAGGCGAGCACTCTACTACTGAGCCACAACTCCAGCCCTTATTTAATTCCTTGAACATATTTATATTAGTTGTTTTGAAGCCCTTGTTATGTCTGCCAGCTGAGCCCTCTCGGTTTCTGTTGACTTGTGTTGAGGTACTTTCCTAAGCATGTTTTTCTCTCCCTTGCTTCCTTTCTGTGAACAGGTTAGATAATATATTATATTGCTGCCCATTTATTGGGACTTAAATTGCAGAATCTTCCTCCCTCATATTGTACAGCCACTAATACATCTGTGTTTTTAAAATTTTAATTTTTATTTTTAACTGTGGCTTTTTAGGGCTGGCCTCTGTGTCAGTGATGCTTAGTGGTTGCAAATTACTTGGATACAGGTTATGCTCAAGACATCTCCTGCCCTTGAGACTTTCATCCTTGATGCATGGATGGGCTGGATGGTACTTTTTTGGGATGGGAGGATTGAACCTGGGCTGCTTTACCACTGAGCTGCATCCCCAGCCCTTTTAATTTTTTTTATTTTGAAACAGGGTCTTGCTTAGTTGCCTAGGGCCTTACTAAGTTGCTGAGGCCGGCCTTGAAGTTGCAATCCTCCTGCCTCAGCCTCGTCACCTGGATTATAGGGTCGCACCACAGTGCCCTGTCATGGAGTGTAGTACATTCTAAACTGAGACAAGTTCTCAAGTCTGCTTTGACTTTCACTTTCTACTAGCTTCCCTTAGGTGTCTCCTTTGCATGTCTATTGTTTTCCATTTAGCTAGCAGTGTGTAAAGTTTGTCTAGCTTTTCCTGGCTCTCTCATTTCCAGAATTTTCTTGTTAATTTCCTACTTGTTTACCATGTACCCAATGAAGACCCCAGCTTCAGCCAGGCGTGGTGGCTCAAGCCTGTAATCCCAGCATTTAGGGAGGCTGAGACAGGAGAATCACGAGTTCAAAGCCAGCCTCAGCAATGGCGAGGCACTGAGCAACTCAGTGAGACCCTGTCTCTACATAAAACACAAAATAGGGCTGGGGATGTGGCTCAGTGGTTGAGTACCCCTGAGTTCAATCCCTGGTACCAAAAAAAAAAGACCCCAGCTTCACACTAGCAAAGCTTTAAGTTTTTATGTTCACTTCCAGTTGAGTTCTCCACTTGAGCTGACAGAGCTATGTATGGACTTTCAAGACCTTTTCAAATTGAGATAGCTCTCTTTGGCAGTAAAAGCTTCTGATTTTCATGACTAGCTTAGCCCTGTTTAAGCTATAAATTTTTAAAAAATATTTTTTTAGTTGTAGATGGACACGATATCTTTATTTATTTTTTTAGATATCTTTATTTATTTTTTTAATGTGGTGCTGAAGATTGAACCCAATGCCTCATGCATGTGAAGCAAGTGCTCTACCACTGCCCTACAATCTCAGCCCTAATATAATTTTTGAGGGAACTGGAGACAGGGAACTGGGAGTTCCTTCCCTGTAGGCAAAAAGGACACAGAACTTTGCTTTTATTACCTAAAGCTCTAGCAGTTTCTCAATAATTCATTGTCTGCCTTTGGATGTGTAGGACTCTAAAAGGTTGCTTTGACAGTTTTATTCAGTTTTACACTTTTGTTTTAAGGTGAGGATTCTGAATCTAAATTCTTTGCCTCGATCCTCAAACCCAGGTTTATTTTATTAAAGCATTAGTCCTCAAAGGATTAGTAGTTAAAACAACAAAATAATAGCTAGTTCTTCAGTGTAGATTGTCTGAATAGCATTTAACTAGTGGCAATAGTAAGCATATTTTTAGATCCTAAATTGTCCTACTTGTCCATGTATCTTACTAGTTAATTAGGTAAAAAATTCTGAACCCCACTGACGAATGTACTAGAGACATTCCATATGCAAAAGAAAGATGACCTGCATGGAGGTGCAGGAAGCTCTGAACAACAATGAAAACCACAAAATCAGTCACAAAAAGACAAATACTCTGTGATTCTATGTATTTGAGATATCTTAGAGTGGTCAATACATAGGACTAGAAAGTAGATCGATGGGGCTTAAGGAGGGAATGGAAATTGTTTAACAAATATAGTTTTGCAAGATGAAGAGTATACAACAGTGTGAATATACTTAATGTTCCTGAATTGTATATTTAGAATTCCTGAACTCTATACTTAGAATGATTAACATGGTAAATTTTATGCTTTGTGTTTTTGTGTGTGTGTTTGTTTCTTTGCTTGCTTGTTTTTTGCAGTACTAGGAATGGGAAACAGGGACTTGGTCAGGCTAGGCATGCACTCTGCCACTGAGCTGAATTCCTAACCATTGTGTTTTTCACATTAAAATTTTTTTAAACAAATGAGTGATTAATAATGTAGAACTATTGTATTAATGTCAGCCAAAATAGAATTTAAGGTTAAAAAGTTTGATCAGGGATAAAAGAGGGTCACTTCACATGAAAAAATGTTTAACAGGAAGATTAAAAATTCTAAGCCAGGTGTGGTGGCACATGCCTTAATCCCAGTGATTTGTGAGGCTGAGGCAGGATGGTAGGTTCAAGGTCAGACTCAACAATTAAGTGAGACCCTCAGCAACTTAGTGAGACCCTGTCTCAAAATAAAAAAAAATAAAAAGAACCGGGGATATAACTCAGTGGGTTCAGTCCCCAGTACGAAAAAGAAAAATAAAGTTCTAACACCACATTAGAGCAAAAATTGACAAAACTCAAAGAAATACACAATGGCTGGGATTATAGCTCAGCGGTAGAGCACTTGCTTCACATGCGTGAGGCCCTGGGTTCAATCCTCAGCACCACATACAAAGCAATAAAATAAAGACATTGTGTCCATCTACAACTAAAAAAATATTAAAAAAAGATAAGGATATGCAAGGTTTGTTATGATTAGCAAATGTGACCTAAATGACATATTTAGGACATTTTTACTTAACAACTGATAGAAAGAAATAAACTCACTTTATATCTTAATTATTTTTCAAGTGTATCTGGAATATTTTTAAAAATTAACCACATTCTGGGTCATAAAACAAATTGGTACAGTTTTCAAAGGATTAAAATCATACCAGTTAGCTAACTGCAGAACACTTAAGCTCATTATCTAAAAGATAATTAGAAAGATAATTAGACATGTTTATTTATTAAGAAATATACTTTGGGGATACAGAAAAAGAAAGAATGAGTCCTGAAACAGAAGTGCCCTTACTGGGTGTCGTAGCCCATGCCTGTAATTCTCGACTACTCAGGAGGCTGAAGCAGGAGGAGCACAAGTTCTAGGTCAGTCTGGGAAATTTAGGAAGACCCTATGTCAAAATAAAAAAAATAAGCTGGGGGCAGTGGTGCATACCTGTAATTCCAGGGACTAGGGAGATTAAGGCATGAGGATTGCCAAGTTCAAGGGCAGCCTCAGCAACTTAGGGGGCCCCCCAAAGAACTGAGTGAGACCCTGTCTCAAATTTCAAAAACAAAACAGCAACAAAAAACACCAAAGAACATTATCAAAGATCTAAGAATTTGCTTTATTAGCTGTATGTGATATCAATAGTTATTGTAAAGCTACAGTAACTAAGACAATGTAATACTGGCATAAGGTAGAAATACAGTAAATGAAACAGATTCCAGGAACAGATCTATTCATATATGGAGATTTTATTTACCTAAAAGGCAGCACTGTAGAATAGTAAGCAAAAGATGATCTTTTGGGAACCTATCTCAAAATAAAAAATAAAAAGGACTGGGAATGTAGCTTAGTGATAGAGTACCCCTGGGTTCAATTCCCAGTATTTAAAAAAAAAAAAAAAGACTTGTTTCTTACTTTTTATCTCATACATAGGAATCAATTCCAAGATTTAGATCATAGATCTAAATATGGAAGGCAAATGCATAAATAAGAAAGGCAAAGTAATAAGACCTATAAATATAGAGTGTCTTCAGGACCTCAGAGTAGGGAGTATTTTTATTTGTTTCACATTTTGTTCCTCAGTAACATTCTTTTTTTTTTTTTTTTTGTGGTACTGGGGATTGAACCAGGGACACTGTCATTGAGCCACATTCCAGCACCACCACCCCCTTTTAAATTTTGAGAACAGGGTCTTACTAAGTTGCTGAGGTTGACCTTAAACTTACCATCCTTCCCCCTTGGCCTCCTCAGTCACTGGAATTTAAGGCATGAACCACCACACCCAGTGTTAACATTCATTTTTTAAAAAAATTTGTAATTGAAAATTTTAAGATAAGATAAAAAGAAGAATATGCTGGGGCAGTGGCACATGCCTGAAATCCCAGCAGCTCAGGAGGCTGAGTCAGGAGGATTGAGAGTTCAACGGAAGCCTAAGCAAATGCATGGCATTAAACAACTCAGTGAGACCCTGTCTCTAAAATAAAATACAAAATAGAGCTGGGGATATGGTTCAGTGGCCAAGTGCCCCTGAGTTTAATCTCCAGTACCTGCTCCCCTCCCCTCCAACAAAAAGAAGAAGAAGAAGAATATGAATATGATGAACTCCCATATACCCCTAACTCGGGTCACAAAACTAAACTTTTTTGTCTGTGCTTCCTCCCAGTGGTTTAAATTGAAGGAAGTTTCTGACATTATCTCCAGGCAAGATTTATTTATTTAGTGATTGATTGACTGCAGTACTGGGGATTAAATCCAGGGCCACTCTACCATTGAGCTACTACATTACCAGCACCTTTTCAAGTTTTATTTTGAGACAAGGTCTTGCTAAATTGCAAACTTCAAACTTGTGATCCTTCACTGTGCCTCACTGGGGAAAATTTTTGAAATAAGATATAAAAACTACTAATCATAAAAGAGAGGAAAAGAATTAATGTCAGATCTGGGCATGATGGTTTGTGACTATAATTTCAGCAACTCAGGAGGATTGCCAAGTTCAGGGCTAGCCTGGGCAATCAGCAAGACCCTTGATTTTCAAAATAAAGGACGGGGGAGCTGAGTGTGTGGCTTTAGGGGGAAGGGGCCTTTGGATTCCAGTACTACAAAAAATAATGAATTTTTAAAAAATAATGCCAGGATATTATTACATTGAAATTAAAAACTGTTTATCAAAAGGCACGATTAAAGAGTGAAAAAGGGAGTTACAGAATGAGAGAAGAAACTTGTATGATGTTACAGAACAACTACAAATCAATGAGAAAAAGACAATTCCCCCTTTAAAAACTGGGCAAAAGTCAGTTATGTCAGGAACAAGCATCCAGATGGCTAATAACATGTGTAAAGGTGCTCATTCTCTTCAGAAATGACTGAAATCGAGACTATTATGAGATACTACTACTCTCAGAGAGTAATGGCTAAAATTAAAAAGATTAACAATACCAAGATTATGTGGAGCAACAGAAACTTCTGAAACACTGCTCGTGAGTATCTACATTGGTATAACTTCTTTGAAAAACATCAAAGATGTCAAACATCTTTGTTTGACATCGTGCAGTAAAGTTAAAGATATGCACATGATATGACTTAGTTCTACTTCTTTTTCTTTGTACTTATGATTGAACTCGGGGGTACTCAACCACAGAGCCACATCCCCAGCCCTATTTTGTGTTTTACGTAGAGACAGGGTCTCACTGAGTTGCTTAGCGCCTTGCCATTGCTGAGGCTGGCTTTGAACTCAGGATTCTCCTGTCTCAGCCTCTCAAAGTTCTGGGATTACAGGCATGTGCCACTGCGCTAAGCTAGTTCTGTTCTTTTATATATTCAACAAATTTATTTCCAGGTATACCAGAACACTTTTACAAGAATATTCAAAATAGCATTTTTTTTTTTTTGGCCCCAAACTAGAAGCAACCCAATTGTCTGTCACTAGCAGAATAGATAGATAAATAATGGCATAATCATACAATGAAATATTCAGCAATGAAAATGAACAAACCACATTAACCTGCAAGAACCAACAAATACAATGTTGGGAAAATAAGCCATACACCAAAAATGAAATGAATACAAAATTATTTGTTTTATAGATAAAGGTAAAACTAAATTGTAACATTTAGAGATAGGTGCTTAGGTGGTGTCTAATATAAAGAAAGGAAATGAAAGTCTGGAGAATGGTTACCTTTGGCATTAGGAGGAGGTGATGATTGAGAAAGGGGACAAAAGATTTCAGGGATGCTAGCAGTGTTTTAGTTCTTGAACTGATTAGTAGTATTTGGATGTTTGTTTAGTGATAAATTGTCAACTGCATGCATGTTAGGCAAGCACTGTACTACTGAGCTACATCCCTAGCTCTCAGCCTCCCAACCTTTTTAAAAAATTTTATTTTGAGCTAAGTCTGGCTGAATTGCCCATGCTATTGTTGAACATGTGATTCTCCTGCTTCAGCCTTTTCAGTAACTAAGGTTGTAGGTGTGTGCCATTGTATTCAGTTGGGCTATATTTTATAACATTTATTTAGTGAACATTCATCAGGGCAGAATGGGTTTAAACAAGTGTCTTTTCTTAAATAATGTGTGTCTTTTACCTTCACAATTGTAGCACTTAAAGCTGTAATAATTGTAATAACTATTTGGATACAAAAATATTTAAAACTGAGGGAGATTATTGATCCATAAATCAGTTTAAGAAAGAAAAAGCTAGCCAGGCGCGGTGGCGCAAGCCTGTAATCCCAGCACTTAGGAAGGCTGAGACAGGAGAATCGCAAGTTCAAAGCCAGACTCAGCAACAGTGAGGCACTAAGCAACTCAGTGAGACCCTGTCTCTACATAAAACACAAAATAGAGCTGGGGATGCGGCTCAGTGGTCGAGTGTCCCAGAGTTCAATCCCCAGTACCAAAAAGAAAAGAAAAGAAAAGAAAAAGCTCACAGATTTAATTCTCATTTGCTTAAAGGTTAATGATTAAAGAGTGACAAATTTTTTCAATGCTGTTTGTATTTTTCTGAGAAAGGTTATTATTTTGTTGGAGCAAAATATATTATTAGGATTGACCTATTCATTTCTGTGCTTCAAAGCAAAGGATATAGAGTGCGTAGAGAAGGGGAAATAGTCAATGTTTTGTAGGATACTAGTTCCTAAAGGCTTCAATATTTTGACTTAGAGAATTAAATTTCTGGTCTGTGGGTGTAGCTCTATGGGAGGTTAGCATGGGTTCCTTCCTCTGTAATGGAGAATCAGATTTCTTTCCTGGTATAGCTGGTAGAATTCTCAAGAATCTAAAGGACAGTGAGAAGTAGGAAAGAAATATTTTTTTAAAATTGTGCATTTAATTTTGTGTATTGGAGAACAAATTCCAGACTAATGAGAAATGGCATTGAAACAGAAGAGGTTGGGCACTCAGTCAATATCATTGCCTGCTGGCTATTCTCTAGAGTGTATTGCCAGGATGGTTTGTGGAAGGTGGACTGACTTTCTTACCCAATTACCAGTCTTGGGGGAATTGACAATATTATTATTGGAGCAAGCAAACCTTTTAAACAATGAAGCCCTCAAGATTTCTTGGAACTTAAAAAAATAAAAGCTTATTCTGTGTACCTGTCGGAAACTTGGGAAAACCTATTGGAAAGAATAAGGTAGGATTTAATTGCTTGTCTCTCTCCTTAATAAAAACCCTGACCTTTTCCATCAAGTAGTACCTGAAAAAATCAGAACTCATTCTAGAAGTTTGAAAACTTCCCCAGAGTAAGTGTTTTGTCTTACAAGAACAGAAACGGTATCATTCAGAATGTGATTGATTAAGCAAAGGAGAAAAAAAAATTTAAACAGGAGGATAAAAAGCTACTACCTTTTTTCATTAAATGCATACTTAGCAGATTGGTGATTTAAGTGTGGAGATTTTCTGAACATGTGAGACACGGTGGTCATCTGAGATGGGTAGGAAGATCAGTTGATAAGACTAAGTCTACATGCTTACAACCCACTGAGAGACTGTGTGTGTTTGGCAGTTGGCAACAAAGATAAAGGTTTTTAAGTTGCTTTTGAAGAATTAAATATATGGAAGTGTTAGCATTTTGGAAGGCTACACTAACACACAGTAGTAATAGGAATAGTACTAGTAGTAGTAGCAGTAGTAGTTAGAGCAGACTTAGAATGGCATTTTGATGTAGTTCTAAATTTCCCATCACATGCTCCCCTTTCAAACCTCTTCCACATTATTTATATGTTCCCTTTGTCCTAAATATCTTATTTCGTACCAAAAGTCATACTTCTATCATGTTTAAGTGGTAAGATGAGAGAAGAGAGAATTATCACCTGTGAAATTAAAGGTAGCATCTTTAGTTTTGAAGTACTGAATACATTCTAAGCATTAGCCAGTAGTTACTGTGACAGTAGCTTTCTTTTCCTTGTATTCATATTTATATAGAATAACCTATATTTCCCATTAGAACCCATGAAGAAATAACTCCTTGTATGGGTTTTTTTGTTTTGTTTTGTTTTCATTTTGTACTGAGGATTAAGCCCAGGGGTACTTTACTATTAAACTATATCCTCAGCCTTTTTATTTTATTTTATTTTGAGATAGGATCTTTCAAGTTGCTTAGGGCCTCACTAAACTGCTGAGGCTGGCCTTGAACTTGTGATTCTTCTACCTCAGCTTCCTGAGTCACTGGGATTATAGGTATGTGCCACTGCACCAAGCTCTTCTTGTAATTTTATTAAATGATTTACTGTGGATTTTTAAATCTCCAGGTTGACATGAGAAAAAGCAAATCCAGATTGGTCACTTTCTTTTATGGTCAAGTACTGGATGTAGGGGCTGGGATTGTGGCTTAGTGGTAGAGTGCTTACCTCACATATGTGAGGCACTGGGTTTGATCCTCAGTACCACATATAAATAAATGAATAAAGGTCCATCAACAACTAAAAATAAATAAGAATTTTTAAAACGGTACTGGATGTATTTAATTAACAACTTCAGTTTGTTTAATTGTTCATGAGATACCACTGCTGCAGAAGTTGACATTAGCTAGGGTCTGCTCTTCAGTTTACTTTTTAATTTTTTTTTTTTTGGTACTGGAGATTGAACTCAGGCGCACTCAACCACTGAGCCACATCTCCAGCCCTATTTTGTGTTTTATGTAGAGACAGGGTCTCACCGAGTTGCTTAGTACCTTGCCATTTCTG
The DNA here is from genome assembly GCA_028644305.1 of Xerus rutilus. NCBI lineage: Eukaryota > Metazoa > Chordata > Mammalia > Rodentia > Sciuridae > Xerus > Xerus rutilus. The sequence continues at coordinate 60,758,298 of CM053403.1, read as the reverse complement.
AGGCTGGCTTTGAACTCGTGATTCTCCTGTCTCAGCCTCCCTAAGTGCTAGGATTACAGGCTTGCGCCACTGCGCCTGGCTACTTTTTAATTTTTAAGAGGAAGTTGGTAACAGAAAATATGACCAGTGATAATCACACTTGTCATGTTGCCTGAACTTCTAGGCTTCCTCATCTCTGGGTTTTACCTGCATTTAATTTGATCTTAACCTTTTCTGGTCTTTATTTGGCTATGATTAAACATGAATAATATTGTTACCCAACTTTCTTTATGTCTGTAAGTACTATCAATGAATTACAGTGAGAATTTGAGATCTTTAGAAGACAGAGGATATGCCAAGGTACTGTTAAAATAATGGCAACTTGAGAATCAATTTATGTGATGAATGACTACACTAATGTTGTATAACACAAAACTTTGACTCCCTTCTTGAGTCTGCATTATGACTTTCTGTGTGAATTTGGACAAGAATAGTACCACAACTGATTTTCTCATCAACAGAAAATTAAGGGAGGGTATTCTCAGAGCAATTATAATCTCACCTTTCTTCTCACTTCAGAAGGAATAGTTGACATCATCTGTACTAGCAAAAAAAGAGATAAGCAATCTAACACTATAGGCGTTTAGTTGTCAAATCAAAGGTACAAATTTACTAGTCTTATGAGAATCCTAAGACTCCATACCTGGGTTGACTCCCCTCTATACTTATGTCTGCTGTAAGCAGGCCTTTCCATGAAATTTGCTAATGAATAATCATACTGAATTTACTTAGGTACTTCAGAGAGTCTTATGTGTTTCTAATATTAGTTGTGCTAAACTTTTTATGATAGGGCCCAAGATGGTCAAGCTTTTAATAATCTCCATTCCATAATAGTGTTATTGTGGGAGCTGATTATATATATTTAGTACTATACAATTTGATAAACTAATACATAGTTGCTATCATTTTGAGATGGTTGATACATTTTTTTACTGTTCTCTTGCACTAGGCTGCTCCTAGTGAGCAGGAACCATAGATGTTTTGTCCACTATTGTATCCTCAGTGCCTAGCACTGTATATGGGGTGTGTGAATATCTCTTCTAGACCCTGCTTTTAATTTTTTTTTTTTTTTTTTGGTACTGGGTATTGAACTCAGGGGCTCTTGACCACTGAGCCACATCCCCAGCCCTATTTTGTGTTTTATGTAGAGACAGGGTCTCAGTGAGTTGCTTAGCGCCTCGCCATTGCTGAGGCTGGCTTTGACCTCGCCATTCTCCTGTCTCAGCCTCCCTAAGTGCTGGGATTACAGGCTTGCACCACTGCACCCAGCTTTGCTTTCAATTCTTTAGTCTGTATATACCTAAAAGTGGAATTGCCAAATCAAATAGTAGTTGTGTTTAATTGTTTAAGAAACCACCATATGAATTTCTAATTTTTTTGTGTGTGTGTGCTAGGGATTGAACCAAGACTTTACACATGCTAGGCAAGTACTGTGCCGCTGAGCCACATCCCCACCCTTACCATATGGCTTTCTATAGAGGCTGAACTATTTTGCATTCTTACCAGCAATGTACCAGAATTCCAGTTTTCTCCCATATACTTGCCAATAGTTGTTTAGTTTTATTATTGATAAACAGGCATCTTAGATATGAGTATAATTGGAACTTTGTACCAAATTAATTATAAAAATCCAATATTCAGGTTAAATGATAAATTAACAGAATTAGACGATTTTTTAGAGTTTGTTAAGATACCTATTCAAAGTTGATTTAGCTGGGCTGGGTATGTAGCTCAGTGGTAGAGTGCTTGCGTTGCATGTGTATGTCTTGGATTTGAAGCCAGCACTGTGAGAAAGATAAAAATAAACCCAAAGTTTATTTAACACATGAGCTAATCGGGCTTAGATATTTCTGTGTCATCCTCACTGCCTTGAAACAACCTTTCCCTGATTTTTTTTTTCTTCATTTTTTTGGTACTGGGGATTGAACGCAGCAGCACTTCACCACTGAGCTACATCCACAGCCCCATTTATTTGTTTGTTTACTTTATTTTGAAACAAGTTTTCACTGATTGCTTAGGGCCTTACTGAATTGCTCTGGTCTCAAATTTGTGATCCTTTTGCCTCAGCCTTCCGAGTCTCTGAGATTATAGGCATTCACTTAGATTGCGGGCATTCACCACCATGCCTGGCCCTTTGCCTGATTTTTGAAGGCTGCAAAACAGTCATACCTACAGTATTCACAAATATGTCAGTTGTACTGCACTAGCACCTTTGGAAATCGTCATTTTATTAAACTTAAGATTATTTCAATTTGAATTCATTTCCTGTAAGACCCTACTGAAATAGCTTCTTTATGTATTTTTTATTATTATCCTAATTAGTATTCCCAGTAAACTTTAGTATTACTCAGGTTAATTTGTTTAGGGCAATAACTTAGTGCAGAACTACCTTTTTTTTCCCCTTGGACTTTGTATTACCTAGTGTACTGTTAAAGAAACAAAAAATGTTACATAATATTTAAGAGGCTAGTAAAAATCATAGTTAATTTAAATAGAGACTCCAAAATGCTGCTTGGCTTTAAGTTTCCCCTCATTTCCCTAAAAGATTGATGATTTGATTTTCTAATAAGTAGTTTATTGATGTCCTTTGTATAATCTCATACTGCTCATTGATATATCTTTAGGGAAGGGGCATACATGAAAACATTCAAATTATAGTCATTTGCCTAATCTGTAGTGATTCTGAGAAGGTTCTGGATAATACTTTGGCTGTATAAGATCTTTATATACTGTGCATCAATTCAATTGATAAAGATAAGTGGCAATTAACTATTATGTAGTCATCTAGAAGACTCAGGCTTAAATACTAAGTTTGTGTTAAGTGTAACTGAGTTTTTTTCATTTGAGTGAGTCTCGAAACTGCCAGTATTAACAGAGTTTAGATCTAAATTAATAGAAGGCTCCTTTGTAATTGGCTAGCATAGTTTCTCTTGAAGTGACATAGGCTCAATTCATGTTCTTTATTCTACTTCTGGTTTAAGAATATTGTTAATCACAAGACTCCTAAAGGCCAAAAAGTAAGATCAAGAATTAGTAAATAGGAGGTGGGGTTATGGTGCAGTGGTAGCGTGCTCGCCTAGAACGCGTGAGGCACTGGGTTCGATCCTCAGTACCACATAAAATAAAAAATAAAGATATTGTGTCCACCTACAACTAAAAAATAAATGTTTTTAAAAAATCAATAAATGGAGCCGGATATGGTGGTGCACGCCTTATAATCCCAGCGCCTTGGGAGGCTGAGGCAGGAGGATCATGAGTTCAAAAGTAGTCTCAGCAACTTGGCGAGGCACTTAGCAACTCAGTGAAACCCTGTCTCTAAATAAAATACAAAAAAGGGCTTGGAATGTGGTTAAGTGTCTCTGGGTTCAATCCCCAGTACCCCCCCCCAAAAGGGGGATAGTATCAAACTAAAAAGCTTCTTCACGTCAAAGGAAACAACATGAAGAGGGAGCCTACAGAAGGAGAAAATCTTTGCCATCTGCACCTCAGATAGAGCATTAATCTCTAGAATATATAAAGAACTCAAAAAACTGAACATCAAAAAAGCCTCCCAAATAACCCAATTAGTAAATGAGCAAAGGAACTGAACAGGCACTTCACAGAAGAAGAAATATGATTGGCCAACAAATATATGAAAAAATGTTCAACATCTCTAGCAATTAGAGAAATGCAAATTAAAACAACACTGAAATTCTGCCTCACTCCAGTCAGAATGGCAATTATCAAGAATACAAGTAACAGGGCTGAGGTTATGGCTCAGTGGCAGAGTGCTCGCCTCTGACGTGTGGGGCACTGGGTTCGATCCTCAGCACCACATAAAATAAAGGTAAAAAAATAAAGACAGTGTGTCCATGTATAACTAAAAAATATTTTTTAAAAAAGAATACAAGTAACAATAAATGTTGGCAAGGATGTTGGACGGAGAGGTACACTTATATTTCTGGAGACTGAAATTGGTGCAACCACTTTGGAAAGCATTATGGAAATTCCTCAAAAAACTTGGAATGGAACCATCATTTGACCTCGTTATCCCACTCCTCGATATATACCCAGAGGACTTAAATTAATCAGCATACTATAGTAATGCAGCTACATCAATGGGCAGCTCAATTCACAACAGCTAAGCAATGGAACCAACCTAGGTGTCCTTCAACAGATGAATGAATAAAGAAAATATGGTATATATACACACAATGGAATATACTCAGCCATTAAAAAAGAGTGAAATTATGGCATTTGCCAGTAAATGGATGGAATTGGAGACTATGACATTAAGTGAAATAAGCCAATCCCCCCCAAAACAAAGGCTAAATATTCTCCCTGATAAACTGATGCTAACACACAATGAGGGGTAGAGGGAAGAATAGAAGTTCATTGGTTTAGACAAAGGGTATTGAAGGGAAGGGAGGAGGAATAGGAATAGGAAAGATAGTAGAATGAATGAGACATAATTTTCCTGTGTTCATATATGAATATACAATCAGTGAAACTCCACATCATGTACAACCACAAGAATGGGATCCTAATTAGAATAAGTTATATTCCATGTATGTATGATATGTCAAAATACACTGTACTGTCATGTATATCTAAAAATAACAAAAAGAAGTCAAATAAAAGAATGTTATTAATCATTTTAACTTATAAATTATCAGTCTTTGTAGCAACTAGGAAGTATTTTGAAACAGGGTAAAAGTTAAGCTGTGAAAAAAAACAAAACAAAGAAAACCTTGAGCCGGGTTTGATGGTGTATACCTATAATCCCAGCACTTTGGGAGGCTGAGACAGGAGAATCGTGAGTTTTCAAAGCCAGCCACAGCAATGGTGAGGCGCTAAGCAACTCAGTGAGACCCTGCCTGTAAATAAAACACAAAGTAGGGCTGGGGATGTGGCTCAGTGGTTGAGTACCTGGTACCAAAAAAAAAAAAGCCTAAATTAAGACATGTATAATAATAACAAAAGAATTTGGAGAGTATACTGGCATATTTCTGTGTTTTTAATACTTCTTTTCTCAGAACTTGTTGAAATTTTAACTCCCAAGCTACTCCCAAGTACTGTTCAGGGATCAATATTGTTGATATCATCTGTGAATAAAAATCTCAAGCCACAGGCCAGATTGTTGAATCACAGACTTCATTTTAGCATAAGATTCCCCAGATGATAAGTATGCGCATCAGAATTTGAAAAGCACTTTAGTCATTTCCTGGGATTGCATCTTTTTGGATTGCAAAAAAATTGTTAGCTTGTGTAGTGGTGCATACTTACAATCCTGCTACTTTGGAGACTCAGGCAGGACCACAAATTTGAGGCCAGCCTGAGTGATTTAGCAAGATCCTATCTCAAAAAAGATTTGGGTTGCAGCTAAGTGGTAGAGCAGTAACCTGGTATGTGTGAACTCCTGGGTTTGATGCCAACTACCAGAGTTGGGAGGCACCAGGAAACAAAGTTAAGGAATGTTAAAATAGGTCACTTTCTGATAACATAGTTATAAGTGAAAACTGATTAAATTTGCAGATACCTTTTTTTATAAATACAGAGAAGCTAAAATCTAATTTTTTTTTAAAAAAAGTAATCACATGAAACCATGTTTTCCCCTAATATAAACACAATGAGATTCTGTTACGTTTTGTTTTTTTCACAATGCTTCTTGGGTAGTTTTAGTTTATTCAGTGTAAACTTGGATACATTGCTGGTAATGTAAACCTGAGCGCATTGTTTTATCAAGCATCATATATTAGGAACAAGAAAGCATTCATGTAGTTCATAGTCCAAGAATATAAAGTGTATGACGAAGTCTAGGAGATAAAAATTACTCTCATGTGTATTAATGTTATAGAAGCTTCTCTCTCACTCACATTTTTAGATTCTTTAGTTTAAATGTTACCATGGGAGCTATTTATCTGCAACATTTTTAGAGGGCTTTTTAAATAAAGGGAGGATAATTAAAGATATCAGACATTACAGGACAGTCTAATACAGCTGATGGACTTAGTGTTTTCCATAAGATGTACAGTTTCTATTAAAATAAAATTTTATAAATTTAACTCAAAATGTAGTTACGAGTTGTCTATATAATAGGATTTGGGAAATAGCAACTAACTTGTTAATTATTTCATAGGTGAAAAGAAGCCAGTCTTAACTCTTGTATCTTAGGGATGAAATATATATTTGTAGGGAGGTGGTACTGGGGATTGAAGCTGATGGTGTTTTACCACTGAACTACACCCCCAGCCCTTTTTGAAATTTTATTTTGAGAAAGGGTCTCACTAAGTTGCTCAGGCTGGCCCTGAACTTGAAATCCTCCTGCCTCAGCCTCCCAAGTTGCTGGAATTGTAGACATGGCCCACTGTACATACCTGAAATACAGTATTTCTTAATCATGTGTAATATATTTTTTCCTTGTTATTCTTTCAGATTCATCAGGATTCATTTTTGATTTACAGTCTAATACTGTACTGGCCCAGGGAGGTACTTTTGAGAACATGAAAGAGAAGGTAAGACTAGTTATCATGAATAACAACATTGAACATCATAGGAAAATTTAGGTACTAATACAATCAGTGGCTGTCACAAACTTATTATAAAAGTAAATTTTAGCAGTAAAGGGCAACTACTATAATGGTTCTGAGGAATTAGAGCCTGTTAAATGCAAACATGATTTTCTTTGCATATCTCTGTATATATTTATTCTAAATTCTCTTGACATTATTTACTACTAATTAATAACATTATTTATTATTAATGTTATGGTAAATATTATTTATATGACTAAGTCCAAGAGACCAGGAACAAGAACAGTAGAGTAGCATTCCTTTGGAAGAAAATAAAATATGTTTTTCATAATAAAACCCATAACGAACTATATTGAAAAAAACAGGAAAAGTTTTATATATTGTTTTTTTTTTTTATTTTTTTTGGTTGTAGATGGACACAGTATCTTTATTTTATTTATTTTTATGTGGTGCTGAGGATCGAACCCAGTGCCTCACGCATGGGAGGCAAGTGCTGTATCACTGAGCTACAGCCCCAGCCCCTACATTGTTGATTATAGAGTCAGACATACATACATGAAGAGGAAGGCTTAGGGAAGTAAAGCAACTTGTCCAATTAATAAGCAGAATCTGTACTACAATAGAAGTCTTTCTTAGTACTCTTTTTTCCCCTCCATTGTTACTGTGCTCTTTTTGTTTCAAACTTAATTGAACAATGTTAAAATTTAAAAACCACACAAGTGGGAAAGTGCATAGTCCATAATTCAAAGCGAGCTAATATATACATTTCTGAGATGAGCAAAAACTTAGCATTTATCCCTAAAAAGTGAACAGTAGGTAAAACTTATAGATTCAGTGAAAATGTAAGATACTGGTAATTTAAAATGTGAATGTATTTATAATAGTGAATTACTGTATGTCTGATTACAGGCATATACCACTGTGCCTGCAAGAGAAGACCTTTTAATATTATCTTTGAATTGAGAATGTCAGTATGTACTCAAGATTTAATAGAAAGTCTCCTAGTTATATCCACTAAAAGAACTTGGAAACCAGCCGGGC
>CM053403.1:60731936-60750606 GCA_028644305.1 Xerus rutilus | reverse complement strand
GAACTTGGAAACCATGACTCCCAGTAAAAATAAACACATCTATCTCCAGTTGGTTTCTTTTTTTTTTGATACTAGAGATTGAACTCAGGGGCACTTGACCACTGAGCCATATCCCCAGCCCTGTTTTGTGTTTTATGTAGAGACAGGGTCTCACTGAGTTGCTTAGCGCCTCGCCATTGCTGAGGCTGGTTTTGAACTCAGGATTCTCCTGTCTCAGCCTTCCTAAGTGCTGAGATTTCAGGCTTGCGCCACCACGCCCGGCTTTCAGTTGGTTTCTAATGACCATTTTCCATCAAAAGGAAAAAAGTCTTCTTTGAGAAATAACCAATTATACATTATGCAGTAAGACAAGAAATTAAAGTTATGACAATTAGAAAGTAGAAAAATGTTATTTATAGGCTATACAGTTATTTACATAGAGAAATCCAAGAAAGCAACAAATTAATGGGACTAATAAGAGTTCATTAAGATTACTAAATAAAAAATGTATAAAAGTGAAAACAATATGCAGTTATTACAAAGCATATATTTTTAATTTAAAACATATGAAATACCTTAAGAATAAATCTGACAAAGTTGGCATATCTGTTTGTTATCAGATGAAGTTGTAAGTGCCCTACTATTCAGGATTCTACTAGTGGTTACATAGAAGACTTGATTTTTTTCTTTATTACTTACAATTTGCAAAGTATTGTTTTAGCCATTAAGAATTCAGCTGCAAATAAATATCAGAATGTTCAATATAGCATTCTTCCCAATAGCCAAACATTGAAAACAAAGTGTCCATCAACAGAATGAATTAATTATGTAAGTACCATATAGCATTTAAAATAAGAAATGGATGATTTTTTTTTTGTACTGGAGATTGAACCCAGGGATACCAAATTCAGGGTAGAAATCTCTGGGGAGAGAGGGGAAAAGATTTCTTACAAGTTTAATAAAATGAAACAAATGCAATTGAAGTCCCATGATGTAAGAAAAGAAGTCCCATTTCTTACATCATGGGACTTCAGTTGCATTTGTTTCATTTTATTAAACTTGATGTCACCTCATGGTTGTTCATTATGTTTTGTATGCCTGATAGTTTATAGTAATTCATATTATTTCTATAAATTACCTTTGTTATTATACAGAAAAGTAATACAAAGTAGAAATGTTTTAAACAATGCCATACAGAAATCTACGTTGTTACGGTTTTGCTTTATTAAGCTTTCTACCTTTCCCTGCAGTATGCTGAAAATGATGAAACACGGGGCTGGGGTTGTGGCTCAGTCGTAGAGCACTTGCCTGGCATGTGTGAGGCACTGGATTCGATCCTTAGCACCACATTAAAAAATAAATAAATAAACAAAGATATTGTGTCCATCTACAACTAAAAAAATTTTTTTAAAAAAATGATGAGGGGCTGGGATTGTAGCTCAGCGGTAGAGCGCTTGCCTCGCATGCGTGAGGCGCTGGGTTCGATCCTCAGCACCACATACAAAGCAATAAAATAAAGACATTGTGTCCATCTACAACTAAAATAATACTTTAAAAAAAATGATAAAACCTGCTAATTTACTATCTGACACCTAAATTAAACCACCTTTTCTTTTTTGTGGGGGTATTGAGAATTGAACCCAGGGCCACTTAACCACTTAGCCACATCCCCAGCCCTTTCTTTGTATTTCATTTAGAGATAAGGTCTTGCTAAGTTGCTTAGGTCCTCACTAAGTTGCTGAAGCTGGCTTTGAACTTGCAATTCTCCTGCCTAAGCCTCCTGAGCCACTGGGATTACAGGCATACACCACCACACCCTGCTCTTCCTTTTCTTTTTCTTTTTTTTAAAAAAATATTTATTTTTTAGTTGTAGGTGGACAGAATATATTTTATTTTTATGTGGTGCTGGGGATCGAACCCAGTGCCTCACGCATGCTAGGCGAGCACGCTACCACTGTGCCATAATCCCAGCCCTTCCTTTTCTTAATATAAAATCTAGTACATAGTTGTTATTTTTAGAAATGTTCTGGGTTAGAAATGTAGCTCAGTGGGGCTGGGATTGTAGCTCAGCGGTATAGCGTTTGCCTCGTATGGGTGAGGCCCTGGGTTCGATCCTCAGCACCATATACAAACCAATAAAATAAAGACATTGTATCCATCTACAACTAAAAAAAAAAAAAAATTAAAAAAAAAAGAAATGTAGCTCAGTGGTAGAGCACCTGCCTAGCATCCTAGCATGCATGAGGCCCTGAGTCCCCATCTTCTCCCACTTTTTTGGTGCATTATAATTGTACATAAATGATGGAGGGAGGTCTTGGGTTTGCTCACTAGTACTACCAAAAATAAAAGAAAGTTCTGACTTTAGAGGGAGAGACAAGTACTGGGGACTGGATCCAGGGATACTTTACCACTCAGGTATGTCCCCAGTCATTTTTTTTTTTAATATTTGTTTTTTTTTTTAGTTGTAGGTGGACAGAATATCTTTATTTTTTCATTTTTATGTGGTGCTGAGGATCAAACCCAGTGCCTCCCATGTGCTAGGCGAGCACGCTACCATTGCGCCATAACCCCAGCCTCCATTTTTATTTTTTATTTTGAGATAAGGTCTCTAGGTTGCCCAGGCCGACCTTGAACTTGTGATCTTCCTGCCTCACTTCCTCAGTTGGTAGAATTCTAGGTGTGGGCCACTGCTCCCAGCAATGTTCTACCTTTCTAAGTTTTGATATTAATTTTTCATGTGCTATTATCATCATGTATTTATTATTCACAGTGAGATGTTTGCATGTATTTCCACTGACACTAAAGAGTGATAATATTGTTAAAAATGAAATTTTTAATTGTTATTCTCTGTAATATGTATCAACTGCATAGTGACTTACTGATGTCAGAATTAAATGACCCTGTCATCTTTTCTAGATAAATGCAGTGCGTGCAATAGTTCCCAATAAAAGCAACAATGAAATCATCCTGGTTTTGCAGCACTTTGATAATTGTGTGGACAAAACTGTACAAGCATTCATGGAAGGTAATTCTAGCTAATTTTTTTCTTAATAGTTTGTTTGTTCAATAGAAGTTACTTCAGACTTTTAGAACACAGCAATTCAATGTTTCATAGGTGCTGTAGCAGACCCCATGGTAACATAACATACCATCACATTTTGTTAATGTAAGATGCCTAAAAGTAATTCATAATAAGCTACGGGATATAAGAGAATAAGAGATAAACTAAGAAAACTTCATTATTCTATACAGATGTTCTTCACTTTAAGAAGAAAAACCACATCACTGGTTTCTAAAAATTTAGTCTCATATCATGGTGATTGGTATAAGGAACTTGATTGAAGTTAGATGAAGGAAGAATTTGAGATACTTAGGTAGGGATGTGGCTCAGCGGTAGAGTGCTTGCCTGTCATACACGAGGCCCTAGGTTCTGGGTTCTGAGTTCTGTCTTCAGCACTGCAAAGGAAAAAAAGAAACAAAAAAAGAATTTAAGAGACTCTTCCTGACAAAGGAGTAACTCAGTGGCCCAGCAACATATAACAAATTCAAGGATTCAGCTTTCTTGGAAGCTCTGTTATCATTTAGTTTGGCACAAGTAACTCAAAATGTGTGGGTTGAATTTCCTTATCTGAGCAAGCATGGTGGAGCCTTCAGATTTAGAGTTGAGGAATGTTTCACAGACTTCTTTCCACTTAATTCACTTGAGAAGAACTTTACTTGAACCTGTTTCATCATTGGATATCAGGTTTGGTTTCCCTGTTTTCATTTTCCTGAATTTGCAAGTATAGGATAAATAGGTCCAAATACTGAAAAGTTTTTCTTTTCATCTATTTTCTTTATAATGTTAGTTTTGGGGTCTGGTGTGGTTTGCAAGTCTCTTCAAAACAAAGTAGCCAGGGTGGTTTGTAACCTGAGAGGAGGGGATGGCATACTTAGGCTAAGACCAATTCTCTTTATATTCAGACTGAGGTATAAATTCTTTTTTTTTTCTTTCTTTCTTTATTAAACCTTATTAGTATTGTTTAAGGAACGAACACATAGACAAGTATGATTACAATGAAGAAATCTTATTTTTATAAGAGACTTAAGAAGTCACTAAGATATTTCCAGATGCAATCTTCAGTGATGCTGCTTATCTCTATTCTGGGACTCCAAATAATATTTAGCTCCTATGGCTACTACAAAAGTAGCAAATCCCCATATGAATCCTTTCACTAATGCATCAGCAAAGGAAAGGGTGTGCAAACCACCCATGTATCTCCAAGCTTCATTGCAGCTCCATGGATCCCTGAGCCCTTTTGCAGCCAGCTTTTCCAGTTTCTAATAGTATCCCTTCTATCTTCTATTGTCTATAATCTGGGAGTTCCAGTTTTCCATGACCATGTTCACATCTATGTCCATGTCCAGGGGCTATGTTTTTCTTTAGATGATTCTTTTCAAATGCTGTATTAATGATTTTGAATACACATGATCACAGAAACTTTCTGACAGCAGTGTGACTTCTCAGGATATTCAATAGTCAACCATGATAAAAGATTCTTCATCAGAAGAATGGTGGTACATGCTTGAAATCCTTGGGAGCTTGTGGCAGGAGAATTGAAAGTTCAAGGCCAATCTGGGCAATTTAGTGAAACTCTGTCTCAAAATAAAAAATAAAAAAGAGCCCTGGATGGAGTGCTTGCCTAGCATGCACGAGGCCCTGAGTTCAATCCCCAGTAGTAAGGGAGGAGAAAAAGAATCTTCAAAATGGCCATGCTACATTAGTCTTAGAAGAACTCACTGGGGAAATTACACGTAAAAGGGTATCTAAGTAGGCAGATATCCAAAAGGGAAGCATGACATGATCTCATATTATGTTACTTCAGAGATTTGGTCCTTAACTTTTATTATTAGGCACTTTGGAAATTCTCCAATAATTATAAAATGCAGACATTAATTCTTGTTTAACTGTGTATGTGGAGAGAAAATCTATAATTGGTTTCTCTTACAGGTAGTGCCAGTGAAGTACTTAAAGAATGGACAGTAACAGGCAAGAAAAAGGTAAAAATGAATTAAATTTTAAAAGCATGATATTGATGTTTATATTATTTTTGAAAATTTAATCTCTGCAAATATTTGAAAGAAAAGGTTTACATAAATATCTTCAGTTCAGCTGGTTGAAAAAAACCTTTGACATTGAAATATAGCTGTGTCTCACAGAGTACCCCAGTCTCCTCCCTGTAACTGAAGGTAAGAAACAGTGCCTTTGCCATGGTGCACTTGCCGAGAGGATACTAGACAGGGAGTAAAGCAGGAGAGCCTGTCAAGGAAGCAGAGCTTCTCCAGAGAAAGTGATCTGCTTTTCAACTGTATATATCATAGATCAACTACAATAGTTGAGATTTTTAGGTCAGGCAACAGTATTATAATTGCTAATATTAATGAACTGACCTAAAGCCTAGAGAGGACTTTTGCTACCGTAGCTGTTAGGTACTTTTCAGAGGAGTCTGATGTTGCAGTTTAGGGAATTAGAAGGCACTTAAGATGTGGGGTTATTCAGCACTGGATTTTTGTCCTGTTCCAATCTATCCTAGCTTTGTGACCTAGGAATATTATTTAACCTTTGTGTGCCTTACTTGGCTCATCTCTAAAATATAGAAAGTAATACTAATACATGCAAGTGTTTAATATAATGCCTAACATAGTTCTTGATCCTTTCTCATTATCCACTTAAAACCAAAATACTTCTCCAAGGAATAGCAGCTGTTCTCAAAATCCTGCCCATAACTCTTTACCCTGAGTCTAGAGCCTTTAAGAAGTGCTTAAAGCTCTCTTCTTGGATCTTGACTCACTTAGAAGTGGTTCCATGGAGCATGGAACTGTGTGATTATGTAGTACAAATAAGTTGTACTGAAGTGCAGTACCAATTCTATTATCTATCAACTGGGTGTATGTGCATAGATTCCCATTCTCTTCCATAGCCCATTTGTTTATTCCTGTGCCAATACCACAATTGTTAATTATAATAACTTTACAATACATTTGATAACTGGTAAAAAAAAAAAAAAAGAAGTGCTTAAAGTATGGATTTTAATCAGGTATCTCTATGAAATCTGTTTGGGGTGTTCTTTTCTTGCATTAGGTTAATGTTGGAGTTCTGAAATGCTATCTTTTTTTTTTTTTTTTTTTTTAGTTGTTGATGGATCTTTATTTTATTCATTTATTATTTATATATGGTGCTGAGGGTTGAACCCAGTGCCTCACACATGCCAGGCAAGCGCTCTACCACTGAGCTACAGCCCCAGCCCCTGAAATGCTATCTTGATGACTCCAAATCACTTCATTAAGAGTTCTGTTAGGGGGCTGGGATTGTGGCTTAGTGGTAGAGTGCTTGCCTCGCATATGAGAGGCACTGGGTTTGATCCTCAGCACTGCATATAAATAAATGAATAAATAAAGGTCAATCAACAACTAAAAAAAAAGAGTTCTGTTAGGTCTTGACCAAACCAGGCTGGTCTCAGTGATCCTTAAGAATTTTTCCAGAGGTACTACATATTGTCCTGAAGCTCTTAATCTCATAGCTTTACATATTTGTTTAACTTCTTCCCATTGCTTTCACCCAACCTAGAAATAGTTGTGAGTGTTCTGAAAAACACTAGTATCTTAATTTATTGGCCCAGGGTTATAAATTTTTAGTGATATTGGATATGTAAATAACTGGAAAGGTATATCTTGGACACATGCAGATTTCTTAAAATCTAGAAAAAAGAAAAAATGGCCTCAGTTTGGCAATCTCAAATGCCCAAATCCAGTCCAGTTAACTATTAGGATTAGTCCAATAGGATGTGACTCTGAGTAGCTACTGGTTATATAGTTATTTTATACATGGGACAATAATATGAAAACTTAGCTAGTTTACATGGGAGAAAGTAAGAACAAGATGAGAGCTACGCAAAGAAGAAAATTGTATTTTGAGTTCAGTTGTGCTCCTGCCAGAGAGGACCACCAAAAAAACTTGAGGAAAAATTGATTCAGTTATATCCATCTAGCCTTAGGAATTGAATTAAGTTTTGCCTGCAGAACTGTGGGTTGACAAAACAAAAGGTAAAGGACTTGTTTGTTTTAATTTTACTGTTTTCATAGGTAATATACTCAGGTAGCTAAAATTCAAATGTACAAAACTTAAAGCACAGAAGCATCTCTGTCCCATCCCTGTTCTCCAGACATTTGGTTCTCTACCCCAGAAGCAAACAGTGTTATCAATTTCTTATGTATCTTCCAGTATATTTTTATAAATATAAACAAAGAGGAACATATATTCTCTTCTTTGCCTATTCCTTTTTCTCATGTAATATATCTTGGAGCTTACTCCATGTTTCAATAATGAAGTTTTTTGTTGTTTTTTGTGAATATATAGTCATCCTGCTATTTGGATGTTTCATAATTTATTTAACTAGTCCCCTTTGGACCAACATGTGGGTCGTTCCAATCCTTTAATAAGGTAATAACTAACTATTAATAGCTATCATTAACAGTTCTGCAGTAAATAACCTAGTGTGTATGTAATTTTGTACATATGTTAGTCTCACCTAGGATAAATTCCTAGAGTAGAATTGCTGGTCAAAAGGTATGTACATTTGTAAGTTGGACAAGTATTACTAGATTGCCACTCCCAGTAGCAATATATAAAAATGCTTGCTTCTCTGTACATTCAATCCTGCAGTGTTGTCATACTTTTTGACCTTTGCTAATCTAACAGATAAAAAATGATATTGCAATATATAATTTTAGTTTATATATCTCTTATTAGACTGAGGTTTTGCTTCATTCAATATGTTTATAGCTTATATCATTTTTTTTCTATTGGGTTATTATTTTGTTTTTGTTTTTTGTTAGAGCTCTGTATATATTTAACTCTTTGAGTATAAGTTACACATGTTTTTTCCACACTTTGCAATTTATCTTTTCATTTTGCTTAAGATGGGTTTTGCCATAAAGAAATGTTTTGTTTGAGTTTATCCAAAGTATAAGATTTTACATAGAAAAAAATTATATTAGGCAATGGTTCAACATATACAAAAACTTGTTCAGTTTCTGGAAGAACATAGGGAACATTGGTAATGTTGGTTGCCTTTAGGTAGCTAGAGTTTTTTAACTTTTTGGATTGTACTGGTGGTGGTGGGGCTCTGCTTTTTCTTTTCTGTTTTTCAAATCTTCAATAACCTTAGAACAAAAAGAAGAAAAGCAAACCAAAACCTACAGCAGAAGCAAGTAACAGTATCCCAGATTCCAGTAAATCGGTTTCCATTCAAGAGGAGCAGTCTGTGCCTTCCTCAGGAAAAGTTGGCATTAATGGTTACCATGTCAATGGTGCCATCAATGATGCAGAGTCTGTGGACTCACTGAGTGAAGGTTTGGAGACACTTTCAGTAGATGCCAGAGAACTAGAAGAACCTGAGTCTGGCTCGCCAGATACATTGGATAGAACAGGTGAGTTTATTAACGTTTTTTTGAAAAGTTGCATTCAGTTAAAAAATATAGGAACCTCCTGGTTGAGAAAGAAATCATTAAATCTGATAGGTCTTTTGCTTTTTAGTTTTTGTTATCTTTTGCGTTGGAGAGTCACATTTTATAATTATCAAAGGCCTAGAAACATAAAAATCTTGTTTCCTTGTCTCATATTTTAACTCTATTCTAAATCAGTCTTATAAAAATCTTTTAATAGAAGAAGAGTACTTTGGAGTACCTTAGAGACAGCAAAAGATGACTTTCAGATCTTTTTAAAAATTGTAGACTTTTAAGGAAAATGAGGATGAGATTATGATTATGTTGATACTATTCTAAGGCCCAATACGGTAAGGTATACATAATATTAATGATAATCCTAGCTTTCATGAGAACTAGACTGTTGGTTTTTATAGTCCCACATTTTTTTTTAGTGAAGATTAGTGATAGATGGCAAATGTACTTATCTTGTACATTTCTTTGTTAACCATTTTGTTGAGGGCTGGGAAGATACTGGAAATCTTTCTCTTCAAAAATTACTTATTTGTTAATCCATTTCCCCCTGCCTTGCCACTCCTAGTAATATCAGTATAGGAATTACACTGTGCTAGCCAGGTGCAGTGGCACAGGCTTATAATCCTAGTGACTTGGGAGGCTGAGACAAGAGTATCATAAAG
Organism: Xerus rutilus; assembly: GCA_028644305.1. NCBI lineage: Eukaryota > Metazoa > Chordata > Mammalia > Rodentia > Sciuridae > Xerus > Xerus rutilus. Next base: position 60,741,466 of record CM053403.1, on the reverse strand, counting down.
TTTGAGATCAGCCTCACCAACTCAGCAAAACCCTGTCTCAAAATAAAAAACAAAAACAAAAAAGAATTATGCTGTGCTTTTAAATGTTCTTTTGTTGATTAATACACATACCCCTAGAGAATAAATATTGCACCTACACTGACCTGAAACAAACCAAAGATAGCCAATGGCTTCCATTTCTTTTTTCTGAGTTAGTTTTCTTCTCATTTCTTAACTCTACCCTTTCTCTATTTCCTAAAGCTTTTAAATTCTTTCCCTGAAACAGTATAAAACTTTTTTTTTCCATAGTGCAACTTACAGAAGCTAGCAGAAGTTAGAGATAGTGCCTCTCCACTTACTAGTGCCAGAACTACAAGGAAGCTAGGAAGCCATAAGGCGCACACTCCCTGTCTACAGAGAGTAGCCTGTAGACAGAATTGGCTACAGCTTCTTTTTTTTTCCTGCAGGGTATCTCTCAGGACTAAGCCAGAAGCTACTGATAGCCACACTCGGATGATATTTATCTTTGTTCTATTTTATCAGTTGATTTGCTCACAGCTTTTTAAAGAGGCATGGTTTTGCCTAAAACATTTTCTTTGTGTATTTAAGACTGCTTGATTGATATACCCTACATTGTACTCTTTCTTGGATAGGATCTGTACTGGAGAATGGTGTGTCTGACTTTGAGCCCAGGTCTTCAACTGCACACCCTATTCAGAATGCCCAACATTCCAGGAATGCTGCCAAATCTCTCTCAAGATCCACCACAGGACCTCAGTTTTCCAGTCTGGGAATGGAAGACGTTCCACTCTCCTCCACCAATAAAAAGCTTGGTAAATCAAAGGTTCACTTGTGAGAACTGAAATACCTGTTTTGGCTAAAGAAAGCAAATTATCTTTATTCCCACAGATAAAGTTTCAGAAAGTATCAGGTAACTGGGTTCAGTAGCACTTGCCTCCAGTCCTCTAACTATTTGGGAGGCTGAACAGCAGGATCAGAAGTTTGAGGCCAGCCTGAGCAACTTAGGGAGACCTGTCTTAAAATAAAATTTTCAAAAAGGACCACGGATGCTACGCAGCTCAGTAGTAGAGCACTTGCCTAGCATGTGCAAGATCCTAGGTTCAATTCTTAGTACTACAAAAAAAAAAAAAAAAAAAAAAGGTAGGGGATGGACATCAGGTCATACTTTTTCTATTTTTCAGGCTGTAATTACCCAACTCTTTCTACCTCCACATGCACAGTTGGAGTCTGAGAGTAGTTCAGATGCTGTATATGGTTGTTAAAATAACAGAACCCTTTTTGTTAATTACAGCCGAACTCTACTGCCAGAATGAGTTAGCTAACATTTACCTTTTTCCTTTCTTTGCCTTACTACAGTGTTTTTATGCAGTTTTCTTCATTTTTTCTCCTAGTTGACTCAGCAAGTAAGAAAATCTCTTCTGTCTCTGACATGACATTATTTCAGAGAAATATTTTCAATGCTTTTCACAACTTCATGCTCTGATACCTGAGAGACTCTGGCTTTTAAGTATTTTCTCCGAAGTATTTAGCATCAACTAGTTGCTCATAGCTCAGCAATAATAATGATGATGATGATGATGATGATGATGATGATGATGATGATGAAACAAGTAATTTAAAAAAGAGAGAGGGATATTAGCCCCTCTGAGTTTCATGCATCGAAGCATAGGGTTCATTCCAGTGAACATGAAACAAATGTTAAAGGACACTTGTAACCTGTGGCTCCTATTGAGTCATTTATTCCACATGAGATAAATTTTACTTAGTAAAACTCTCCTTTTTCATCTTTGTAGTACCCCTCAACTTGCTGCAGAACACGAAGTCTGAGAATATTCAGTTAAGCAAAAATAAAAGGAGATTTATAGGCACAGGGCATAAACATTTTTAGGTAGATTCTAAATGAAATCAAGTTGACCTGGCCTAGTGGCAAATGCCTATAATTCCAGTGATTTAGGAAGCTGAGGAAGAGCAAGTTCAAAAAGCCAGCCTCAGCAACTCAGCCAGACCCTGTCTTAAAAAATAGTAAGGACTAGGGATGTGACTCAGTGATTAAGTGCCTCTGGGTTCAATCCCTTGTGCCAAAAAAAATACATATAACATACATGAATATATAAAAAATAAAAGAAAGATAGAATGAGGAAGGATTTAAATCTAAAAAGTTAATGGGCAAGACAGTGGGAGCCCTAGTCCCATCTACTCAGGAAGCTGAGGGAGGAGGATCACTTGAACCTAGCTAGGCATTTGGGGCCAGCCTAAGCAATACAACAAGACTCTAAAAATTAATTTAGAAGTTGAAAATGTGTGTCTTGGCACAGTTATAAACTTCTTAGACCCATGATTCTGTCAGTGAGCTATATGTACAACTTTGACATTGGCAAATAGAAAGGTTAATAGGATTCTTGGAAACTATCTAAAATATGTTAGGTAAATAAATATATTTTATCCTTTTCTACAAAGCTGGGCTTCCCCACTGTGTTAGCCAGATTTTTGTCATTGTGACAAAATACCCGAGAAAATCAACTTAGAGGAGGAAAGATTTATTTTGGCTCATGGGTTCATTCCACAATCAGCTGGCTCCATTGCTGTGGGCCTATGCGAGGCAGAGCATCATGGCGGAAAGGGTGTGGTAGAGCAAATATGCTCATCTCATGGTGGCCCAGAAACAAAGGAGGGGCTTGGGGATAAGATATAGTCCCCAAGGTCCCCCAGAATGACTCACTTCTTCAACTAGGTCCCACCTCCTAAGTGTCCACCTCATTCCAGTAGTTCATTCAGCTATGACTCCATCAATGGATTGAGCCTTTGATGATATTAGAGCCCAAATGGTACAATCACTTCCCAAAGGCCCCATCTCTGAGCATTGCTATGTTGGGGACCAAGCCTTCAAATACAAGAGCCTTTAGGGGACGTTCCAGATCTAACACCTACATGTAATGCTTCAAACTATACTACAGAAAGATAAGTTTTTAAATTTTGTAATGTTCATATGGTAAATTATTCTGTTAATCCTGTCATTTGAGAAGTTTTGAAAATTTGGTACCTATTCAATAGGTTGAGTTTTTTCCCCCCCTTTTCTCCCTGTGTTTCATTTTGTTTTGAATAGTTCTAGTCTACTGTTAATACTAGCCTGTTTTTCATCCCAGACATTGTTTATGGGTGTTTTTTTTTTTTTATTAGTTATAGATGGACACAATGTCTTTATTTTATTACTTTGTATGTGGTGCTGAGGATCGAACCCAGGGCCTCACGCATGCGAGGCAAGCGCTCTACCACTGAGCTACAATCCCAGCCCCTATGGGTGGTTTTTTTGTCTTGGTTTATTTATTTATTTATTTATTTATTTATTTATTTAGTCTACAGAAGTTCACTTGACATCTTGTAAAATTATATCTTATAGCCTGGTGCCATGGGGCACTCTTGTAATCCCAGCTACTTGGGAGGCTGAGGTAGGAGGATTGCAAGTTTAAGGCCAACCTTGGCAACCTGTGAAACCCTGTCTCAAAATAAGTAAGTCAGGCACAGTGGCACATGCCTGTAATCCTAGATACTTAGGAGGCTGAGGCTGGAGGATCTTCTACCTTCTACCTTATGTTTCTGTTGATTTGTTTTTCTTTTCATTATGGGTCATATTTTTCTACTTTTTTTTCTTGTGTTTATATTTTTTATATTTTTATGTCTTATTTATATAACGGATCATTTTTATAAAATCAGATGCCAGTTATTGTGAATTTTGCTTTGTTGATTTTTGGTACTGGGGATTAAACCCAGGGGCACTTTACCACTGAGCTACATCCCCAGCCCTTCCTATTTTTTATTTAATGTTTGAGATAGGGCCTCACTAAGTTGCTGATGCTGGCCTTGGAATTTGGTGACCCTTCTGCTTCAGCTTCCCAAGTCACTGGAATTAGAGATGGGCACCACTGCACATCCTTGTGCTTTGTTATTGGACTCAGTTTTGTAAAAAGAAGTTTGAGGCTTGCTTTTAAAATTTTGTTAGAGGGGCTGGGATTGTAACTCAGCGGTAGAGCGCTTGCCTTGCATGCGTGAGGCCCTGGGTTCGATCCTCAGCACCACATGCAAAGCAATAAAATTTAAAAAAAAATAAAAATAAAAATAAAAAAAATAAAAAAATAAAATAAAAAAATAAAATTTTGTTAGATGGAACTTAGAGCAGCAGCTTCTAGTTTATAGCTAATTTTTCCTCATTACTGGGGCATTACCCTTCTACGTACTCTACCTGGTGCCCTATGAATTGTGAGGTTTTTTCCACTCTGGCTAGTGTGGCACAAACCATTCCTGGCCTGGATGAGTTCTGGGAATTGTCTGCCTGCTTCTTTGCAGTGGTCTTCTTCCTAGTTTTGGTAATTTCCTCACACCTATACACTGATTAGTACTCAGAGTCCTCTATAGATCTCTGTTCAGCTCTCTCACCTTGTGTGGATCTCTCCAGGACTGCATCCTGAAAATTGTAGCCACCCTGACCTCCCTGAATTCTCAATTCAGAATTGTCCTCTCAATTCCAGTCTGTTTAGGATTTCTGTTCTCTGCACTGTACCTAGAAATTCTCAAGTCAATATGTTGGAGCGCCATAGTTCCTACTCAGTTCATCTCTACTTTTTCAGGGAGAAAAGACTACCTGTTGTTCATTGTCTGAAAACCATTGTTTCATATATTTTGTCTGTTTGTATATGTTAACTTTTTAAGATTGGAGGATAAATCCAGTTCTTATTACTTCAACTTGACCAAAATACTTATTTTTTCAAAACCTATGAAATATTGTTCTATCTTCTGTATTATTCTGTGTTTTTGGGAGAGTGATCATTTAGGAAACATTGTTTGTCTCCATGACATTTGCCTTAGGTGCTCAGATCCAACTTTTAAGTTAACTTATGTTCTTTTTTAAAATACTTTTTTTGAGGGGGGCGCTGGGGTTGTAGCTCAGTGCTGGAGTGCTTGCCTCACACTTGTGAGGCACTGAGTTTGATCCTCAGCACCATCATAAAAATAAATAAATAAAATAAAGATATTGTGTTCAACTATCACTTTAAAAAAATACTCTGGGTTTTTTTCCTCCAGGATCCAATATTGAAAAATCTGTAAAAGATCTCCAGCGCTGCACAGTATCTCTTGCACGGTATCGAGTTGTAGTTAAAGAAGAGATGGACGCTTCCATTAAGAAAATGAAACAAGCTTTTGCTGAATTGCAGAGCTGGTAAGTTAAGTTGCATTTTATATCATTAGCACAGGCCAGGCGCCATGGCACATGCCTATAATCGCAGCAACTCAGGAGAATGAGTCAAGAAGATCACAAATTTGAGGCCAACCTCAACAACTTAGACTGTTTCAATATAAAAAATTAAAAGGGCTGGGGATGTATCTCATTGATAGAGCATCCCTGGTTTCAATCCCCAGTACTCAGTACTGTTAAAAGAGAGAGAGAGAATTGATACAAAAAAATGATCATTTGTAAAAATGGTTAGCTACTTACTAGGTTCTTTAATTCTCAACTCCTAACTATTCCACACAGTGGGGAGAGGTTTAAAAATCGTATGTTCTTTTGGACACAGTGTGCTCTAGAAATGGGCCTGAGGTTGATATTGTTTGGAAAGAGATAAATAATTATAGAGTAAATCATGCACTGTTATTTTAAGTCTGTAACAAATGACCTGATATTCAAAAAATTATGAAGTAGAAAAGCTTTTTGTTTTCTTATCTCCTTTCATCCTTCAAAATGCACCTCAGCCTAACAGTCTCTTCTATGCTGTACTTTTAGTCATTGATTTGCTTTTCATTTTGTGTTTTTCAAACTGTGTTCTGTAGAATAGTCATTCTTATAATATCTTAATATGTTTTCTGTCAGGAAAACCAGATTTGGTAGTTAAAGAGGTTTGGAAATACCTTTTTTTTTTTTTAATTTTTTTAGTTGTTGATGGATCTTTATTTTATTCATTTATTATTTATACGTGGTGCTGAGGATCGAACCCAGTGCCTCACGCATGCTAGGCAAGCGCTCTACCACTGAGCTACAGTCCCAGCCCCTGGAAATACCTTTTAAAAAATATTACTATACTGGCCTTCTTAGTGCTTTTTGAATGCTAATGTATACTGTAAATTATGATGTTTATTGATCGTATTTGATTATAGGGGCTGGGATATACAGCTCAGTGGTAGAGCTTGCCTGGCATACATGAGCCTGGGTTCAACCCCTAGCACCACTCACACTCACTCACAAAATCAAATGTGTTTAATTATAGAATCTCTTGGGGGGAATCTATGCTAATGTTTCCTAGAATCCTAGAATACCAAAGCTGTTTTAACTATTAGATATTATATATTTAAATCATAACTCCCTTCTGGGAGTATTTGCACTTATAAGGGATTTTTTTGAAAATGGAGAAGTCTTTAGGACCAGATTAATCAAAATGATAACAGTTGGGAAGACAGGCAGTTGGGCTAATTTAAGAATTTATGTGTCCATTCTGTTTATTGGTAAGAACCACCTAGATCTGAAACATGACTAGAGGTGCTGGTGAATAGAAAGGCTTATGCTTCCTCCCAACTATCCATCCATTTTCTTGCTGCTTGTCTATAGACTGTTCCCTTAGGCCATGCCCAACCATGTCTGTGTTCACAGACTTGGTCTAGTCGCTATGTACCATAGCAAAGGAGAGAGGAAGCATGGGGGTCCCCTTGGTCCTTCTGGTATCTGGAATTGAAAGAGTGAAATAATGAAGATGAAGGCAACCTCCAAAATACTAAATCATCATAAATAAAAGGTACTTTTTAGGATAGATAATTTATCTAATAGTCTACCCATGCCTTATCCTGAACCCTGAGTTTTGCCTTTCAGGTTTTGTATTTAGTAGCTCAGTGTCACGTCTTCTGTTTGTCTTTCTGTTTTTCTTCCCGTCCCCACCCTGCACTCCTAGTATTGAGGATTGAACCTAGGGGCACTTTTTCACTAAGGTACATCCCAAGCTATTTTTATTTTGAGTCTAGCCCAAACTGGCCTTGAACTTGGAATCAATCCTCCTGCATCAGACTGCCTAGTTTCTGGGATTACAGGCATGTGCCATTGCACCTGACCCTTCTGTTTTACTTAACATTCACCTTTCCTCTTCCATATATTAGTTAATGCTAGTTTTCTGGCTTAATATGTTCTATATCTCTGTATTTATCTCAATCCAACCAATTCTCCAACACTCTCCTTAAATTAAGCTCTAATACCTGGAAATTTTACTAGGTAATTAATTTATCCTCTTTCTGAACCTCTGGAAGGGAGCACCATGTGCATTGCACTGGATTCTTGTCAAATCAGATACTGCTGGTGTATTTGGAAAATAAAGAGCTAAGTGAAGGTCATCAAAACTTTACCTTGATAGGCCTGTGGACCACATGATTGTTCAGTTTACTGATTACTTAGCCACAGGATCTGATTCCATTCAGAACAAGCCTGAACCAGGAAACACAGTTCCGGGAGAGATTTGTGAGTTCCTGCTGAGTTGGAACCCAGCCACCTCCTTGAGTAAATGACAGATGAAATGGTTTCCGGCCTGAGACCTGTGTGTTTAGTATTGATTAGCAAGTGTAACAACCAGGTCAATTTAACTTGAGGAAAGAGATTACCTGCCCTTTCCTGCTGATGGGAAGCCCTTCTCTCTGGCTGATTGGGTTTTTTAACTCCTTATTTCAATGCTCTTTGTAGTTGCTACTTCAAGACATAATTGGCAGGTAAGCTGACTCCATTTGGCACCAAACCAGAGCTTGGAGTTAATGTCACTTAGAAAGCCATTTTTTGTGTTGGTTACAGTATGAAAGAAAAGCAAAGGATTCTAACAGATTTGCAGCGGTAAGATTACATTACCCCTGCCAGGACACAAGGGAAGTGATATGGATGACTCCTTTCACTTTGATGCCAAATCAAAGCTGACCCATAGCTGAGGAAAGGTAAAATCAGAAACTTTACAATATACAAAACATAAAATCTTTTCTTATTAGTGACTTAGTCATCTCTAGACTCAAGTTTTAACTTTTTCTTGTTAATAAGATTTATCTCCTTTACATTGTTAGAGCTGTTGTTGACTTCAGTTTAAGGCTGTTAAGGAGGTAGAAAATGAAGTAGTACATGAAGCTGCAGTATAATTAAACTACTTCGGAAAGTTCTCATACAGTGTTACTAAAAAATGCCAACACAGCACTTAGGGAGCTGAGACAGGAGAATCGCAAGTTCAAAGCCAACCTCAGCAATGGCGAGGCGCTAAGCAACTCAGCGAGACCCTGTCTCTACATAAAACACAAAATAGGGCTGAGGATGTGGCTCAGTGGGTGAGTGCCCCTGAGTTAATCCCCAGTACCAAAAACAAAAAAAAAAGCCAACAATGCACACTTACCACCACCGCCCCCCTCCTCTTTTTTTTGGCACTGGGGATTGAACTCAGGACCCTCAACCACTGAGCCACATCCCCAGCCCTATGTTTGTAATTTATTTAGAGACGGGGTCTCACTGAGTTGCTAAGCGCCTTGCCATTGCTGCAGCTGACTTTGAACTTGTGATCCTCCTGACTTAGCCTCCTGAGCTGCTGGGATTATAGGCATGGGCCACTGCACCTGGCTCAGCTTCCCTTTTTAATAAAAAGTTACAATTTTATCAAAGTAAAAGATGTTTATTAAAAGGAAAAATTGGCCAGGCACAGTGGCGCACACATGTATGTAATCCCAGCAGCTCGTGAGGCTGAGGCAAGAGGATTGAGAGTTCAAAGCCAGCCTCAGCAAAAGCGAGGTACCAAGCAACTCAGTGAGACCTTGTCTCTAAATAAAATAACAAAATAGGGCTGGGGATGTGGCTCAGTAGTCGAGTGCCTGAGTTCAATCCCCAGTACAAAAAAAAAAAAAAAAAAGAAAGAAATTACTAAGAGAAAAAGGCCATCAAGAAATCTGAGATCAGGGACTGGGATTGAGCTCAGCATTAGAACACTTTCCTAGCTTGTATGAGGCCCAGGTTTGATACCCAGCACCACAAAAAAAAGAAAAAGAAAAAAATTTGAGATTATACATAAAATGATGATGTAACTCAGCAGTTAAGATTCTGAAAATTTTTGTAGCTGATTCCTTTCTGACTTTAGAAAAGTTACTTTTATTTGAGTCTCCATTTTCTTCTTATGTTAAATCAAGCTACTACTAGTTTTACCAAAGGTTTTTAAGTCCTTAAATTTGAAGGCCATATAGAGGTGGTAGTGCACAACTATAATCCTAGTGACTTGGGAAGCTGAGGCAGGAGGATCACAAATTCGTGGCCAGACTCACTATTTAGTGAGACCCTCTCTCAAAATAAAAAATAAATGGCTAAAGATGTAGCTCAGTGAAAGAATATAACCGGTACTTCAAAACGTAAAAAATAAAATAAAAATAAAGACCATATAGAGATACTAAAAACTTAGAAGTCATTTTATGAACCAAAATAATTCCAAAAATATCTAAAAATCTTAGAAATAAAGGAATGTGATAATATAATATTTAAAATGTATGTAGTG
>CM053403.1:60675286-60731836 GCA_028644305.1 Xerus rutilus | reverse complement strand
CAGGGGGGAAATGCTATCATGATGCATGAACTCATATTGCCATATAAACAAAAAGTATGATTGTGTTGATTAAAATTTAAATTCCAGCCAGGCACGGTGGCACGTGCTTGTAATCCCAGCACTTTAGGAGGCTGAGACAGGAGAATCATGAGTTCAAAGCCAGCCTCAGCAACGGCGAGGCACTAAGCAACTCACTGAGATCCTGTCTCTAAATAAGACACAAAATAGGGCTAGGGATGTGGCTCAGTGGTCAACTACCCCTGAGTTCACTTCCCAATACAAAAAAACCTTAAATTCCTTGCTAAAAGTATCATGTGATGTTCCACTTTTCATAATAAAGAAACTTGTTGGGTTGGGGCTGTAGCTCAGTGGCAGAGTGCTTGCTTAGCACATGTAAGGCCCTGGGTTCGATTCTCAGCACCACATAAATATAAACAAATAAAGGTATTATGTCCATCTATAGCTAAATAAAATATTTTTTTAAAAAAGAAACTTGTTTGCTGAAGTCATTTAATATTTTACAAGCCAGGCACAGTGGCTTGGGAGGCTGATGCAGGAAGATCACGAGTTCAAAGCCAGCCTCAGCAACTCAGTGAGGTACTATCTCTAAATAAAATACAAAAAAGGGCTGGTGATATGGCTCAGTGGCAAGTGCCTCTGAGTTCAATCCCTGATACCAAAAAATATACATATATTTTACAAACTTTGTCAGAGACAAAAATTTTGTCTTGTGGTAGACACAGTGTCTCCATCTTTTTTTTTTTTAATATTTTTTAGTTATAGATGGATGCAATATCTTTATTTTGTTTATTTTTATGTGGTGCTAAAGATCGAACCCAGTGCCTCACATGTGCGAGCCAAGCGCTCTGCCACTGAGCCACAACCCCAGCCCCAGTGTCTCCATCTTAAGGTGATTTGGCAACAGAGAGGTAATGTCAAACTGAAGGCCTGACATCTCCTGTCTCAGTTGTGCTTTTGTTTTGCCTTTTAGGTATTCCAAATGCTGCTAGAATTCTTGGAGCAAAATATTGCCAAGGTTTGGGAAATGCTTTCTTAGCAAAATATGGCTATTTCATAGTAGTTGTATCTTGTCTGTAGTCTGGTGCTTTTGGATTAATATGCCAACCAAATCTGTTTAGTTACAAGTTTGTTTATTAACATCATACATAATGATTATCAAACCTGTGTTCTCTGGCATTTCTCTATAAAGAATTTGCTCCTTGAGGAAATTACCCTGCCATATACATTTTTGTTTGTCTCATACTGTAGTCTCTGTATTAACTACTTTGTGCTAACATAACTACTTAGCTAAATTGAATTGATGTGTATATATGTGTGATTGCTTTTACAACCAGAAATGGATGGAATTTTGCCAGGCACAGTGGCACATACCTGTTATCCCAGCACTTTGGGAGGCTGAGACTGGAGAATCACAAGTTCAAAGCCAGCCTCAGCAATGGCGAGGCACTAAGCAACTCAGTGAGACCTGTCTCTAAATAAAACACAAAATAGGGCTGGGGATGTGGCTCAGTGGTCAAGTATTCCTGAGTTCAATCCTTGGTACCAAAAAAAAGAAAGAAAAAAATGAGTGGAATTTTTATTAATATATTTGTATTCAGAAGAAGAAATCAGAATGAACACCAGATGCTAAGACTTAAAGTTGAAATCTTTTACATTTGTATAGATAATAAAATTTTAGATTTCCCCCCCTACCACTTAAGCAAAACTATTATGGAAAATTATTTGTATCCAGAGATTGCATACTAATATTACCTGCTATCTCCTTATACATGGTGGGCTCTTTCATAAGAACATGGAAAATCTTTATGTACCTACAAACCATTTACATTTTCACTGCAAGAAGGTCTAATTGCCCTTTTAATTTAAAAAGCCTACCAGAACATTTAATTCTGTCCTTTCCAGATTACTATTAAATACTTATCAGAAATCTGCTGGGCACAGTGATGCACACCTGGAATCCTAGCAGCTCAGAAGGCTGAGGCAAGAGGATCACAAAGTCAAGGCCAGCCTTGGCAACTTAGCGAGTGCCTATCAAAATAAAAAAAAATAAAAAGGATTGAGTGGTAAAGTAACCCTGGGCTCATGCTCCAGTACTGGAAAAAAAAGAAAAGAAAGAAAAGGAGAATGTTTATCAGAAATCAGCTTTGCCTGTTCAGCATCCTAAGGACTAAAGTGTCAGTGAACTTGGTAAAACTGTGATTAGCTGTTTTGATATACAAATCCTAATCATAAATTTCTTGTGCCCTAGAAGAGATATTGTGTGGTTTAAAAATATTAGGAGCAAAGCTGTCAAATTTTGTAGACCAAAATGTAAGTAAGTATGTGAGTGCATATGTGGAAATAAGTAATTTCTGTAAGGGCTTGCTTTAGTACAACTTATCAAGAAATGTTTTTGTAGCTTGTTACTGCCATCTACTGGTCCACAACTTGTACTTCTAGCAACTGGTGTACTGTAATATATAGAAATAAAAGGGAATTGGGTCTATTTATTTCATTGGAAATCTAAGAATATTCTTTGTTGAAAGTAAGACATCAGGGGCTGGGATTGTGGCTCAGTGGTAGAGCGCTTGCCTCGCATGCGTGAGGCACTGGGTTCGATCCTCAGCACCACATAAAAATAAATAAACAAAATAAAGTTTTTAAAAAAAAAAGAAAGTAAGACATCAGAATTGTCATGTGGCCCATACAGCATTAACTTTGTAGCTTTTAGTAAACAAACTCAGCAGTCTGTCTCCACTGTTAATAATGTGCTACTTCTGAGTTTCTGGTCAAACCTTTTTTTTTTTTTTCTTTATTATCTTTTCCTAGTTTAATGGATCGAGAAGTGGCTTTGCTTGCTGAAATGGACAAAGTGAAAGCTGAAGCAAGTAAGATGATTAATATTTAATCAAAGCTATTATCCACACAAATAGTAGGTTCCTGCTTCCCAGCCCTTTTATTAAAGCTTGATATGAATGCCACAATAAGAGCTTATATATTGGGCTAGAGTTGTACCTTAGTAGTAGAGCACTTGCCTACCTCATGTGAGGCACTGGGTTCAATCCTCAGCATCACATAAAAATAAATGGATATTTTGTCCATCTACAACTAAAAATATTTTCAAAAAAGAGCTTATATATTTAATCATTCTTGAGCTGCTGTGCTGTACTAGCATATAAATTCTTCCAAGAGTAATAACTTTTCAAAAGTATGTTTTAAAAATATTTTCAAATTTTAATATTGTAAGTGTGGAGTTTAAAGGTTACATTCTGTTATCTTCCACAAAGAATCAATCTTAGGAAAATACAGTACCTAGAAGGTGCCTGGGTGTTGTTTTATTTTGTTTTTACCTCCAGTGATTAAGCAATTCCACTGGAATATTTTTCTATTTGGAAATAATTTTTACAATCAGAGACTTTACCAAATTGCCTACAATTGAGTATATGAGTTCCCATCATTGCCTGTCTCAGAACTCTGTTTTCTCAGTTTGTACAACATTTTTCACTCACTATTTCTAATCAGTGAGTACAGGAAAGGCAATGAATTGAGAGTTCAAGATATCATGACTAGGGTTCCTTGAAAGCTTACATAGATTCTGGAGGAATATTCAAACTTGGGTACTTCGTGAGTTTTTTTAATGAAAGAACCAGATATCTGTTTTCCCTTCATTTTTGTTAAGTGTTAGGTTGAAAATATATAGGTATATGAAAAGAAGAAATGCCAGCTACAACGTGGACAATGGCAATGGCTTGAGTCTTTTCAGTGGAGTTTTACTTTCATGAGTCAAATGCCATATTTACAATTAGAAACATTGTTTCTTTTAAGACCCACCCTCATCAAACTGGTAAGTAGCCTGCAGCTAAATCATTGGTGCCTGTGGTTATGACCAGAGAAGGCAGCTTAGAAGCATTGAGCCGAATTCAGTTTGGTTCATTTTAAGTTGAAAGTAGAGAATGTAGCAGAGATGTTGCCTACTGTTTCTCAGAGGTAAGATTGCATTTACATTGAGCAGTACATCTTGAAATTTCTAAATTTGACAGTTTCAGTGTCATATCTGAATATTGTTTTTGAAGATGAAGGTTCAGAGAAACTAAAACTAATAGTTTCTCTTGCTTTTTGATAAGCAGGTCTTTTAAAAAATATGTCCTTTTTGGAAACTTCCAAACATTTCAAATAGATTAATATAATGAACCCCCATTGCCCAACTTCAACCAGTTATCAACTTAGGCCAATCTTATTTTATCAAATTCAGAACTATACAATTTTACCTAACTTCATCAGTTTGAATGTATTTATTTTCTCCCAGAAAATGCTGTTCTTCAGTGACACAATGTAATAACTCCTTTTCCAGTATTATCAAGAAGATACTTCTTTACACGTTAAAGTTTTATTAAGTAAACTCTTAATTCAGAGGGTTTTTTTTTTCCACACATGTTCATAGATGATCTCCACATCAACCTTTCAAGGCAGGGTGTTTTTGTTTTTGTTTTCATTTTATAAATGAAAAAGCTGCTTTCTCTGGGAGAAATGTAACTTGTTCAGCCTCATATAATTAGGTTCTCTGAGTTATCTTTTTTTAAAAAATATTTTTTTAGTTGTAGATGAACACAATACCTTTATTTTATTTATTTTTTATGTGGTGCTGAGGATCAAACCCAGTGCCTCACACGTTAGGCAAGTGCTCTACCACTGAGCCATAACCCCAGCCCCTCTAAGTTATCTTCTTTTTTTTTTTTAGTTGTAGATGGACACAATGTCTTTATTTTATTGCTTTGTATGTGGTGCTGAGGATCGAACCCAGGGCCTCACGCATGCGAGGCAAGCGCTCTACCACAGAGCTACGATCCCAGCCCCCTCTAAGTTATATGTGTAGAAATCTTTACTTAACACATTTTCTTCATTTTGCCTTTTATAATTTTGTCATAAAATCTGAGAAAGCTGTAGCTGAGAGAAACTGAAGTTGATAAGAATGGCAAATAGGTTTTATCTTAGAAGCTAGTCCAATAGATCATTTGTAGCTGTTAGGCCTTGCAGGCATGTTCCTAACTTATTGGGAAAGTATGTCCTGACTGATAGTAACTCAGCATGAGTATGGGCAACCCATGCGTGGCATGTATATGGCAACTGGGCTAAGTAAGTAAACTTACTAAAGACATTCAGCTCTATGTAATAACTGGTGGTGCTCTTTGAAAAGTTATGTTTTTTCTACCATAAATTTAGCTAATTTCTCAGTAGGGTATGGGATCCTGTGTATCAGTTAGGGTTTGAGTTTAACAACATGCAACAGAGTGACTTAAATAAATGTGAATTTATTTTTCTCTCATGAATTGAGAAGTACAGAGGTAGCCAACCAAGAACTGACAAGGCATCTCCAAGATGACATTGGGAACCCAGGTTTCTCTATTTCTACTCAGCCATCCTTAGAGTATGTTTTTGGCCAAAAGATAACTCCTAAGGCTTCAGTCAAGGAGGGGCAAAATGTTACATGCTAGAAATCTCCTTTAAAGACCTTTCTTGTAAACTCTTTCCTGTGAGTTCTGTTTATATCTCAGTGACTGAACTATACAGTGCATGACCATCTCATCTGTAGCAAAGCCTCTTGGTAAATTTTTAACTAAGCACATTGGTGCCCAACAACATTGGACTTCTTTTATATTTTTTAGTTGTTGATAAACCTTTATTTTATTTATTTGTATGCTGTGCTGAGAATCGAACCCAGTGCTTCACACATGCTAAGCAAGTGCTCTACCACTGAGCTACAACCCCAGCCCAACATTGGACTTCTGATAGGAAGAAAAGGAGAATGGGATAATTCAGTCAACTAAGTCTTTGCCACAGTATTCCCCTTCAGCTACCTATAATGTCCTTCTTTTTTCTAAAATAAGAACATACCCACCTTCTTCTCAATGGCAGCACCTCCAGAGTCTCATCTAGTTAGTATATTCAGTTGAAAGCCAGGTCTTTTGAATGATTTCAGATCTTCCATGAGGTCTGAATGTGGCATGTTGTGGTCAGGTCCCATAAATTCAATTTTTAAATGCCCCCTCTTCTAGAATTACATAGGTGGTCAAGAGAAGAGGGTAATTATGGTAAAAATTCTTACTTGAAAAGTAAATGATCAAATATTGCTAGGTAGAAATAGCAGAGTCCCTGCTATGGTAAAGTTCCTTAGGTAGTTTATCTGACAGTTCCTTGTTCTGCCTCCTGGGAGGATTTCTTGGCCCTGGCCAAATTGTGCATGGGAGGGATTTTGCTTTGTTTTGTTTATTTGGTTTTTGTTTTTTGCAGTGCTAGGCATTGAATGAACATCAAGATATATTAAGTAAAGCTAGCTAAGGTAAAGGGAGGATGGTATGATAGACTCCCATTTTTGAGGAGAGGGGGAAGAGAAAGGTATGTGTTCTGTATACACAGACAATATTTGGAAATAATACATAGGAAATTGTTAACAATATTTCCCTCTAGGGTGGGGACTACAAAATCAGAAGTAGGAGGAATACTTTTACTTTTTATTGAATACCCATTTATTCTAGATAAATTTTTTACCATGTATATGTATTTCTCTGAATTTATATGCTTGATAATTTTTTTAACTGTGAACAAAAGACAAATGATTTATGAGTCTTTGCAATTCATAAAAAATGTTTGTCTTAGCCGGGCGTGGTGGCGCAAGCCTGTAATCCCAGCACTTAGGGAGGCTGAGACAGGAGAATCGCGAGTTCAAAGCCAGCCTCAGCAATGGCGAGGCGCTAAGCAACTCAGTGAGACCCTGTCTCTACATAAAAAAACACAAAATAGGGCTGGGGATGTGGCTCAGTGGTCGAGTGCTCCTGAGTTGGATCTCCAATACCAAAAAAAAAAAAAGTTAGTCTTTTTTTTTTTTTTAATATTTTTTTTAGTTGTTGATGGACCTTTATTTTTTATTTATTTATATGTGGTGCTGAGGATTGAACCCAGTGCCTCATGCATGCTAGGCAAGCACTCTACCACCGAGCCACCATCCCAGCCCCAAGTTTGTCTTTTAATTGCCTTCAAAGACCCTCCAGAAGGTAGAAACTGAACCTTTAGTATTTTCTTCCTTGGCTGTCCAAATACATATACTGTGTGGCTTATACTTCTAGTTCTTTTTTATCCTATTTAGCAGCAATCTGAGGATTCATACTTTTTTCCTCTACAGTGGAAATTTTGCTTAGCCGACAAAAGAAAGCTGAACTTCTAAAGAAGATGACCGATGTGGCTGTGCGAATGTCAGAGGAGCAATTGGTCGAGCTCAGAGCTGATATCAAAGTAAAACTTCTTCTCCTCTCTGCCTTTCTTCTTATCCTCAGGAGGCTAAAGTACCAAATCTCCGTAATTCATAGTTATATCTAATGTATCAAATGCATGATATTTCCTTTCCAAACCTGGCCCTTTTCCACATTCCCTTTCTCTATAAATGGTACTGTCACCTATCCAGTTGTCCAAACTGGAAATCTTAGGAAATGTCTCCATTTCCCATGTTAAATATGTTAGACCTCCATTTTACCTCTTTTTTGGGGGGTGGTACCAAAAAGGTACCGGGGACTGAACTCAGGGGTACTTGACAACTGAGCCACATCCACATCCCCAGTCCCTTTTTGCATTTTACTTAGAGACAGGGTCTCACTGAGTTGCTTAGGGTTAGCACTTCACTTTTGCTGAGGCTGGCTTTGAACTCGTGATCCTCCTGCCTCAGCCTCCCAAGCCACTGGGATTATAGGCATGCACCACCACACCTGGCCATTTTACCTCTTATTGAATCTCAGATCTGACCTTTTCTCTTCATCTCCACCACCACCACCATAATCAAGCTACCACCTTTTGTTGCTTGTACTCCTATAATACCCTCTTACCTGATTCTCCATCCAGTTTACCTTCCCACCCCTCATGTGTGTTCCTCAAAAAATATATTAATCTGCATCAGACTTTCCAGTAGTTTTAGGATGAATACTATAATCTTCCACACAGTATATAGGGCTCTGCATGGGCTAGCTCTCCCACCATCCTTACTTCACATCAGGCCCCTTTCTTTTGTACTCCAGCTGGACTAGTTAGTTTTTTCCACAATTCTTCCTGCTACTTCCTGCTAGAAGGCCACTGCATGTTTTCCATTTGTCCAAAGCATTCTTCTACTCCCTCTGGGCACACAGACCATTCTTACCCTACTTGTCCTTCCTGGCTTCCCTGACTACGATATCCCTCTGTGCAGTTACATCTTTATATGCATTTGATTAATCTGTCTTTCTTATCAGACTGTGAACTTCACAATGGCAGGAACTGCTGTATCCCCAGTGCCTTGGCACATAACAGGTCTTTAGTAAATAATGTTTTCTTGATCAGTTGTGATTTTATAGAGAAAAATTGATAATCTGAGATGTTGATTATATTGTAATCTAAAAAGATTACTGAGGTTCGATATTCATGCCTTTTAAATTCTTATATAAAGAACAGTATTTCTGTACTAAGCATTTGAGCCCAAGAGATTGGGATATTCATGGGTAGTTGTGGACACTGGTGTTCTAAAAAATTGTTTATAAATGGTGAGCTGTATGAGTAAGGAAAGTTGGCCTTTTCTACTCCTAAGCCCATAGCCACCACTCTTTCTGAACATGTAAGTTTCATTGTCACATTTGAGAGGAACACTTGCTACAGAGGCTTACAACAGAGGCTTATTTATTGTAAAATAAAAATATAGGCAGAAGATCATCCAGGACCTTTTGGAGATCCTTATTTTTCTGATCCAGTGTTTCACTCAAACTTATGGAGTATTACTGTTCTCACTCCTTTCCCTTAGAAAATCAATTATGGTGAGCTGGGCATCGTGACACATGCCTATAATCCCAGCATCTTGGGAGGCTGAGGCAGGAGGATCTCAAATTCAAAGCCAGCCTCAGCAAAAGTGAGGTGCTAAGCTACTCAGCGAGACCTTGTCTCTAAGTAAAATACAAAATAGTGCTGGGAATGTGGCTCGGTGGTTGAGTGCCGCTGAGTTCAGTCCCTGGTTACCCCCCGACAAAAGAGTTGGGGATGTGACTCAGTGGTAAGTGCCCCTGGATTCAGACCGTAGTACTCCCTCCGACCAAAAACAACATCAACAAAAAACTAGGGTGAAATAGCCAAATAAAGCAAATTTTAAAATTACTATTTCTCACTGAACTAAAACTATATTACAAAATTTTATAGAATGTCTTCCTCACGTTGATGCCAGTCAGTCTCATTCAACTATCTGTAAGAAACCGGAAACTTCTTTGGAATTAGATGAGAAATCTGGCTCTCATAGGCTTCATCTGTTCCCCTTCCCACGTGGATGAAAAGCTGCTAGAAATATTACTGCAGGCTGACTAAGGATCTGTTTCTCTCCACATTTTCAATGTGCTGAAGTGGGTGCTGTGCAATTTAAATGTCTTATTTCCAGATCATTTTATTTCTGTCATTCCCATTATGTCTTTGGCTCAACAAACCCTAGAATTTGTTTCAGAATTAATCTCAGACTGATATTAGTTTTCTGAAATTCTCTTACAAGAGATTCATGTGGGTCTCGGGATGTAGCTCAGTGGGAGAGCTTGATTCAATCCTCAGCACCTTCTGAAAAAGGAAGAGGTTCATATGCTTTCCTAAGGCACAGTATACTCAAAAACTTTAGGACTTCAAGGCCCAAAGGTAATTTTTCTCTCTCCTTCCCCTGTCAGTGTTTCTGGATATATCCCAAGAATTCTGATGCATTGGATGTGGGAGTAGGCCTCCTCCAGTTAAGTAGAAGACTGCTCTGCTATGAGGCTTTCAGTTCTTTCAGATTATATCTAGGCCCTTAATTTTCCTTTCTCATCTTGTTTTCATCTGAAAAAACAAAATGATTCTAGGCTACCTTAGACATTTTTTTAATCAAAATAAATCCCTAGAAACACTTTATTCTTGACATGTTTCTAGTCCGTAATTTCTATGGTATAGTTAGTTAGACCCAAGGGGTTAGTTACATCTCAGCTCAGTCCACTTAAAAGGATTAAATCACTTGGAGTATAAACTTTTCTTGTTTGCAAAGTTGACTTTTCACATGAGTGATTTTCAATCTAAAGAAATTGTTCCTATTTCAAGAACTGTAAAATCTTATGTTATAAAAAGATGAAATGGGTTTCCTAAGGAAGTTCCTTTTAAAGAACACCAAACCATCTAAATGGGATTATTGTTGTAGTTTATGAAATTTTTGCTGCCTCTGTTTCTATCTTAAATGGAACAATATGGAAAATAGCCCAACAGTGGAAAGATGGTCCTCCACTATAAATTCTTTCTCCTTTTTCTTTTCCTAAAGTTTCTTTTGATTATACCTACTGTGTTTTGAACATCATGTAGCATTTTTTTTCTTTCTTTTAATTGTGGTACTGAGAATTGAACCTAGGGGCTCTCTACCAATGAACTACATTTTGAGCCCTTTTTTATTTTGAGACAGTCTCACTAAGTTGCTCATGTCGGCCTCAAATGTGTGATCCTCCTGCTTCAGTTTCCTGAATAGCTGGAATTAGAGGCATGTGCCATCCTATTGCATTTCATAAAACTCCTAAACTTTGAGCCCTTGTGGAAACAAGTGGATTTGTTTGATCACTCGGCATTGGTAATATGAAAGCCATTTAGTAAACTTGGAAGTTAAAAAGGAAGAAAATTGAAAATAACTCTGTTCCACCTGTGTGTAGCAAGCTATAGTTACAGTTTTTTTTAATGTTTGCCTAACCTGGAGGCTTTTCTTTGTCCTTTCTCCAGCACTTTGTTAGTGAACGTAAATATGATGAGGATCTGGGACGAGTAGCCCGATTCACCTGTGATGTAGAGACTCTAAAGAAGAGCATTGATTCCTTTGGACAAGGTGAGGTGGTGAGAGATTTTAGGCAGTAGAGGTAGTGTCCTTCTTATCTTTTGCCTCTTGCGCACTCTCTCTCTCCTCTTTTTTTTTTTTTTTTTTTTTTTTTGGTGCAGTAATGAGGATTTACCTCAGGGCCTCACATATGCTAGGCAAACATTCTACCACTGAGCTACATCCCCAGTCCTTTTTATTTTATTTTGAAACAGAGTCTCACTAGTTGCTTAGGCTGGCTTTGAATTTGTGATCCTCCTACCTTGGCCTCCCAGGTAATCCCAGGTGTGTACCACCACATTTGGCCAACTGTCTTTTCTGAATGAGGAGACTAACATGCTAATGGGCCTCTCCACTGAGTCTTTCTCAGTGCCTCTTGTCTGTTTATTATTTTTTAAATTTTTATTTATTTATTTATTTAGGTATTGGGGGTTGAACTCAGGGATACTTGACCACTGAGCCACATCCCCAGCTCTATTTTGTGTTTTATGTAGAGACAGGGTCTCACTGGGTTGCGTAGTGCCTCACCCTTGCTGAGGCTGGCTTTGAACTCATGATTCTCCCGTCTCAGCTTTCCAAAGTGCTTGGATTATAGGCATGCACCACCGTGCCCAGCTTTGTTTATTTTTGTGAAAAGTAATTCTGGGGATATTTATGAAGTCTTGAATGCAGATACTTGAAACTCTGAATATGAGTATTTACCAGGTCCCTAAGAATAAAATACACTTTTTCACTGGGTACAGTGGCACATGCCTATAATCCCAGTACCTCAGGGGGCTGAGGCAGGAGGATCACAAGTTCAAAGCCAGAGTTAGCAACTTAGCAAGATCCTGTCTCAAAATAAAAAATAAAAAGTGTTGGGGATGTGGCTCAAGGATTAAGTGCCCCTGGGTTCAATCCCCAGTAAAAAAAATAAAATAAAACAAAATGCTTTTTCACTATTTTCTGCTGAGTTGAGAGGTGTAAAATACATAGTGTAAAAGAACAGGGCAGGGGGGTCTCTGGAGTCAGACCAAGTTTGAATCCTTCCCTCAAAGCTGACCTCTTGGATCTTTTACTCCTCAAGTAGAGATGATAATACCTGCAATACCTGCCTTCCCTGGCATATTATAGGTCCTTAAATAATAGCCTTAAAGGTGGGGAGGGTGCAGTGTCTGTAAATGAGAGGTTGTACTGACAAATTGGTGAGCCCCTCTGTTCTATCTCAGTATAAAAGTAAAATGTGGCTGGACGTATAGCTGTATGGTAGAGTATCTGCCTAGTGTGTAGGAGGCCCTAGATTATTTCACCCCAAAAAAGTGAAATATTGTCCTTAGGATAGTTATTGTTAACTAATCATTAGCTCAGGCTTAAAGCCAAGAAAAAAAATCTGGGGGACTGGGGCTATAGCTCAGTGGTAGAGCACTTGCCTCACAAGTGTGAGGCACTGGGTTCGATCCTCAGCACCACATAAAAATACATAAATAAAGCTGTTGTGTCCATCTACAACTAAAAAAAATGTTTTTTAAAAAATTTGGAGAGTAGTGGTTTTTGGGGTTTTTTTTTTATGGTTTTGGTGGTTTTATGCTTGGAGCTGACCCATGGACACTTTACCGCTGAGCTACATCCCCAGTCCCTTTGATCTTAAGACAGAGTCTCACTAAGTTGGTAAGGCTGGGAAGTAGTTTTAAACCATTGAATTCTTACAGCATTTGAATTAAAAATATTAATATTTTTCAGTTAGATTGGTAATTTGGATTGGGGGTTATTGCAGAAAGAAATTTGGCAAGACACATTTGTTGTAAAGACTAGTTCTATTCATATTTAACTGATCTTGATTATTTTTACCTTGCATCATTCACATTTTTAAAAAAGGATTTAGAAGAGATTGGATTTGTTTACCTTTTTCTTTCTTTGCAAAGTGTGTACTTTAGAATGTTCCTTCCATAGGAAACTGAACATATGGCCCATACTATTGTTCCCAGGCTTAGTCAGCTTCTGGGAGGCATAGCTAGGAGTTTAGGTAGTAAGAAATGCCAGGAAGTCATTACTTAACAGGGAGTATGGGTAACTTGATCTTAAACTGTTTTCCCTATTTCTAAGAATTCATTTACCAAGCAGTGAGGATTTGAAAGGAAGGAAGAAAGAAGGCAAAAGGGAGGTTTTCCTGTTATCCATTTTATAGGTTTTTCTTTATGCTATTCTAATGGATAGTTCTTTATCTTAAATTGTTCATTTTGAAATGGAGAAACAAGGGAAACATTACTCCTTATGCTTTTCCATCATATGACCACATATTTCTCATATCTGTTTCAGTGTCCCATCCAAAGAACAGCTACTCAAACAGATCACGATGTAGCTCAGTTATATCTGTGTCCTTGAGTGGCCCAAGTGATGCCTCTGCTGCTTCCTCTTCCACCTGTGCCTCTGCTCCCAGCCTTACAGGTGCTAATAAGAGAAATTCAACACCAGGAGAGACTCCTACAGCCAACAGCAGCCGACCCTACCAGCCTCATCGAGAGGTAACCTGGCTTCTACACTGAACATGTGAAGAAGAAAAGGCACCCAAGTTTTGAATTTTTTAAGTGTTGATAGCTCAATTTACTACCTTCCTCTCTTTATTCCCATTCCATACCTATTTTTCTTCCTTCTAGTCCCTAAGAAAGCATTTGATATATATTTCAAACTATCAATTAGTTTAGACTTCCTTTGACCAAGAATTTCTGACTTTCTTAGGTTGGCAGTGATCCTCAGTTCTTAGGTAGTGTAGCTTGGTAATTAGTCATACTGGGAGTCATGCACCATCTCAAGATAGACGAGCATGCAAGTGGTAGGTTTTCTAGCATATATCTAAAAGCAGCAACTCCCTAGAAACTCAGTGTAAATGTATCAGGGGAAGAGAAAGTGAACCTGCTTGGGGTGAGGAATGAACACTTTAGTGAAAGAGTAAAGCCCAGTGCAATGGTGCAGGCTGGTAGTCTCAGTGACTCTAGAGGCTGAGGCAATAGAATCTCAAGTTCAAAGCCAGCTACAGCAACTTAGCCCAGACCCTGTCCCAAAATAAAAAATAAGAATGGCTGGGGCCATGTGATTAAATGCCCCTGGGTTCAATCCCCAGTATCAAAAATAGAAAAAGAAAAAAAAAAGTGGAAGAGTAAACCATACTTTCTTTTCCTTTGTTTGAAGGAGAAACAAAAGAGTAATCAAGACAATGCTGTCAATACATTCTTCAGAACTGGTTTAACATTGAAATCCCTCAGGGCACAAACTTTTTGGATTATGATGTGAAAGGTCTACCACAACATGGTTTAATCTGTGGTTTGTATATAGTAAAGCTGACCACATGGTGCTTATTTTATTATTCTAATTGTTCATTATCTTAAGTGGCTTATGATCTACAAAATTCAGATATGTGGTAATTTGTCCAATTAAGAGCTTGTAACAACCCAAAGAGTTCTCTTCCATGTTAGCTTTCTTCCTGTAAAGTGAAGTAAACTACTCTTCAGTGAAGAGTCTATGAGTAAAAAGCAGGAAAGAATGGTGGAAGATGTATTGTGATATAGTAGCTAGGTCAGATTGGCTGACAGAATTCTGAGTCCCACACATGAGACACCCCGACTACACTTTCAGATGACTCCTATGAACTAAACTATAACAACAGTGTATCATAATGCCAGAGTACCTTGAACACTGTGTATTCTTTTATCCTTAGGTATTGCCGGGGAACAGACGAGGAGGACAAGGCTTCAGGCCTCAAGGCCAAAAGTCCAGTGACCCCATGAGCCAAGGGCGACATGACAGTATGGGTCGTTACCGAAATAGCTCCTGGTATTCATCTGGTTCTAGGTATCAGAGTGCTCCACCCCAGGCACCCGGAAACACTAGTGAGTGGGGCCAGGCTCACTCTGCAGGGACCAATGGAACTGGAGCCAGCATGGAGCCTTGTCCACCCAAGCCCTCATTCAAAAAGGGGCTCCCCCAGCGCAAACCCAGGACCTCTCAGCCTGAAGCTATGAACTCTTGAGAGAAATTCCAGTTGGCCTTTCTTCTGTATCCCACTTAATTGAACCTGATAACTGGACTTTAGAAAACATAGTTAGATTTAATAACAAAAAGAAGTTTATGCATATCACTTTTTGTGCCATTCTAAATACTGTTTTGTTTCTTCTTATTTCCTCTTTATCATTTTTGGAGGGGAAACTGTTTTTTCCCCCTGACCTTTCCCAGTGATATGGACTGATTTTGATTGGTCATTTCCACCAGGAATCAGGGGCAACTATTTCCATGCTTCCCAAGGGTAAGCAACATTCTTCCCAGTACACCAAGTCTTCCAGCTGCCTGAAGAGGCCTTGTTCAGCAAGTCCCCATTGTTGAGGTTGTCTCAGAAGGAAGTAGGTCTAAGCAGAAGCCACAGGTGCCTGCCAGGTTCCCTCCAAATAACAGCTTGACCAGAAGAGGCAATTGAGGGGATTGTATACCACACTGGATTAGCCAGAAAAGGGAAATGTTAATTGGTGAAAAGGGGAGAACACCAGGAAACATTTGAGAATCTGCCTCTATCCCAGAATGTGCCTGAGATTTGACACTTGAATCAGGGTTTCAGTCCCCTGCTTGGCACCATAGCTTAACTGCAGTTTCTTCAAAATGCCCAAAGCCTTGTTTCCTGTTACCTTAGGCTGTACCTTAGACTGCAAACCAGTCTAAGGAAGTCTATGGAAAGTAGCAATTAATTAAAGTGTTTTTTTAAGTATAAAAAAATATTTCTTTGTTTCAGTGTTTGAGGATTTTTTTTAAAGGATGTTCTCCCCCTTTGCTGAATCCTGTTCTGATCCCCAAACAAATTTATAGCAATATAATTGGTCTTAATATAAGGTACCCATCAAAAAAATTGCTGCAGTAAATCTTTATAGATAAATAAATAAAAACAGCTGCATAAATGTTCCCACATTTGTTTCATAGCAGCAAGAGACTTCATTTCAGTATCTGTTTTTCTTTGGGCCTCATGGGGTAGAAGTCACTTGGACAGCTTATTCTGTGCTTAAATAAGGGAGTCTGATTCCCAAGTCATTTGTCCATTGCTGCTTAGCTTTAGGATCAAATTAAAGTGTGAAAACCAGGATAAGCAAATGCAGCTGTTCCTTGTGAGAAAGGATCCATAGCATAGAGAGTGGTTACTTTGCAGAGGAGGACTTAGCAGCTGCAGCCACTCTCCCAGGCAACCAAAGGTTATATTGGCACCCCTTTCCCTGCTTCCCTATCCCTGAAGAAGGGTAATGAATATAACTGTATAATTGAGCTCCTACATGTAGCAGGTAGTGCTGGTGCTGGGCCCTTCCAATCTACCCTGCCCCCAGCATCCATGATTTAATAAGAGTTTTCCTTCCTCTAGCATGTGTCTCCCAAGCCCAGGCTGTGGCAGTGGTGCAGAACTTAGCTGCCTCAGGGCTTCCCATGGCTATTTGGTTGAAGCTAAGCTGCCAGGGTTCAGGTTGGTTGAACAGATTGAAAAAGAGCGCATGTGTGGGTGGGTGGGTCTTTGTGTAAAGAAAACAGTAATCGAGGAGTACTGGGGAAACCATTTCCAAGGGGCTAATCACCTCATTTGGGGGAATTTGTCCAACACCATCAGCCTGCTAGTTGTCAGGGAAAATCCCTGCTTAATTGCTTACCTATACTTTATAGTACATCCAGAAATTAAGGCAATCTTAAAAGATTAAGAAATCTATCCCTGTATCCAGGCAAGACTGCATTTAACCACTCTGACAGATGGGAAGCAACATAGTTGTCAGAACTGCCTTGAAATTGAAATTAAAATCTTGTAAAAGATGGCCATGGTGGCGCACGCCTGTAATCCCAGTACTTTGGGAGGCTGAGACAGGAGAATTGCCAATTCAAAGCCAGCCTCAGCAATGGCGAGGCGCCAGGCAACTCTAGTGGGACCCTGTCTCTAAATAAAACACAAAATAGGGCTGGGGATGTGGCTCAGTGGTCAAGTACCCCTGAGTTCAGTCCCTGGTACCAAAAAAAAAAATCTTATAAAAAAAATTTGAACGTTTTTCATAACCATAAAAACTTTGAAAATTATGGAAGTTTTTTTTTTTTTACTGTTTTGTTTTGAATTACAAAGATAGAATTTAAAATACTAAATAAGGCCAGGCATGTTGGTGCACACCTATAATCCCAGCAACTCCTGAGGCTAAAGCTGGAGGATTACAAATTGGAGGCTAGACACAGCAACTTAGTGAGACCCTGTCTCAAAATAAAAAATAAAAAGGGCTGGGTTAATCTCCAGTACCAAAAGAATATATAAGAAACAAATAATACATAAATGTAAAATGGACAAAAATTTTCCATCTTCCCATTCTTCTCTTCTGGCTAATGACTGTTCATAATTTTGAATACATTGTTCTAGACCATTTTCAAAGCATAAATGTCATATACACAAACATAGGTTTAAAGAATTTTTTAAATAAGAATTCTATTTGTATTATATGTGTGTATAGCTGGGCACAGTGGTGCACTCTTGTAATCCTAGTGACTTGGGAGACTGAAGCAGGAAGATCACAAGTTTGAGGGTAGCCTCAATAATTTAGCAAGGGCTGGGGTTGTAGCTCAGTGGTAGAGTGACACTGGGAACAATCCCTGGAACTACCAAAAACAAAAAACAAAACCAAACCCGTGTCTGTGTCTGTGTCTGTGTCTGTGTTTACAGTGCTAGGGATTGAACCCAGGACTTATTTTTTTAAATAATATATCTAAACCATAATTCATTGAGTATCTCATGTACATATTCTCCTAAATTTTCCAATTTGACTTTTCTTCAATGAAGAGAAGTTAGGGTTATCTTAAGTTTGATTTGTGTAGCTCATAATGGTTCTGGGTTCCTAAGAGAAGGATAGTTTCTTATCCTGGGTAGCTACCACTGGTCCTCAAAGATGGCCTACCTAACATTTTTTCCTTCCACTTTCCCTTATAGGCATATGTCTTGCCATCTCCTACCTACAGACAGGACTGGAACTTTTAAGTTTTGTAGCTGTTAGATGTGCCACTTGATAGGTAAGATTTAAATAACATGACTTGGCTGTGTATGTAGCTCAGTGATAGAACACTTGCCTAGTATGCCTGAGGTCCATCCTGGATTTAATCCCCAGCACTGCAAAAGAAAATTAATAATAACAATTAGCATAACTTGATTATGAACATCAAATATTTTCTGGAACCCTAATCTATAGCCATTTAAAAATTGTGCCTTTTTAAATAGTAATACAAGCTGGGCACTGTGGCACATTGCTATAATCCCATCAACTTGGGAGGCTGAGGCAAGAGGATTGCAAGTTCAAGACCAGCTTCAGCAACTTAGACCCTAACTCAAAATAGAAGGGCTAGAAATGTAGCTCAGTAGTAGAGCACCCCTATGCTACAAAACAAAACAACACCCAATACTACAAAAATAAAAGTAAAAATAAAACAGTAATACAAACTAGTTAAAAAGAAATACTGGCTGAAAGTAGTAGCACGGTAGTAGAGCGCTTGACTAGCAGTCCCTACATTCTGTCCCCAACAACCCCAACACACCCCCGCAGAAAAAAGGATACATGGTTGAAAGTTAAAAAGTGCTCTCCTATCTTGGCCCATTCCCCAGAAGAAATCAATGGTAAGTTTCTTACATACTGTTCCAAAGACTTTTTAAAACCCAAATATATTTTTCTTTTACATAAATGGGAATCATTCATATCCTTATACAATTTGCTTTTTAAAATTGTCCTTGCTCTTTATAACCAATTCTTTTTTTGCTTTAAGAAAAAACATCGGGGCTGGGATTGTGGCTCAGTGGTAGAGCGCCTGCCTCGCATGTGTGAGGCACTGGGTTTGATCCTCAGCACCACATAAAATAAATAAATAAATGAAATAAAGATATTGTGTCCATCTACAACTGAAAAAATATTAAAAAGAAAGAAAAAACATCGTATGTAAATGGTTATAAAAGAAATTAAATCTAAACAGTTCAAAAGTATATATAGTGAATATTAAGCCTCCCTGCCATTCTGGATTGTTTGCCCCCTCCCCAGAGGCAACCACTATTTAATTTCTTATATATTTCTCTGGAGATTTTCTATGCTAATATATCATAAGAATATATACTATTTAGACCTCTTTCCTTTGGTATTTATAAGCATCTTGTTCTTGTGGCTGCATAGTATTCCACTGTATAAAATATATATATCATAATTAGTTTAAACAGTCCCTAATGATGGTATTCTGGTTTTTGCTGTTACAAGTATTACTGCAGTGAACATCCTATAATATATTATTCCTCGTGTGTGAGAGTATCTGTGGGCTAAATTCCTAGCAGTGGAGTTGTTGGGTCATGTAATTGATAAAATACTCTATTATTGATCAAGTGGCACAGATTTACACTCTCACCATAGGTGTGTGGGAGTAGTTTGCACAGTTGTTGAGATGGAAGCTAAGGATAAATAGAGATAACTGAAACATAGTCCCACACTTCAAGTGGCTGACAGACTAGTTGAGGTAGGGGTTAGGGATGTAGCTCAGTGGTGGAGAACACTTGTCTAGCATGTATAAGGTCCTGGGCTCAATCCCCAACACCACAAAAAAAGCAAAGCAAAAAGAGTGATAGATTCGGATGACAGACATACTAGATGAGTAATACAAAGGAATAGTGTTGCATGAACACCCTGCTGTTATCTTGAGTAAAATGGGAGCACTACCAGCAAAACCTAAGCTAGAACTATATCAACAGGTACTCCCAGGCCAGGTACAGTCTTTTGAGTATGGAGTATTTATGAAAGGAATAGAATAAACTAGTTGAGGATAGGAGAAATCATGGAAAATCTGTGGTATGTTGTCATCCATCTGTGAACTAATTTATGTTCTTGGAAAAGCTCAGTAGAGCAATGACTTTTGCCCCTGGAGATCCTGCCACTGGACCTAACAAACAAGGGTTTTACCTTGTTTGATTTATTCCGCATGATGAGGATTTTATCAGTACAACAACATGCTTTTTGGAAGAAACAGGTGTCTAAAACAGTACCTGTTACGTAGAGTAACTGATAATTCATGTAACAAGGAATTGCTTTATCACCATTTTAACCAGTGAGTTCGGAGTATTGACCCTCATTGCTGGCATCCAGAGAAACATACCATAAAATTAATAAAATTTTTGGTTGTTGCAGCTACTTGGGAACATATTTTCTTTCCAACATTGAGGCATGCACTGTGTGTGAGGCTCTGCTGAGTTCTGAGGCCAAGATGAATGGTTCTAGCCCTTTCTTCAACTGTGGAAGCCCTCCCTGCCTGGTAGCCAGGCAGTGTGCAAGAGTAGAAAGACCCTGGACTTGGACTTTAATTCTGTTTTGTAGTTTGGAAGCTGTGACTGGCTGACCTTGGGCATGTAATGTAACATCTTTGGACTTGTTACTGAACTGTAAAGGGAAGACAATGCAACTATTTTAGGAGTATCTACTCAGGTGCTGCAGAACAGTACCCCCAGTGTCTAAGCTAGCCTGTGACAAGCTAAGTGTTCATTTGCCTCTGCTTGCTTCTGTGTCTCTGCCCTTTAAAAGTATATGAAGCTGGGTGCGGTGGTGCATGCCTATAATCCTAGCACTTTGGGAGGCTGAGCCAGGAGAATTGCGAGTTCAAAGCCAGCCTCAGCAATGGTGAGTTGCTAAGCAACTCAGTAGACCCTATCTCTACATAAAACACAAAAAAAATAGGGCTGCAGATGTGGCTCAGTGGTCAAGTATACCTGAGTTCAATCCTCAGTACCAAAAAAAAAGTATATGAAAGTTTCCCCTATCTGAAGCCCTACAGACTTCATTAATCAAAAAGAAGAAATCAGAGATATAGTTATACTCTTCTACCTGGCTTTTTTCTCAGAGTGTATATCCCTCCAGCTTGGAGGGCCCTGTGTCTGTCTTGTCTCTGCCCTATCAGGGAAGTGTACCCTTACCCAGTTTCAGAGCTGTGTGGGTGGGGCAGGCTTGTTGCTGGTGGAGCTATCTCAGTAAATGGTCATGGCTGCTGCCGCCACACTCCCAAGAGAAAGCCAGGAACGTTATTTCAGTACAAGTGATGAGGGAGTTTTATTATGGGACTTAATACTCTATACTGAGGAACACCTATCTGAAGATGTTTCTGGGTTAGGAAACTCACCCACCATCACCAGCATAACTGTTCTGCCCGCCCGCCCGCCCCTTCACTGCCGTCAAAACAGCAGGAACAAATAACCACCCACTCCTGATTCCTCAAGGAATAGGCAGGTCTCTTTTTAAGTCTCTTCAACTTAACCTAGTTAGGCTTTCTCTATAACTTGATTTTAAACCCATTTACTGGTGCTACTAGAACACACCACTTGAGACAATGAGGAGACTACTTGGGTCAGGCACTCAACTCCCACGCTGGCTTCTGCTTTCACTGTGGTGCTGCAGTCAAGGGCAGTGTCTCCTGTGCAGTGTGAAGTCCAGGTTGCTGTTCGAAGAGTGCTCACTATAGATCAGTATCTGACCACCCATCAAAATAAGCATTCTATTTCCTTTTAATAGACTGTTTACTGAAGTACGAGATAGAACACTCCTACAGCATGGCATAGGAGCAAACTGCTGTCAACCTAGTCAGATCAAGGTTTAGACCTGATTTTTGGTCTTCCTAGCTATGTACTATGTAATGGTTTCTTTATAAGTAAAACCATATGCTTTCCAGGATTCCTTTTTTGAAGGTTACAGCTGTCTACGCTCAGTCTAACTAGGGTCCTCCACTAAAAAAAAAAAAGACTAAGCTGTGCATGCTTGCACACGCCTGTAATCCTAGAACTTTGGGAGGCTGAGAGGAGAATCTCGAGTTCAAAGCCAGCCTCAGCAATGGGGAGGCACTAAGCAACTTGATGAGACTCTGTCTCTACATAAAACACAAAATAGGGCTGGGGGTGTGGCTCAGTGGTCGAGTACCCCTGAGTTCAATCCCCCGTACCAAAAGAAAGAAAGAAAAAGGAAAAAAGACTAGCTTAGAATGAGATAGTTAAGCAGTGACCATTCTAAAATATTTTGTTATTTTTTTGGTACTAGGGATTGAACCCAGGGGCACTTAACCAGTAAGCCACATCCGCAGCCCTTGTTTATATTTTATTTAGAGACAGAGTCTCACTGAGTTGCTTAGGGCCTTGCTAAGTTGCTGAGGCTGGCTTTGAACTCGCGATCTTCCTGCCTCAGTCTCCTGAGCCACTGGGATTATAGGCATGCACAACTGTGCCCAGCTAAATGTTTGGTTTGGTTTGGGTTTTTTGGTACTAGAGATTGAACTCAGGGGCACTGGACCACTGCGCCACATCCCCAGCCCTATTTTGTGTTTTATGTAGAGACAGGGTCTCACTGAGTTGCTTAACGCCTAGCTGTTGCTGAGGCTGGCTTTGAACTCACGATTCTCCAGTCTTAGCCTCCCGAAGTGCTGGAATTACAGACTTGTGCCACCGCACCCAGCTAAATGTTTTGTTTTGATGGATGGGGAACTTTCTGTGAGGCTTCATTCTAAGTTCATTTCCTTGGTCCTAACACCCAGAGTTGGGGTGGGGGGTACTAGCAATAACAGTCTACATAGTTTATGTCACAAACAAAGGAACTGAGGCACTGCAAGATAAAAGAACTTCCCCCCACCCAGGGTCATGCAGGTCAGTGACAGAGCTAGAATTCAAACCCAGTTTGACTTGAAAACCCAAGATTCCTGAACCACACAATAACCTTAGAAGTAGACCTGGCCACACTGGCTGAGAGCAAGCCTTATAATAGCCATAGGGACCTCCAGAAAGGAGGGTGGAGAAAGTGGGAAGAAGGGAGGAGAGGGGAGGAGCCCCTGGGCTCAGTTCCTCGACAGCCACCTGTTCCCACCCCCTGTTCGCAGTATCTGACTCTGCCTCCGCTTTGTGGTTGGGAGGGAGGCTTTATCTTTTGTGCCTTGAGCCTTTTTTTTTTTTTTTCCTTCCTTGCTCTGCTCTTCCCTGCTCTCTCCTTGTTCCTTTTTGTAGATAATACTCCCACAGTCCTCCCACAGCAGCTCCAAAATGCAGCCTCCTGAGTTTCTTGTTGACAAAGGCTTTTAGCTGTCTGAACAGAGCCCCCCTCAGCCTACCCTTCTCTGCGACTCCTACCATTGCCCAGAATGAGTTGAGAATTGGGGGAAGGAGAGAAGAAAAGATAGCAATGAGGATCTTAGTTCCCCACCTTTCAGTGCCCTCTTGGATTTTTTAACTCCTTCCTTCACCGCAGCATCTTAATCATAGGTCCTTGCCCCTTCATGAGTATGTATCTTCTAAGGAGAAGTTAGAGAGTTATTCACTAAGGACTGAAGGAACATATATAAACAAATGCCAGATCTGGCTAGAGGTCTGAGTGGCTGATTAAGGTGAAGAAAGAGGAGAGTGTCTAAGAGACCCTACATCTGGGGCTGGGATTGTAGCTCAGTGGTAGAGCGCTTGCCTCGCATGCGTGAGGCCCTGGGTTCGATCCTCAGCACCACATACAAAGCAATAAAATAAAGACATTGTGTTCATCTACAACTAAAAAAAAATCTTAAAAAAAAAGAGACCCTACATCTGAATACATCATCTAAAAGGAAAGGTCAGGGCTGGGATTGTGGCGCAGTGGTAGCGTGCTCGCCTAGCATGCATGAGGCACTGGGTTCGATCCTCAGCACCACATAAAAATAAAGATATTCTGTCCACCTGCAACTAAAAAAATATTTTTTAAAAAAGAAAGGAAAGGTCACAGTAAGGGAAAGTTTCTGTGGCTGCATCCCCATCCCACACATGTTCACATTCTTTGAGGGACTATAGGGAAAGAGTCTAAAGGCCAAAACAAACTACTGTCTGGGGGATATGTGATCACAACAATAAGTATAAGCATATCTTCTGGAAGTGGGGACCAGGGCACCAAAACCAGCATTGTGATGGAACCATGAGTAGGGGCAGTGCATTTCCCACAAGGTTACCTCTCTGCCTCAATGCTTTCCTCTGTAAATTGGTAGTTATTACTAATAGTATCTACCTCATAGAGTTACTGTGAAGATTAATGGGACCATCCAAATAAAACACTTAGCACAGTGTCTGGTACAAAGTTAATGCCCAATAAATGTAAGCTCCTTTAATTTTTTTTTCTGATACTGAGGATTGAATTCAGGGGTACTCAACCACTGAGCCACATCCCCAGCCCTATTTTGTGTTTTATATAGAGACAGGGTCTCACTGAGTTGCTTAGCTCCTCACCATTGCTGAGGCTGGCTTTTTTTTTTTTTTTTTTTTTTTTTTGTACTAGGGATTGAACTCAGGAGTACTAGACCACTGAGCTACATCCCCAGCCCTATTTTGTGTTTTATATAGAGACAGGGTCTCACTGAGTTGCTTAGCGCCTCGCGATTGCTGAGGCTGGCTTTGAACTCGCGATTCTCCTGTCTCAGCCTTCCAAAGTGCTGGGATTACAGGTGTGTGCCACTGTGCCCTGTGCTCCTATAATTCTTAAGGGCACTGCATCCATCTGTCTACCCCCTACTCACCCAGTGTCTGGATTGGCTTAATGCCCCAGATGGCTGATATGGAACCCTGAAAATTTGAACATCTTTTGGCCTTACTGGGCAACTCTAGGACCACCAGGACCTAATACACGATCCCAGATGACCAGTGCATTGAGTGCCCAGACAGCCTCAGCTATTCTTTCTGGGTCCTTGTAGTGGGAGACAGCTGTTGGGAGGAAACAGAATCTCTATTTGGAGTTGGGAAATTGTCAGGGATGGAACCCAGGCTCTACCACTTATCAACTTTGTTACCTTGAGCATCTCTCTCCCTCTCTAATGGCTCTGCCTATGTTTCTTGTTTCTGAAATGGCTATCCTGGCTATTTCACAGGTCTCCTGAGAGACTCAAAATCAGGTAATATTTGCATGATGAAAGTCACACATTCTTACAAGTTCTTTATGTTTCCACTCAATCCGCATAACAACTCTCTGAGGTAGTTATTAGAATCCCCATTTTACAGATGAGAAAACCAAGTCACTGAAAGATCAGTAACTTGCCTAAAAAAATCACCCAGATAGCAAGTGGCAGAACAGTATTCAAACTAATGTAGCCTGGTTCTCCAACCAGTGGGTGCTTTCAACCTCAGCCTCACCAGGTCTCAAAGTGAGCTAACTGCAAAAACGCCCTTCAGTTTAACAGAATGCTGGGCTATGTCTTGGGAAGAGGTGAGGACTGTGGGGACGGGTTACTTTGCAGCTCCGGGCCTGCCCAGGCGAGAGGACATGATCTGCGACTCTAGACTGACCCTTGTGCCTGCGGGTTGGAGAACTGAGAGAGGGGAGCGCTCTCATCCCAAAGCACTTGTTCATTTAAATACAAGTGTCTTCAGCTTTGGCTTTTCCTCGCTGATGTGGATAGGTGGAGCGGGGTCACTCCTTTCTTTCCTACGCTGGAGGCTGTGGGTGTGTCTCCTCGAGGGGTGGGGGTACTGAGCCTCCTGCTTGACTCGTTCGGGAACAAATTACAGTTTTGGCCGCCGCGGCTCCTCTGGGCGCGGGCGGCAGCTGCGTTCGCTGGCAAATCGTGAGAAGGAGGAGGAGCAGTGCTGGCAGCAAGGCAAAGGGTACCGCCGCGGTGCGGGAGACGGAACCGAGATGGCCGCGCGCCCTGCCAGGTCTCTGCTCCGCACCTCCCTGCAGCGCAGTCCAGCGCAGAGCCGAGCTCTCTGGGACTGACGCGAGTGGGCCCGATCTTCCTCATTCCCGAATTGCAAGACCTGCATGCCCAAGGTTAGGAAGTTTTCCCCAGCGTCTGACCTCTAGCGGTCTCCGACCCTGTAGCGCGACCTAAGAGCAGAAAAGGTGAGACTAGAGAGAAGCACAGAAGCGAGACTCCTTCTCTACTTTGGGGTCAAACGAAGGCTATCCGAACCACAGTCCTAGGGCCACCCACCCTCCAATTTTCTCAGGAATGCTGCCTGCAGTTGCATCTCCTAGTAGCAGCTCCATTTTCCAGAAAGTCAAGCTAAGGCTAAGAAAGGCTGGAACGCCCCAAAGCTGTGTTCAGAAGCCACTCCTTCAGAGGTTTTAGACCTCCTCTGCGCAGTTTGAGTTCCTGTAGGGGCCCAAACCTCCACCAACCACCCAGCCTTCACCTCCTGGTCGCTAGTCCCGTTTCCCATGACACTCTTCCTCTGGAAATGCATCTTCTGTCAACCCCCCCTCCCCCCCCGCAACACACACACACCCGAGGCCTCCTCCAGTCCCTCCGGGGAAGAGAAGCTGCTAGGCGGCTGTCAGAGAACCCCCAGTCTGCAGAGAAGACGCCTCGCCCCTGCGGCTGAAGCTGAGTCAGCCTGAGCAGACCAGGCTGTCGTTCTCCCAAGGGCGGGTCGGGCTGCCAGGGCAGTCGGAGCAGCAGGGATAGAGGGGCGGCAACCTCCCCGCCCCCGCCGAGGTCCCGAGGGGAGGGGGATCCCTCGGCTGGAGGCCTGCCCCTTTAAGGAGGCGGCCCTGACTGGGTGTGCCCGGTCTCCATGGTTACCCCGGTGCAGGCGGTGGCGCGGGAGGTTGGGAGGGAGGCTGCCGCTTCTCCCCAACAGACGGAGGGAGCTGCGGGGACCCGGCGTGGGCGCCGAGCAGAGCCGCCCGCAGCAGAGACGGGAGCCGCCGCCGCCCCAGCGGGCGAGAAGTGCCGAGAGGGCTGCAGCCGCGGAGCCTGGAGCCCGGGATACGTGGGTGGCGAGGGCGCTAGGGGCCGCGCGCCATGCTCCCGGCCCCGACGGCGCGGACGCCCCCTTGCGCGCTGGCGGCTGGCGGGGCCTGCGAGACCCTGCTGGGCATTGCCCCCCGACGGCTGCTCTAGGGGGCGCGGGGCCCGGCGGAGGGCGTGCGCCCTCCCCCGGCGCTGAGTCCCCGCGCCCCGGAGGGATGGGGCGGGCGGCCGAGGCCGCCTAAGATGCCGGCCATGCGGGGGCTCCTGGCGCCGCAGAACACCTTCCTGGACACCATCGCCACGCGCTTCGACGGCACGCGTGAGTCAGACCCTAACCCCTAGCTCCCAAAAGATCCCCAACCAGGACTGCAGCCAGCCCTAAACCCCACATGTCAGCTTGGTGGCCACAAGTTCTCACCTTCTTTCCCTCTCTCGCCCCTCTTGAAGCTGGGACCATTTTATACTTACTTCCAGGCGCCGTTTCCCCGAAGGGTTCAGGTCAATCCAGCTCCTGGCGAGACAACAATGGGTAGATGTCCCTTGGTGTGAGACCTGGGATGCATTCTGTTCCCGGGAGCACGAATCCGGACCTAGTCAATCTGATCCATCCCATCTGACGCTGTTACAAGGACTACCCTCTGACCGACCGGATGGGGGTGGGGGTGAGCCGTGCTCACCGACAGACAAGAGGGCTTAAAAAAAAAGAAAGAAAGAAAAACAAAACAGAAAACAGCTTTGCAGACACAGATAGAGGATACTCAGGAGAATACCATGTGTCCAAGCCCATCTTACAGCTTAAATGCACCTGCCTTGAGGAGCCAATCAGCCCCTAAGAAGATGGACTTGGGAACTCCCACCAGGACTGAGGAAATTTGGAGAAGGCAACCTGAGCTTCTGGATCCTGGGTTCTTGGGGCTCTGAGCACAGAGAAACTCATGAAAGTCAAGTCTCCTCTCCTGCACATTCACCTTTAGTGGAGCTTCCCAGCTCTCTGCATAGGGTTCTCTATGGTCTCTCATTCTTGATAGCGGGTGGGAGCCCATCTCTGAGCTCTACCGCTCCAGGTTCCTCCATCTGCTTTTCCAGTATGCTTGGCTTTTGCAGCCTGCTGATTCAGTACCCCCTACTCCCCAATACATGCTTGGCTCCAGTTTTCAGCCACCATTGTTACACCCCTATTCTTAATCATATTCACTATTTCTTTTTTTTTTTAATTTTTTTTAGTTGTTGATGGATCTTTATTTTATTCATTTATTATTTATATGTGGTGCTGAAGATCGAACCCAGTGCCTCACGCATGCTAAGCAAGCGCTCTACCACTGAGCTACAGCCCCAGCCCCTCACTATTTCTTGAACCATGTCAGAGAGCTAGAGCTCAAACAGAGGGCAGATGGACACTGGGCTAGGTTGCTTCCCAATCCAGGTGGGTCCTAGTGGTAGAAGCCAGACAGCCAACCTGGTTACCTGGCTTGTGAGTAAGCCTGGAAGAAATAGAGGGGTTGCTGAAGCTACCCTAGAGCAAGTGGTGCAGTCCTTTGGACGTCCCCAAACCCACCCCTTACCCCAAACTGCTCAGGATACACTCCAGAGAGCACAGTGCCCACAAAGGGCTATACTCACCAACCTGTGTTCCTATATGCTGATTCTCGAATGCATTCAAATACATGTGACTAAGAGGGGACCCTTGCAGGGCACTGACATACAGTTGACACATTGAGTGCCATTCACAAACAGCTCTTGCCCCGCACACACCACAGGATTCCTCGTGTTTGTAAAACGCACCCTCCAGTTGTAGACTTTTTGCCTTTTCATCCCGTACCTCCTCTAAGAGGTGCTCTCTTGCAGATAGTAACTTCGTGCTGGGCAACGCCCAGGTGGCAGGGCTCTTCCCTGTTGTCTACTGCTCTGATGGCTTCTGTGACCTCACGGGCTTCTCCCGGGCTGAGGTCATGCAGCGAGGCTGTGCCTGCTCCTTCCTCTATGGACCAGATACCAGTGAGCTCGTCCGCCAACAGATTCGAAAGGCCCTGGATGAGCACAAGGAGTTCAAGGCTGAGCTGATCCTATACCGGAAAAGCGGTGAGGAGCCACTTTGTCTTACCTTTACAGCCTCAGCCAGCCAGACACCTAGTCCATCCATTGTCCTTCCTCCTTTCCCTTCCCATCTTTCCATGCACCCATGCACCTTTCCATCCCCTCCCTCTCCACCCCACCTCCTCTCCACCATCCTCACCCTAGCTCAGTTCCAATTTTGTGTTTCCCACATCTAACAGAAAAACATCCCCGTCTCAGCAGGACACATGCCTGACAGTCATGTCTGCTCTCCCTTGCTCCCCTCTCTATCAAGCCTTATCCTGAGTGAACCTCCCCAGGAAGCCCTGCTTCTTCTTGTGTTTTGCCCAGGATGTCAGTGGAGCCACATCCTCTGTCATCTTAGGCAGGGCTGAGAATGGGAGGTGGGATGAGTCTGTTTTTATGCCCAGGGCTTCCTTTCTGGTGTCTCCTGGATGTGATACCCATAAAGAATGAGAAAGGGGAGGTGGCCCTCTTCTTGGTCTCTCACAAGGACATCAGTGACACCAAGAACCGAGGGGGCCCGGACAGCTGGAAGGAGACAGGTGGGTGCCTGTGGGAGTATTGATTTAGTTGCTGTGGCTGGTTGTTGGGTACCTCAGGCTTGAGCAGGGCCTTAGCATTCAGTCTGGGCTTGTGAAGGGCTCAGGGTCCTACTCTGGCTGGCTGAGAGGGCTGTGCTGCTCTCATCTGTGCATGCCCAGGGATGGGAATCTTTTTTCCAAATAGGCCAGTTGAGACAAAGTTGGCGTTTTCAAGTTAAGAAGTTGAAAGCAAATTTCACATGTGCTTATGAAGCACTCCTTTCCCACAAGTTAGTGAGGTTGACCACAGACCCACCTGATTCCTTTTCCCCACAGCACACCTGTCAGGGGAGCCCTAGACAAGCCCTCTTTTAAGTTCTTGGAGTCTTTCCCCCATCTTTTCCCCCCAGAGACAGAGACATAGAGGTTTATTTAGGAAAGCAAGTATGCATTCAAGGGAGAATGCGGCCTATCTCCAAAGGGAAGACAGCACTTTTTCCCTTTTTGTGTCCCTCCAAGGGCTGGGACAGGCCCTTGGGCAGGTCACAGAACTGTCATCAGATGCTGTTTCAAGGACTCTTAGGATGCAGGGGGTACTCTCCATTCCTATTCCCCTACCCCACCCCTGGGTCTGCTTATCCTTGAAGTCATTCTTCAATATCACCCTCTGATCCCTGCATCTGAACCCTGGTCTCCTTCTCTGAGCTTCCACACCTCTAATGATGGCCTTCTACTAATTCTGCTTTCCTTTTCTGTGACCTTCTACAAACTCCCTCTCCCAGGCCTTTCCCTGTAGACATCCTCTTCTGGAAACCTCCTCCTAGAAGTAGTGTCTATAACCTGCCCATTGCTGTGGTTACCAAGTGACCTCAGGAAGTAAGGAATGCCTAAGCTCCCAACTCTGAACAGACAAAATGGTCAATAAGCCAGACCAGTCCATGGGCCAGCAACTGGTGTCCCACACCCAGAACCCTAGGTTGGGGTATATGGGTGTACCCTACACCATCTTCATGGGCACCTCTTCTTTTTCAGGTGGTGGCCGGCGTCGATATGGCCGGACAGGATCCAAAGGCTTTAATGCCAACCGGCGGCGGAGCAGGGCTGTTCTCTACCACCTCTCTGGGCACTTGCAGAAGCAGCCCAAGGGCAAGCACAAGCTCAATAAGGTGGATTGAGTACTAGGGTGTGTGTTTGGGTTAGGGACCAGGGTAGGGACAGGCAGAGGACATGGGAGAGGGGAACTGATCCCACCACAGAGAAAATGTCCAAGAAGCTACCCAGGCCCCACCACCACTTCTGGGGTTGGGACTGAGGGAGGGACTGTCTCATGTCTGATCCATCAAAGGTATAGAAGGAAGTCTTGGCTTTTGGAGTCAGATGGGCCTTGGTTCAATCCTGGCTTCTCCTCTAAATAGCTGTGTGATCTCAGTTAAGTTATTTGATTTCCACAAACCTCGGGTTTGTTTTGTTTTGTTGGTACCTGGGATTGAACCCAAGGGCACCTTTCCACTGAGCTACATCTTAAGTTCCCAGTCCTTTTTTTTTTTTTTTTTTTTTTGAGATAGGGTCTCACTAAGTTGCTGAGGCTGGCTTTGAAACTGCAAACCTCTTGCCTCAATCTCTAGAGTCACCTGGATTATAGGTGTGTGCCACCATGCCTGGCAATCCCCAGTTTTTTTAATCTATTAAATGGGGACTCTAATGCTTACCTCAGAGGTTGCTTTGAGAGTGCAGGGAGAGAAAGAAGGTAAATGCCCATCTCAGACACTATCCAAACTCAGCCTGTGCCAATATCCTTTCCTCCCTGACTGGATCTGCCCTGCCTCACTCAGGGAGTATTTGGGGAGAAGCCAAACTTGCCAGAATACAAAGTTGCTGCCATCCGAAAGTCGCCCTTCATCCTGCTGCACTGCGGGGCGCTGAGAGCCACCTGGGATGGCTTCATCCTGCTCGCCACACTCTATGTGGCTGTCACTGTGCCCTACAGTGTCTGTGTGAGCACAGCCCGGGAGCCCAGTGCCGCTCGCGGCCCACCCAGTGTCTGTGACCTGGCCGTGGAGGTCCTCTTCATCCTTGGTATGTGCACTCTGCCCCTTCTTCTTCATCCTGTGTCAAGAACCTTCAGGCTTTGATGGGAATCATCTGTATGGCTTCCAGTCCCCCACTAGTGTCCCCTTTGCCCTCCCTGTGTTTGTGATTCATGAGCTTTGAAATCAGACCTAGATTCCAAATGTGTCTGCTTCTGATGTGGTATAGGACCCTGAGCTAGTCATAGCCTCGCCAAGCCTCAGTTTCTGTCCCCATAAAAGAGGTAAAATAATGTATGCCTCCTGGAGTTTCTGTGACAGCTAAGTCATACTGTGGTGTATGTGAAGGGCTCAGGACAGTGTCAAGTACTGAGCAGGTGCCCAGTGGTAAACAGTGACGGCCCACCCTATGCTGACTCCCACTTGATTCCCTGCAGATATTGTGCTGAATTTCCGCACCACATTTGTGTCCAAGTCGGGCCAGGTGGTGTTTGCCCCAAAGTCTATTTGCCTCCACTATGTCACCACCTGGTTTCTGCTGGATGTCATCGCAGCGCTGCCCTTTGACCTGCTACACGCCTTCAAGGTCAATGTGGTCAGTGTGGCTGGGCTGGGTGGGTGGGCTTTGGGCTGGTACAGGCACAGCCAACCTGAGATGACTGCCCTTCCCCATCTCAGTACTTCGGGGCCCATCTGTTGAAGACCGTGAGGCTGCTGCGCCTGCTGCGCCTGCTGCCGCGACTGGACCGGTACTCCCAGTACAGCGCTGTGGTACTGACTCTGCTCATGGCTGTGTTCGCCCTGCTCGCCCACTGGGTGGCCTGCATCTGGTTCTACATCGGCCAGCAGGAGATTGAGAGCAGTGAATCTGAGCTGCCTGAGATTGGTACTGTAGGCTAGGGGTGGGTGTGTGCATGCTGAGAAGTGATGCCAGGTGTCAGAGACGTGTGTGCAAGTTTGTGAGTATGTGATAGACAAGGGGTATGCAGGTATGTGTGACAGCCACCATCACATGGCTGCTCTCCACCAGCTGGCCCTTGTGTAGACAGCCTGGTGGGCTGCCTGGGAGTTTCAGTCACCCATTGTGTTCTCTTGGTAGTCAAACTTTTGTCACATTCCTAAAGCCTTGCCCAACTGGGAAGGCCAGGCAGGGAGCTGCTGCCTTCACCTTTCCTCTGATGTCACCCTCTATGAAGCTTGTACTGACCAAGGCTCCCCAGGCCCTTTTCCCACTCCTGTCACCTACAGCCCACATCTCTCCCAGCTGTGTACACATCCTCCCTGAACCTGAAAAACATTTTCTGTGTCCCCAATGTCTTTGCTGTCCTCCATTTCACCTCCACTGCCACAGCTCCTCCCTTTGCTCACTACCCAGTCAGTCTTAACTGCTTCCAAGAGGGCTTCCACCCCCACCTCCCCACCCAAAATGTTGCCTGAAAGGTTGCAGTGACCTTCTGGGGCCAAACTCTTGTCCTCTGTGAAGTCTCTATAGCAGCTAACTCTGCCAACCATGCTCTCTCGCCTTGGGAAGGGTGACCCTGGTCTGGCCCCCTTCCTCCCCAGCCCCTGCAAGTTCTAGAGACTCCAGGTAGGCTTTCCTCCCATTCCTCCCTCCTTCCCCACCTTGTTTTTCCTTAGCCATCCCACTGATGCTACTATGTGAACATCACAACTTCCTTTCCCTTTATCAGAACCATTCTATTCCAGCCATTTCTAACTCTATGCTCTCAGGTTCCAAAATGAGTGCACACCTTCCTCCCACAACCTCCAGCCCTCTGTCACTTTGCAGTAACTGACATTTAGTACATTTCCAGTGCTCAGCGGCCTCTCATGTCAGTCTGCTCCTTGGTGGAGTCACCAGGAGTCCAGGTCAGTCTTAGAAACCTACTCTGATCAGTTCCAGAGATGATGAGGCTTCTGCAAATCCTCTCCTTCTTGCCAAGTGCACAGGAGATTGGTGTGTCCCCAGAGGGCCCACTTGGCTATTCCCCCAAGCACTTTAGTTGCTGAGCAGGTGGAAACTGGGACACACCAGCAGTGTCAGCTCCTTGGTGCCCATCCCAGAGGGAGTCTGTGATGGAGGCTGCTGTGGGGTCAGCAAGTGCCCTGACCCTGTTTCTGCCCCTACAAAGTGACCTGAGACACCAAATCCCCAGGTTTACCCCATCTCCTGCAGCAGCCCAGACAACCTTGGCCTTAAATCCACAAAGCTCCTCTGTTCCAGCCACCTCATGGGGGTTGCTGATCTGAAATCAAGAATATCTCTGATTCTCAGAGAAGCTCTGGGCCCTACCACAATGAGCATGGGGGTATAGGGGTGGCTGATTCTTGTAAATATTTCACCCTTGGCCTGAGTTCCAGAGAGGATTCTTTCAGTCTAGAACTGGTACAGGTCCACATTAGAAGAGTTTCAAAGACCTTTATATTATCATCTCCCACTTCTTTCTGTCCCCCAGCTGGGTTGGTGCCAGACCCAGGTATCCCAGAGTCCAGCCCTCATAAGTGATCCTCTTAAGTCCAGCCCTCATAAGTGGGGAGTTGAGGCTGGGCTGGGCTGGTGGTTTGCTGACTGTCTGCTGGGAAGCTCCTTCTCGATGGCTTTCTTGCCTTGGTCCCCTGTTCCACTGCCTGTGGTATGGACAGAATTCTTTCCCCAGATTCCCATTAGCCCAGTGGAGATGAGCAGGGTTTTTTTAAAAGATGGTGCTGAATACTGAGGGAGGCAACTCAGGACATTTCCTAGTGTGAAAGTCACCAACCTTTAGAAACAACCTTGGCTGGCCTGACCTCATGCATGATCCTAGCCCTAGCTC
The DNA here is from genome assembly GCA_028644305.1 of Xerus rutilus. Classification (NCBI taxonomy): domain Eukaryota; kingdom Metazoa; phylum Chordata; class Mammalia; order Rodentia; family Sciuridae; genus Xerus; species Xerus rutilus. Next base: position 60,697,824 of record CM053403.1, on the reverse strand, counting down.
CAAGGCTGCTGATGCCCCATGCCAATGATTAAAAGGAGAAGTCCTTTGTCACCCTCATCTCTGTCTGCCACCACCACTACCCCTTTGCCCCTGGACATCTGAGTACCCAATTAAATAATGGCTAAAGGGTTTTGCATGCTCCATTGCATCCCCACAGCACACCTGAGATAATAGGAGGTGAAGTCTCACCTTGGTGCAGGCCTTACCGCATCCCACCAAACTCCTTAGCCTGGAATTTGATGCCCTCAGTGTTAACCACACATTCTAGCCACACTGAGCTACTTGACTATATTTTCTTAAAGTCTCCATCTCCAGGTCTGGCCCATGCCTTTCCTACCATCAGAAAAAACTCCCTCTCAGTTTCTTTAGATCAAAACCCTCTTTCCTTTGAGACCAAGCTCACACATCCCCTCACTTAGGTTTGAGCCCCCTCATGTGGTACCTCTGGGATGTAGCTCCCGTCCTCTAGTAGTTACTTGTTCTGAACTGGAGCCCACAAGAAGCAACTGGCCCTCAGTACTGAGACAATGGGTGTGTGCATGAGAGGAGGGGTGTGGGGACCGCAGCAACTGCATGCAGAAGGTGTTGGGGAGAGGGTGGCACAGGGTCTGTGTGTTGAGTTGGGAGGGCAGAACGTGTGTGGAGAGGTGGATCCCGCTGCAGCCTTGACCCTGCACTTGCCCTCTGCCTCTCCATTCCCCATCAGCCAAACTGTCCTCTCTCCCGTCCAGCACCCTAGAGCCCCCACAACCCTCCAGCCAGGTTCACAGTGACTTCTGGCAGCCATAGGCTTCTTAGAGACCCAGTACACAGTTCTGCCTCCTGCCAAAGCCAGGACAAGAAGTGGGCCCACATCCGTGTGTGCATTCAAGCTTATGTGCACGTGCCTGTGGCCACTGAGTGTATTCACCTATGTGCACGTGTGCCTCACCCAGGCCTGTGTGTCAGTGTGCAAGCTCCTGGGTGTCTTTGCCTCTCTCCAAAGTATGCAGAGGCCATTTCAGTGTGAGTGGCTTTGGCTGTGTCTAGGCATCTATAAGGTGCTCACATGTGTGTCCTTGTCTTCTTGACTGTGTGTGGCGTGTATAGCCTCGGCGGTATCTGTACTCATGTCTATGTGGGTGCACTTGAGAGCACCTTTGTGAAGTTGGGTGGCTTGTGTAGTTTGGGTAAAGGGTGAGGCTGCATGGTGCCAGAGCAGGGATTTCTGGAGCAGATGGGCTCAGACAAAGACAGGAAGAAGGACCTGGGTAGAAAGGGCAAAAGAGATGACCTCTGTCATCCAGCGTTAGGGAACCAGGCTGTGGTTGAATGCCATGAATGCCAGTCTCTTTGTCCCTCCAGCTAGACCCATTCCCTGAGATTAATGCCAGCCACAGGAAAGAGGGTGTGATTCTCTTTGCTCTACCCTTGGCACCAATAGAAGCCAGCTGGGGAGCGGCAACCTCTTCCTCATGTGCTTGTCATGCTGAGGGTTGAGAGGGTTGATGGGTGTCCTGGCCTGGCAGAGAACGGGAGAAGTGGTGGGAAGCCATGAGGGTGGGTCTGTGTCTGTATGTCCCCCACCCTAAGGGGCTAGCACACCTGTACCCTCAGAGCAGTCAAGTTGTCCTGCCTGCTCAGGCCTTCCCCTCGCCCTCTCCCCAGGCTGGCTGCAGGAGCTGGCCCGACGACTGGAGACCCCCTACTACCTGGTGGGCAAGATCCCAGCTGGAGAGAATAGCTCTGGCCAGAGTGACAACTGCAGCAGCAGCAGCAGCGAAGCTAACGGGACTGGGCTGGAGCTGCTGGGCGGCCCGTCACTGCGCAGCGCCTACATCACTTCCCTCTACTTTGCACTCAGCAGCCTCACCAGCGTGGGCTTTGGCAATGTGTCCGCCAACACGGACACTGAGAAGATCTTCTCCATCTGCACCATGTTGATTGGTGGTGAGGCCTGGCCTGCAGGCTTCCCTGGGCCCTATCCCAGACTGCCGGCCTCAGGTGGTCCCCCCCAACCTCCCCTAGGACCCCAAGCCAGGGGTTCTTCTGCCTTAGGTGGCCTGTGGAACACAAGGCCAGGGCTGGGAGAGACGCAGGGCATCACAGAGCCCATGTGCCCTGCCTAGGAGCGTCTGGGGTAGGGAGGGGGCAGAGGACAGATGTGTCCAGCATGGTATCACACCAGGTCAGGCCAGACCTGCAGATGACCTGCTCTAACCACCCTCCCCCAGCCCTGATGCACGCAGTGGTGTTTGGGAACGTGACGGCCATCATCCAGCGCATGTACGCCCGCCGCTTTCTGTACCACAGCCGCACTCGTGACCTGCGTGACTACATCCGTATCCATCGTATCCCCAAACCTCTCAAGCAGCGGATGCTTGAATACTTCCAGGCCACCTGGGCTGTGAACAATGGCATTGACACCACTGAGGTGTGGCAGGCTTCAGGGTTAGCCCTTCTAGCCTTTCTCCCTCAAGGGGTTTGTGCTTGGCCTAAGGAGTAGGGATGGAGGGTGACGAATGCCTCTCTGCTTCTGCTCTCTTATGGGGACAGCAGCATGGGGCAGAGGGCAGCCAAGAAGGCTTGGAGCCCCTCTTGACCCCAGTTAGGTCTGGAGGCTCTTACTGACATCTGAGCCTGAGGGTGGAGGAGGAAAGGGGCTTCTCAAGAGAGGACTAAAGCCAGGTGTGGTAACACATGCCTGTAATCTCAGCTACTTGTGAGGCTGAGACAGGAGGATTACAAATTGGAGATCAGCCTGAACAATTTAGTGAGATGCCCATCTCAAAATGAAAGCTGAGTTTGTGGCTTAGTGGTAGAATGTCCCTGGGTTCAATGCCCAGTACTGTAAGGGGGAAAAATCTGTAAGGGATTGAGAGGGTGGCAGGGCTAGCCCCATTTACTGAGTGCACCCTTCACGGAGCCTCTGTCAGCACCTCCCCTTGCTCCTAAGGCCTGTGAGGATGGAGAGGGGTTGACCAGCTGGGACTTCTTCTGCCACCCTCAAACCTCCTCACCTGCTTGCCTGCAGCTGCTGCAAAGCCTCCCTGATGAGCTTCGCGCAGACATCGCCATGCACCTGCACAAAGAGGTCTTGCAGCTGCCGCTGTTTGAGGCAGCCAGCCGAGGCTGCCTGAGGGCACTGTCCCTGGCCCTGCGGCCTGCCTTCTGCACACCTGGCGAATACCTCATCCACCAGGGTGACGCTCTTCAGGCCCTCTACTTCGTCTGCTCTGGCTCCATGGAGGTGCTCAAGGGTGGCACTGTGCTCGCCATCCTAGGTTTGTGTAGGTGGGAGAGAGAACATGGTATGTTTGTGTGTGTGTGTGTGTGTGTGTGTGTGTGTGTGTGTGTGTGTGTGTGTAGGGGAGACACCATGGCTCTGATCTGCAGGAAACCTAGACAGGATGCCACAAGGCCACAGAAGGGAGAAATAGCCAGGAGGGAGCCAGGAGTAGTCAAGAGTCCTGAGCCACAATGACTGCAACATGAAGACAGAGAAGGTGATCATGATCTTGGAGCTGTGTCTGGGAGGGCTAGTCTTTTAAAAGGAGCCAATCTGAGAGTGGCACACACCTATAATTTTAGCTACTGGGGAGGCTAAGTTCAGAGGACCACAAATTAGAGGCCAGGCTGGGCAATTTAGTGAGACCTTGTCTCAAAATTAAGAAAAAAAAAAGAGCTGAGGATGGTAGCTCAGTGATAGAGCACCCCTGGGTTCAATCCCCCATACTGCATAATAATAATAATTTTTTAAAATGATAAAAGGAGCCAATCTATAAAGGGATAGAGGAGTAGCACTTTCTGACAGGATGGCAATCAAATACTAAAGATAGAAGTGCTAGGGAGAGTGTTCAGACAGGGCTGAAAGAGGAATGAAAGCTATCCTTGTGTGGGCCCCCTAGGTGGTAGGATGTGACTTCCCTGGGGCAGGTCACAGAACAGGCCCAGAGCCCAACGTCAGCTCAGCTTCCAAATGGCCAGATAAACTTATTATGGTAAAATAGTACCTGCAGCATACATATTTGTCTTCTTAGCAAAAGAAAGGTGAAGGTGAGGAACCAATTTCCTAGATGAGAGTGAAGAGATTGCCATTGTGGAATGGATGTAATAATAATAATGCTCAGCACAGGGGTCAGACAGCAGTACTAGCCCTGTTCCAGCTCCTTACATGCCAAATCTCATTCAAACTTTACAGAACAGCAAAAGATTGACTGTTGGGATTGGAACCTAGTCTGCTTGATGCTAAATCTCATGTTTACATGCTATAACTGGATTTTGTGGGAAGTCATGACCAGCAGAAAGGGAAACATCTCAGAAGGGATGAATGTGCCCTTAGACTTTAGGGGGAAGTACCTTCAGGCACTCTGGGAAGCATGTGGCTGCATCCATGAAAAGCAGTTAAAGGGGAGCATAGCCCTGTGGTTGTGGGAGGCTCTCAGTGGTGACTCCAGAGGATGAGGAACACTGGGACCTGCTTGGGTAAATGATAGATTCATACACAAGGTGGAGCGGAGGTGCTGACCTGACCATGACTGACCGCAGCTGAATCCTTAATGTGAGGACAGCTGAGGCTTGGAGGGACTGAGGTTTATCATTACCTGGTGGCCCACAACAAAGAGTAGAAGTATGGAAAGGAACTCGGAAGGTGGTGCCATGTTACTAGAGGCCTTGACAGCTACTGGTGTCCATCCTTGCTCCCTTGAGGAAGAGGGACCTCCAATAGGAATAAGAGGCAGAGATGCCACCAGGAGATCTTGGAGCCTGTGATTTATGCCCCCCACTCCCCTTTTTTTTTTTAATTTTTTTTTGGTTGTAGATGGACACAATATCTTTATTTATTTGTATGTGGTGCTGAGGATCAAACCCAGTGCCTCACGCATGCGAGGCAAGCGCTCTACCACTGAGCTACAATCCCAGCCCTCCCCCTTTTTTTTAATCTTTCATGAGTCCAACTTTTGGGACCTATAGGAAGTTTATACCAGGACTGAGAAAATGGAGTTATGACTGGTTGTGGTGGTACGTGCTTGTAGTCCTAGCTACTTGGGAGGCTGAGGCAGGAGGATCACTTGAGCCCACCAGTTCTAGCAACACCCCATCTCAAGAAAAGGAAAGAAAGAAAAGAAAATGGGGCTATGCACTCAGGTATGGCTGCTATTCTTTGACGAATTATGGAGAACAAGAGATCAGAAGGGTGGAAAGACAGATTTTGACTATTGAGGACTGGACAATGCAAAGCAAGATTGTCAAGAGGATTGTAAACAGATGGCATTCAGCTTGGAGCCAAGAAAGCAGAGTGGTTGGGAGATGGTATGGGGAAGAGCAGCTCCTTGCTGGTGTCAGGCACCAAGACTCAAAATAGCCACGATCATTGTTCAGTGTTCAGGTGGAGCTGAGAGAATTGCCCCTGGCGGTGGCCCAGGCCTTGCCACCAGAAAATTCCCAGCACCAGAATTTATACCACCTTTGATCTATCCTGTTCTGGCCTGAATCTTCTGCATGAACTATTTCTTTGTTGACTTGGTGGCTCTGGCTGCCCCAATGAATGCTTGAGCCCAATCATGACCTTGGTTTTCTACTTTGCCTTCCCCACCATCTCCTCATCTTCTTCCTTAGCTGAGCATCTGGGTACATCCTGCCCACTCCTGGTAATTGAGGCTGGCCCCACATTTTCCAGCGTTAATTCTGGCCCCCACCTGTTTGTGAACTGACTTCAGCTAAGCATTGTGAAGTCCTATGGGGGAAGGAGATTGAGTGAGCTTACCCTGGAGGCTGTGACCAAGGTGCCAATCTGGGGCAGTCTCCAGTCCCTGCAACTCTGTCCTTAGTCCTCTCCTACTTGTCATTTTTATGTCACTGCATGGATAAGGACAAAGAACACACGCTTAACCTATTTCAGATGACACAAATGAGAAAGCTCATTCCTCAGAGGATCATGTTGAGATCCTATAGTTCTCAAAAGGAACCAGAACTTAAGTGCCTTTTTCACCTAAGTTTGAGCAAAAGTCCACAAACATTTAGAGGAGACCTCTAAGTTGCCTGTATGATGCCAGCAGCCATCTGTCTTTGTCCTTAAGGATATGGACACCCTTTCTAATTGTGTGAATGATCTGGTGGAAGGCTAAGCTGTCTTTCATGGTAATGAGTGTTGTGCCTGTCCAGATTGCACCCTGATCCCTGCTGGGAACTGTCTAAAGAAGACTCTGGCTAAAGGGAAAGGAAGGAAGATTGTCTCTGTGTCAGATACTTTATCTACATTAACTCATTTGATTCTCATGTCCCTAAATGCAGATACCTTAAAATTCTTTCTTCCCTTCTTCCTCCTCCTCCTCCTTTTTTGTTTCCTTTTTTCTTTTTGCAGTACTGGGAATTGAATTTTGTGGTGCTTTACCACTGAGCTACATTCCCAGTCCTTCTGATTTTTCATTTTGAGATAGGGTCTTGCTAGGTTGTGGAGGCTGACCTCAAACTTGTGATCCTCTTGCCTCAGCCTTCTGCATTGCTGGTATTATAGGTGTGTCCCATCATGCCTGGCCCTATTTCATGGATTCTAAGACACACATCTCCCCACCCCCTCCAACCCAACATTTTTAAGATTGAGTCCCAGACCATAATTGATGCCATATTATAGTCATTGTTAGCCAAGTGGCAGTCTCAACCTGGTGATGGAAAAACCCTCTATGAAGGCCTTCTGGTGAAATCAACAAAACCTCATTGACTCAGGCGGATGTAGCTTTTCTTGTATAGAAGAGGCAGCCAGGGCCCTGGAAGATGAAGGACCTCAGCTGCCTGACATTTGGGCCAAACCACCTGAGGTACTGAACTGCTGCTTTTAACCACTGGTCCCTGGATGAGCTGCACCTGAATCACCTATAGGGCTTAAAAAAAAAATCAGATTATAGGGTCTCTTATAGATATAACAATGATAAAGGTAGGGATGGGGCCTACCTGAATCTTCTCAGGGGATTCTAATTGACAGCCTGTCTATGATCCACTGAAATTGATGGCTATTCAGTCTCAGAGCTAAGATGCTAAGGTTTCAGCTCAGTGGTTTTGATCCTGAAAGTGTTTGAGAGCATGAGTCTTCACCCTAAACCTGTGTGGGGAGTCAGTGAGACAGGCAACAGGGGTCAGGGCATGACCCTACTGGGCCTCTGCTTCTCTCTACCTGGCTTGAAGGTTTCACAGTGCTGGTCTCAGCTGGAAAAGCCTGACTCTGTAGAGGAGGGAGGCTCTGTGGTCTCTGGCCCACCTCCCATCTCAGTGGCTGAGGGTCAGGGTTCTTTGACCTCTGCTTCCTCTCCCCAGGGAAGGGTGACCTGATTGGCTGTGAGCTGCCCCGGCGGGAGCAGGTGGTAAAGGCCAATGCCGACGTGAAGGGGCTGACCTACTGCGTCCTGCAGTGCCTGCAGCTGGCCGGCCTGCACGAGAGTCTTGCTCTGTACCCTGAATTTGCCCCACGCTTCAGCCGTGGTCTCCGAGGGGAGCTCAGCTACAACCTGGGTTCTGGGGGAGGCCCTGCAGAGGTGAGGGTGCTGGGTACGTGCATGGAGGGGCTGGGGAAGGCATGGCCCAGTGTGAATGCCTGCCCTTTCACGTTCACATACTCTTTTAGAAGGCAGCCCAGTCAAGCTTAGCCCACCCTTGTGTCTCTGCTTGGCCCATATGAGACAGCCTGTCTCTATCCAGAGCAAGCCAGCTTAAGGAGGCCAAGTGCACTGGTAACAAATGAGCCTTATATGCTGATGGAGGGGTTGTCAGGAGCCTGGGGAGGGGACAGGCAGTAGTCCTCCAGGCTGCTTCTGGAGAGGACTGTGGCTTTCCTTGCTTTTTCATGGCAAAACAGGACTGTTCTAAGGGTTTTTGAATTTCCTTGGGTAATATCACTAGTTCTAAAGCAGTTTTGAGTATTGCAGTCTCTTGGATAGTTCTATTAGCTTGAGGAACCAAGTAGAGGGGTGGTGTGTTCACATTTGGCTGGAATTTTGAGGGGCAGTTAATGCCTCCAGGGCTTGGTAGATCCATGGTGGCAGCAGAAAAACAGGTCACCCTACCTAATGGGGCCTCTTCCTCTGCAGAGTGGCAGACACTGGGTATTCTGTTTAATAAAGATGGCTCATTCATTCTAGGAGAGATAAGTCCTTGGCAGGAGAGGTGAATGGGACACAACAGTTGCCATGCATGTCTATTTCCTGTCCCCAGGTAGATACCAGCTCCTTGAGTGGTGACAACACCCTCATGTCTACACTGGAGGAGAAAGAGACTGACGGGGAACAGGGCCCCACAGCCTCACCAGCCACAGCAGATGAGCCCTCCAGCCCTCTGCTGTCCCCTGGCTGCACCTCCTCATCCTCTGCTGCCAAACTGCTATCCCCTCGTCGAACTGCACCCCGGCCACGTCTAGGTGGCAGGGGGCGACCGAGCAGGGCAGGGGCTTTGAAGGCTGAAGCTAGTGCCCCTGCTCACCCACGGACCCTGGAGGGACTGCGGCTGCCCCCCATGCCATGGAATGTGCCCCCGGATCTTAGCCCCAGGTAAGCAAGGCCCTGGGCCTGTGGCAGGGTGAGAGTGATAAGAGAGGTCCCAGCCAGGCACACTCACACCCTGAGTGCCCATCCTTGCATCTTAACTTCTCCCTGCCTGCATGGTCCAAGCTTGCCTCCTCTGGGAAGATTGTCTTGACTCCTCTGTCCTTACCTGTTAGTGTCTGCCACACCCAACTCTAAGTCTGAACTCTTGTTTCATATTGCTCAAACTGACTCCCCAGGGGCTGGGATTGTGGCTTAGTGATAGAGCGCTTGCCTCACATGCGTGAGGCACTGGGTTCGATCCTCAGCACCACATAAAAATAAATAAATATATTGTGTCCATCTACAACTGAAAAAAAAATTTTTAAAAATTGACTTCCCAGCTCAAAGGCAAGCTCGTAGGGGAAGGGACGGAGGGTTAGCTTTTTCTTGGGACTTCAATGGTCCTTGTCCAGCTCCAAGCTGCTACAGTCTCTGTGTATGGACACTGGAGCATCCTGTCCCCTGTAACACAATAGTGGTTACCTGTCAACTGATTTGTTATCCTGCCTGTTTGTTGATTTGTTGGGTCCACAGGGTTGTAGATGGCATTGAGGATGGCTGTGGCTCTGACCAGCCCAAGTTCTCTTTCCGTGTGGGCCAGTCTGGCCTGGAATGTAGCAGCAGCCCCTCCCCTGGACCAGGTACTAGGCCCAGGGACAGAGTGTGTTGGTGGGGTGGCCCCTTTGCCTTGTGGAACTAAAGCACTGTTAGAGAACTGGCCAGGGGCAGACTGCCCAGAAGCCCTCTTGCCCTCACTCACCTATGCACCACTGAGCAAGGAGTTTGGTTGTGAAAACCAGTCTGGGCCCTGGGTCTGGATTCCTATTTTGTCAGTTTTCTAGCAGTGTGAACTTGGCTTCTCTGGCTTCAGCTTCTTGTTTATAAAATGGGATGTGCATGTTAAATAAGATGCTGTAACTAAACCCTTAGCATAATGCCTGGTTTACTGGGAGGATAAAGGGATAGGGAATCAGGATTGATAGTGGTTCTAGGCCAGGTGAAGCAGCTCTGGGAAGTGGACAAAGTAGAGAGGTCTCAGGAATGTCCATTTCCCTAGAGGAAAGAAAAAGGGACAGTCACAGAGAACAACTTCCTGAGGGGAGAAGGGTGCAGGGCAGTGTGATCCAGGTCTGCTGGAAGGGTTTTCCTGCCTTTGGCAGTTTAGGCAAAATTCAGTTCCTTGGGCAAAGTAGTAGTAGTTATTCTTGAGAGATCTAACCAGGTCAATGCAGTGTGTTCTAATGGGGGCAAAAACCTAGACAACATGCTAACTCTTATCAACTCCAGCTGATAACCCCATGCTATCCACAGAGAGCGGCCTGCTCACTGTCCCCCTTGGGCCCAGCGAGGCAAGAAATACAGATACACTGGACAAGCTGCGGCAGGCGGTGGGTGAGGGACAAGGTGGGCACAGGGAGGGGAAGGGGCAGGCATTACTATTGCTTGATACCTGAGGTTGCTAACCTCACCTCCTCCTGCCCCTGAAGGTGATGGAGCTATCTGAGCAGGTGCTACAGATGCGGGAGGGACTGCAGTCACTTCGCCAGGCTGTGCAGCTTGTCTTGGTGCCCCATGGGGAGGGCCCATGCCCTCGGGCATCAGGAGAGGGGCCTTGCACAGGCACAGCCAGTGCCTCTGGGCTACTCCAGCCTCTTCGTGTGGACACTGGGACATCCTCCTACCTACAGCCCCCAGTTGGCTCTGTCTTAAGTGGGACCTGGCCCCACCCTCGTCCAGGGCCCCCTCCCCTGATGGCACCCTGGCCTTGGGGGCCCCCAGCATCTCAAAGCTCCCCCTGGCCTCGAACCACAACTTTATGGACCTCCACCTCAGACTCAGAGCCCCCTGGCTCAGGAGAACTCTGCTCTGAGCCTAGCACCCCAGCTTCGCCTCCTCCTGAGGAAGGGGCTAGGACTGGGCCCTCGGAACCTGTGAGCCAGGCAGAGGCTACCAGCACTGGAGAGCCCCCACCAGGATCAGGGAGCCGAGCCTTACCCTGGGACCCCCACAGCCTAGAGATGGTGCTTATTGGCTGTCATGGCCCTGGCACAGTCCAGTGGACCCAGGAAGAAGGGACGGGGGTTTGACTGCCAGCCCAAGGTCAATGCTGCAGACATGCCACTCTGCTGTTCTGCCCAATCTCAGGACTCCATGCTGCCCACTGGCTCAGAGCAGGGAACCTGAGACATGAGGGAGATTTGGCTCCCTGACTCAGAAGTGGGCTGGAGCCTCAAAAGCAAGCCCCAGGGCTAAGAAGCTGCAGGTCCCTACTCCTGGAGCCCTTCCACGGCCTGTTCTGTTGTTGACCTTGTCACTCTGTGCAGGCTGAGGGCAGAGGCCTGAGGACAAGGAGAGATTCTGCCATCCCTTGCATGTGCCCCATCTCTACCTGTCCTTACATTTTTTATATTAAAAAAGCATAATAAAAAAAGAAACTACTTTGGAATTTGGTGCTTTTTATTTACAAAAGAAAAACAATAAAGAAATCTGAAGCTAATCCTCTGGAGACATAAGATTGTAGGTGGCAATCAGGGGAGAGGAAGGGTAGTCTGCAGAGAGAGGAGGGGAAGGGGCTCTGGCTCTAGGAAAGCACAAGGGTCCCAGCCTCTCTTGGCTTCCCAATGGCCAACCCCACCTTCCTCAAAGACTCAAATCAATGGGGTAGCACTTGGGCCTCCTGCTACCCACCCTGGGCAGGTTTTTCCATGAGCCTGAGTTACCAGCTCAAGGGGCTGGAATAACAGAAACCAAGGCCAGAGAGAGCCCAAGGTTCTTGGTACCCGCTCCTCCTCACTGTGGTGTGATCTTGGCAGCCTCTGCCCGAATGAGGGCAATGAGGTCCTGGTTGATGAGGAAGACAAATCGTAGGCTGGCAATCTGGTGGGGAGAGAAGGACAGAGGTGGGATGAACCAGGCCCATGTATGAGCTCACAGAGCCCCCCACCTCATCCTGGCCTCTCTACCTCCCCCAGCTCACCTCCACCACAGAGTTGTTGCTGAGGCGCCATTTGGAGCCACAAAGTACAGGCCGTCCATCAATGTAGATGGGCCGTCGGCCCTCATTGGCAATGAAGAAATCACCATTGTTCTTCAGCTTGATAACACCTGTGGAAGTAGAGAGGAAATAGGATAATGGGATGGGGAAAGGCCAGAAGAGAGCCAAGAGCCTCCAGCCACCATCTCTGCTTTCTGGGGATAGGGATATGAAAGTACATAGGACTCCTGAGTTAGAGATCTTGAAATGCTGGCTCCTTTAGCATGCCTCAGCTGGTCCATGAGGATACCAAGCCTCAGGGCTGGAAAGGGCAACGAGAGGCTAGGGGGAACATCCCACACTGCCTCCTGTTGAGGCAGCAGTATGTGGAAGATACCTTGCTTCCGAGAGATCTTCCAAGCTGGACCCTCCAGAGACAGGTCCACATCAATCTGGTTATCCTTGGTTGCTCTGCCCAGGGTGATCTGGAGAAATGGGGTAGGTGAGGGCTGATCCCTGAGGAACAGGGTATGCGGGTCCACACAAGCCAGGGAAGATAAGAAAGACTAGACAGAGAAATGGTAATAACAGAGGAAGGACGCCTAGGAAGGGTGAGGATGGGGAAGGCCTATCTCACCTCACGTGAGCGCATCAAATACCGCACCATGCGGCCCCGTAGCACTGCCAATGTCTGGTTGTCGAAGTCTGGAGAGCTCATGCCTGGGGGAAGAGCAGGATTAGGAAGGGCCCATCCAAGGGTTGAGTGGAGGGAAGGGAACCAGGGCAAGATCTATGAGTGATGGAAGTCAAGGCCTGGGAAAACAGGGCATATACAGCTAGGCAACAGGAGGGCCTCAAAGTGGGGCAAAGGGTGCTCAAGAGCAAGCCTTCTGGTTCCCTGGCTGCCTCACCTGTGATGCTGTCCACTAGCACCTGCCACTTATGCAGTTCCTGTTCCAGCTGTCTTATCTCTCGCTTCTGGCGCCGGTCAGCCACTGTGAGCTCTGGGATGAGGTGGGGTGGTAAGGACACTTTGAGGCCACAGTACTTTGTACAAATCCTTTCTTATTTCAGCAAGAGTTTCTATCCCTTCCCTGTTCCAACCAGGGTACACTTACCATGTTCCAGGACTTCATCTCGCATGTCCCTGAAGGGTGAGAGAATGAATTAGGTCCACTTTCAGCTCACTTGCTACTTGGCTCATTAGGGCAATCCTGACACCTTTGGCCAAGTGGCCCAGAACACTCTATTTTTTTTTTTGGTTATTCTTTTTTTTTTTGTATGCGGTGCTGAGGCTCGAATCCAGTGTCTCCCATGCTAGGCAAGCGTTCTACCACTGAGCTACAACCCCAGACCCGCCCAGAAGGCTCTTTGTCCAGCTTTGGACCAGCCTCTTTCCCTGGGCTTGAAGTGGGGGATAAGGGTAAGGAAGAGCCTAAAAGGCCCCCACAGGAGGAGGTGCACTAGGGAGGCCAAGCATAAAAGCAGCAATTGGAGCCTGGGGCTAAATTGGGCTGGGCAGCCTGCAGTGCTCCACCTATGGGTGACTCAGCTCTCCTCAGCCCTGCGGAGGCCCCAATCACTTACTTGAGCTTACTGTCATCAATCAAGTCTTCTGCATCGGAGAAGTTCAGCACTTGGTCCCCCTTTGGAAGTGGCTGCACTGAACAAATGACAGAGGAAAGGTGAGCACCAAGGCCCCTACTCCAGCTCATGCTGCTGAGCAGACAGCTGAACTAAGTGAGCACACTGCAAGGACGGGGCCAGGAGAAGAGCTGGAATGGCAGGGAAGTGCATTCCTAACAAGGCCCCACTCTAATTTAGCTCATGGGAGGAGATGGCTCTAGATAGAGAAGGAAATTAAAGCTGACTTTTTCCATGGGCTTTTGGGTATGGGTGTGTGAAGGGCTCTCAGTTACAGAGCCTTGAACTAAGCAGGGAAGACACTACACTTAGTTCTATTTTATATACAAGGAAATGGATACAAAGGACAGGTTACACTATTTTATCCTATTTTAGGACACAGCCAGGATTCAAGTCCTGCTCTCCAGATTCCAAATCCAAACTGTTCCTTCCTACCACATCACACACTCCCCAGCTTTCCTGCCTTGCTGTTGGAGGGCTAAAAGGCACATGAAACCAAAAGAAGTTGCCCCACCTCCAACCAGTGTCTTTTAGTCTGTGGGTCATGACCTGCTCATGGGTCATTAAATTAGTTTCATTTGTTTTCAAAGAATGAAATGGAATAGGAAAATATCAGAGCCCATCCAATATGTTCATTAAATGTTTCATTAAAGTTTTTCTACTGTTTTTTTTTTTGGGGGGGGGGGTGTATGGTGCTGAAGATTGAACCCAGGGCCTCATGCATGCTAGGCAAACACTTTATCACTGAGCTACATCTGCAGTTCATTATTCAACTTTTTTCTAGAAAGATATAAAAGGGATTGGGATGCCCCAAATCTTAGAATCTGTGCCTTTAGGCCAGCTGTTCTTGGGACTGCAGTGGAAGGCACAAATGCTTTTTCCCTCTGCTGCTTAGGTGAAACCGTGGAGAGATGAGACTGGGGTGGTCAACTTCACTAAGACCCTCCCCGCCAGCACTGCCTAAAATTCTACCACTCTAATGTGCAACTGACTAGACAGCTAAGTGGTAGAGACCACCTGTTCCCAAGGACTCCCAGCTCTAAGCATCAAATCCCCACATGCAGAGACTCCAAGGAAAAAACATAACCTTTAAGATAAGGCTTTCAGTTAACAAAATAACTTTCAAAATAGTGACAAAGGAACTAGCTTTAGCAGTAAAAATAAATTTTACCCAGTATCTGTTTCCTCTGCAAAAATTCAGTGATAGCAGAGTCTGGGGAAGCAGGAGAGTTCTAAAAGCTGCAGGAATAAAGAGGGCTGTCTTTAAAAGACATAAAACCAGATGTCCTCAGGAGGGAAAGATACAGCCTCACTCTGAGGCAGATTCTCTAGAATCTTCCTGCAGGAGTATCTTTTCCTAACCAGAAGCTGCAGGACCTGGTAGTCAGGTGAAGGGCACACTTGAAGCTTCATTTCTAGAACAGTGTGAAAAACTGTGAAAGGCAGCTCCCTAGTAGTTAGGCAGGAAGAGTGCGTCTGCATCATGGAAATCAGAACCTGAATCACAAATCTCACCAAAAGGGTGTTACAGTTTAATCAGATTGCTTTCCTAGTACTTGTCACTAGGAAAGAGAATAAGCCTAGTAGTGAGGGAAGAGAGGCAGCACAGTGCATTCTGGCCCTAGAAAGAGAGACAGGTGGACTGTGTGTGAAGTCCCAGTTGAGACCTTCTGAATGACCTAAAGAGCAACTGACAGCACAAAATGCTTGGTGGGAGGAGGAGGGCAAAGGAAGATAAGGAAGAATGGAGAGAGGCAAAGGGCAGGAAAGCTTAGAAAAAGTGGTGGGAAACAAGGGAAAGGATAAGCAGAAATTGAGGCTTAAATGTTTTGTTCCTGTCTAAATGCTATCCATAAAAAAATATGCTAATGCAGCCAGGTGCAGTGGCACATGCCTATAATCCTAACTACTGAGGAGGCTGAAACCGGAGGATATCAAGTTTGAGGACAGCCTTGGCAACACTGCAAGATTCTGCCTCAAAAATAAAATTGAAAAAAAGGGCTAGAGATATAGCTGAGTGGTAGACAACAACAACAAAACTACCTATTTATGTAATAACAAAAATACAAGAAAAGATAAGAAATTTTAAAAAACAAGAAATGGTAGATGACTCTATTTGGATTTTTTGCCCAGGATTTCAGGCAATCTCGGATACCGTTACCACAATGCCAAAGACCATTCCATATGCTCTCTCCCTATCTGGGTGGAAGTCATTTTTGTTGCAAAGTGAGGTATAAGACACTGGGGGCCACTGAAGAACCTGTTTCAGGGCACTGGAAGGCAGCTATGCCCAGAGCACTTTCTACACACACTCAAGCATATCCACTTGCTCTGCCAGCTCTTGGGGGTGTTACCTGTCTGGTCCTCTAGCAGATAATACTGCTTCATGAGTTGCCAGTGTGCCTGCAGAGCCTTGGCAGTACGGGCCAGGTAGAAGGCATCAGGGTGTCTGTGCAGCAAGTCCTGGAAGGTCTCCAAGGTGGGCTGGCTGGTCTGGAAGCAAGAGACATGCTCTATGCACCTGGATTTTCTCACTTCTGCCTCTGTCTTTCCACCATTCTCCCTACCCCAGGAACCTCAAGAGCTAGAAGAAGCAACAGAGTCACCCAGGGAGCCAGGCCTGGCTCCTCTTGAGGCCAGTCACAAAGGTCTTTGCACATCTGTGTGTGCATACATGCAGTCAGTGGGTGGGGGCTGAGCATTCCAACTTGCAACTTCCCTGACTCTCAACTTTCCCAGACTCTAGCCTTACCGATCCCACTTTGCTTAGTAGCTGCTCCTCAGCCTTGCTAAACAGGGCCTTGCTCTGGATGGCTGCAATAGCCTCTGGGTGCAGCTGCCTCATGGCCTGGCAGGCCAACCTGGAAACAGGAAGAGACAGAGGACAGAGCTGAAGGGAAGATGTCAAGCAATCTGGATTTCCTAGTTCCCACAAAACAGCAGGCCTCTGTGATCCGGAACTTCAAGGCTATGTCTTTAATAGGAGGAGTCCAAAGCTTAGCATAGCACCTGTGATATTATGGGTTTGCCAAATGAATGAACAGGCAAGTCATGAAACTGAGGCTACTATGTCCCCTGAAGCCCTAGTCCTGAGGAAGATCCTGATGCCCACTGCTGCTTCCTCCCTAGTCCTCTCTCCTCACTTGAACAAAGGTGCTACTCACTAGCCACTACCACCACCTCTTTCCTAAGCTGAGGCCACCCATTTCCTGGTGTATCAGGGTCATGGCTACATCTTAAATGGGGCTATGCCAGGGGCTATGGAGGAATAGAAAATGTGTGCTCAACATCCAACCAAGTTTTGAAGATCCTAAACTGAGTGAGAAGGTGGAGTGTGTTATGTGTATACATGAGTTAACTCTGGCTGTTAAAGCTAGAAGGGGCCTTGGTGTTCTTGTTCTAACTCTCTCTTTTTGTGAGGAAGAAACAGTGGGAAGTCAGTGTGGAAAGGTTGGGAAGTGACCTGCTCAAAGTCACAATATTCACAGTGGTGGAGTGAGGATCCTTGCACTAATGTGGACATTTTCTCCTATGTCACTTCCTCTGCTTTCATATTTTCCTGCTTCTGGCATAAAGCCAGGTCTAGCAGGTTAGGGGCAGGAAGAAACTTCCCTGTGAAGCCCAGCAGGTTCCTGGATCATCCCAGAGGATGTAAAGCCCCTGGAATCCTGCTTCCCAGGTCCCTCCCTTGGGCCCTGGCATAAAATTTGGCCCTCCTGTATCAGGAGCCAAATTTTGGGATGCCCAGTACCTCCCCACTGCTGAAGCCAGTCCTACTCACTTGGAGATGACAGGATCATAGAGCAGGGCGTACCAGCGCTCCTGGACTTCCCGAAGGGTAAAACGGCAGCTGAACTTCACACCCAGGTGGACAGATGTTAGGTCATTGGTCTGCAAGGACCCAGAAGGGTTTGCTCCAGCCTTAGCACAGGGAAGAACCCTTCTAGGACCTTACTGAGCTAGTTTGGAGGCTGGGAACTAGAGCCTGGGAGGGGAAAAGGGGACCCTAATCTTGTGGTGGAAGCACTACCTGCAATACAGCATTAATGAGCAAGAGGTCATCCGCCGGCTTCCAGCGGCCCAGATCCTTGGTCACCTGAAGTGGCTGTTTGCTCTTTTTCACACGCTTGGAGAGTCCAGGGGCTGGAGCAGGGCTGGGTGGTACAGGAGTGCTGGGGACCTTGGATACCTAGGCATAGGACACAGAGAGCTCAAAGCTGGAATCAGGGCAGTTGGGGCTTCAGGCCTAGAGCTTCATGTATGGCAGCCACAGTCTCAGTTGACAAAAGGAAGCCAGGCAGGGAGCTCAGCTTTCTAATACCCACCCCCATTCTTGCCAAATTTAATTCCACAGAATCCTTGACCATATGGGGTCTTTTCTTTGCTGGTGGTACCCCCAACCCCAGAATAGAGGGTGGGTGGGGAGGATACGAGGAAAACACTCTTGCTGGTACAGTGTCTGGGGCCAGAGCAATGCCACCTGGGGGTTATTTTTATACCCTGAAATGCTGGGAACAGGCTGTCTGCTCCCAGAATAGATGCATGCTCCATGCCTCCCACACGGAATGTGATACAGGATGCACTGGCAGAATGCGGGTGGGGGGTACAGCAAGAAAGTGGAGTAGGGAGAAATGGGAGTGGAAGGATTTGGGTGGGGGCTGGGGCAGCTTGGTCCTCTCACAAGCTTCCTCTGCAGGACTCTTGGCAGCTGGCAAAGGTTCTGGAGAAGTACAAAATCTGGCACTGCCCACCCCCCTACTTTTCCCAGCCCCCTCACCTTCTTCTTCTCACTGGAAGAGGGTTCACTCCCTGAACAGCGTCCTGGTTCTACCCCACTGGTCCCCTTCACCCGGGTAGAGGATTTTGCTAGGCTGCTCTCCACCAGCTCATCATCAAACTTCTTCCTCTTGATAAACCTGTGGAGGGTCCTATCCAGTAAGGCATCTTTACTTCTCCCAGGTACCCACTCGAACACACCCAGCCTCCAGAACAGAGCAGGCTCCCAGCAGAAGCAAACTGTTCCACTGCTTTCACTTTCCACCAGAGCCCAGCTCAGTCGACAGGGAACTACAGCACTCTAGCCCTGAGGTGACAGGTGACTGCACACAGATTTCCTGTCAGAGACCCAAGATCTCCCTCCTCTGCCTGCAGTACCATGTGAAGGGACTGGTAGGGATAGGAAAAGCACAAGGCTCTGCTTAGGCTCCAGAGGGGCTCAGGTAGCCATTCCTGACAGAGGCAAAGGTACACAGTACTAAATGCTAGGCCTTCTTCCCTTTCTGGGTCCTTCCAAATTCTGACTACCTGGAGGAGCTTCTCCGTTTAGGGATGGTGCCCAAGGCTTGGGAGGAGGCCCGCTTCTGCCCTGCCAGCGACTCCTCATCCTCTGAGCGGCTGGCAGTGCCTGATGCCATCAGGGAAGAATCTAGCAGCCCCTGAGAATCTAGAAAAAGAGAAATGGTGAGCTTGGGTCTCTGAAGTGTCTAGCAGAGCCCTGAGCCTCTGCACATGGGACCCCTCCTCAGCCCCCTTCCCCTGCCAATCCTCTTGGCCTCTCCCCTGCCTCCTTGACCCATAAAGTTTTAAGGTGGGAGTTCCTCAGCCATCCAGATCTCATCTGTACCCAGACCTGGGCCAGACCTTCCTCCACAGGCAGTTCTCACAGTGGTATATGTCATGCTGTGCAGTACACAGTGCTCAGGTCAGACTGGTGATGCCCACATACTGGGCTCTGGACATAATTGCTCCCTTTGCCATCAAAATGCAGCATGCCAAAGAGCAGCAGCTCAACAGCAAGTCAGTCAACTGTGGCTCTGCTGAGAAGTACATGGGTACTGCTGGCCCAGGAGGAGGTGGCAATGCCCAGCCTGGACCAAAAGACATATGTGCCGGGCACAGGGTAGAATCAGCAGATGCTTGATGCCCAAGCATTTGGGGAGCTGGCCCAGCCTCATACTACCTTTGTCCATCCTCTTACTGTCCCAAAGCCACTGGTTCCAAACCACAAGGCTAGGAGGAAGGGTCCCACAGCCTCATCCAAGGATTCTGACCAGGTGAACTCAGAGACTGAGAGGAGATTCTGCAAAGGAGAAATGAGGCTCCCTGAAGCTCAGGTTTCCAACTGGCCAGCCTCACCTCTTTATACTGGCTTAGGTCCTATTAACTAGGAAAGACACAAGGAGTGGAATGAGGCATAAGGCTATAATCTAAATATTATGCTTATAAACCAGAAGCCTTGTGAAAGTCAGAAACCTTTGAGAATATGATAAAACCAATGGGCTCAAAAAAAAAAAGTACATTCTATTTAGGGGGTGGACAGGCCCCTCTAATTCTATTTCCTAAAGTCCTAGGTTAAGTACCTTGACTATAAACTACCAAGAAACAAGGACTTCTTGGATTGCTTTTTTTTCTTCAGCTGCCCCTGCAGCTCAGCAGCACCACCCTTCTCTTGGGCAAAGCAGGGAAAAGGAAAGAAAGATTGAACTTATCAGTTCACTCTCTCCTCTCTTCCCATTTACAGCTCTTGCTGAAGTGGAAGCTAAACTAAAAAAGTGGTTTGGGAACTGTTTTTATACTAATTGCCCTGCCCCGACAAAACAACTCAGGTGTTGGACAGGAATTCCTGGGGCGCTCTGCTTGCTGGTCCTTCCCCTTCGGACCAGAATGGATTAGCCCATCATTCCCGCTCTGCCCACCAGGTGTGCTCAAGGCGCAGCTCTACAGGATACAGCAAAGGGGCTGGGTCCTGCAAGCAGACTGAAGCAGAGTCCGTGCCCTCCTTCAAAGTCCTCCGCCCCTGAGAGAGCACAGTCAAGGTGGATGATTGGTCCAAGTCTGTTTCAGGGGTTCGGGGTAGAAGTGGTGAAGTCAGGGTTGGGGTAGTGGCTCAGAGGTAGAGCGCTTGCCTGGCACGTGTGAGGCAATGGATTCAATCCTCAGCACCAAATTAACAATAAATAAATAAAAGAATTGTGTCCATCTACAACTAAAAAATAGATATATGAAGAAAAAGTAGCGAAGTCAGTTCTGCAACTCAAAGTACAGCACCAAGTGAACTCTGATGCTACGGCGGTCTCCGTTTAAGACCCACGGACTGCTGGCGAAGGACCAGGGTCAACTCCCAAGTCGATTCCCACCCGACCTTCGGCGTGCAACCTTTGCGCATGCGTAACACCTCGGGCCAGTCTAGCCCGGTGTGACCTACGCATGCGCAAATTTTCGGGGCGCTACCGGGGCGGAGCCCCAAGCCTTGTGGGGGGTTGTTCCCCCTTGGCACTCTGGGAAACTTCATTTCACCCCCAACTCTGCTCAGAACCCTCAGAGGCGAACCGGGAGGTCTCACCATTCCTAGGCTGCCAGTTCCAACAATTTCTCTGCGGCGACAGCAGCAGCCGCAGGGCCAAAGTCGGCTTCCGTGAGGTACGTCTACTTCCGGGTTACGAACGAGGGACTGTGCAATCTTTTCCGGTTCGTCCTGGACTTGCGAGTGAAGGGGGGTGTGGCCATGGCCGCTAAAGTATGACCGTTTTGCCGAGAACCGAAAGTCAAAATTTTCCCAGTTGGGACAGCATATAGGGAAACTTCAGGGATTTTAGGTACTAGAGAAGTTACGCGACTCGAGGGAAAGGCGGGACTTGGAATGAGACAAAGCGGAATTAAGGTTAGGGGGGTCCGAGGGTGGGTGGGGCCACGGACTGGATTTCGGCCTCGGAATTCGTACTAGATATAGGAGACTGAAAGGTTTCCTAAGACCAATTATGCATTGTTTGATTTTACTAGCAATTTAAGAGAAACTACTTTGTCAGGCTCCATGGTATATCTGAGACGGGGAGAAAATATTGAAGAGCTTACTCTGTCCGTGGAGATGTAGCGTATAGTAAGAACAGGGAGGTTCGTGGACTGCATTTTTTTTCCTTGGGAAAAGGAGCGGTACCCAGTTGGCCCCATCAACCCGACCCCACCCTTCTGCTGGAGACAGTTGTGGGCATCAGGGAGAGATCAATTGAAGCACTTTGGGAGACTGCCTTAGAGGCAACCTTAGGGATGGGAAAACAAGCCCCCAGTGAACAGGAAATGTTGGGAGTCTCGGACTGTGAGAGATGCCTGGGAAAGCTAGAAAGGCGATACTCTAGAATAGAGTTCTATTTGCTTTAGACTTTTTTGAGGACCACTTTAAGCAGCAGCTTGGCCAGGGGTTTTAGCTCAGCGGTAGAGTGCTTGTCTAATATTCGTGAGGCAATCGGTTCTATCTCTCCACCACAAAATAAAACACATCACCTGGACATTGCCGGATTTGTCAAAGGGGGACTGATCCTTCTGGACCCTGACAAGCGTATGATAGCTCTGTACTTAAAGACCCTTCACCTCATTTACTGAGTATAACTTGTTGGATGAGTGTGCACCTGCGTTTTGTTTTTGTTTTTTATTTTGTGGAGCTGGGGATCAAAACCTAGGCTGTCATGCAGGGAGGCAGGCTGTCTATCACTGTACATGTTTTATCTCCCATAAAAGATTGAGTTTTCTGGTACATAGTATGGTGGACTGATAGATATAGTATAGTTTAGTATAGTATCTATATCATATAACAATCAATAGGATAGTCTTCCTAAAATAGGTGACAGTTGGCCCTGGTATGAAGGTGCTTGCCCGTTATTCCAGCTACTCAGGAGGCAGAAGTAGAATGGAGGCTGAGGCAGGAGGATCAAAAGTTTGGGGTCAACCCCAGCAACTTGGTGAGACCTTGGCTCAAAATTGAAATGAAAAAAGAGGGCTAGAGTGTTGCTGAGTAGGGGCAAGAGTCTAGCATGCAAGAATCCTTGAATACAATCCCCAGTACCACCAAAAAAAAAGTGACAATTGAGTTGAGATTTGGTGGTTGATAAGAGATCAGTCATGCAAAGAGCTGGGAGACAAAGCAGCTAGAGGGGACAGCATGGCATTGAAGAAGAAAAGAGTTTGGTAAATTTGAGAAGCAGAAAGGAGCTTAGTGGAGCAGAGTGATCAAGAAAAAAAAAAAAAAAAGGAAGAGCTGGCATAGTGATGCGCATGCCCATAATCCCAGCGGCTAAGCAGGCTGAGGCAGGATCACAGGTTGGAAGGCAGCCTCAGCAATTTATCAAGGCTATAAGCAACCTAGTGAGACCCTGTCTCAAAATAAGAAGGGCTGAGGATGTGGCTTAGTGACTAAGTACCTTGAGTTCAGTCCCCTAGTACCAAAAAAAGAAAAGGAAGAAAGAAGATGATGAGAATGAGAAGTCTCAGGGCAAATCACATTAGCCCTGTAGTTTACAATATAGATTTTATTTTTTATACTTAGTGCAGTGGAAAGCTCTTAAAGATTACAATCAAAAGTATCCTATGGCCGGGCG
>CM053403.1:60655631-60674786 GCA_028644305.1 Xerus rutilus | reverse complement strand
TGGCTCAAGCCTGTAATCCCAGCACTTAGGGAGGCTGAGACAGGAGAATCGCGAGTTCAAAGCCAGCCTCAGCAATGGCGAGGTGCTAAGCAACTCAGTGAGACCCTGTCTCTACATAAAACACAAAATAGGGCTGGGGATGTGGCTCAGTGGTCGAGTACCCCTGAGTTCAATTCCCAGTACCAAAAAAAAAAAAAAAGTATCCTATGATATGGTGTAATTTTTAAACTGTTCTTCTGGCTGCTTCTGAAGAATGACTTGTAGGGGGGCAAAAGGAGAAGCAGAGAGACAGGTAGAGGCTATTGCAGCAGTCCAGGTGAGTGGTGGTTTAGTTGGGTTGTGGAAATGGTGAGCATGAACAGAAACAGTACCATCAACATACTTTTTTTTTTTTTGTACCAGGGATTGAACTCAGGAGTACTCGACCACTGAGCCACATCCCCAGCCCTGTTTTGTGTTTTATGTAGAGGCGGGGTTTCACTGAGTTGCTAAGCGCCTCGCCGTCGCTGAGGCTGGCTTTGAACTCGCAATTCTCTGTCTCAGCCTCCCAAAGTGCTGGGATTACAGGTGTGCGCCACCATGCCCGGCAACATGCATTTTAGACGTAGAAGGACTTGCTGATGGATTGGATTTGGATATGAAGGAAAGGGAAGAATCAAGGATAAGACCTAGGTTTTGGCCTAAGAAACTGGGTGGATGGTAAAGACCCATTCCAGGTTATATCCAGAATCTGACTTTGTCTTACTAGCTTTTCCACCATTTCCTGGTCAAAGTTATAATCTGATCTGAACTATTACAAAAGCTCCCCAAATGGTCTCAGTTTTTATCCCTACTGTGCCTTATTCAATCTATTCACAGCAGACAGAATATTTCTATTAAAATAGATTACGTATGTCCTGCATCTGATCAAAATCCTCCCTCTTCCTCAGAATAAAAGTTCATGGTCTAGCCCCTATTATTTCTTTGACCCCATTTGCTCCCCTACTTTACCCTTTTAAAAATTCTAGTCCCTATCTCCTGTACTTCCTATCTCTTCTCAGCTTTTTCTTCCTAACCCTTACTATCTTCTAATGTATGAGGTAATTTACTTATTTTTTCTTTTTATTGTATGTCTGCCAACAGTAGAAGCACTGAGGGCAGTAGTTTTTGTCTTGTTTGGTTCATTTGCAAAGTAGGTACTTAATAAACATTTGTTGAATTAGTGTCTTTTTAAATTTAAGGAGAATAAAAATAAATAAGAAGGAGAAGTTTGTGGGAGAAGCATGATTATATAGGGGCAGAAAGTATTCTGTTAGACATGATAAATTTGAGGTGCCTGTAAGGTATCTTGATGGAGGCGTTGAGTTGGAAAGGCAGACACACTAGTTAGGTCAGGGAAGAGGTCTAGGCTGCAGATAGGTTAGGAAGTCATTATCGTGGAGATGAGGATGTGGCATGTTTAAGATACATTAAGGAGGAGAAGCCAGCAAAGAAGTAGAAGAATGTGAATGAAAAGAAAAGCTAGTAATGGCACCTGTCACCCAGCCTCCAATTGACCCTCTCTGGTAGGTTTTCATTATCTGGCACTCTCTCTGGTATGGATGTGGCTTACACTGGAGGCCACATTTGTGGTTCCTCCTGAAATTTTGCCTAGAGCTCCAGGCTCCTCCTTCTGGGGGATTATAACACGGTGGTTAACAATGCAGGCTCTGGAGTGAAAATTTGGCCTAGTTTCAGACCTCTATTGCCTATTAGTTTGTGACCATGACCAAGATACAGTTATATGCCTCACTTTCATCATCTGTGGAGGGAAAAAAATAGTTCCCACTTCATAGGATGATTCTGAGGAGTAAATCACTACTTAAATCAGTTAGTAGCATATGGCAAATTTTTAACATATGTTAGCTGTTGTACTGTTCTTATGGCTTGGTATTCAGCATCTCCTGCCAGGTGGACTGAATCGATGATTCAGACTTTGATAGCACCGCCCCTCTCCATTCCTGTCCACTAAAGCCAGACCAGTTGACCTTTCACCTGAAACCATGGACCCAGTCAGAAGATAGAGGATCTTTCTGCTGTATGCTCATGTACTTCACCTTCTTAGGGAGCCAAATTTAATAAAGCTGATAACCAGTATAAAGTTACCTTTGGATTCATAATGTATTTTAAGTCAACATATATACCATTTCATGTCTGTGTTCTGTTTTTTTTTTCAAAATGAAGAGAAATGATTTGCAAAGGAAGACTTGAATACTCAGACTGAACCCCTCTGAAATATCAATCCCAAGTTATAGAATCATAGACAAAACTTTATGAAACATTCAACCTCTTCTTTAAAAAAATTTTTTAAGTTGTTGAATGTAGTCCTGAGAATCAAACCCAGTGCCTCATATACTAGGCAAGCGCTCTACCACTGAACTACAACCCTAGCTGCCATTCAACCTCTTTAACATTACAAAACTTACCCATCTTAGTCCAATGTTTAGATCATACTTATTATAAACGTAGATTATTCCCATCAAAGTTAGGTGTGTAATAAGAATGGCCCTTGTAGCTCTTTTTATTTAACATGGTTTTAGAAGTACCTGCCTATGTAATTATAGAAAAGAAAGAAATGAAATATAAAAGCATAAGAATTAAAATATTTATGATGATAGCCTATCTAGAAAATCCAAGAACATCAACCAGAAAACTAATACAAATAAGATGATTTAGAAAACTAGGTGCAGTGGTGCAAACCTGTAATTCCAGCAACTCAGGAGACTGAGGCAGGAGGATCAAAGCCAGCCTCAGTAACTTAACAAGATCCTGTCAGAATAAATTTAAAAAGGGCTGGGGATGTGGCTCAGTGGTTAAGTGCCCCTGGATTCAATCCCTGGTACCTCCCCCCCAAAAAAAGATAATTTAGCAAAAAAAAAAAAAAAAAAAAAAAAGCAAAATGGGTACAAATTAACATATATTTTAAAAATGAACAACAGCCAGTAGAAAGTATAAGGGAATAAAATGTATCATTTATAATAGCAACAACAAAGTAAATTAACCAGTAGTAACCTTAACCATAAATGTGCTGAAACACCCTGCCCAAAACTAAAATGCTATCAAAGGTCACAAAAGGAAGCTTGAATAAATGGAAAAGCATACTTTATCTTTGTGTAGAAAGACTCACTACCATAAAGACATCAGCTCTCCATAAATTAATCTATAAATTTAACACAATCTAATAAAAATACCAACAGACTACATAACCTGAATATAAAGTTCAGATGGAAATTTCTGCATCAAGAATAGCATTAGCGTTTTGAAAAAGGTTAATGTTAAGGAAATAGCTCTGCCAAATAGTAAACCATTAAAAAATCCAATAATTAAAATAGTAAAATCCAGGGGACATTAGCACATGCACGGGCAATTTATCAAGGAAACAAAATAGTCTGGACCCAAGATATTAAAATTTTTAGTATAAAGATGGCATTGTTAGCAGGGAAAAGATGGATTATATGATAAATACTATTGAGACAATTGTGTAACCACCTGGAAAAAAATAATGTGGTGTCTCTACTACAATTCTTATACTAAAATAAATCCATATGAATCAATTGTGTTTAAGTAAATGTAAAACTACAAATTTATGTCATAGTGGAGAAAGTATTTTTTGGAATGGTACAAAATTTCTTAAAGTATGAAAGACCAATTCTGTCAATATGAAAATCTGTAATTTCTGCCAAGCAAAAAAAATCATAAACAAATATAAATGGCACACTGGGGGAAATATTAACAACTCATATCATAGACAAAGAGACTATTTGCTTAATATATACAAAATCTCTAAATCAATATGAAAAAGAACAAAAATTCAATAAGACTGTTTACTATTCTGTCTCCACACTGGAGTGTGAAGAGAGAGTATGACCCAATATCATCATTACAAACCCAGCCCTTAGCACAACAGACTCAGGAAAGAGTTGCAAAACGAGTAGGTGGATGGATGGATGGATGGATTGTGAGTTCTTAGAAGTATAAGAACTTAGTTTTATTTATTTTTGTAACCACTGCAGTGCTTTTCATATAGTTAGAACCCTGTGTTTGTGGCAAGATCATTGGAAGTTCATTTTATTCACTTTTGTGTACTAACTGCCTAGAACAGAGCATGGTACCACAGTAGGTGCTCAATAAGTGTTTAAAGAATCAATAAATGAACAATTACTCATTTTATTTGCTTTCAGGAGCCTCCAGATAGGCCAGTAGCTTTGGCAGACAATGTTTTGTGTGTGCTTAACAGCTCTGACAGGCTGCCTTTGTGGGCCAGGGACAAGCTGTGTTATGTAAACATGGCTGTGCCAAGAGGGACTGTAAAGTGTGGCTAACAGACTGCATTAGGGCTGTCATGGTTGTCAAGTGTTTTTTTTGTTGTTGTTGTTATTGTTTTTTGGAGGGTACCGGGGATAGAACTCAGGGGTACTTGACCACTGAGCCACATCCGCAGCCCTATTCTGTGTTTTATTTATAGACAGGGTCTCCCTGAGTTGCTTAGCGCCTCGCTGTTGCTGAGGCTGGCTTTGAACTTGTGATTCTCCTGTATCAGCCTCCCTAAGTGCTGGGATTAAAGGTGTGCGCCACCACACCTGGCTTTGTGAAGTGTTTAATATAATGAGATGTGGTTCTTTAAGCAGAAACACAGCCTGGAAGAAGCCTCAGGTAAAAGCAAGGCAGCTCAACTATGAGGGATCTCTTATTCCACAGCAAGAAAGTTTGACTTGGTTTCTGCTATGTGCACAATCCTCTGAGCCAGGGGAGAGGCACTCACAGCTGTGGAGGCAACTGGGCCTCTACTCTGTAGGGTCAAGGATAGGTTCACCAGTAACCCCAGGACAAAGGCAAGATGGGCTGATGTTGAAATAGATGCGTAAACAAAGGGCAGCAAGCCTCCAGGAGAAGGGGAGTCTCAGGGAGTATTAGAGAAGACTTTGTAGGGGTGGGATTTGAACTCATTAAAGTTTTCCTGAGTGAGCTGAGAATTACAGTAACTTCAGCTGGGCTCCCTGCTTCCTGCTTCTAGTCTGTGGTTATCATTGTGCTTGATGATGCTCTTGGAGTGAAGGTCAGATCATGTCACTTCTCTGCTTAAAATTCCACAATGTTTCTTATTTTATTCAGAGTCCAAAAATGTCCTTACAGTAGCCTACGAGTCCTGATGTGATCTGCCCCCCCCCCCACACACACACCTGTCACTTCCCTGGCCTCATTTCTCCTATTCTCCACTCGCTTATCCACCCCAGGCACAGAGGACACTTTGCTACTCTTCGAATATGCCAGGCACACTGTGCTCTCACCTGGGATTAGGCTCACCACCTGTCACAGCTCCATTCCTCATCTTGTTCAGCTGAGGCTTGCCATGACCAATGTTAAATCGCAACCCCTACATTTTGTACTGTATGCCATCTTTGGAAATGTTTTTCCATAGCATCTTTTACCATATGACCAACTGTATTTTACTAATTTATTTTTGTTTCTTGTCTGCCCCTCTCCAACAAAACATAAATTCCATGAAAGTACTTTTTTTTTTTTTGGTCTTGAGGATTGAACCCAGGAACACTCAACCACTGAACCACATCACCAGTCCTATTTTTTTAAATATTTTTTTTAGTTGTAGATAAACACAGTACCTTTATTTATTTTATGTGGTGCTAAGGATCAAACCCAGTGCCTCACACCTGCAAGGCAAGCGCTCAACTGCTGATCCACAACCCCAGCCCAGCCCTATTTTGTGTTTTATTTAGAGACAGGGTCTCACTGAGTTGCTTAGTCCCTTGCTGTTGCTGATGCTAGCTTTGAACTCATAATCCTCTTGCCTTAGCCTCCTGAGCCTCTGGGACTACAGGTGTGCGCCACTGCTTTTAAAAAAATCTATTGTAGGTCTGGGATTGTAGCTCAGTAGTTGAGCACTTGCCTAGCACATGTGAGGCATTGGGTTCAATGCTCAGCACCACATAAATAAAATTAAGGTATTGTGTCCATCTACAACTAAAAATATTTTTAAAAATCTATTTTATTCACTACTGTGTCTTTAACACTTAGAATGTTACCTAGTGTGATGCCCAACAGATGTTTGTTGAGTGAATGAATGAGGACATGGTACATGTTTGAAGAAGTCTACAGGAAGGACCTGCTGGCAAAGTTCCTAAAAATAGGGCTGGGATTGTAGCTCAGCGGTAGAGCGCTTGCCTCGCATGCGTGAGGCCCTGGGTTCTGAGGCCCTGGGTTCGATCCTCGGCACCACATACAAAGCAATAAAATAAAGACATTGTGTCCATCTATAACTAAAAAATATTTTAAAAAAAAAAGTTCCTAAAAATAGTTGCCTAAAACGTCATTTGCAAGGACAGATCTCTGTACTGCAGAGATGAAGACCCTAGCTGGAGGTGGGTGTTCAAGTGAGGAGGAAATGGTCTGAGATTGAGGCAGAGAAGACTGTGGCCATCATGAATCATCGGCAGGATCCAAATGTCCAAAGAGTTGGAGAGGAATCACTTGTCTCCTTCTCTTCCCTTTGACACACTTACTGTTTGTCATCTTATTCCATGTGGTGATTAAATGATCTGACCAGCACAAGTGTAGAGGAGGAAGAGTTTATTTGAAGGCTCATGGTTTCAGAGGTCTCAATTCATAGACAGTGGGCACCATTCCTCAGGGCTCCAGGGGAGACAGAAACAACATGGCAGAGAAGTCCACACTTGTATGTGGTGAGAGAAAGTCTACTCCCCGATACAAATATATACCCAAAGCCATGCCCCAATTCCCACGTCCTCCAGCTACACCCTACCTACCACTTCAGTTACCACTCACTTAATCCCTATCAGGGGATTAAATCACTGATTGGGTTAAGACTCTTACAACCCAATCATTTCTCCTCTGAACCTTCTTGCACTATCTCACACAGGAGCTTTTGAGGGATACCTCACATCTAAACCATAACACCCTCCAGGATCTGTCTCACACCTTCTCAGATGGAGCTCACCAGCTTCTATTGTCCACCTTTCAGCAATTCCATGCTTTTAATTCTTCATCTCTCCCTAGCAAGACATGCCAAGGCCCTTAAGCAAGCACTTTGCTGCTGCCTAGTGGCAGAACAAATGAACAACAATAACAAAAACTTCCAGAAACAGCCAACAAGAGGCCACACAGGGACTTAGAGCAAGGTGACAGGAGAGGAAAACTTAATTTTCTTTACCTCATGGTAACCCTGAATTATTTACAGCTGTCCCTCTCGCACAGACATGGCCACCAATGGCAAATGACCATCCCTCCGAAAAGCTCTGGCTAGTGTGCCAGAGCTTTGGGTGTTTCAGGTTGGTCAACTCCAGGGAAACAATTTGGAGCAACAGGCAGATCATAGAGCCTACTTTGAAGAACATTTGGATCAGTGACTAGTATATCAGCCTCCATGTCCTCTGCATTCCAACTTAAAGCTAATAAAGAGTCTTTGAAGAGTGTTGAAGCTGTTAACGAACTCAGGGCTTCATGGTTTGTGGTTTAAGGGGGAAAGCTAAGGTCTGTGGAGAATTAGAGCACCCATGCCCTATGGGATGCTACACAGCTTAGCTACCGTTACATTCCAGCCATGCATTATATTTGCAGGTAAACTATTTTTGCAGAAATCTGCCAAAGCTAATATCTTTTGTTTCAGCAGTTTCACTGTGATACTTTTAGGTGTGGGGATTTTTTGCATTTAATATTCTCGGGTTCACTGAGTTCCTTGAATCTGAGGTTTGTTGTCTTTCATTAATTTGGGAAATTCTCAATGATTATCCTTTCAAATATCTTTTCAAACATTCCTTCTTCCTTCTTGGACTTTTATCACGTTAGACCATTTGATAGTGTCCCATACATCTTGGGTACTTAGTTCTGGGGTTGCTTGTTTGATTTTACTCACCTCATATTACAGTTTGTTTAATTTCTATTGATCTACCTTCAAGTTCACAGAGTTTTTTCCTTTGCTTTTATCTAGTTTGTTTATAATCCTTTTGAAGGAATTCTTCATCTCTGATTTTAATTTTTTCATTTCTAGCATTGCTGTCTCTTTCTTTATGCTTTTTTAGTCTCTACTCACATTTTTTTTTGTGCATGTTTTCCATCTTTCCCATTAGACTGGATTCCTTAACATATTAGATATAGCTACCTCATAGTCCCTACCTGGTATTGGCAACATTTCAGCCATACACATCTCTTTTTGAGGAGATAATTCCTCTGATGATGAAATTATGCTTATCTTGTTTCTGACTTTTTTTTTTTTTTTGGTACTGGAGATTGAACTCAGGGGCACTCGACCACTGAGCCACATCCCCAGCCCTATTTTCTGTTTTATGTAGAGACAGGGTCTCACTGAGTTGCTTAGCGCCTCGCTGTTGCTGAGGCTGGCTTTGAACTCACGATTCTCCTGTCTCAGCCTCCCTAAGTGCTGGGATTACAGGCTTGCGCCACCGCACCTGGCTTTGTTTCTGACTTTTAAAGTCAGCCTCCTGTAGTAAATGGTACACATTAGAGAAAGAATGGCTACCTGCTCCCTGGTTCTTTGAATGGGTTATTTTCAAAAGTTTGTTGTCCTTTTCACTTCATGCCTTTTTGCAGTAGGCCTAAAGTAGACCCTTCCCCCAGGTCTCCTTCTACATTAGTTTTGTTTCCTCCACTTGGAGGCTTCTCAGGCCATGGACAATGCAAACAGAAGTGTGTCCCAAATAAAGCTTGAAGAAATAATCCTTCACATGCCTTGGCTTCCCTGAGTTTTTAGGGGGTAGAGGCAATATCTTGTTTGACCAGATATGTCAACTTTGCTCTGAAAAAGAAAAATGAGGCTGTGTATAGTATCTAGTCATCACTAGAAAAACACTATATATATATATGTGTGTGTGTGTGTGTGTGTATGTGTGTATACACACATATATGTAACACTATATATACACACATACACACACATTTATGTGGTTTTTTTTGGGGGGGGGTGGGTACTGGAGATTGAACTCAGGGGCACTCGACCACTGAGCCACATCCCCAGCCCTATTTTGTGTTTTATGTAGAGACAGGGTCTCACTGAATTGCTTAGTGCCTCGCTGCTGCTGAGGCTGGCTTTGAACTCGAGATTCTCCTGTCTCAGCCTCCCAAAGTGCTAGGATTACAGGCATGCACCACCGCACCTGGGCCCTCATGTGTTTCTTTTTTTCTTTTTTAAGTATTTTTTTAGTTGTAGATGAACACAATACCTTTATTTATTTTATGTGGTGCTCAGGATTGAACCCAGTGCCTCACATATGCAAGACAAGCACTCAACTGCTGAGCCACAATCCCAGCCCTCATGTGTTTCTTAACAATGGAAATATGTTCTGAGGAATGTGTTGTTGGGCAATTTTATCATTGTGCAAACATCAAAGACTGTACTTATACAAATTACAATGGAAATCACTGTCATATATATGTTTCATCATTTACCAAAATGGTCTGTAACACATGACTATATGTACACACATACACACATTTTATACACACAAACACACACACATATTCTTATTTTCTAATCCACTTGGCTTCACAGCTTGGCCCACCCAGGCCTTCTTTGCCTTCAAGGAGATGAAGTTGTTGGCAAACCAGGAGAAGAATCTGTTAGACACTGCTTGCTTACCAGAAAATCTTGCTAGAGGACATCCAGAAAAGTCAAAGTCCTCCATCATTATGGCAGGTTTAGCCAATAGGCACCTTAAGAACAGTGTCAGCTGGGCGCAGTGGCACATGCCTGTAATCCCAGCACTTTAGGAGGCTGAGACAGGAGAATTGCGAGTTTAAAGCCAGCCTCAGCAAAAGTGAGGCGCTAAGCAACTCAGTGAGAACCTGTCTCTAAATAAAACACAAAAAATAGGCTGGAGATGTGGCTCAGTGGTTGAGTAGCCCTGAGTTCAATCCCTGGTACCAAAAAAAAAAAAAGAGCAGTGCTAAGGCCTATGAAAATACTTGAAACCATTAAGAATGCTCTTGGTGCCAAAATGTAAAAAAAGCACATATACATATATAATGTTTATAAATCATTAACATTGTCAGTTTTACTTTCAAATTTCATCTCTATGCATGATGATTGCAGAAAAATCATAACCAACTACACATTAAATAACTTACTCCTCACTGGTTAATTTCTAAGCCAAATTTATACAAAAAAATCTTGTCAAATTACTTAAAGCAATAATTTAATGTGAAGGCATTTTAATATGTTGGATATGATTGGATGAGGCCTCCCAAAAAAAGTGAGCCTGAGGGGCTGAGGTTATGGCGCAGTGGTAGCGTGCCTGCCTAGCACACATGAGGCACTGGGTTCGATCCTCAGCACCACATAAAAAAGATAAGATAAAGACATTCTGTTCACCTACAGCTAAAAAATAAATATTAAAAAAAAAAAAAAGAGTGAGCCTGAGACCCAAGAGGCTGAGAAGCGCCACAGCTGTCCTCTGTGTGCTACCTGTATCAGGAACACCTTCACTTTCATTCCCAACCAGGCATTCCTAATGCTATCTTAAGCTGCTGTTCAGAAATCAAATTCTACTCCCAACATCATTCACAGAGCTAGCTGTTCACATCTCCCATCGTTGTCTTCTTGCTGGAGTCTCACCCTTAAACTGGAAGCAATTCCTGAGGTTCTCTTAAGAAAGGGCCATTTACTATTTGTTATGTTTGGTGCCCAGCTTAGTGTCAGGATGATTATGGACCTGATTCCAAAAATGAGTTAAGGAGGTGTGGGTTACAGCAATGAGACAGATATTTTAAAATAAACCAACTTCTATTTTATTAAAAATATACAGTTTGGGGATTGAAGGAGGAAAATAGTATTTCTCAAAGCTCTAAGACAACTTACCAACACCCAGAATTTTTATTTAAAAGCATTAGCTTGGACCTGCATTTAGAACAAGCTCCTGTGTGATTTTCATTTACCCTAGTTTGAGAATCACTAGCTAAGGGATGGAGTGGGGACTAGAGCTGTCTCGATTGTTCTGGATTTGTAGGGTTTCAGGGAGTGACACATTCAACTTTTTGTAGATAAGCTCAGCTGGTTCATCTGTGGGTTTCTGGTATTCCTTGTTTTGAGTTGTTGAGGCACTGAAAGAGTTAATACGGTTACAGGTGAAGGAGCAACTGAGACAAGGCCCTAGAATGGAAGTGGCCATCTAGCCCACCCGAGAACTTGTGGGGGCCAGTCCAGACTCGGATAAGACTTGACCTGGAGGAGAACCTGCTTAACACATTCTGCCAAATCCCAGGGAATCTGCTTCTCTTCTTGTGAATCTGCCTCTTGTCTTACTTTACAGGACATTTCCTCTTCCTTGTCTTTATTCTTTGTTCCCTCCTACCTATCCATATTTCTTCCTCCCCACCCTGCCTAATTTCTTTTCCAGATACCAAGTTATAAGTTCCACTCGTCTGTCTCCAACATGTGGGACATCTGTGTAAGTCTGTGTTCTTGTGCATTTTGGAGGGCACAGGGGAACCAGCATATACTTTAGTGCAGTTATGGACCTGAGCAAGGGAATAGCAGGATGATTAGAGTCAAAGCCAAGATTCATCTCCAACTACAAAAAGTGTTTGGTGTGTGCAGACACACACAGCTTTTCCACCTGTCATACAGAGAGCCCAAAGACCACACTTATAAGCAGAAAGGGATCTTAGAGAAAGAGAGCTGCTGGATTTTGAAGGACATAGTCTTCATGTCACAAACCACAAAGAAAAGATGAATAGCCTTCCCCACATGCTGAGAAGACACTCCTGTGGGCCTGGAAATAAGACAGGCTGTCAGTGTGAGGCAGACCAGGAAAATGGGGCAATCAGCACGAGGTCGGTCCCTCTTAGGAAGCTTGACAGTGCTGTAAACTGGACAACATGGCCAGAGGAACTGGCGAGATTGGCAGGACCATAGAGAAGTAAATGACCTGGACCCAAGCAGCAGTGGATGTGAGGATGCATGGCGGGCCAGGAGCAGAAGGCAAAGAAAGATCCTCTTTTGGGAATAGAAGCTGAGTATGTCTCCAAAAGGCCACATGCACAGAACTCTCACAAAGAAAGCAGCATGACCAGGCAATGAGTGGCAGCCTAGGCAATGATAGAGAACTTCTGCTAAAGACCGGCAGCCCTAGCCAGGTACAATGGCGCATACCTGTAATTCCAGCGGCTCAGGAGGCTGAGGCTGGAGGACTGTAAATTCAAAGCCAGCCTCAGCAACTCAGCAAGGCCCTAAGCAACTTAGTGAGACCCTGTTTCTAAATAAAATATTTTTAAAAAGGGCTAGAGATGTAGCTTAGTGGTTAAGTTCAATCCCTAGTACCAAAAAAAAAAAAAAAAAAAAAGATTGGCACCCCTCTTGCCATGATAAGAGGTTCCCAAAGCAATATAGGAGCCCCCACAATGAAGCTTCAAGGAGTAGGCAGACATGCAGAGAAGCAGTGCTAACCTGGGGTGCAGATGAAGAGAACAGAAGAAGCAGGGATCTGACTCTTTACATGGTGGTGTAAGAAATTGAATAAATTTGAATAGAGTTGCAAAAAAGGGAAGAAAATTGTATTCATCTAAATTCCCTTAGAAAGGAGAAACTGTCTTTGGTAGGAACAATATTTTGATAAGTGCTTCAGCCTGCAACTGAGATCCCAGTGGAGGCCTGGGTGTGGGTGGAACAGCTCTGCTTGAGACATGAAGGGATCTTAGAATTTTGCATGTTATACCAAAGACAGAGGGCAAAAAAAGAAAACAAAGGAAGAAAAGAGACTGCTGTTTGGGTGCTGTTCACTGTGAATCCCTTTCTCCCCTACCTCCTTATATTTTCAGAAAGATACTAATGCCATTAATGCTTGAGGTCAAGTGGAGCATGTACACTGGATATTTATGCATGTATTTCTGTGTTGAGGGGAGAATAAAGTGTCTGGCCTCAAATTTCCACAGAGACTTGGCAGAGCCAGGCACCTGCAGGGTGCAGGGAAGAGACACAGAAGGACCTTGCAGAGACAGGATACAACTATGGGAGGATCTCAGCTGGGCAGAGACCCCAGTGACTTTTAGGTTCTCCCAAAGTTCTCCTGCCATGTTGTTTTGGTCATTCTTAATTCTGTTTGCTATATCCAAATCAACTAACAACAACAACAACAACACACACACACTCCCCTTTGGAATTGAACACCAGTTACCTGCACTAGGCTATCAAGCTAGTTCCAACTGGTATGCTCAGGCCCATTTCAGAACAGAGGTACAGCCAGGGCCTTGCCTTCTTTGATGTTGCTCTACTACTCTGTCTTACCTAAGTCTCCATTGGGAAGATGAAGCAGCACTAGCATCTTGGTTCTGGTTAGGTTAGACTGGCAGCCATCAGAGCCCTCTCTCTGTCAGAGATCTTTAATTGGGGTAGGACCAAGGCCACAAGAGGTAGATGGAATGGCTAATCTGGAAAGGTCCTTTGGAAGAACCTTGAGTCTGAATATTGATGTCTTCAAGCCAGGAGAGGCAAAGGAGAACTGAACCTGTCCTAACCAGAAAATCCTCTTGCTGGCATAGTGAGATCTGCCACCCTCCCCTTAGGTGCTCTTCTAGGGATAGTTCTCAATGATCTTCGGAGTACTATGGAAAGTCCTTTAAGAGGACTAGTGTTGGCATGGCTAGTGAACGGATGAGACAGGTTAGCCTCTCTTATCTGATGTAGCACAAAAAAATGAGGCCATTATTAATGTTTAGAAAGAGATTGCCTGGACTGTTGGACAGGAACAGTGTGTCGTTGGTGGGCAGGTCTCCTTGAATCCAGGTTTAAGTACCCAGCCTTGCACCTTACCAGGTCTTGGGAGACATCAAGCTTCTGTGGTGGGAGGAAGGTATATCCAGCGCCAACAGCCGGGGGATATCTGGGTATCTGCCTAGCTGGTCCCAGGACAGACTGACAGGGGTCTTTTTTTCTATTGGGTGACTGGAGGAGGCCACATTAGTCTTCCAGATGGCCTCTATCTGGTTTCCCTGTTGGCTAGGGGTGGGAGGGTACAGAGAATGTCAAAAGAATCAGAGAGAGAGAGAGACTAACAGACAGACTAACAGACAGCTCTTCAGGATCACAAGACCCAACACACTGGACCTTATTTTCTTCCCTTCTGAAATAATTTGTCACTATCCCTCTTATCACTTTCCTGGGGCTCCTTTGGCTAAGGAGCTGCTGGAAGAAGCTCTCAGGGTACCCTGTACTTTCAGGCACACCCTATGGAGCAGAAGCTCTGAACCAAGCCATGCTGGGGTGGTGTGAACGTGGGTTGTCTTGGCTGCCCAGAGGCCCAGAGTGTGTGTTTGAGTTGGGGGAGGGTGTCACAAGGTGGGAAGGATCAGGCTTGTTTAAATGGATAGACCAATGGCAGATGCTGGATTGATGCTCAGCTGTGGGTCCTCTGAGTCTTCCAGTTGCATAGGTTGGAACACAATCACAATAGATCCTGAAGCCCACACACCTTTCCTGTGGGTCAGTGCACAGAGCTGGGCAGGGCAACTGAGAGGACAGGCTCCTTATAGCCCATGGGACAATCTTTGCCTATCTGTGCCCTTGCCTTGCTGTTTACCTTGCAGGCTAGCCACCCCTACTCCCTACCCTTCCACCCATATGGACTGCTATCCCGTCAGCTTCCCTCCATTTACCTGGCTGTCTGCAAGGGTACATACTCCTGGTGCTTAGATGGAAGTGGCTGCTGACAGGCAGGGCTGCTGGAGTGAATATGCTGGAGTAAAACTGGGGATGATTTGCATTTCCTTGACTTTGGGGAGGTGATCACAGGAATGCTCAGGTGAATATTCCACTCCATCTGAAGCTAGAGGAACCAACAAAGAGGGATCAGAGAGACAGGAAGTTATCCCTCTCTAGGACAAGATGAGGCATTGCTGGGCTCAGGGCTGAGTGGAGATGGTAAGGCCCAATTAGAAAAGCACTGGGAGCCGGGCGCGGTGGCGCAAGCGTGTAATCCTAGCACTTCGGGAGGGTGAGACAGGAGAATCGCGAGTTCAAAGCCAGCCTCAGCAACGGTGAGGTGCTAAGCAACTCAGTGAGACTCTGTCTCTATATAAAACACAAAATAGGGCTGGGGATGTGGCTCAGTGGTTGAGTGCCCCTGAGTTCAATCTCCAGTACCAGAAAAAAGAAAACCACTGGGACCTCAGGTATCACACCTTTCCTAGGAACTCTTTCAGTTCTTATTTGCTAAGTTAGTTCCTGCTTTCTCCTTTGTTGTGAAGAATCAACAATGGAGCTGGGCGTGGTGACGCACGCCTGTAATCCCAGCACTTTAGGAGGCTGAGACGAGTTCAAGGCCAGCCTCAGCAACAGCGAGGCGCTAAGCAATTCAGTGAGACCCTGTCTCTAAATAAAACACAAAATAGGGCTGGGGATGTGGTTTAGTAGTTGAGTACCCCTGAGTTCAATCCCCGGTACCAAAAAAAAAAAAAAAAAGAATCAACAATGGGCAAAGCACAGGGCAACTAGAACTCATAAGAGCACTTGCAAGGTTCATGGCCGGGGACCAGGTATGCACCCAAACCCACCCCTGAGTGCACACAAACCCAGCCCTGGTGCTGGTTAAGGAGCTGCGTGAGCTTTCATGGCCACTCAAAGAATTGTCATGATGTCCTGTTCCTTCTAAACCCCAAAACCAATTTAGCAAGTCAAGTCAGTTACAGATTATCAGGACTGATACAAGGTGACAAATACCAACTTTGGAGAAACCTCCGTGGCCAAGGCTCTTTCCACTGTCTGATGCTAGTGTGTTCACTGAATCCCTCAACATACTCTCCCACACTGAAGTCTTTTGCTCAGGACTCAAGGTAAACACCTCTTACCCAATACCAGGGCAGAACTCAGCCATTCTGAGTCATTGATGGAAGATTCTACAATTTTTCCAAACTACTGGCCATCCCCCTATGATGCATGTCAACGTTTGCTGCTTCTTTGTTTCTTGTAATTGGAGAAAGAAGCAGAGGAAACTGAAACCAGCCCTCCTTTTCCAAGCCTTTCTGAGCCTCAGATCTGGTACTGAGGTGATTCATCCCATGGACACTTCAGGAGAATCGGCAAATGAGTCCAGCAAGGAATAATATAAAGGGTATATAATACTCATGGCTAGTGCATAGAGCTATCCTTGTCATATTAAGGCTGGATATATATTTTGTATAATAGGGACAAAATTATTAATACTCCCAAAGGATATGAGTTCTTATTTTCTGGGTTAGTTCCTGTTTTCTCCTCTGTTATAGAAAATCTCCTTTGTTATAGAAAAGGGGCAAAAGAGCAATAAAA
This sequence comes from Xerus rutilus, assembly GCA_028644305.1. Taxonomy (NCBI): domain Eukaryota; kingdom Metazoa; phylum Chordata; class Mammalia; order Rodentia; family Sciuridae; genus Xerus; species Xerus rutilus. Next base: position 60,658,483 of record CM053403.1, on the reverse strand, counting down.
AAAAATAGAAGTCAGAGAAGTTCAATCCATATATAGTCAGGTGTTGTTTAACAGTGGGACATATTCTCAGTGATATGTTATTGGGCAATTTCATCATTGTACAGACATCATAGAGCATACTTACACAAACCTTTATGGTATATGTCAATCAGTGTGGTCTCTTGATGCAATAAAAAGTCAGGAAAAATGAGATGTATGAGGCTACTGTTGGCATAACATGGCACACTGTTTTATAGTTAATTTTTTTTTCTTGGTACTGAGGATTGAACTCAGGGGCACTCAACCACTGAGCCACATCCCCAGCCCTATTTTGCATTTTATTTAGATTCTCACTGAGTTGCTTAATGCCTCAGTGTTGCTGAGGCTGGCTTTGAACTTATGATCCTCCTGTCTCAGCCTCCTGAGCTGCTGAGACTATAGGTGTGTGTGCCACTGCACCTGGCCCCTATAGTCAGTTTTTATAAGAGAGAGGAGTATACTCTAAAATAATGAATAAAGTATTGTATAGTGAATACATAAACCAGCAATATAGCCATTTTTCATCATTATCAAGTATTATGTACTGCACATACATGTAATATACTTTATTTACTTATATTTTATATTTGTATTACTGGAGGTGGAACTTCACACTGTCTAGTCAAGCTAGTTTCTCAGTGTTCTACATCCCCAGCCGTTTTTTGGTACTGAGGATTGAACCCAGAGGCCCTCTACCACTAAGCTACAATCCTAGGCCTTATTAAATTTTATTTTGAGGTAAGGTCTCATTCAATTGCTGAGGATGGGATTGAATTTGCGATCCTCCTGCCCCAGCCTCCCAAATTTCTGGGATTACAGGCATGTACCACCATGCCTGGCTTACTCCAGCCTTTTGAAAATGTTGATTTTGATACTGGGTCTCACTAAGTTGCCAAGGATAGACTTGAACTTCTGAACCTCCTGCCTCAGAAGGAGGCAGGGATTATGGATGGGATTATGGATGTGTGCCACTGTGCCTGGCTGTGCTCTTTTTTACATGACTAACAGTGCAGTAAGTTTGTGGATACTAGCATCACCTTAAACATGTAATGCCTTCTGCTATGACACTGTGATGGCTATGATGTCATGAAATCACTGTCATATATTCAGTCCACTGTTGATAGAAACATGGTTATGTGTTGTGTTAGTGTGTATAATAAAGAGTCAAAAGAAGAGGAGATAGGGGTCTTTGATTTCAATATCCCAAAATTTAATCTATTATCCTTTTGGCATTATGGGTTTTGATTTTTTACAAAATTCCTGTACTGCCAGGTGAGGTAGTGCACGCCTATAACCCAAGTAGTTTAGGAGGCTGAGGCAGGAGGATCAAGAGTTCAAAGCCAGCCTCAGCAAAAGCCAGGTGCTAAGCAACTCAGTGAGACCCTGTCTCTAAATAAATACAAAATAGGGCTGAGGATGTGGCTCAGTGGTGGAATACCCCTGAGTTCAATCTCTGGTACCAAAAAAAAACCTGTACTATTTTGCATTTTTTGTGTGTGTGTGGTGCTAGGGATTAAACCCAGGAACACATACATGCCAGGCAAACACTCTATCATTGAGCCATGTCCCCAGCCTTTTGGATCCATATTAAATGTCAGAAGTTTTAAGGATTACCATCTACATGATAAATACATTTATTTTTTTATAATGTGGTATATAGAAAATTATTATTAGGGTACTGGAGATTTAACCCAGGGGCAATTTACCACTGAGCTACACCCCCAGCCTTTTAAAATTTTTATTTAGAGACTAAATTGCTTAGGGCCTCAAACTTGTGATCCTCTTGCCTCAGCCTCCCAAGTCACTGGGATTATAGGCTTGCACCACATGCCTCATAGTAGATAGAGAATTATTGGTATATACATGGATTCATTGTCCCTCAGGCATCTGTGGCTCATAAATTTGTAATCACTTTTCTAGAACAGGAGGACAGGAAGTTCTGGTGTCAGAGTATTTTGGAATTTAAAAAGGTTTTCTGGATATGTGGGAATGGGAAAGAAGATAAAATAAGCATTACTGTGGATTATAAATTGAACCCTCTTTAGTAATGCAAGTTACCCAATTAAAGATTGAGTTACTTTTTTTGCGGGGGGATGAGGGGAGTACTAGACATTGAACCTAGGGCCTCTTGCATGGTCAGTAAGTGCTCTACCACTGAGCTATATTCCTAGTCTAGGGGGTTACTTTTTAATTGTTTTTGAGCCTTGAATCCCTGGGTGGAATGCAAAGGCAAAACTGGATTATATGTCACATTAGGATTTATTTAAGGCACACTTGATACATGAATGCTAGAACCAGGTCTGCACATTTTGGATGGGAACCTTACTGAATTCTACAAGGTAAAGTAGGTGAGTTTAAAAGAGCATGGTTTAAAAGAGCATGGTTTTTCCTAGTGTCAGTGTCCAAGGGGACAATGTGATTTCTCAGTAAGGATATGGAAAAGCTGAGGGTAGACCCTAGGAACAGAGAGTGAGATTTTCCAGTTCTGTTGGCCTAAACCAGTAGTTCCTAACCCATGGACCATGGGATCTTGAGTAGCAGTGAATTTTTTACAAAGAGTCAAAGAATGTAAGTACATACCAAAGTTGTACACTGGATAAATAACTACTATCATATAGGAATCTTTGTAACTTAACATTAAAAATTGATCCTAACCTGGGCACGGTGGCGTACGCCTATAATCCCAGCACTTCGGGAGGCTGAGATAGGAGAATCACGAATTCAAAGCCAGCCTCAGCAATAGCGGGGCACTAAGCAATTCAGTGAGACCCTGTCTCAAATAAAACACAAAGTAGGGCTGGGGATGTGGCCCAGTGGTTGAGTGCCCCTGAGTC
>CM053403.1:60640175-60655131 GCA_028644305.1 Xerus rutilus | reverse complement strand
ATAGATAAATAGATAAATAAATATAAGTATTGTGTCCATCTACAACTAAGAAGAAATGGAGAAAGGATAATCTTTTCTTTTATTTTGGTACTGGGGATTGAACTCAGGGGCACTTGACCACTGAGCCACATCCCCAGCCCTATTTTGTGTTTTATGTAGAGACAAGGTCTCATTGAGTTGCTTAGCGCCTCACCATTGCTGAGGCTGGCTTTGAACTCGCCATTCTCCTGTCTCACCCTCCCTAAGTGCTGGGATTACAGGCTTGAGCCACAGCACCTGGCTAAGGATAATCTTTTCAAAAAATTGTGCTAGAGGGGCTGAGGTTGTGGCTCAGTGGCAGAGTGCTTGCCTAGCATGGGTGAGGTACTGGGTTCTATCCTCAGCACCCACATATAAATAAACAAAATAAAAGCATTGTGCCCATCTACAACTAAAAAAAGTTTTTTAAAATTGTGCTAGAGGGCTGAGGTTGTGGCTCAGTGGCAGAGCGCTTGCCTTGCATGTGTGAGGCACTGGGTTCGATCCTCAGCACCACATAAACAAAAATAAAGACACTGTGTCCATGTATAACTAAAAAAATTTTTAAAAAATTGTGCTAGAACAATTTTATATCCATATATAAACAAAACAAAACAAGAAAACCAAAACAGTTGCAGTAGCATACATACGAAATCTCAACTACTCAAGAGGCTGAGGCATAGCCAGGCGTGGTGGTGCACGCCTGTAATCCTTGCACTTTGGGAGGCTGAGACAGGAGAATCACGAGTTCAAAGCCAGCCTCAGCAACAACAAGGCGCTAAGCAACTCAGTGAGACCCTGTTTCTACATAAAACACAAAATAGGGCTGGGAATGTGGCTCAGTGGTCGAATGCCTATGAGTTCAATCCCCAGTACCAAAAAAAAGAGGGTGAGGCAGGAGGATCACAAGTTTGAGGCCAGCCTGGGCAACAACTTAGTGAGATGCTGTACTAAAATAAAAAATAAAAAGGGATAGGGATGTAGCTCAGTGATAGAGTTACCTTATGTACAATCTACATTATCCAGACAAACAGAGAGAGAAATAAAAAGAAAAAAAAACCCAAATACAAAAACAACTTCAACCCTTACTTCATACCATATACAAAACTTAACTTGAATTATAGGACAGAATGTAAGAATAAAATTATAAAGCTAGTAAAAGAAAACATGAGATAAATTTTGTGACCTTAGACTAAGCAAATATTTTTTTAAAATAGGACACAAGCTGGCTGCTGTGGTACATGCTTCACTTGGGAGGCTGAGGGAGGAAGATTGCAAGTTTGAGACCAGCCTGGGCGATTTAGTGAGATCATGTCAAAGATTTGCAGCTAGAGTAATAAATAATTTGTATAATTCAATAATACAGACATGATACCAGAGATGATAAACAGATGACAACTAAGCATATGAAAAGATGCCCACATTATTAAACCTTAGGTAAGTGTGCATTAAAATCATCATACCACTATACACCCTCTAGAATGTCTAAAATTTTAAAAATTAAAAACTGTTAATACAAAGTGCTGACAAGAATGTGGAACAATAAGTGTTCTTGTTCATTGCTTATGAAAATGCAAATGGCACAACCAGTTTGACTTAATGGACCTGAGAAAGCACATGCCTAAACCAGTGGCAGGAAAAGCCCAGCAACAACCAAAGTCTCAATAAAGAACTACCAAAAAAAAAAAAAAATCTCAGGAATTGCTGGCACCAGGTTCTCTAGAGGAGGGAATAAAGATGAGACTAAAAAGCAGGAAGATAGAATGAAATTTGTTTAGGAGGCAGTTGGAGTCCCAGGTCCTTCTATGCTGCCCTACACAGCTGCCCTACATTAGCTGACTTTCTAATCCTGGCAAAAGATTAGACTTGTTTCTTCTGAAAAGGGTAAAACAGATTCTCTGTACTGCACACTAGGCAGACTTTAGAGCAGGGTAATATCCTGAAAACAGGGTAGTGAGTGAAAGTTTACAACCTCCTCTCCCCAAAAGACAACCTTCCCTTCTTGGTTTCCAGTCAAACACTGTCCATGCAAATAACTAGGAGCTTTTCTTCCTTCCTTCCTTCCCTTCCCTTCCCTTCCCTCCCTCCCTCCCTCCCTTCCTTCCTTCCTTCCTCTTTTTTGGTGTGTGGAGCAGGTACTGAACTCAGGGGCACTCATCCCTAGAGCCAACATCCCTAGCCCTATTTTGTATTTTATTTAGAGACAGACTAGGAGCTTTTCAAATGGAAATTTTGGCAGTTCTAAAAGAAGGAGCCCTAGGATGAGAACTTTGGCAGCTCCCCAATGAAATAGCCTAGCACCATGTTATAGCTTGCCTCCAAAATGGTCCCTAAGGCTCTTGGCCCTGAGTGTTTCACCCTTGTGTAGTCTCCTTCCAAATTGAGTAGAACTAGTCTGGGGGACCCAGGGAGGAAGACAGAGGTGATGCCTAGGTCCTAAGAATCATTGCAGCTGTACCTTGGCCTCTTGCACTACTAGCTCTGGGAGAAATCAGACACATGCTTGATCACACTTCAGGACCACTGTGGAAAGGTCCTATGAAGAGAGACTGAGATTTGCTGACAGTCAATAACTTCCAGCCATGTGACCCTGAAGCAGATCGTCAGCAGACTGTAGCTCTAGCTGGCATGGAAGTGTAGATGTATGAGAGACCATAAGCCAGAATCAAATAGCCAAACTGCTCCCAAATCCCTGAACCATGGAAATTGTGAGACATAATAAGTGATTACTGTTATTTTAAGCCACTGAATTTGGGGGGTAATGTGTTATCTAGCATGAGATTATTAGTAATAACCCAGATTATCCTTCTCAGAACCCGCAGTTGACAAGTTATTACTACTACCACACACAAACACACACTCACACACACACACATTCAAAAAGTTTTCATTGAGTCTCTTGTGCCCCTTCCTTAAATATGAGCAGAGAGCCAGAGACCACCAGATACCCAGAAGATTCTAAAATGAGAAACTTGAAAGATAGAGACCAAAACAATTGAAACAAAACAATTTGGAGGACATTAAGACTATGCCAGTATATGAAAACTTACCAAAATTAGCTTTAATATTCTCAAAGTGGCAAAAGAAAAATATTGTATCCAAGAATAAGAGACACAATATTATTTAAATAATCAGAGAACAAAAAAGAGTTCTTGGAAATTAAAAACAGAATAGTAGAGTTGGGTGAGGGATTACACCTGTAATCCCAGCCACTTGGGAGGCTGAGGCAGGAGAATTGCAAGTTTAGGCCAACCTGGGCAACTTAGACTCTGTCTCAAAATGGAATTTTCAAAAAGGATTGGGGAGGTAGCTCAACAGTAAAGTGCTTCCTAGCATGTGTGAGGTCCTAGATTCAATCCCCAGAACACTGCACACACACACAAAAAGGAATAGTAGAAATGAAAAACTTAATAACATGACTAGAAAATAAAGTTGACAAACTATCCCCAAAAGGCAATAAGTATTCACAGTTGAGATTAATAATATTTATTGTTTCATCTAATATTCCCCAATAAAAGGCAAAATAAAAAGAACCAAGAAATAACAGAGGTATTTTTTCCAGAAGTTCCAGTATCTGAATTACAGGAGTTTTAAAAAGAAAACAGGGATAATAAAAGAAAATCAGTGAGGGCTGAAGTTGTGGTAGAGTGCTTGCCTAGCAGGTGTGAGGCACTGGGTTCAATTCTCAGCACTGTATATAAATAAATAAAATAAAGGTCCATCAGCAACTAAAAAAAAGGAAGTCAATGAATGGACCAGTTCTCAAACATTTTACAGTCCTAGCATTCTTAAAAAATTATTAAGAGACACTCACAGGGCCTGGGGATATGGCTCAGTGGTAGCGTGCTCACCTAGCACGCGTGAGGCACTGGGTTCGATCCTCAGCACCACATAAAAACAAAATAAAGACATTCTGTCCACTTACAACTAAAAAATAAATATTAAAAAAAAAAAAAAGAGACACTCACAGCTATCAATGTTCACTGTGTTAGATGTTGAAAGAGAAAAAAATTAAAACATTTATTAACTTATTAAAGAATATCAATAATAATCCTTTTTCTATTAATGTAAATAAAATATACTTATGAAAAATAACTCTATTTTCCAAACCAAAATAAATTTAGCCAGAAGAGTGGTATTATTTTACATTTTTTAAAAACCTATTTGATACCTAGTCAACTGGAAGACAGCAGGAATCTCAGTTCTGGCTTCTGCTCTTGATCTGTTGTATTACATTGTTTTAGTTGAAGTATAATATGAAGGAAAGGCAGCCTCACAAGCTATGTTAACTGGACAAGGGAAGAACACCACCATAGTCTTCAGATAACTGTGGACACTTTTCTTCAGTGCTACATCAAAACTCCACAAATGATCCACCCTTTCTTTCTTTCTCTTTTTTGGTACTGGGATTGAACCTGGGGCACTATACCACTGAGCTGCATCTCTAGCCCTTTTTGTTTTTTATTTTGAGACAGGATCTCACTTAGTTGTCCAGGCAGGCCTTGAACTTGCAATCCTCCTGCTTCAGCCTCCTGAGTCACCCAGATTATAGATGTGCCATAGTGCTCCAGCTACAAATGGCAATTTCTTTTTTTTTTAAATATTAATTTATTTTTTTAGTTGTAGGTGGACAGAATATCTTTATTTTATTTTTATGTGGTGCTGAGGATCGAACCCAGTGTCTCATGCATGCTAGGCGAGCACGCTACCACTGAGCCATAACCCCAGCCCCAAATGGCAATTTCTTTTTTTTTTTTTTAATTTTTTTTAGTTGTTGATGGATCTTTATTTTATTCAGTTATTATTTGTATGTGGTGCTGAGGATCGAACCCAGTGCTTCACGCATGCTAGGCAAGCGCGCTACCAGTGAGCTACAGCCCCAGCCCTATCACCTTAGGGTGACTATTATCAAAAAGATAAGAGATAACAAGTGTTGGCAAGAGTGTGGAGAAAAAGGAACCCCTGTACACTATTAGTGGGAAAATAGATTGGTATCACCATTATAGAAAATAGGATGAAGGTTCCTAAAGAAGTTAAAAATAACCGTGCAGTGGTGCACACCTGTAATCCCAGCAGCCCGGGAGGCTAAGACAGGTGAATCACGAGTTCAAAGCCAGCCTCAGCAACAGCAAGGTGCTAAGCAACTCAGTGAGACCCTGTCTCTAAATAAAATACAAAATAGGGCTAGGGGTATGGCTCAGTGGTCGAGTACCCCTGAGTTCAATCCCCGGTACCAAAAAAAAAAAAAAGTTAAAAATAAAACTACCATATGACTGCGCTCTCTCTCTTCTGGGTTTGTATCTGAGGGAAATGAAATCACTTCATAAACACCTGAACTCTTATGTTCACTGCAGCACTATTCACAATAGCCAAGACTTGGAAACAACCTAGGTATCCATTAGTGGATGAATGGACAAAGAAACTGGTGTATGTGTGGGTGGGTGGGTATGTATGTGCACACGTATGCACGGGGAGTGGTGAGGAGGGTATCATTTACTCTTAAAAAAAGAGGAAATCCTACCAATTTACCACAGCATACATGATCCTGGAGGACATTATGCTAAGTGAAATAAGCCAGACACAGAAAGAAAAATACTATATGATCTCATATTTATATGTGAAATCTTAAAAAAAAAAAAGAGTCAAATAAAAGTGTTTATCAGGATTGGGTATGGGGCAAGAAATCAGAAGTTATATGTCAAAGGATACAAAGTAGCAAATATGAAGGGTGAATAAGTCCAAAGGTCTAAAGTAAAATATGAGGACTGTAGTTTATTGTATTATTCAAGATTTTTGCCAAATGAGTACATTATAACTGCTCTTGTCACAAAGGAGAAAACAGGTAATTGTGTGAGATGATATTTATATATGTGTGTGTGTGAGGGAGGTTTGATTTTTGTTTTTGTTTTTTTTTTCCGTACTTGAGATTAAACCCAGGGGCACACACCTACTGGGAAAACTCTCTACCACTGAGATCCATCCACAGCCATTTTCATTTTTCATTTTGAAACATGGTTTTGCTAAGTTGCCTAGGCTGGCCTCAAACTCGCAATCTTCCTGCCTCAGCCACATGAGTAGCTGGCATTTCAGATGAGCACCACTATACCCAGCTATATGTATCTTGTAACATTATGTTGTATCTCTCAAATGTATACAATATTTTAAATTAATTAATGGTTTCAACCTCAAAGAGCCCCTAAAAACGTCTAGGAAATCACCAGGGATCAACAGACCATACTTGAAGGGAGCATTGCTGATCTAGCATATAATTTTGAGAAACATTCAAGAACTGAAGGACTTAAGCTTCCAAATTGAAATGACTGATTAAATTAAATGCACAATAAAAGTGGATAAAAATAGGCTCACATTAGCTGGGCACGGTGGTGGACGCCTGTAATCCCAGCGCTTTAGGAGGCTGAGACAGGAGAATCGGGAGTTCAAAACCAGTCTCAGCAATGGCGAGGTGCTAAGCAATTCAGTGAGACCTTGTCTCTGCATAAAACACGAAATGGGGCTGGGGATGTGGCTCAGTGGTCGAGTACCCCTGAGTTCAATCCCTGGTACCAAAAAAAAAGGCTCACATAAGACACATCATAATAAAATTATGGAACAATGGAAACAGAGAAAGAAAGAGATGTACTGTCAGGTCTCAGTAAAAATAGGCCAAAACCCAAAGGATCAGAACTGGAATGACAGGACTGTCAACAGCAACATCAAAACCTAGAATGCAATTGAGTAGGGTCTCAATGATTTACCCTCCTATGCACCCTTTTTCAGAAAGTGAAAAAGGAGTACTGAAAGGAGTACTCTAAAACAAGGAAGTGAACCAAAAAAGAAGAGACCTGAAATCTAGAAAGCAAAGGAGAAGCAAAGCAAGTCCCCATCAGAAGTTGAAGACAGTAGCTGCACCCTAAGCCTAGAGAGCAACCAGGAGCGAATAGAAGCAGGACAGTGAGAACCACAGTGAGGGAAATCCCAGCACAAAGTCAGGACTGCAGGACCCAGCTACCCAACCCCTCTGGGAGAATCTTTCCTTCCACAGCTTTTTGAAGAGTCCCCTTTTTGCTTGCTCTCCCCATTTACATAGACTGGAAAGCTGCCCTGCCTCATATTCAAACCACTTCCAGTCTTACCCTCTTCCTGAGTTAGAGGTGTAATCTGCTCTCATTTCCTACCTGTCCCACTGTTCCTTACCCCCCGCCCCGTGACACCCCACAGTCCCCTAGGCTTATTTCCTGTCCCTGTCCCTGCAGGGTTTACTGACTTGCCCCATTCCCAAGCAGGTACCGGGGTGGGGGACCCACCTTGGGAAACATGGTCACCATGCTGCTCAAGCACTCTCGGCGCTTCACCTCCAGGTCCTTCTGCTTGTCTGTCCAGGCCTGCAGCCTTAGTCTCTGCTGGCGGTTGATGTTTTCAAGGAAGACATAGAGGCTCTGGGTCGTGTAGGTGGCCTCTGTTTCTCGCAGGTCTTGTATGTGATTGATCACTTCCTGTCTGGAAAGAGAGAAGTGATTTAGTGAGTGGACAGGCCTTCTCCTCCTCCTCCCTCTAATTTGGTTGACCAGAGATGACTCTGTTTTCTATAATTCCTGGGAGTCAGAAGTAGAGGTTGGTGAGAGCTGGGGAAAAGAGGGGGCAGAGAAGTGAGAGTTGGTATTAGGTAAGGAACCTCAGGACTGGGCTGGAAACAGGAAGAGAAAGCCAAAGAAAAAGGGGAAGCATATTAGGTGGGTTATGGATAGGGAAGGAAATGAAGAAGAAATGGGGAAGTGGGCTTGGGGGAAAGGCCACTACAAGGAGAGCAACATGTAAGTGCCCTACCTCCTACACTTTCTACGTTGCCTAAAGCCCCGAGGCCAGACAGCCTTCACTAGCGCCCTCCCTCAGGAGACCTTGTCCAGGCCTGGGTGATTCTCCCCATTCCCCACGCTACTCCTCTCCCACTGGGTTTTGGCTCTGCTTACATATTTCAGTGGGTGTGGGCAGGTGCCAGGTGGCAGTGGGGGCACCTACCGGAGGTTTTGGAAGTGTCTGTAGAGGATGTACTTATGGCACAGGCATTGCAGCCTGCATGTGCTCAGCTCCAGGGTAGTAGTGGTGAGCTCCAAGGCCTTGCTGCGCAGGTAGTGTGGCAGCATTGAATCCCCACCCAGGAGTTGCAGATTCTTCCTTTGGGCCTCCGTTTTCATATGATATACCTTCTCTTTAAGGATGACCGGGGATCTCTGCAAAGATGGCCGGGTTACCCTTCGAATGAATGTCCCGGTGATGGGAAGGGAAGTAGATTTTTTGGGCTTGGTGGGAACTTTGGGGGCTTGTGGTATCTGGGTAAACTCTACTGAACTCACAGTCCTCTGGTTTGAGGATTTGGGATGCTGGGCACGAGGGGACCTAGGAAAGCGTGGCCTCCTGCCTTGGCAAGCAGATTGGACCCGGCTTGGGGGAGGCACTGGCAGTGACTCTGCCTTCTCCAAGTTCTTCCACCAATTGATGGTTGTGAAGATTGGTTTCTCCACATCCTTCCCTGGCTCCTCCCTCCTTAGGCTCTTTTGATTCTCTTCCTTTGGGGCAAGTTGCTGCCGCTGCCTGGCAGCTGCCTCCATTTCCCACTGCCGCAGCTTCTCCTGGTGCTCTTGCTCCAGCAGGGCCCACTGCCTCTGCCGCTGCTGCCACATCTCCTCCTCCTGCAGCCACTGCTGCCTCTGCCTCTCCCAGCCCATTTCCTCCTCCCAGTGCTCCACTTGGCTCTCCAAGGGTACCTTCTTGGAGCTCCCTGGTGACAGGTGGTGCTTCCTAACCTGGAACTCAGTTTGGACTCTTTCCTTCTCCTGGAAGTGGTCCTTGTGGTCTTTGTCTTCATGACCTGTGTCTTCTGCTATCAGTCTTTCCCATTTTGTAGGAAATTTGTAATCCACTGAGGGTGGCAATTCAGGCTCAAGACTCTCAGTGTCTTTGCTAAACACATCTGCAATCCTCAAATGTGTGTTTGTAGTGGAGCGTAGCTGGCATGTAGAAGGCATAGCCCCTCTGTCCCAGGCTGTGACCATGGGACGTGGGGAAAGTGATGAAAACAATAGCTCTTCCTCCTTGGGCTCCTGTTGGGTTTCCTCTGTGACTATTCCTTTTTTTGAAAGAGTTTCTTTTTCAGGGGTGTCTTGGGAGTTAATATAAACTTCAGCTGCATCTCCAGCTGAACCTCTAGAGGTCTGAACCTTCTTCAACTGGAACTCTAGGGCATGCTTTCTCAGGAGGAGATCATGGTACTTTGCCCCTAGGACCTCTACCTGCTTTAGTAGAGCATCCCTCTTGCTCTCAAGGACTTGAATGGACTTCTGGAAGTGCAATCTTTGGCTGCTGAGTTCTTTGGTCATCTCTATTTGCAAGTACCTGTATTTGGACTCCAGGCTCCTATTCTCCTTGTGCTGGAGAATCAAGGCCTTATTGAGGTTCTCCACCACAGTGGACATGTATCTGATAGCCTTGACTTCCCCCTTGTTGAACATGGTGGAGTCCAGGAGTTCCTGCAACATGGACTTCACTTCAGAGACCTTCGTACAGGTGGTGTGCTTGTCTTGGAGCATCTGCTCTGGGCTCAGTGGCTGAGGGTGGAGTGAAGATTTTTGTTGGCTTTTTTCCTGCCAGCCCTGCCAGAACGTGCATTTGGATACTGGGAGAGGTGGAGAGATAAAAGGCAACAAACTCCTGTGGGTTCTAAGGATTACACTGATTCTGCAGACTCTAGTCAAAATTCTCATTTAATCCTTTTTGGGAATGGGTAAAAATAAGGAACTGGGACTATATGTGAGCCAGAGAGATATTGTTAGGAGAGACCTCTGCTGGGCTTGAGCTTGCCCAGCACTTACTCTTAGGTCAGCTACTCCAAAGCCCAAAGGACCCTAGAACAGTTAATCCTACTGGGTTCAATTCATCCTATTCCTGATACTCCATATTTTCCTGAAGTAATTTTTCTTATCATGTTACTTCCTAGCCTCAACATCTACATTTAGCACTCTAATGCCAGTTTCCCCAAACCTCTTAAGCCCACCTAGAAGCTTCATTCCCTTTTTCTGTTACCCTGGGGCTGTGGATGTAGAAAATTTATCACATGGTTCTACCATTATGCATCTGTTTTATTTTTTTAATGACTAATGTCCATTTTGAGCAAATGATTATCCTTTGATAGTCTGACAAAAGCAGTAGACCTTCTCCCCAGGAAAATGTACTCAGCACAGATTGTGTGTGCTGTGTTCAGCTCTATTGACAGAGCTCAGCTCTTCAAGGGCTTGACATGGTCATAGTAGTATCCCCTTAAACCTACTATGTATAGAGCTGGTGGAGTGATCATCTTGAAGCACCAAATCAATGAACACCACTGTAAGAAAAAATAATGGCTAACTTTAAATGAGGAGCTAGAGGAAATCTGGAAATTAAGTGATATGAAGGTCAGGCTAGCATCTAGCCAAATTTGTCAGGCCATATGGTCCAGGGATTCAGAACTTGGCTTCTGGATTCAGACAACAACATCTCATTTTCCCCAATTTTTTTATGGGGGGACAAGTTTCCTAAGTTATCAGTATCTCATCTGAAAATTGAGAATAATCATAGCATCTTCATAGAATTTACAATACGTACATTTAGTGGCAAGTACAACACTAGGTACCTAACAAGTACTTAATAAATAATCCCTAAAAAGAAAGAAAGGAGTTGGACATGGTGGTATACACTTGTAATCCCAACTACTCAGGAAGATCCCAAATTCTGGGCCAGCCTGGGCAATTTAGTGGGTGCACCTGGGTTTAATCCCCAGTACCAAAAAAAAAAAAAAAAGGAAGAAAGAGGCATAGCCTTTGCTTTGCTGTTTAAGAATTCATGTACAAGCAAGGAAGCAGGTATATAAAAAACTATATTTCAAGACAGTATGGTAAAGACTATAGGAGAAATCATCTTCCTGTCCATTTTTCCCTCCCTGCAACTATAGACCTTTCTCTTTTTTTTGGTACCAGGGATTGAACTCAGGGGCACTCGACCACTGAGCCACATCCCCAGCCCTATTTTGTGTTTTATGTAGAGACAGGGTCTCACTGAGTTGCTTAGCGCCTTGTTGTCGCTGAGGCTGGCTTTGAACTTGCGATTCTCCTGTCTCAGCCTCCCTAAGTGCTGGGATTACAGGCTTACGCCACCGCGCCTGGCTTAGACCTTTCTTAACTGATAATGAACCTGTCCATGATAATTGAAAGAAATGCTAACATAAACTATTGTTTATTATGTTCCAAGCATGATATCAGATATCTCACATATGTGGAAGCCTCTCCTAGCCCTGCAAGTTGGCAAAATGAGTATCCTCCTCATTTTATATATGAGGAAACTGAGGCTCAGACAGATGAGGTAATTTTCCCAAAGTCATACAACCAGAAATTGGCAGAGATGGGATTCACACTCAAGTCTGTTTGACTTCAAAGCCTGTGCTCTTGAAGTAAGTAAGACTAACCTAAGTGTGGGGCCTGGCTTTGCCATAAGCTTTCTTGTGGTCCCTTCTCTGAGTGTCAGTGTTCTCATCTATAAAATGCATGAGTTAGATAATATTAGGTCACTTATAAGTGTCAATAGGAGTAAGATTCCAAGGTTTATCTATGTTGTCAACTGACCACCTTGGTAGCAGCCACAATCAGGAAGGCTCCAGAGGGGCCTCCAGCTGAGCCTCACTGAACTTTCTGGCTCAGCAGCTAGGTTTGAAGTGAAGAAAGGATGTTCTTCAGGCTCTGGCTACAAACTCTAGCCTTCCTGGCCTTCAAATTTTGTTCTCCAGAACCCATACAAGGCCACTGCTCCAGGAAGCACCTGCAACCACCTGTTTCCACTTCATCCCATCTCTACCCTGAGGGACAGCTCGGAACTGCTCAGTGCTCAAATTGAATCCAGCACTCCACCCCCTGTGCACCCCTTGCACTTTTGTTATGGAGGAGGGTCAGAAAGACCTCTATAGACCAAGCCTGTGACTTTTCCTCCTGAGATGTCATCCAGCCCATCCTCACCCAGCTCCCCTCCCAGGTGCTCCAGGAACCTACTTTGTGCCCTTTTCTTTTGTTCTTCAATGAGAGTGGAGCAAAGGGAAATGAGAGACTGGATGCCTCCTTTGGTAGCAGTGAGAGAGAGAGGTAACACTTTCTCCATCACCTCAATCCATTCATCCAGAGATTCCTGTTCTTCCTCACTCTTCCTGTTCCTGATCTCATAGGTCAGACTGTCACCTGGACAAGGAGTAAGTGGTGCAGGTTGAGGAACATCCTGCCCTCTAGGGAGCTCTAAGCAGCCCTGTAACTCAGGAGTTGCAACAGCTTTGAGGTTGCATTGGTTTCACCTTGTAGTAGCTGTGTGATATTGACAGGTCACTTAGGTCCCTAAGCCTCAATTTCCTTCACCATATAAGGATTGGATAAGGTTTAAATGAGTAATGCATGTGAAATGATTAACACGAGGCCTGTCATGTAGAAATGCACAATAAACATTACATATTATTGTTGTACTTTGAGGCCAGGAAGGTGTCTGTCTTTTTATTGCTCTATGCCCATTGCCTAGTCCAACATCTGAACAATTAAATGAATTAAGTGGAATCAACAACTCTGTTAGTTCTTGAGAGCAGCTGAAGGACCACTGAACTAAGAGTTCCCTGGAAAACAGCAGTGTGAGGTGGGTAGGGTACATCTCCATACCATTCTTCTCCCAACACTGCAGTATCTAGCAAACCTCACTGCACACAGGTCCTGTGATCAGGTGAATCTGATTTGAATGAAGGGGAGGGAATAGCACCTGGTTTCAGGGTTGTATGTGTCCTGTGTCCAAATGGCTGGGCAAGTTGCTTATGTCTAGCATCAGTGCACATGTAGTAAGAGTTTCTTCGTGCTCCTCTGTAAAATAGTTAGTGTGGGTTTGAATTCATTTTCTATCCTGCCAAAAAAAATGAGATGTCATAATGGACTTGTGAGTTAGGCTTCATTACATACTCAGCTAATGTTATAATCTACTATGTTTTGGACAATTACATGTTTGCTTGTCTGAGAAGTGGAGGTGACATGAGTAGTGGAATGTTTCTATGGGGACGAGGTGTTACAATGTGTTCTTTTTGCTGTCCCTGCATCCACCACCCATACACCCCTCCCAGCAAATGCTGATATAGGTAGAAAAAGGAGGAGACTCAGCCAGCAGGGACCAGGGTCTAGGAAGAAGGTATCCACGCTAGTACTTACCCAGCCCACAGACTCACCCCAGTCACCTAACCAGTGGAGGATTTCATACAGGTGCTTCTCTTTCATCTTAGCATCTTTGGAGAAGGAGGCAATTTTCTCCAGCAATATGAATCTCTTCTTGCCCTTTTGCTCTGTCTCATGAGATTTCACCTTTTCTTTTAAGTCATATCCTAATTCTTCCTGAAAGCGGTTTATAACGAAATTGACATTGTCCAAGATGTCTGAGAGTTGGGTAGAAATATCCTATATGGGAGACAGCAGATTGTAGAACTTAGGAGTGCACACTTTGGAGCCAGATGCCACTTCCTAACAGTGTGACCCTAGACAAATCACTTAACCTCTTTGAAACTCAGGGGTTTTTTTTGTTTGTTTTTTGTAAAATGGAGATCAATACAGTACTTATATCACAAAGTTTTTGTAAGAATTAAATAAATTAGTATATGTAAAGTGCTTAGAATAATATCTGGCACAGTAAAAGCATTATCTCTTATTAAGGTCAATAATACTAAAAATCTACATCAAAAATGTCTTCAGCCGGGCGTGGTGGTGCAAGCCTATAATCCCAGCACTTAGGGAGGCTGAGATAGGAGAATCGCAAGTTCAAAGCCAGCCTCAGCAACGGCGAGGTGCTAAGCAACTCAGTGAGACCCTGTCTCTACATAAAACACAAAATAGGATTGGGGATATGGCTCAGTGGTCAAGTGCCCCTGAGTTCACTCTCCAGTACCCCCCCAAAAAAATGTCTTCAGAATATCAGAATTTGTTGGGGTATTTCTCCTTACCCTTGAGGCCCCAAGAAACCCTCAGGATTATAGCCTCAAGTAAAAACATGTGCCAGAGTCTTATATAAAGTCTGCTTAGACCCTTAGGTCATTACACCTAAGTACTTCCAAGACTCAACCTTGGGTATTCTGGCAGTTTGCCAAGAACAAACCCTAAATCAAGAATTCTAGGCCTTGCCTCCTGCCCTCCTGCCTTCATAGGACCCACTATGGGCTATCCTGGAGCTTCCTGCCCATTTACCTGGGCTGCTCCCTTCCCAGTCTCATCCCTGCCTCATAGGGGTGGTTGATCCCAGCCTACCCAGCAGAAGCCAAGTATAGGATGTGGGTATTTTGAATTAATCTATCTGCAACCCAAGTTGCTGAGTACTCCTGGAATCTTGCTTGTACTTGGGGTTAGTCCCCAACCTCTACATCAGACCCCAATAGAAAGATGTTTCCCTCATCTCATGGGTTACCTCCTGAGCCCGAGTTAGCTGGGCAGCCTCAATCCTTGAGATGATGGCTTTTACTGATGCAGGAGTCACCAACTGTGGGAAATTGTCCTTCTCCATTCTGGATAACTCTTCAGTTCCAAGATGTCTTGGGTCTCTGGTACACAGTCCTGGACATACAATGTTGGTTGTTGTGGCAGTTAAAGGTCCCAGGGTGGGTCTTGGGTACCTTCTGCCCAGCCACAGCTCCTCTGGTAACTGCCAGACACCAGGTTCCAACTGATTCTCTTTTCCTTGGTGACATCATCAGTTTGATTTAAATAATTAAAAGATTAAATTGGATCTAAGTGTACACACCTGTAATCCCAGCTACTCAGGAGCCTAAGACAGGAGAATCACAAATTTGAGCCAGCCTAGGAAATTTAGTGAGATTCTTTCTCAAAATAAATTTGAAAAAAAAAGGGGGCCAGGAATG
>CM053403.1:60623364-60640075 GCA_028644305.1 Xerus rutilus | reverse complement strand
TCCCTCCCTCCCTCCCTCCCTCCCTCCCTTCCTTCCTTCCTTCCTTCCTTCCTTCCTTCCTTCCTTCCTTCCTTCCTTCTTTCCTTCCTTCCTTCTTTCCTTCCTTCCTTCCTTCACAGTGTTAAACACAGAGGTGCTTTACCACTGAGGAGCCATATCCCCCCACCCCACCTCCCTTTTTTAAAATTCTGAGACAGGGTCTTGCTAAGTTGCTGAGACTGGCCTCAAACTTGCAATCCTCCTGTCTCTGCCTCCTGAGCTGCTGGGATTATAGGCATGCACCATCATTATCTGGCAACATGTTCCTTTAAAAAAAATTGTTAAATGTTCTGTTCCTAAACTAAATATTAATGACTAAAAATGGGAAAAAGCAATTAGAAATAGTTACTTTCTGCTATAGTTTGCATCTTAAATGTCCCCCAGTGGTCCATGTGTGAAAGACTTGGTCCCTAAGTGGGCACTATTGGAAAGTTGTAGAACCTTTGGGAGATAGGCTCTGTGGCAGGTCTTTAATCCCTGGAGGTGAGCTCTGGAAGGAGATTGGGACCCCATATTTCTTGTTCCCTGGATGATGTAAGTGCTTTCACTCTATCACCACACACTCAGTCATTGCCATCTAGCACCACGCCAGAAGCAACAGGGCTACTCAGTCATAGACTGGAGCTTCAAAACTCTGAACCCAAATAACCATTTTTTCTTTATAAGTTAATTATTTCAGATATTTTGTTATAGTAACAGCTGACTAACATGCTTTTCCAATAACAGCTTTTAAAAACATATGTATGTATATATGTGTGTGTGTGTGTGTGTGTGTGTGTGTATTTAGTTGTAGATGGACACAATACCTTTTTTTGCTTATTTATTTTATGTGGTACTGAAAATTGAACCCAATGGGTCACCCATGCTAGGCAAGCACTCTACCACTGAGCTACAACACCAGCCTTCCAAAGACAGCTTTTTAGTTTTTAAAAAATTAGAGCCAGGGGGCTGGGATTGTAGCTCAGTGGTAGAGCGCTTGCCTTGCATGCATGAGGCACTGGGTTCGATCCTCAGCACCACATAAAAATAAAATAAAAGATATCTGTGTCCATCTATAAATTAAAAAAATATTTAAAAAAATTAGAGCCAGTAAATAACTAAATGGGAATATGTTTGCATTTTCCCTGAGGATCAAGGCTCAATCAACACTTTTAGTTACTGAAGGTGATAATCATGGCCAGAGATCTTTTTAAAAGATATAAACATCATTGTATGCCCAGGACCTAGAACTGTACCTGGCATATAGTAAGCACTTACTAAATACTTACTGAATCCATGAACCAATGAATATGTAATCAATATGTAAATGAATGAATATGTAAATGCAAACATATATACATGCAAATAATTCTTCCTTGCTACTAAAAAATATTATCATTTAATAGGTAAGGAATTAAACATTGTAAGTGCAGTCTTTAGTAGTTTAATGGCCACTAAGTCACTTGTCACCTGATAACTGTCTTTCACCTACTATCATTCATTTGTTTACTCAAAGTTAATTCTTTCATTGGCTCATTCACTCAACAAACATTTACCCTTTGTAACATGACATGTGCCATGCTTAGGGCCAAGTGCTGGAGATATAGAAATGTGTAAGACCTAGTCTGTCTTTGAGATACTTGCACCTGGATTATTGCTATTTGTCTATCTACACATCATGTCCTGGGTGGTTCTTTAATCTCTTATGATTTCAGAACATGTTGTGGTTCACAAATAACTTACTTATTTCTGTTTCCTGCCTGTCTTCCTTTTCTTGTCCTCCTGCTTCCCTTCTTCCTCCTCCCCCTCCTTCATTTTCTTTCCCTCTTTCTTTTGTGGTGCTGAGGATTAAATCCAGGGCCTTGTGCATTCTAGGCAAGTGTTCTACCACTAAGCTAACATTCCTAGCCCTAAATAATTTATTTATCCTCATGAACACATAGAAGCCAGCTAAAGCTCAGAGGGGTTGTAAGATTTACCTAGTTACAGAGTTGGGAAGTACAGAGTTAGGACTCCAACCTGGTTTCCTGACTCCCAGTCTGGGGCTTTACCCTCTTCCCTCTCTCTCTATTTTCTTTTAAACTCAGCCATACTGATAATTAGATTAAGTGTAAATGACCTAAACAAACCAACTAAAATACTATCATAAGGCTCAATTAAGAAAAACCTAAGACCCATGCTGTCTACATGAAACATACTGTTTCCCCCTTTTTTCTCTTCTTTTCTTTTATGGTGGTGTGGACTGAACCCAAGGCATTTTGCCACAGAGCTACATCCCCATCCCATTTTATTTCTTATTTTGAGACAGGGTCTTGTTAAGTTGCCCATGATGGCCTCAAATTTGTGATTCTCCTACCTCAGTCTCCTGAGTAGCTGGGATTACAGGTGTGTGCCACGGTACGTGATTGAAGCACATTTTAAATAAAAAGAGACACATAGATTAAAAGTTAAAAAGACTGGGGGGAAAAGCCAGGTATGGTGGTATACACCTATAATCCCAGCTACTCAGAAGGCTAAGGCAGGAAGATCACAAAATTGAAGCCAGTCTGGGCAACTTAGCCAGAACCTGTTTCAAAATCAAATAAAATGGGCTGGGTATGTAGCTCCATGGTAGAGCACTTGCCTAGCAGGTGTGAGGCCCTGGGTTCAATCGCCAGTACAGAAAAAAAAAAAAAGAAAAAAAATTCATGAGCAATGGCATTTACCTGTAGTGCCAGTTACTCAGGAGTAGGCTAGAGAGTCCCTTGAGAGAAGACATGAATTATAGTGCCAGTATCAGGAAAAAGAGGGAACATCACTACAGATTCTACAATGGGAATAATAAGGGAGTATTATTAAAAGGTATTATGCCCATGAAGTTGCAGTATTAAATGGAATGGACAAATTCCTTGAAAAATATAACAAATCCCAGTTCATTACAGATGAAGGAGAAAACCTTAATAGCCCTAAATATACTAAAGAAATTGGGTATGTAATAAAAAATCTTTCCCTTAAAGAAAGCTCCATCCCCAGATGGTTCATAAATTGTACAGAACACTGAAGAAAAAAATAATACAGTTCTAAATGAACTCTTCCATAAATTTAATAGTAGGGAACACTTTTCAAATCAAGTTATGATGTTAACATTACCTTGATACCAAAACCAGATAAAAATATTCCCAGAAGAAAGTACTGCTGACCACTGTCTCCCACAGAGACATAGAAGAAAATGACTTGAAAGCCACTGACTGGAAAAAATCATTTGCCTAACATATATTTGATAAAGGACTTGTATTCAAAATATGTAAAGAACTATTACAATTCAGTGATAAGACAAATAATACAGTTTTTAAAATGGTATAAGAGTTGAATAAATAGTACTACGTCACTAAAGAAGATATATAAATGATAAATGCACATATGAAATGATTCTCAACATAACTAGTGCATTAGGGTAATGCAAGTTAAAACTACAAGATACCAACTCTGATAAGGATGAGTTAGATGATAAAGAACATGAAGATACCAAAATGTTTAGAAGGATGTTGGGAAAGTGAAAAACTCATATTGCAGGTGAGAATGTAAAATAGTCCCACCACTTTGGAAAATAATGTGGTTTCCTTTCCTTTCCTTTCCTTTTCCCTTCCCCCTTCCCTTCCTCCTTCCCTTCCCCCTTCCCTTCACCCTTCCCTTCCTCCTTCCCTTCCTGTTCTTTCTTCCCGTTCTTTTCTTTCTTTCTTTCTCCTTTTGTTTTTTGGTACTGGCAATGGAATCCAGGAGCATTTTGCCACTGAGCTACACCCCCATCCCTTTTTTACTTTTTATTTTGAGTCAGGATATCACCAAGTCACTGGGGGCCTTGCTAAGTTGCTGAGGCTGGCCTGGAACTTGCAATCCTTCTGTCTCAGCCTCCTGAATCACTGGGATTACAGGAGTGTACCACTATGACTGGCCAGTGTGACGGTTTTTATTTGAAAATGTTAAAATATACTACCAAACAGCCTAGCAATCCCATTCCTAAGTATTTACTGAAATAAATGAAAACAAGTACCTACAGACAAATATTCATAAGTGGCTCTATTTATAATAACCCAAACTACAATGAAAACCCAACAGTCCACCAACTGGTGAATGAAGAAACAAACTGCAGTATGTCCTTGCAATAAAATGTACTACTTCACACTAACAAGGAATGATATACTACTCACGTGCAACAACATAGAAAAATCTCAAAATAATTATATGTACTAAGAGAAAGAAGCCATACACAAGCCCTACAAACTGCATGTTTTCACTTACATGAAATTCTACAAAGAGTATAGTGGAGAAAATAGATCAGCAGATGCCAAGAGCTGGATGAGGCAAGAGGAGACTGACTGCAAAAGGGCACAAAGAAAGGTTTTGAATGAGGGAAATGTTTTTTGTCATGATTATGGTTATGATCACAAAACTATATACATTTTTGTATATTCATTGTACTATACATTTAAAATTGATTCATTTTATTATATTTAAATTATACTTCAATAAAACAGATTTTTAAAAATGCAACATTTCTGGGTACAGTGGCTCACACCTTTAATCCCAGCTACTTGAGAGTCTGAGGCAGGAGGATTGCAAATTCAAGACCAGCCCAGGCAACTTTGCTAGACACTATCTCAAAATAAAAAATAAAAAGTCAGGCTGGTGGGGCTGGGGTTATGGCGCAGTGGTAGCGTGCTCGCCTAGCACGCGTGAGACACTGGGTTCGATCCTCAGCACCACATAAAAATAAACATATTCTGTCCACCTACAACTAAAAAAATAAATAAATAAATATTTAAAAAAAAAAAAAAAAAGTCAGGCTGGTGCTGTGGCTCAGTGGTAGAGCACATGCCCTGCACGTGTGAGGCACTGAGTTCAATCCTCAGAACCACATAAAAATAAATAAAGATATTGTGTCCATCCATAACTAAAAAAAAAATTTTTTTTTTTTGGTACTGGGGATTGAACTCAGGGGTACTTGACCACTGAGCCACATCCCCAGCCCTATTTTGTGTTTTTATGTAAAGATAGGGTCTCACTGAGTTGCTTGGCGCCTCGTCATTGCTGAGGCTGGCTTTGAACTCGCAATTCTCCTGTCTCAGCCTCCCTAAGTGCTGGGATTACAGGCTTGAGCCACCACGCCCGGCTTTAAAAAAATTTTTTTAAAAATAAAAAAATTTGAGGATGTAGCTCAGTGGCGAAGCACCCCTGGGTTCAAACCCCTAATATCAACACATACACACAAAAAAACAATGTTTTATATGCCCATGACTGTGGAAAGATTGTGGGTAGAGAGTGCAAGGGGGAAGAAGTGAAGAGGGTAAAGAAATAAACTCTTCCTTCTCTCTTAGGTGGCAAGTCTTTCATACCCTTGCTTTATCTTCCAGACTTTAGTCCTTCTGAGCCCTTCTCCCTATGGGCAGCTCTGTGGCCAGCTGCAATGCCTTTATCACAGTTCAGAGACTACATACATTTGGGTGCTCCCTACTCCAGAGACATGGTTACAAACTTAAAAACAAAAATAGTGGCCAACCACCTTTTTCAAACACACATGCAGAATCTCATTAAAACAAATAAATGTAGTATTTTATTAGTATATATTTAAAAGTTCAACTTCATGACTTCTTTGTAGTATAAAGTCATTCAATGTCAAGAAGCCTGTTTTGATGAACCCAGAAATTTGATATATAGAACATACACATGTGAGTATTTTTAAACTGCTGTTTAAAAACAGTTAAACTATATTTAAGATTTATGGGTAAAAATGGTAGATTGAACACATGTATCTAAATTTGTCTTACTGAAACTATAGCAAAGATTTTTAAAGGCATAAATTCACTAAGAACAGGGAAACAGGAAAGGAGACAAGAGCACAATATTTTAGAAAGCTGGAAACCAGATGGATGAGCAATTACTTAGACCACCAAAGGAGAGATGCTAAAGCTAGCAGGGCAATTGCATGGCAAAGGAGATTGGTTGTGCCACCCCAGAGATTGGCATTTCCATTGTCTGACCTCGTGAGAGGGAAATACTGGTACTGCCATCAGAGGTTCCCAGCCAGATCACTGTGCAGAGCAGTTCATAATCAACAAACCCACATGTGTACTTGCATGGGGGTGGGGGACACATACACTTCCAATCCTCCTCTTGGTAGCCTACCCTTAAGTGTGACCAGACAACCAAGGATTATAAGAATTTCAAGAAAAGAACCTAACATGGAAGATAGACCAAAGCCACAGGGAAAAAAAAAAAATTTGGAGCAGAGATTATGCAGAAAGAATAAAAATTGAACAAAACTTTGAGCAATATCTTTCAAGACAAGATAAACTATTGCAACCTGAAACAAAATAAGATGCTGCAAAACGGAATATTTGGAGAATAAAAATAAAGTGAGAGCAATAAAAATCTTTAAAATATCAAAAAACTCAATAGAAGAGTGGGGAGATAAAGTGGAGGGAGTCTCCCAGAAACAAAAAAGATGGAAAATTGGAGAGAAAAAAATTATAAGGACAAGTCCTGCAAGTCCATCATCTAAATTATAGGAATTCTAAAAAAGAAAGAACAAGATGGAAGGGAGGAAATCATCAATGGGATAACTCAAGACTACTGCCTGGCTGGAGCTGGAGCTCAGCAATAGAGCACTTGCCTAGCATGAGAGAAACCCTGGGTTTGATCTGACAGACTGAGGAAAAAGGGGAGGAGAGTAAATCCAGAAAGAAAGAAAAAGACAAGGAATATGGCAAATATAAGGAATATACCCAACATAGGATAGGGCAAAAAATAGTGGCCAAGAAAATGAGAAAGAAGATGTCTGGTTCCCAGATGTGCAGCAAGGGTCGAGGATAAACACTGGAACAGGTCAGAAGATTCCCGCAGAGATCCCTTCAAGAAGATTAAATGGATAGAATGGGAGAAAATCTTTGCTAGCTCCTCCTCTCACGGGATTAATATACAGAACATATAAAGAATTTAAAATGCTTAAAATAACCTAATAAATGTATGGGCAAAAGAATTCAACAGACATTCCTCAGAAGAAACAAAGGTGGCCAACAAATATATGAAAAAATGTTCAACATCTCTAGCCAGGTGCAGTAAAGGCACACCCGTAATCCCAGTGACTCAGGAGGTTGAGGCAGGAAGATTTCAAGTTCCAGACCAGCCTAAGAACTTAGTGAGGCCCTAAACAACTTAGTGAGACCCTGTCTCAAAAACAAAAGAGGGGCAATCTGGGGATGTGGCTCAGAATGAAGCAACACTAGGTTAAATCTCCAGTGCAAGAAGAAAAATAGAGGCTGGGATTGTGGCTCAGTGGTAGAGCACTTGCCTCACATGCGTAAGGCACTGGGTTTGATCCTCAGCACCACATAAAAATAAGTAAAGATATTGTGTCCATCTACAACTTAAAAATATATTAAAAAGAAAAAGAAAAAGTTCAACATCTCTAGCAATCAGGGAAATACAAAGCAAAACTACACTAAGATTTCATCTCACTCCAGTCAGAAGGGCAATTATCAAGAACACAAATAAAAATAAATGTTGGTGATGATGTGGGGAAAAAGTACACTCATACGCTGTGGGTGAAACTTTAAATACAACCACTCTGGAAAGCAGTATGGAGATTCCTCAAAAAACTAGGGAGTGGAACCACCATATGATCCAGCTATCCCACTTCTTGGTATTTATCCAAAAAAGACTAAAATAAGTATACTATAGTCATGCAGCCACATCAATGTTTATAGCAGAACAATTCACAATAACCAAACTATGGAACCAGCCCAGATGCCCATCAATAGATGAATGGATTAAGAAAGTGTGACACACACATACACAATGGAGTTTTACTCAGCCATGAAAAAGAAAGAAATTATGGCATTCGTGGTTAAATGGATGGAATGGAGAACGTCATATTAAGTGAAATAAGCCAGACTCAGAAAATTAAGGGTCAAATGTTTGCTCTCATATGTGGAAGCTAGAGCAAAATAAGGGAGAAAACTGGTGGGAAAGGGATTGAATATCATAAAAATATGGGAAAGATCAGTGGCATTGAAGATCAAGAGGGAGGAGGGACAGGAAAGGGAAGGAAATGGGGAATTAATTCAACAAAATTAGAGTAAAGGAAGATCAGAAGAATACAGGAAGGAGAATTAGGGAAAGGTAGGAGGGAAGGAAAAGGAGAGGTGGAATGGGGACAGAAATATAATAAATCAAATTTCATGCATGTATGATTTTTGTCAAAATGAACCCAGTTACTATATATAACTATAATGCTCTAATTTAAAAAACATGATGAAATGTGAATATCTCCTGTAACCTGCTATTCTGTGAAGAGATGTAGGCAAACTCTTGTGGGAAGAGTTTGAAGCAAATTTTCTAATAAATACATAGAAAATTAAGCAAATGAAAACACAAGATAGGCGCCAGGGTTCCAAGATGTCATTCCCAAAGTATAAGCTGTCACACTTGGCCACTCTGCCCCTATTCTGGACCCAGCCGACATATGATATAATTTCAGAAACCTGGAAGACTCAAACTGAGTAGTTGACCCTAAGACCCTGGCTTAAAAAGGAGTATCTGCTTCAATACAATGATCCCAACCACGGAAGGCTTATGGAAGACCCTGCCTTAATTCACTGGATCTATGCAAGATCAGCAAATATCTATCTGGATTTCAGACCCACTCCCAAGAACTCACTCTTAGGAGCTCTGATTGGAATTGGACTTCTCTTCTTCCCGTATTATGTTTTCAAAACTAATAGGGATAGGAAGGAAAAACTTACCTGGGAAGGAAAATTACACTGAACATTTAATATATTAAATCTGGCAGTGTTGACTAATGTATTCTTGCTTAAATAAATCTTCCATTAATCATTAAAAAAGAAAGAAAACACAAGATAGTAATTCCAGGAAAAATTAAAATTTTTGCAGGAAAGGAAGAGTATTAGTTGTCTACCTGACTCAACTCTTAATAACATAAGTAGTCACAGTGTCGTAAGAACTGAAGATTGAACTAACAAAAATTATTGTAGACCTGTAATCCCCGCACTTAGGGAGGCTGAGACAGGAGAATCGCAAGTTCAAAGCCAGCCTCAGCAATGGCGAGGCACTAGGCAATTCAGTGAGACTCTTGTCTCTACATAAAACACAAAATAGGGCTGAGGATGTGGCTCAGTGGTCCAGTACCCCTGAATTCAATCTCCAGTACCAAAAAATATATATATTATAGAATAAAATTTGGCAGATGGGAGATGATGGGAAAAGAACTAAATTCTCAAATCTGCCCTGCCCCTGTTATCTGTGGGGGCTGAAGCAAGACTATAAATGACTCACACACTATTTCTTTTTTTCTTTTTCTTTTCTTTCTTTCTTTTTTTTTTTTTTGGTACTGGAGATTGAACTCAGAAGTGCTACTTGTACTACTGAGCTCTCAGCTCTTTTTATTTTTATTTATTTTATTTTATTTTTTTAGTTGTAGATGGACACAATGTTTTTATTTTATTGCTTTGTATGTGGTGCTGAGGATCGAACCCAGGGCCTCACGCATGCGAGGCAAGCACTCTACCACTGAGCTACAATCTCAGCCCCGAGATCTTTGTATTTTTTATTTTGAGACAAGGTCTCACTAAGTTGCTCAAGTTGGCCTTGAACTTGCAGTCCTCCTGCCACAGTCTCCCTAGTTGCTGGGATTACAGACATTTGCCACCACGCCTAGCTACACACTAAACATTTCAATGTCATAGATTAAACTAACAAATTATTAAATAAGTTCTAAATTGCTAACTTAACAAAAATATACCTTCATAAGGACCTGGCAAGCCAGGTTCTAAATGAGAATTTTTTAACTCTCCAGAATTCTACACTAGAAAATGTTCTTGCCTTGTGCTTTTGGCTCTGTCCTACACTGAGAGAGCCTCATACAGAGTACTGTGGATACCCCAGCTTTTCCTCATGCCTTTCTTTGCAAACAGCTGCCCAATGGCTACTCCTTAGGCCTGGGGTCACTCACATCATCAGCAACGTCCTCTGAGAGGCAGAGATCCAACCAAGAAGCTGGTGCAGGCTCTGGAACCAGGATCACCTCCCATCCTTGCTTGGGGTAGGTGAGCGGTTCTTCAGTCACTTCGGCTCTATGAGTGGGGCCAAGGTGGAGAGAGACTAGGACAGCAGCAAAGTGGCTTAGCTGTCTTTTTTTTTTTTTCGGTGATGGTGCTGGAGATAGAACAAGGGCATTTCATTACTGAGCTACACCCCAGCCCTTTTTAGATTATTATACTATTTTGAGACAGGGGCTCGCTAATTTGCCCAGGCTGGCCTCGAACTTGCGATTCTCTTGCCTCAGCTTCTGGAGTCGCTGGGATTACACTACCGGGCCCAAGTGTCTTTGGAGACCAAGCCAAGAGAGATCAAAGACCTGGAGTTCCATCGAAGATTTGTCCCTAACAAGAAACACTTCCTGTGCAAGGGCTTATAGAAGGTGATTTTTAAAAGTGTACCTAAACTGTCAGTAATTTTGTGTCCTTGCAGCCTATCTACACAACTTGCGGCCAGAGAACCACCGATTGGCTCTAGAAGGTGATTTCCAAACTGGAATTCATGCGCCTAATGATGGACCAGGGCTATTTCCTCTTCACTTTCCTGGAGAATTTGCAACGCCTTCCAAAGGTGTTTTGGGTTACAAGTCTCTTATTTGCGTAATACTTATTTCACATTTTAAATTCCTATAAAAGATCGGGTCCCTGCTCTCTTGAGTTCACTGCTTGGTGGGAGACAGATTCCAAAAGTAACTTCAGGGTCAAGTGAAAAGCACGTGTACAGCCCATGAGGGCAAGGATTTGGGGATTTGTCATTAAACTTTTTTTTTTTAATTTCAAACTGCTGTACGTCCAGTGCCTGGAAAAGGTGCGCTCAATAAATAGTTCATGGGTTAATTAATTTAAAAGTGCAAAAATAACGACAAAAAATTTTAAAGTGCAAAGGTGACCTATATATTGGAACGAATGCTTGGGTTCATCCTGTGGTCCTTGAGCGCCCACGGGATGGTGAAGGCCGAGGATGCGGCCTCAGGCCGTGTGGTGCCAGAAGCAGGCTTGGAGGCAGAAGTAGCTAAAGAGCGCAGGCAGCGGGGACAGAGCTCACACTTGTTCGGCGAAGCCCAGCGCTTGCCGGGCCGTCAGTCAAAGGCGGGAGCACGCGCGCCCCGCCTCCTGAGGGCGGGCCCTGGACCCGGCGGCGCGGGGGCGGGGCCTGGCTGTCCGCGCCGGGGGGCGGGGTCCGGACCCGGCGCACCGGGCCGGTTGGGGGCTCCGCTCGTCGGCGGGAGCAACGGGAGTCCCGGCCACGAAGGGGTGCGACCCCCCACTGGCCCCGCCCTCCCGGCTACGGCCCGGCCAATCAGAGCAGCTTTTACTGGCGGGTGGGCCGAGCCGGCCCAGCTGCTCGGAGGCTCTGGCATGGTAACGTCCCCGCGCGGGGGTGGAGGGGCCCGGGGCGGTCCCACAGCGCCCCCTGCGGCCCGGGCCGTGGCCAGGGGGGCGGGGAGGTCACGCGGGGTCCCCAGGACCCCGAGGGAAGGCGAGGGGAGCAAGGGGTGAGGTAGGAGCCCAGGAGGAGGATGGAGGCGGGGATTTGGGGGAGAAGGGGCGGGGGAGGCCATGATGGAGCATGGCGGGGGGCGTGCGGCCGGGTGCTGAGGGAGATGAGAGTTGCCGGACTGGGTGAGGAGAGGGAGGGAATAAGTGAAGGATGGGTTTATGGAGAAAGGTCGGGAAAGAAGGGAGAGAGCGAGAGATGAGAGGACCACAGTACAGGGGAAAAAGTGGGGTCCACAGTTTCTTTTCCAGGGCTATTTGGCATGCCCCATTCCCTTCCCCCAGTCCCAGTGGTGGTTCCCTTTGGAAGCCCTGGGTGCCCCTTAGGACCGCTAGGGGACTCCCTCTTTTTCCCTGCATTTGCAAGACCTTGTCTCCTGAGGTAAGGAAGGCTTGTGGCCCTGACCACGGTGCTGGGTGGTTCGAGAGATTGAAGAATAGAAACCTCTTGGTCCCAGCCCTGGCTCTGCCCTCAACAAACTGTAACTAATCTGTGTGACCTTGGGCAAGTCACTACCTTTCTTTAGGCCTCGGATTTCTCATTGATTTAAAAAAATGAAAATGATAACCAGATCTCTTTTAGCTCCAAAATGGGGCAGGTTTTGTGGATGAAATTAAGGTGAATGGGTTCTAGGACGTGAGGAAGCATGAAGAAGGAGGCAAGGTCTTCGGCTGGGCTGGAGAAAATCTCCAGGGATGTGGGGGAGGGGAGACATAAAGCCTCTAAGGCTCAGCCCTCTAGGCAGGGCCTATGAAATTCTGTTGAAGGGTGTAAGTAGAGGAGGTTGGACCCTGATGCTAGAAAGACTAGGACTAGCTGTAACATTCTGTTCTAAAGAGAGAGTGAGGAGGTGATGAAGGAGTCAAAGAAGCAAGGGAATATATTTTCTATAAAGGCTCTTTGAAGAGTAGAAAAGGTAGGGCTAGTACGGGAGAGTGCGCACTGGAAATGTCTTGGAAGCAGGAACGGAAAGGGTAGTGCTCTTTGGGGGCAGCTAGAAAAAGGATAGCGGTAGAGAAACTACAGGGTAATCAGCTGGTCTCTCAGCTATTTCTTTTTCTCTCCCACACAGTGCTGGGGATCCAACCCAGAGCTGTGCATGTTAGGCAGATGCTAAACCACTGAGCTATAGCCCCATCCCTCAGCTGTTTCTATTTGATGACTGCTACCTCTTTCTGAGGTGTGCCTCCCAGCCTTAATTTTTCCGACACCTCCCTTGAGGGAGTGAGAGTGAGTCAGAACAGGCAGACCTTGGGATCCCTTGGCTCTTTGAAGATTTCAGGAGTGTATGAGGATTGGGGTGAAATGAAAACAGGGGATTGAATCTGAGTATAAGAAGTACCATCTGTAGTGCCATCCTCCTTGCTGGGAGGCAGCTTTGTGGAGTGGTTGAAAGCACAGCACAGGCTTTGGAATCAGACTGCTTGGATTCCAAACCTGCCTCTGCCATTTAATCTCTTGAAACCTTGGTCAAGTAAGTAACTTAATTTCTCTGAACCTCACTTTTTTACATATCAAATGGGCATAGTAACCTCTTAGATGGTTGTGAGGATTAAATGGAGTGTTTGGCATAGTATCTGGCTCATAATAGTGCTCAGTAAAGATTATCTGCTAACTGTTGTTCCCACTTTCTATTCTCTCCTTCCATCTCTTCATTTTTGTCATTTTCTCTCTTTTTCCTGACTGCTCAGTTCTGAGAAGCCCCTCAGGTGTGAACGCTGAGAATAATTGACGAATCTTTGTTGTTGGGGTCATATCCAGGGGAGGGGTCCTTCAAGTGGCCCAAGTGAACACATGATGATCAAGTGTCTCTTTATTATCTCTTCCCAGCCCCTTAGTATGTTTTTATTCCAGGGAAGACACAGGAATCTGCTTCTTTCGGCTCCCATTCTTAAAACTCTCTTGGACTAATATCTTCATAGTCTCACCTAGAAGTGTAAGCAGATCCAGAGTTGGGCTGGCATTGCAGCAAGTGGAAGAGGGGCAGGCGTTTAAGGAAAGAAAAGACATGCATAGCACAGGGGAATCTCTGGGAAGGGTGGGCTTTGGAAATTCCATAGTAATTTATATTCATTCCCTTCCTCTATCCTCTGTAGGGACTGACCAAAATAGGCCAGTGCCTGACTCCGTGCCAGTGTTCTTCATGCTAAGATGAAGGTGGTCATATATAATTTTTATTATTTAGATTGTATCATGCCAGTACTTGCTTCGAATTTGCTTTCCTTAAGCCAGAAAGACCTCTGCCAAGGTACTTCTCTCTCTCATCTCACAACAGAAAATATACAAACATACCTGGACACACTTGCAGCACACTGTTTAGTATAGTTCAGTATGCAAAAATCTAATAAGGTTAGGGATGAGACTATATTTTATCACAACACTTTGTGTATAGGGCCAAGATTAGGCACTCAAGGAATGTTTAAAAGGAGAAAACCTAGCCAGGTGCGGTGGCACACACCTGTACTCCCAGCACTTTTGGGAGGCCGAGACAGGAGAATCCCAAGTTCAAAGCCAGCCTCAGCAACAGCAAGGCACTAAGCAGCTGAGTGAGACCCTTTCTCTACATAAAACATAAAATAGGTCTGTGCATGTGGCTCAGTGGCCGAGTGCCCCTGAGTTCAGTCCCTGGTACCAAAAAAAAAGGGTAGGGGAGACAACTTGATTCCTAAACATAGGGAAATCCCCACCTGGTGCGGAGAGAGCTAGTCCCACATTACTCAGCAAACATTCACAGAGAGCATGTCACTGCTACATAGTGCAATATTTATCCCAGAGGGACACAGATAGGTAGGAATGTGTGTATGTGTGGGGGATAGTATAAAGGGAACCTGAAGGAGGTGAATATTGGATCACCTTGAACAAAACAATAGACAAAATAGAACAAAAAAACATAAGGGTAATCTAACAATTCCTATGTGAAGAGGAGGAAAGCTATTGAGTCAGGATGAGCCAAGAGTGTGGGATGAGATGGGCTTTGTTGAAAGTTTTTAAATGTTAGAGATTTTGTAGATTAAATGATAAGGAGCTACCTTAAGAGAAAGCAAGAAAATCTTGGATCCTTGCTGATTTAACCACTTAGGTTGCAGGGGAGAATGGTGTGAAAAATATGCTTTCTATGGCAGGAGCTGTGTTTTAAGGGAGACAGGCTAGAGGGCAGTCCTGGTTCTCCCTAACTAGCTATGGGACCTTGGATATTACTCCTCTATTTCATTTCTTTTTTTTTTTTTTTAAGTTGTAGATGGACACACAATATCTTTATTTATTTGTTTTTATGTGGTGCTGAGGATCGAACCCAGTGCCTCACGCTTGTGAGGCAAGCACTCTACCACTGAGCTATAATCCCAGCCCTCCCCCATTTCTTTTTAATATGAAAAGAGAGGACTAGTAGTCCTCTCTGCTGAGGTCCCCTCCACCTCTGGCATTCTGTGTTCCCTCAGTAACTCCTAGGCCCTACCAATGATTCCTGCTATTTGGTGGGACTTTCCAAGACCATTCAGTTTTTAAGCCAATAAATATTAGCACCTACCCTTGTCCCTAAGAGTTTTGAGTGGAGACTGAATATACTATATGTCTTTAATTTTTTTTCCCCCTGGTGCTGAGGATTGAACCCAGGTGCACTTTACCACTGAGCTACATCCTCAGTCCTTTTTTATTTCAAGACAGGTTCTTACTAAGTTGCTTAGAGTCTCACTAAGTTGGTGGAGGCTGGCCTAGAACTTGTGATCCTCCTATTTCAGCTTCCCAAGTTAATGGGATTGATGTGCACTTGGCATATCTCATTGATTCTAAGACTCAATATTTCTGAAGTCAGGATGCATCCTAAAGTCAATGGGGTATCACAATAGGCAGCATTTGTTTTTTATTAGTGTCACATAAGATAATAGTACAATCAAAATTGTACAAATAACTAAATTTTCAATGGACAGTTGCTAAAGGGAAGGTACATGGTATTGAATGAGTACCTAAAAAAGGGCTCTGATTAGTGCAGTAGGTTAGGAAAGGCTTTCCCAGGAAATGGCTGTAGGTGTGAAGTGTATTTAGATGAGTTGGTGGGATTGTCCCAGGCACATTTAGATACCTGAGGTGGGAGAAATCAGGTGAATGTGGTTGCATGTGGTGAGCACAGACCAGGAGCTGGACACGGGTGAGGCTGGTGGTGTGATTGGCAGTAAACTCAGAGGCCCTGAGCTAGGTAAGACCTAAAAATAGTTATCTGAAAGGTTAGGCTCGTAAGGCAGCTTGAGGTGGGAGAGAGATGCAGAAAATCGAATTGCTTCCCATATTGAATAGTTTCTGACATCCATGCTGAGGTAAGTTTGAAGGGACAAGAGCAGGTCTAAGTACAGGGCTAAAGTAGCTGAGATTGGAATAGCTGAGCTCATCCATTCTCTTAGGACATAGTGAAGGACAGATAATGCTAAAGATAAGAGATTAGAAAGCATTGTAAATGTGAGCCTTTTCAGCATAGGGGTAACTGAGGAAGTAGGGAAATAGGGCAGTGGTGAGGTGGTTTCTGTTCATCCAGCTACCACCTTTCCCTAGAGCTCTTCTACTATCCTCAACTTTCAGGTGGAGAGGAAGACAGGCCTTTTAGCTGTACCTCCAAGCCTTAGTTCACTCAAAAATATGTTTTGAATGGGTAATATAATCATGATTGCATATTCAAAAAATACAAAAGGGCATACATTGAAAAGTCTCCCTTCCACCTCTTTCCCTCTTCCACCATTGTCTTATGTGTCATCTTTTATTGCTGTTGTGTGTGCAAATGACAAAACTTTAGTGCACCTTGCTTTTTTACATTTGTGATATATCTTAGAGATTGGTTTGTAGGGAGACAGTTGAGTGTCTTTGTTCTTTATAACTGCATAGTATTCCATTTTACATTTGTGTTTGGTTTCTTGGTTCCTTACTGTTAAGATATTTAGACTGATTCCTATCTTCTATTTTTGTGACTAATACTGAAATGAAAACCATGTACACACGTCATTTTGGTCATGTGCAGCTATAACTATAGGATGTCTTTTTAGCATATAAAGGTTCTGTATAGAGATTTGTTGTATTATTTGTTCTTTCATTCATTCAGTATTTACTGAGTACATATTAT
>CM053403.1:60552536-60622864 GCA_028644305.1 Xerus rutilus | reverse complement strand
CTTACTGTTAAGATATTTAGACTGATTCCTATCTTCTATTTTTGTGACTAATACTGAAATGAAAACCATGTACACACGTCATTTTGGTCATGTGCAGCTATAACTATAGGATGTCTTTTTAGCATATAAAGGTTCTGTATAGAGATTTGTTGTATTATTTGTTCTTTCATTCATTCAGTATTTACTGAGTACATATTATGTGCCAGACACTCTGGTAGCTACCAGGAATCTAGCTTTCAACAAACCAGATGTGATCCTGCTCTCATGGAATGTTATTACTCTCTAGTGGGAGAAACACCTATGCTAGCAAACATAATAACAAAATTAAGGATACTAAAAGAGGATCAGAGAATAAATGGGAAGGAACTACGTTAAATATAGTCAGGAAGCCTTCTTAGAGTAATGATTTTTAAGCTGAGAACTAAAGGGTGGGATGTGGTTTGCTATTAGGTGTAGAACAAGGAGACTTAGGCTGTTCATAGCCTTTATCCACAGTGAGATGAGTTCAGGATTTGTAAAAGAAGGGTGGTTACCAGAATGGGTATGAGGGTGGTACAGAGAGATGAAGTTGTTGATTGAGATTGAAAAATGCCCAAAGCAGAACACTAAAGATGAGGTTAGTTAGGGAAGGAAGCTGGAGTGAAGGGAGGTGTGTTAGACTTGAGCTGTAAAGGGCTGACAACTGTGTTTAGAGAGCTTTGGATTGAATCTCTAACTGGGTTAATTGAAGTAGAGGAACAGGTACAGAGGCCACTGGCAGGAAAATGGTTAAAAGCCATGGAAAAAGCTGGATGCCTATAGTGGAGTCTTCTCTACCTTTTCTGTGGTTTTGGCAAAATGGAAATTCCAAAATAACTCAGCCAGCTGGCTCTAGACTGGCATGGAAAGAACAGACCTTCCCAGGACCCAGAACTTGGGGTGGGTAGAAATTTGGGCTTGGAGACCCCATCTGAACTTTGTGTTCCTTTTTCAACTTTACCCTTTCTGCTTGCCTTCCGCAAAAGCCCATCTCTGTGCCCATCCTGGGTCCTATGACTTTTCTCTCCCTCAACAGTCGGTTCCCGATTCTGGTCCCCGGCCCCCAGCAGCGCCTGCCCCCTTCCCACCGGGGCCCCCCATGATGCCACCACCCTTCGTAAGTTCTATGTGTTTCCCTGGGCCTGGCTTTTCCAGCCTGCACCCTCAACTCCCTAGCCCTTGCCACAGCTGCATCGCCAGCACGGTTCTCCTGTAATGCACCCTTTTGCTGCCCTTGGAAGAGGGGTGGTTTTGTTTGGGCATTGGGGTGGGGAGAACTACTGTTAAGCTCTAGTCTATAGAGATAACAGTTCTCCCTTTGTCTTTTTGTCCCGGGGACACACTGGGGCTGGAGGTAGAAGTGGAAGAGAAAAGACCCCATTAGAGTGAGGGCAGGTGGGTCTGTCTTTCTCTTTCACTACTCCTTACTTGTGCTCTTTAAAAAAAAAGCCACAGAATTTGGGCTGGAATGGCATTGGTAGTCAAGAGTCAGAGGAAAGCGGGAGGCAGAAGAACTGGGGGATGGCTGCCTTCTGCCCTTCACATGAGAAGGGCTTCTTGGGGAAGAGTGTTGAAGGGCTACAGCCTCCCCACAGTCTGGTGCTGTTTCAGTTCCCTTTCCTTTTCCTGCCTCTTAGGAAGCTGTGTGCTTGCCTGTTAAACCCAGAGAACTCCCCAGTTACCTGTCTTTCTCAGTGGTGAGGAGGGAGGCAGTTTCATGCCTTGTGCTTCTCAAACGAAAGCCTTGGAATACCTCCAAGCCAGGGTGGAGGGCTGGGTGAACAACGGTGGATGCTTCCTGATGGGTCTTCTCTGTCCCTAGCAAGGCAGTGTTCCTCTGTTCAGTATCTCTTCCTTTCCTCACTTCCAGATGCCCCCTCCAGGGATCCCCCCACCCTTTCCTCCAATGGGGCTCCCACCCATGAGTCAGAGACCACCAGCCATCCCCCCCATGCCACCTGGCATCTTGCCCCCAATGCTTCCACCAATGGGGGCACCACCACCACTCACGCAGGTAATTGTCTCCCTCCACAGGGCCTCAGGAAACCTGTTAGTTTAATTGGGGGTGGAAATGAGAGGGAGTACTCAGACTTCAGAAACTGGGAAGGGGAGGGATCTTTGGTCCAGCCCTATGTGGATTTGTCTGCTGAATGACTGAGACAACTCTCAGGAAAGGTGAAAACCCAGAACCTGAGGATTGCCTGGGCCACCCCAGTGAGCTCTGTTAGGACCCCTTAAGGGACTCCAAATCATAGGGACACTGTCCATCCTATACTTGCCCTCACCTCAATGGCTGGTTTTTATATCCACAGATACCAGGAATGGTACCTCCGA
The DNA here is from genome assembly GCA_028644305.1 of Xerus rutilus. Classification (NCBI taxonomy): domain Eukaryota; kingdom Metazoa; phylum Chordata; class Mammalia; order Rodentia; family Sciuridae; genus Xerus; species Xerus rutilus. Next base: position 60,620,512 of record CM053403.1, on the reverse strand, counting down.
TGATGCCAGGAATGCTGATGCCAGCAGTGCCTGTCACTGCAGCGGTAAGCTCTAGGGGCTGGCAAGAAGCAGCAGTTGTACCCTGCAATTCTGTGGGTCTGACTTGGAGTACAAGGGTGTGGACTCCATTCTTTCCCTCTTCTTATATCCACCCTGGTCCCCAGCAGCACTCCCCATGCTGGAATCTCCCTCTCCAGCCATGTACTCAGCAATTCTAGTTTCCTGATCATCCCCAAAGGCATATACATTCTTCTTATCCCCATGCACACAAAGCACCTATAAGGAGCACACTCTTGCCAGACACTTCTTCCCATCACAGGGCCATGCGCTGTGGACACACTAATACAGTCCTTCCTTACATCCTCTTTGCCTCTGGAGTAGGCAGTGGCACCCAGGGATCTCGCTATACCTTCTTGTGCTCAGTAGAGTAGAGTCTGAGTGGGATATAGAATTTGGCATCTACTTTGAAGAGATGGGCCTCCGGAGTTGAAGCTGACTCAACAGAATACTCTGACTTGAGGACAATGAAGAAAGGAGCTGTTGTGTGATTTCCCCCTGGGATCTGAGAGCCATGGCCCTGGCAGGAGGGAGGGAATCTGTTAGGGAGCAGAGATCCCTGGGAGCAGGACACACAGATCCTGGCCTGGCCTGCTTCTCCATCCCCCATGGCCTGGGTCCTGGGGGCCACTGGGCTTGGCCCCAACCCTTCCCCCTCCTCTTTCTTCGGCAGACGGCTCCGGGTGCGGACACCGCCAGCTGTGAGTCTTCTGGGGGCCTGCTCCCCCCAGGCTCGGAGGTTGGGGGGTACAGGGGAGAGGGGACCATGGACTGGAGCCCACCCTGGACCATGCCTGTTGGGATGCCAGGGAGCCTGGGATGTTGATGGGACCAGGGGGATATTTACTGGGGATGGAATAAGGGAGGACTAAGTGGGAATAAGATGGGGGTTTGAACAAAGACTTAGTATGTTTCCTTTGGCTTCTTTTCTAGCTGCTGTGGCTGGGACATGCCCTCCGGTGAGTTGTTCTAGCTTGGGTCTCTAGGTAGGAAGGATGAAAATGGGAGGTTGATGATTAAATCTTTGGGGTGAGGAGAGGCTTTGGGAAAGGGGCCTTGACCACCATTCTGTGCCCTCTTCCTCCCAGAGGGCCCTGTGGAGTGAGCATGTGGCCCCTGATGGACGCATCTACTACTACAATGCTGACGACAAGCAGTCCGTGTGGGAGAAGCCCAGCGTGCTCAAGTCCAAGGCGGAGGTCCTGAGTGGGGCTTTCTGGCCTTCCCTTTCAGCCGCCCTGACCCTTCCAAGTCCTTTGGCCTCCCCTGAGTCTTTGACTATACTCATTATGATTAGAGGTCCCAGGGTACCTGACCCACCCCCATGCTCCCTGGAAATTTCTCCCTAGGATCTCAGGAAGTCCATGTTCTCCTGTTTGAGCCAGGTTAGGTGGTAGCTCAAGACTACTGTGTCCTCTATTCACTGGGTCTCATTAGCTCCCTTGTGATCAGAGAGGTCTCCAGCCTACTGATGTCCTCTACCCATCCTCTTGCAGTTGCTGCTGTCCCAGTGTCCCTGGAAAGAGTACAAATCAGACACAGGCAAACCTTACTACTATAATAACCAGAGTCAGGAGTCCTGCTGGACCCGCCCCAAGGACCTGGATGACCTGGAGGGTGAGGGGTCCTGGGAGGAGAGGGGGAGGTCTGGGCAAGGTGGTGGGAGTCCTTTGCTACTCTGACTATGTTCTTTTCCTGTTGCAGCTCTAGTCAAACAAGAGGCTGCAGGGTGAGTGATTCGCCCACCTATCCATTCATACTTGGCGGGTGGGAGTGAATTCTCTAATATCTCTGTTCTGTGGGAGGAATCGGCTCTCAGTCTCCTTTTGAGGTCATCTGCTCTGGCCCCAGTCCTTCCCAGAGTAAAGACACCATCCAGCACCTGCCCTCTTCTATCCCTGCTCTGCTCCAACACCACCCTTTTGGCTCACCTACAGAAAAATGCAACAGTCGCAGACACTACAGCCACAGCCACCTCAGCCTCAGCCTGACCCCCCACCTGTACCTCCTGGTCCCACCCCAATGCCCACAGGCCTCCTGGAACCTGAGCCAGGTGGGAGTGAAGATTGTGATGTGTCGGAGGCTGCCCAGCCCCTGGAGCAGGGGTTTCTGCAGCAGCCAGAGGAGGGCCCCAGCAGGTGAGGGCTACCCCCAACAGCATTCCAGACATCATGCTCAGGCTTTTATCCTGGTTTATCTTTTGTTCTCTGCCAGGCCTCTTGGGAGGGGTATAACGATCTGGGCAATGACCTCTGAAGGAAGAAAGTGGCTACCCTGGGGAGCAAGGGGGGTAAAGTGTTGCTGAGAGTACAGCACACTGAAAGCAGTGAGGGCTGGGTACCCTGTGGCTGAGTCCCCTCTGCCCCCCAGTTCTGCTGGACAGCATCAGCTAACACAGCAAGAGGAGGAGGAATCCAAGCCAGAACCGGAGAGGTCTGGCCTCAGTTGGAGCAACCGAGAGAAGGCAAAGCAGGCATTCAAGGAACTGCTGAGGGACAAGGTGCTGAGGGTTGGGCTCCTGGAGGAAGACCTGGAAGGATAAATCTGGAGGTGGGCAGGCCCCGTGACCCCTGCCTGCTCTATTCCAGGCCGTCCCCTCCAATGCCTCATGGGAACAGGCCATGAAGATGGTGGTCACAGATCCCCGTTACAGGTAGGCCTGGGCAGAGGGAGCCAGGCCCTGTTCATGAGAACAGCCAGACCAGGAACTCCCTGAGGAAACCCCAGCTCAAGACGGGCTTGGGGCTGGGGTTGTGGCTCAGTGGTAGAGCGTTTGCCTAGCGTGTGTGAGGCACTGGGTTTGATTCTCAGCACTGCATGTAAAATAAATAAAATAAAGGTCCATTTGACAACTAAAAAAATATTAAAAAAAAAACAAAAGACTCAGGCTGAAGGGGGCTGGAGTTAGGAAAGTGATAGACCCTATTGGAAAGCAAGGTGAAGAAAAGCTAGGACAAGGAAAGGGAAAGGTATCTGACATGAGACATTCAATAAATGCTTATTGGATTAAATTGAATCGAATTGAATTAATTGGGGAAAGAGGACCTGAATAGGGCAGAGATCTGATGGCAACTTGAGAACACAAAGCAAAAGCGCCCAGTGTTAGCAGTCTCTGGGGGTTATGTCTCTTCCCCTTATTACATCTCACTTCTACCCACACCCCAGGCATTGGTAGGCTGATCCCATATGTGCCCCCCCACTCGGCTCTGTGGAGACCCCCAGTGTCCTGTGATCCTACTTTATGGGCTACACAGAGTGGCTCAAGCTGACTCCTCTGTCCCCACTCCATTCTCACCATTTGCACCCTAGTGCCTTGCCCAAACTGAGTGAGAAAAAGCAGGCATTCAATGCCTACAAGGCGCAACGGGAGAAAGAGGAGAAGGAGGAGGCCCGGTTAAGGGCCAAGGAGGCCAAGCAGACCCTGCAGCATTTCCTGGAACAGCATGAACGCATGACCTCCACCACCCGCTACCGGTTAGGGGGCTGGGCTGGGCTGGGCTGGGGTCAGGGAACCGGGAAAAAACAAAGGCTCAGGGATCTGCTCTCTGCCTATCTACTCACAGCCCATGTGCTCCACAGGCGGGCAGAGCAGACCTTTGGGGAACTGGAGGTCTGGGCTGTGGTCCCTGAGAGGGATCGAAAAGAGGTTTATGATGATGTCCTCTTCTTCCTGGCCAAGAAGGAGAAGGTAATGGTCATTGGGCCAGATCCTTCAGACCCAATCTTATCTTGGACCTTCCTTGTCTTTGCTCTTTTATGGATTCTGGCCATTTATTTCTTCATTCCCTAGTGTCCCAGCTCCTGACTTGGAAGCTTGTGTGACACTTGTATGTCCCCCCATTTCTGCCCTGGGCCTGCAGCTATGGGTATGGGAGGGCAAGGAGGAGTCTGAGAGGTTGGTCTGTGACCTGTGCTCCCTCCCCTACCTGGGGACACGAAAGTCTTGAGTCTAGTCCTCCTCCTAGGGTTCTCAAGATACTTCCTTTCCCCAAATTCTCTGCCAGGCCCACTTGGGTAGGGTAGCTCTGGCTTGCCTGGCCTCATCCTGATCCTGTGGCTCCCCAGGAACAGGCCAAGCAGCTCCGGCGCCGCAATATCCAGGCCCTGAAGAGCATCCTGGATGGAATGAGTAGTGTCAACTTCCAGACCACATGGTCCCAGGCACAACAATACCTCATGGATAACCCCAGTTTTGCTCAAGACCATCAGCTACAAAGTAAGCATGAGTCTCCACTCCCACCTGGCCCTTCCCCTTTTTTCATGACCTGGGATCCCAGAGCCTGCCTCATAGCACTCCCCTGCACCTCCTGCTCATTCTAGAAGTTCCCAATACTCAAGTCACTAGACACCCCCTTCCTCCTTCTGGAGTTCACTGTTGACCTGGACATTGTGTGTTCTTGGAAGAAGACCTCTGGGATGTAAGAATCAGAAGTCGTGGATGATCATATTTATAGTTTATGTGACTGTGGTCTTAAATTGTCATAGCACCATGGGCATTAACTGGTCACAGTTGCTACAATAAACAGTGGCTGGCCTGTGATCACTGATGATATGAGAAATTACTTTCAGAAGTTCCATCAAAGCCTGATTGACTTCTGCTTCCCTAAGATGTGAAACCTCAGATCCTGAGAAAACTGGTTTCACGTGATAGCTTTCAGTAACTCACACCAGAAACCACACCAGGGCTGAAAATTTGCTGATTTTTTTTCTAATGCAATGAATGATCTCCCTCAAGAACTGCCATTGAAGTGGCTACTCCCAGAGTCCTCTCCTTTGCTTTCCCCACTAACCTGAGTGTCCCCAGTACCTACAGGGGCAGCATCCTTGAGATACTGGGTACTGAATCTGAGAGGGTATCCTGCTAGTATGGTGCCTGCTGAGCCTCCTCCCTGCCTATAGACATGGACAAGGAAGATGCGCTGATCTGCTTTGAGGAGCACATCCGAGCTTTGGAAAGGGAGGAGGAGGAAGAGCGGGAACGGGCCCGACTTCGGGAGCGGCGCCAGCAACGCAAGAACCGGGAGGCCTTCCAGGTATTTTCGCTGACCTTGGGGATCAGAGCTCAGCTCTGTCCCAGACAGTAGCTTCTATCCATGCCCTGCCTGCCCTGGGCTAGGCTGCTTGCTTTGTCCCTCTTTTGTCCAAGCTTCACAAGGCCTCTCTCTGCCTCCAGTTCTGCTCCTGCTATGTCCCTTCAACTCTGGACTGTGCTCCTCTAGGGAGACCAGATGTATGCACTACCCAGAAGCCACCAGCAGAGAGCACCCTGCAGGCACAGTGTGGCAGCTAGGCCATGTGCATTTCCTTTGGGTGGGGAGCAAACAGAGGTTATCCCCCAGCTTGGGGGTGGCAGCATGGGGATGACTTAGCTGGATCACAAAAGGAAGTTGAAACCAAGTCATGGAAGATGGTGCTGCTGGCAAGTTTTGGCTTTGCTGCCTCCCAGGCTGGCTTGTTTTCATATTTTGCTCTGTCCCTTTATATTTATAGTCTCTTCTTTTTTAGTGCTCTCTTCCTCTACATCTGTATCTCCTCCTCTCTGCCTCCCTTGCCTGGATTTCCTCAGCCTGGATTGCCCCTGCCTTTCCCGCTCTTCCTTCCTTTCTCACTCTTCTATCTCTGGCCTCTCCCTGCTTAGACCTTCCTGGACGAGCTGCACGAGACAGGGCAGCTGCACTCCATGTCCACCTGGATGGAGCTGTACCCAGCAGTCAGCACTGATGTCCGCTTTGCCAACATGCTGGGCCAGCCGGGTAAGGCAGCCAGGCTCCCCCTTCTCTGGTCTGGCTTCCTGCCTGACGCCTCTGCATTCCCACTCCCTGGTCCTGTCCTCGACCCCACCCCAAGCCTTGGGAAGCTGCCGCCCGCCAGGCCCCCCCTCCCTCCCTCCCTGCAGGCTCCACCCCTCTGGACTTGTTCAAGTTCTATGTGGAAGAGTTGAAGGCACGATTTCATGATGAGAAGAAAATCATTAAGGACATTCTTAAGGTGAGGGGAACTTGGGGTTATGGATGAACTTGGGCTGTGTGCAAGCCACAGCCCCTGCACAGACTCCCTGATGAGTCCCATTTTGCAGGAGCATGGCAGCTTGCTCAGCAGATATCTACTGTGGTCCTTTACCTTGTACTGGGGATATAGTAATGAATAAGACACGATTTGTGCTCATAGGAGTTCATGGTGCAATACAAAGACAAGAGAACTGTTATGCAAGGGGAACAAGTATTATTACAGAGATGAATTGGAAAAATTGACATTTGAACTGCACCTTTATAAAGGAGTAGAGGAGGGTGGAATGTCCTAGGTGTAAAGGTACCACAGGAGCAAAGGCAGGTGGGTAGAAAGTGTATGGTGGTGAGGCAGGGGTTGTGGCTCAGTGGCAGAGCGCTTGCCTCACATGAGGCACTGAGTTTGATCCTCAGCACCACATAAAAATAAAGATAGTGTGTCCAGCTATAACTAAAAAATATTTTTAAAAAAAGAAAGTGTGTGGCGGGTTTGAAGAACAAAAAGTATAGATAATTGTAAATTGATAGCTCATAGAAATACACTTTGTGGCCTGTATGGTGGTGTAGAAAATTTGGAATTCATTATTAACATTTTTAAATTAGAGGATTTAACATAAAAGACTGGCAGCACTGGGCTGATTTTGTGAGGCATTCCATGGAATCAGGCTGAGATGCCACTGCCTTCTCAGAAAGAGCGAGTTGTTCTTTCCCTCACTACTTAATGCCCTCTTAATACTGCGCTGTCAGCTGCCATGTACCATCCCATGTGCACTGCAATGTTTCTTATACTGAAGAAATGGTTCTAAGTGTCCATGTCTGTCACAGTTAGAAAAGGTGGGTAATGGGACTGGGGTTGTGGCTCAGTGGTAGAGTGCTCGTCGCATGCATGAGGCACTGGGTTCGATCCTCAGCACCACATAAAAATAAATAAAGATGTTGTGTCCATCTACAACTAAAAAAAAAATTTTTTTAAAAAGTGGGTAATTATGCAAGTGAAGAGTCTTGTGTTTCGAAAGAAAAAAAGAGCATTTTCCTATGAAAATGAAGAACATTCTAATGCATTTGAGGAGACAGTTAAGTCCAGTGGTTAGAAGTAGGACCTGAGGCAGACTACCTGGGCTAAAAGTCCAGATTAATCATTTACTAATTGACCAGGCCTTGACTAGGCCACTTAACCTTTCTAAGCCTTGGTTTTCCTTATCTGAAAAATGGTCAGTGTTCCACCAAAGGACACCTAATTGCGTGTGAGATTAACTTGGTGCCTGAGTTAAGAAGGACCTAGGAATAAAGTTAAGATGGTACCATGGCACATACAACATTTTTTTTTTGGAGGGGTTGGAGTACTGGGGATTTGAACCCAGGGCCTAGCACATGCTAGGCAAGTGCTTTACCATAAGTACATCTTCAGCCCTGCAAAGTTTCTCTGAAGTCGTTTTACCTTACAAACTCATGCACGTGCTGCATTTTAATCCCATTTAATTAATATGAATTTAATATTTTTAAGTTACTATGAGATAAGATGTATCATATTGTCCTGTGGCTTCCTCTATTTCTCTGAAACAATATGCCCTGTGTGGAAGTAGAGTGCTAAAATAAGAAATTTGGATTTTTATCTTGTAAGTAATATCATATGGCATCTTGGAAAAGCCATTGGTGATAGTATTTGGTAGCACCTCTCACTCTGGAGTGTTTGTGTCATTAGGGGAGATGGTAGCAGAGGCAGTGGTAGAAACCTCAAGATAATAAAAGTAGCCAGGTGTGGTGGCAGAATCCTGTAATCCCCGAACTTAGAGAGGCTGAGACAGGAGAATCGCGAGTTCAAAGCCAGCCTCAGCAATGGCGAGGTGCTAAGCAACTCAGTGAGACCCTGTCTCTACATAAAACACAAAATAGGGCTGGGGATGTGGCTCAGCGGTTGGCCCCTGAGTTCAATCTCCAGTACCCAAAAATAAATAAATAAATAAATAAATAATAAGTGACAGTGGGCAAGTAATTCAGATACATTTTAAGTTTCAGTCATCCTCTCTGACTCATCCTCAGGCCTCTTGTCTGTTACCTTGGCTACTTGGTACTAAAGTCAGAGCAGTACTAAATGCCAGAGGCTGGGTTAGAGGAATGAAGACAGGGAGATCAGTCAGCTGATTATCGCAGGGTCTGGGTGGCTGGTGATCTCTGGGCAAGGCAATGGGGATGGCACATGAGGAGAGTGAGCTGTAGAAATCCAGCTGTGCATGTGAGCTGCCATAGGTGCCTAGAGAAAGCCAGGGGTGAGGGTTTAGTGCCTGGGGACTCTATACCTCTTCCCCTATTTTTGAAAGGAGTGGTTTGCATCTCTTTAATACATTGAGATGCTACATATGATTTTTATTGAAAAAAATGTTTAAAAAGTTTCAAACCAGTAGGATAGAGTCACTGAAAAGTGCCAGGTTGCTTTATGAACTTGAGGGAAAGGAAGGAGGTGCAGGGATGGGACCATGAATGGTGTCACCATTGGTAAGGATTAAGCAGGAAGAGCAGGACTGCAGTAGAAATTCCATTCTCAAAAGCAACCTGGAGCAGGGAGGAATAAACCAAATACTATATTTTAAATAGGATAATTGTATAAACTAATATCCCAACATAGTTAAATTTTATTGCCTGGTTAACTTTTAGCCATAAAGTGGCTGGTACTGCTAATCGTTCTGCAGGGCTCCTGCCCTTGCCAAATCCTGTCTTTCCACAGCACCTGAGAAATAAGCTGTTTTAGACAGCTCCTCTTCCTGTTCCTCCATGTGGGCTACTGCTTTTAGAAGACAAATGAGCTCAGGAGTCCCTGTGGCCATCCAGTCAGGTGAACTATGGTGGCACCTCTCATCCATAGGATAACACAGGGCCCTGGACTTGGAACAGGTAGAAGACTGAAAATTTGGGCCTGGGAGATCAGTAAGAGATTGGGGGTGGGAGCGTATGAGAAAGATCTCTTGGGATCTGTTGAATTTGAAGTGTCTGTGAAATATACAGTCTTGTATGGGTCTGAAAATCAGCGGAGAGGTGAAGGATGAGATTGCCAGGGAAAGGATAGATCAGGTAGTGAAAAAGGATAAACTGCTATTATTAGGATCATATACATACAAGAGAGGTGATAAGAGATAGGAGGGACCTAAAGAGGGAGGCTAGTGTTGAAGAAGTAAACAGCAGAGGCACCAAGGACCAGATGAATGAGGACTGAGCAGGAATCCTTGAATTTAACTGCTACAACATGAGTGATTTGGGAGACTGTGACCATGAAGCCAGTGGCTTTGGGACAGCATGTTTCAGAGTCAGGTAACTCCTGGCTCTTCTTGGCTGAGACCTCTGCAAGTTACATAGTGCTTCTGAGCTCAGTTTCCTTTTCTGTAAAGAAGGGATAATCCATTTGCAAGGTCATGAGAAATTAAATAACATTTGTAAAATGTCTTGCCTATAACAGGCTGTCAGTATTTATTTTCCTTTGTGCTGCATTTCAGGAGATTTTGAAACTAAAGAAAAGCAGAGGTAGTTGGCTTGAGGAAGTAACAGCAGGGTGGAAAGGATATTCTGGGTAAAGTGAGGTGTGTGCTCGATGGAAAGAGCCAGTGAAGATGATATTGAAGCCTTCAGTTCCCTAAGAAAGAGTGAATGTGTTTGAGAAGGGTTGGAGAAGTGTGGGCTGAGGGAGTACTTGTAGAGAGAATGAAGAGCAAACCTCTGCCATCAATAGGAAGACCAGAGAAGTCAGAGCTGTGTAGAGTGAGAGGAGGGAATATGGTTTGTGTCCCAGCTGATTTGAACCCTAGTGGCTCCACATCACTTGCTTAGTCTTGGGCCAAATGAAATAATTCTAAGCCTCCATCTCTTTGGGATATGAGGCTGTGATGATAAGTACAGAGCCTGGCTGTGGTGCCAGAGAATGGGGCATGTTTCTAATATTGCTGGAGAGTTGCTCACCTGATAACCTCCATTTCTCCTGTGGACTGTGATCTGTGTGAATATAGTGCTTAAAAGCACACAAGTTTCAGGGTTAGAAAGACCTAGGGTAGTGTTCTTTCTCGGCCATAGGTTCACCTATGAGAACTTGAGCAGGTGCTCTCATTTCTCCTGTGTAAAATTAGTATACTAGGACCTGTTCTAAATTTATAACCAGGAGAGTTAAATGTGTGTGAAGCACTCAACAGAGTACCTGGTACATTGCAGGCACCCAATAACTAGAACCAAAAAATGGAGACCAGCAGGTGTTGATTGAGAATTCATGAAGCTTCCCTGGGCAGTAGGAAGGCCTAGCTGGGGCCAGAGCTATAAGCCAAAGGAACAAAAAGCTAATTGTGAGAACCTTAGGCATCACTCAGACACAGGGACACTGCCAGCCCCTTTAGTTCCATGTGACAACCAGACCAGGGATAGGCATAGGAGCTTGTCAGATGATGACTTGAACAGTGTGGTTTCTGAGGGGTGTCACAGTTGTGTGGATCCTCTTGGGGATAGGGGCTTCTTGACCATCCTAAAGTGTGCCCCTATGCCTGTCAGCCTTGGGCCTCAGGCCTGTGGTGCCCCCTGCTTTATGTGCTGCTGTGTCTACAGGACCGAGGCTTCTGCGTGGAGGTGAACACAGCCTTTGAAGACTTCGCCCACGTCATAAGCTTTGACAAGAGGGCTGCTGCGCTGGATGCAGGCAACATCAAGCTGACCTTCAATAGTGTGAGGGGCAGGGTGGGGCGGGTCTTGGATTTTTTTTACTCATCCCATTGTCTTGCTCCTTCCCTTCTCACTTCTTGTCCTACTGACTGTCTTGGGTTCAGGGGATCATGACAGAAGGCCAGACCCCAACTTTCTACCTCTTAAGGTATGCCTGAGTGGGCCTTGGGCACTCACCCTTCTGGGTGACCTTGTTCTGCATCTCTTCTATCTTCAGCTGCTGGAGAAGGCAGAGGCACGGGAGAGGGAGCGAGAAAAGGAGGAGGCACGAAGGATGAGGCGCAGGGAAGCTGCCTTTCGAAGCATGCTGAGGCAGGCCGTGCCTGCTCTGGAGCTGGGCACTGCGTGGGAAGAGGTCAGGAGCGCAGCCTGGCCCCAGTCACCCCTCAAGCCTGAGGGCAGCGGAGTTTCTCCACCACTGAGGGCCCACCCCAGTCACGGCACAGCCCTGGGCCAGCTGTTCCCTTCCTTCCTCTGCCCCTGCCCTGCCCTGTGCTCGTGGAGGTGTTCAAGCCTGGCCAGGCGGAGCCTGGTCTGATCAGCAGTGCTCTCCCCGTTCAAGGTCCGTGAGCGCTTTGTGTGCGACTCAGCCTTTGAGCAGATCACCTTGGAGTCGGAACGGATCCGGCTCTTCCGGGAGTTCCTGCAGGTGCTGGAGGTGAGGCAGGCTCTCACCCTTTGGATCTGTCCTAAGTGCTTAAATTACCTAGGCCAGTTCAACAGAGACCTCAGTGGCATTGCACCCTAGGGCTCTCCTTCCCCTGGGCAGCTAAGGAAGGAGAAGCCTGGGATGGGCAAAAGGGCCCTAGCCTGAGACAGGGAGGCAAGGTCCTCACCTCTCTCCTTTTGCCTCTAGCAGACTGAATGCCAGCACCTCCACACCAAAGGCCGAAAGCATGGCAGGAAGGGCAAGAAACACCATCGCAAGCGTTCCCACTCACCTTCAGTGAGTTGGCAGATAGAGGGATGTGGAGTGGGGTTGGATTGTTTTTGATAATAAGCACCTAGTTTTTCCCTGTCACCTCCATTGGAAGGAGATTTGAGGATTCCTTTGGCCCTGGATCCTCCTGTCCCTAATTCCCAGACAAGGACTCTAGAGGCCAGAGAACCTCTGCATTGACCCATATCTGCTTATCTGCCCAGGGCTCCGAGTCGGAAGAGGAGGAGCTGCCCCCACCATCCCTCCGGCCCCCCAAGCGGAGAAGGCGAAACCCCTCAGAGTCTGGCTCTGATCCCTCGTCCTCACTTGATTCAGTTGAAAGTGGAGGTGTTGCCCTTGGAGGACGGGGCTCCCCATCCTCCCACCTTCTTCTTGGGTCAGGTAAGCAGACGCTGGGAGATGGAGACCTGTGGACAGTGGCTAAGAGGAGGACCTCAGCAAGCTCCAGCACCCTTGAGGGTGGAGTGAATTAGGAGGGCTGGCCTGTGAGAATGGGAAGAACTTCCTCTTCCTGCGTAGGCAGAAAACCAGGAGAAGGAAGGGAAACTAGATTCAGTCTTCTCGGATTGCTCTCTCAGACCATAAGGCCCATGTCTGCAAAGAATGAACAGAGGGCTGTGGCAGAGAAGAGAATGAGCTGTCCTTTTTCCCCATGGGAGTTAGTAGGAATTTTCTATCTCCAGATCATGGCCTTCGGAAAGCCAAGAAACCAAAAAAGAAAACTAAGAAGAGAAGACACAAGTCGGTGAGTAGAGAAGGAACTCAGCCTAAGACTTTGCTATTTTATGGGATCTGTTCCACCTACTTCCCAGCTGTCCACAGGAGCTGAGGAGTTGGGCTCTGGACTTTTACAGAACACCCCTGAGAGTGAGACAGACCCTGAGGAGAAAGCTGGCAAGGAGAGTGAAGAAAAAGAACAAGAACAGGACAAGGATAGGGAGCTTCGGCAGGCAGAGCTCCCTAATCGTTCCCCAGGCTTTGGAGTCAAGAAGGAGAAGGTGAGAGGCAGAGGCAGGGGCTCGGCCCCAGCCAGACAGCACTCTGTCCAGGGGGCTTGGGTGAGCCATGCCTCTGCTCCAACAGACAGGCTGGGACACATCAGAAAGCGAGCTGAGTGAGGGGGAGCTAGAGAGGCGGCGGCGGACACTTCTACAGCAGCTGGATGACCACCAGTGACCTGATAAGCTGCTCTCTGCCTTGGGCCTGCTTGAGTTGGTGGCTCCTTGGCCACTCTTACCGTATGCCTCAGACTCCTTCGTCTGGTCGGTGTCCACTTTTCCTAAAGTAACTCCACCCTCAGTACACCACTATTGGCACCTGTCAAGGTTGCTCTTGGTGTTCAAGGGTTCCCCACTTCCCGGACAACTAGTACAGTCCTTGCCCTCAGCCCCAGGCCATGTGAAGGGGGGGGCGGGAGATACCAGTAGATCAAGTATGAGCGATGGGGTCTCCAGGAAAGAGACAGGCTGGTGGACACAGCCTGGGTGGCATAGGGCTGAGTCCTCACCCTCTAGCATCAGTGCCTGCCCAGGGGCTTCACCACTGCTCTCTCCAGGGACCCGATGTATGTGTGTTTTGTTTTTGTTTTTTAAATAACAATATTTATAACATGGCCGGTGACTTTTGTCCTCTCCATGTGCTACTGGGGCAGGCTGGGAACTGGATTGGTGTACCCGTGCCCAGCAGAGGGCACTAGTGTCTCACACAGGCCTGCTTCCCTTTGTGTGGTCAGAACCCACCCAGCCTCCTTCCAGCAGGCTTCTGTGCTCCACTACGCCAGACTTTTTAATTCAGTGGCCACCCTGGCCCCCCAAGCTCAGAAAGAGGAGACAGCCTGGTGCTTCAAGCTTTTGTTGAGAGAAGGACTAGGGTTTATGTACAAGAGAGAAGGGAAGTGGTACATGTACAAAAAGGTGGCCCCTGCATTCTCTTCCAGGGACTGAGAAGAAACTGGCAGGGAACTGAGCAAATAGTCTGCAAAGCCCACCATGCTTCCTACCCCCAACCAAAACAAACACCTAGCTGAGAAAAGGAGGTGAGGAGGTTGTTGGCATGCCCTTTCTCTAGAGGTCTTGGTGTAGAGAACTCTGCTCTTCAGGTCACTGCAACAAGAACAGTCTGACTGGAATGGGCCAAGGAGAAGAACAGTGGGTCTGGCATCACTCCTCTACGCTTATCATGAGAGTGCAGCTGGGTGGGCCCAGGCATAAAAGGGCCTTGCTCCTCATAAGAGATGATCTGGGATTGGCGGGGTGCCAGGGCTCCCTAAGCCTGGATACTGCTAGACCAGTGCTGACCATGGGACTGTAAAAGGGAAGGAAAAAAGCAGAGAGACTGGCTTTTCTCCTCTCATCTTACTGGGTTCTAGTGGGGCAGAGGGACCTAGGTGCTCCCTGTATAGGATAAAGCTGGAAATGGTTTTTCCCAACTCTGAGCTAACCCTTGATGACCTTTCAAGAAATGAAGTTGAAGACCATAGGGGCAAAGTACAGTACTAGAAGCACTAGAGAAGTGCCAGGCCCCTAATATACCTAGTGTCCACAATGGCATAGGTAAAATCCAGCCTGAGTGCTGGGGTGGCACAGCTGAGAGAGCAGCATAACCTTCTGCCAGGCCCTTGGCTTCAGGTCCACTGGGAGCTGGACTTTGCAAGACTCTGAGGATTGAAGTGCTTCTGCCTCCAAGAGGGTCTCAGTGGGGGCCTGGAGCCCGAGGGGGGCCACTGGGTGGTACAGCACTCCTGGCTTGGTGGTGAACAATGGGTTGGCAGTGGAGGCCTGTAGGGAAGACAGAGGCTCATCAGCAGGCAGGAAGCTAAGCAGGACAGCACCTTCAGGAGCACCCACAGCAGGATAGGAAGGAACCATCTGTGAAGTGGACCGTGGAGGTTGAAGAGAGGCTTGAAGTCCAGCTGAGGAGGGTGCTGGGGCCCTGCACTTTGAAAGGATCAGGTAGGGAGACTAGAGGCCACTAGGCAGAAACAAGGTAGACTTAGGAAGATCCAGAAACTGGGAAGAGACCCTGAATGTCAGGAAGCAGACATCAAGGGACATCTAACCATCCCTGGGCAGGAGCTACTGCCAGAGCTCTTATGAGGAGGGAATCATAGAGGAGACAAGAACCAAGAATGCCCTGGACCCAGAAACGTAGCCTCAGCATCAGCAATCAAAACTGTAGGCCTGGTCCTGCCTACTCTGGCACAGTCCCCAACCTGGGCCGTTGACTCCCTGGCCCTTGGGTCTTAGTAGAAGCCAGGACAGCATTAGTGAGAGAGATTCTACTTCCCTGAGGGCAAATGCAGAGGATAAGCCATGCTTCTGGGATCATGGGGCATGCAAGGAGAAGTAGGCTCCATGCAAGAAGGCTGCCAGGGAATGGTTCCAAGGCATGCAAGAGAGGTGCCTATGGGCTCCAGCAGGAGTCCAGGGCGATGGGCATGCAGAGGGGGTAGTTGTGGTGCCCAATACCTTTCAGGGGCCCCAGCTTGGGGGGTTAACAGTTTGACTCGTCATGGTGGGCTGCATCACAGAAGAAGCGTGAGCCCCGCTTGGCAGTACGAGCCGTGAAAGGGACACTCTTCAACACTGGCCCAGGAGAGAGACAGTGGTCAGGCCTCACGTGGGGGTCTGGTTAGGTTGGGCTCTGGGAGCTGGATCCAACACCAGGCCCCAAGGAGGGCAAAGGGGCCCCACCTGTGATGATGTCCTCAATGGTACCATCTTTTCCCTCATAAACGGGTCGGTGCTCCTTAGCCTGGCGTCGCCTCAACTCTGCAATTAGCTCCTGCTGTTGCCACTTGTTCCTCTGGGATGGGGTCTAGGGCCAAGCATTTGAAAGGGGAAGGAAGTCATCAGTAACCTGACAAGGGGCTGGTTCCTGTCCCAAGATGCACCTGGCTTATGTGCTGCTGGGAATCCCCCTCCCAAAGCCCAGCTCCCCATCCCTCTGGACTCTAGTCCTCAGTCCTTCTAGCCTCAGGTATCTATCTGTTGCAGTTTTCCATCTCTGTAGCTCTGCTTCCCCCCAGTCCCCAGTTCTTTGCCATCTTCCTCCAGCCCAGCTCTTGGTCCCACCCACCTTGGCATCCAGCTTCTTGGCTTCCTGAGCCAGCTGCTTCTCCCGCATTACTTCCTCCTGCTTCTTGCGGGCTTCATTCTCTTGTTCTGCTTCCTACAGAACCAAGGTGGAAGGGGAGGAGCTGACACTGAGGGTAGAGAGTAGGTGGCAGTGGGACCAGCTAACCCCAGGTGGCCACCCTCTGGAGGGGCACTTCCTGCTCTAAACAATGACAGGAAGAACCTGGGCCCCCACCCTACCCACCAGTTCAGCTAAGAGGCCTGTCCGCCAGCTTCCATTGCTCCCTCCCCAGGACCCAGAGGAGGAGTTGGAAAAGGCCAAGACTTAAAGTCCAAGCCCTCTCTTCCTCAACCCCTTTTTAAAAGAGGGGTTTTTCTTTGCCAAACCGCTCTTTAAACCCCCTCTTCAGCTTACCTTATAAGAACGAATGAATCGGACAAATACTGGGAAGAATACAGAAGGAGGTGTGGTCTTGGGACTCTCTCCAAAGTAGCGCACAACTGCATTGTAGGCCTCCTGGGGAAAGGGGTTGGCAGAAGGGGTCAGCCTGGCAGGAAGGAGAAGCCCAGGAACAGAATGCCCACAGAAAGCAGAGCACAAGGCCAAAGGAAGGAAAATCAACCACTCAAGTCTCAGTAAACTGCAGAGAATTTGGGGTCCCTGAGGGCTTCAAGAACACAATCTCCAGAGATGGCTGCCTGCTACCCCCAAAGCCCTCTCTCCCTGACATAGTACCTGCTGTTTGTTTGATAAAAGAACCAGCTAGGCTTACCTAGAGAGCCGGGGTGGCTCCTGACCACTCCATCTCTTGCTCACCTCAGCTGTCTTGGCGTCACGCTGGAGCTTGTCCAGTTTGCCTTCATTGGTGCTGAGGAAGCTCCGAAGGACACTATTGTCATGAATGCTGCATTCCCGCCGAATGAGCTCCATGCCCCGGCCCAGCTCCTTCACATCTAGCAGCACATTCTCCAGGGACACTGTGGTTGTCAGAGGCCTTGCTGAGTCCCACTCATGCCCAGCATACAGACTGCCCATCCCAGGGCTACCACAAACATCCTCTCCTTTGGCACAGCTCACTCAGGTTCTCACCCCAGTGTGGACATAAAGAAGCACACACCAGGCTAGCTGTGCTCTCACAGGGGTGGAGCAACTCCAAAGAACAAGATAGCAAAGGGAGGCAAGCCACAGTGGTTGCTGGTCTCCAAAATGGAGCTGACTTCTTGCCCAGCTCCCATGAATGGGCACAAAAAACAACTACCTTATTGTGTCTCTAGAGGGCTTCGTGGTTTTTCTAATACTTCAGGCACCATAGAGAAATGCAGTGAATCTCTGAACCAACTTACAGGAGTTGGGAGTAAAGAATCAGCTCCCCTTCCTGTTCCTGCTCCCACTGCACCTAGCTAGGAAGGGCTGGGCCAGACTTGCTGCCTAGAGGAAGGCTCACTCTGGAGTGGCCCCTGCTCATGGCTCCAGCGGAAAGCTTTGAAGTGGTCAGAAAGAAGTTAACAAAAACTAGAAATAAATAGACCCAAGAGTTCCCTCTCCTCGTAGCTTCCTGAGATTGTCCTGGGCTGAATATAAGAGCTAACCTGCTCTGCCAGGCTCCCCTCACCTGCTGCAGCCTTCTCCACGAAGTGCAGCTCATGCCAAAAATTAGCTAGGTCTGGGTATTTCTCCTTCACTGTCAAGGCGATGAAATGCAGCAGTGTCATCTTCCGGTCAGTGGACTTAGTGTCCAGCAGCTGGAAGGAAGGGAGAGGCAGTGCTAGGGAGCTAAACACACTGGCTCCACCACCACTGCACCCAGGCTTCCTGCCCATGCTGCCCCCACTTTCTTACCAGATCCAGGCTCTGGAGCTTGAAGCCATACACAGCTCCTCGCTTGCTGCTGTTCATGTAGTTTCCCAGTGCAAGTATGATCTGTTCAAAAGATATGTGGGAGGCAGGTCAGGCCATGCCCTGGGGGATCCCTCTCTATAACCCCCAGGGCCAATACCCCATTCACCCCTCTTCCCACCTCCAGCATCTGCTTCAGCTTCTGTGAGGACTTGACGGAGGCAGAGGCTGCAATTATGGCATTGAGTTGCTGGAAAATGAGATGAATACTTGAGTCACCCCAGGCTGGGATTCAAGTTAGGGAAGAGCTAGAAGGAGCAGAAGGGCAGGGAAAGTGACCAGCAGAGGGAGATGGAGGAGCAGCAGCAGAGGACAACTATTTGGGTGGGGGCTATACCGGTGTGAGCATCTGCAAGTTGTCCTGGAAGTTGCCCAGAAATGCCATGCCCGCCATTCGCTGGGTCAGCCGCTCCACTTTGCTAAAGAGCAGCATGAAGCGGTCCTCAGCTGCCAGCTCCTCCAGGGGCTGCCGCTCACGCTCATATTGCCGCAGTAACTTCACCTCAGCCTCAGTGGGCAGGAAGCGCATCAGACACTCCACAAAGTCCACAGGTAGTGTCTGTAGGTCATACCTGTGTAGGAGGGAGGATCACAGGATAATTTGCATATGTCTCCCCTCCAGGAGGACTGGGGGTGAGGACTGCATGGGACATAGCCAGAGGCAGAGCACATTGCAGTGGCAGCAAAAATCCTGGGAGAACATACCATGTTCATGCTTTTGGTTTGGTACAGGGGATTGAACCCAGGACCACCTTACCACTGAGCTGCATCCCCAGTCTTTTTTTAAATTATCATTTTAAGACAAGAGTCTTGCTAGGTTGCTGAGGGTCTGATTTGCTGATGTTGGCCTTGAATGTACAATCATCCTGCTTCACCTCCCCAAATTGCTGGGATTACAGGTATATGCCACTGCACCCAGCTTTCATACTCCTGTTGAAGAGCCCTTCAAACTGGCACAATGGTGCACACATGTAATCCCATGTACTCAGGGGGCTGAGACAAGAGGATCACAAGTTCAAGGCCAGCCTGGTCTTAGTGAGATCCTGACTCAAAAGAATATTTTCCTGTAATCCCAGCCCTTAGACAGGAGAATCCCGAGTTCAAAGCCAGCCTCAGCAACAGCGAGGCGCTAAGCAAGCAACTCAGTGAGACCCTGTCTCTACATAAAACACAAAATAGGGCTGGGGATGTGGCTCAGTGGTCGAGTGCCCCTGAGTTCAATCCCCAGTAACAAAAAAAAAAGAATATTTTAAAAGGGCGTGGGAAGGGTTCAGGATGTAACTCAGTGGTAGAGCATTTATCTAGCGTGCACTGAGGCTTGAGTTAAATCTTCAGTCCTGCTAATCAATCAAATTCAAGTCCATCAATTTCCTCCTTCTGCATCTATGATGAAGTCCAAACACCTGAGCAGGGCCTGCAGGACTTTTGTCCACTACTCTACCCTATCCCTCCTACTCTCCTCCCTACACTAAAGCCAGATTCCATTTTCAGTACCTAAGATATCAAGCTCCTCCCTTTGGGCCCTGAACTGGACTCATGTGTGCACTTCCTTCAGATCTCAGTTGAGGTATCACCTCTTCTGGAAAGCCCTCCCTGATCACAAAGCCCAGTCATGTGGCCCTCTCTGCCCTCTAGGTGGTATCACTCCACCAGACTAGGAGCTCCTTAAGTGAAGGTCTAGATTGATCTGTAGCACCTCACATGGTTTCTGGCACATAGCATGGATGCAAAGTTCTGGCCATGACAGTGGATGATGGAGGGGTGGAGGAACTCTGTCAGGAACCCTGGAATTTAGGAAAAGCCAGGTTCCTTGGTGGAGAGCTGGGTTGCCAACTGGTTGGGGACCACAGCCAGGTCAGTGGGAGCCTCACGTGTGAATAGCCCTGCAAATCTCCTCAGCTGAGCGGCCAGCTTTGCGCAGGGTGATGGCCAGGTTCTTGGCACGGTTGGCCTCCAACAGGGTCACCTTGCTGGCAGCTTTTTGTGCCGTCTTATTCTTGGAGCAGATCAAGTCAAGGGCAGGGCCCTGGGCTTTTGTCTTAAACAATTCTTCAAATTTGTCCAGATCCAGGTCCTGGCAAGAGTAGATGAAAAGGGAAAATACTGTAGCCTCATACTATGCAACGATATGCTGGCAGTACGCCCAGCACAAGCCTAGCTCTGGCTCATGAAGCTGACCCTGGTCCCACTCTACCTGAAGACAGAAGTCCAGAAGGTCTGGCTAAAAGAGCAACCTGGTCTCTAGCCCCACCCTTCTGGGCCCCAGACCCTGTCACCTCTAGGATCTTCTCATCATCCAGTTCACTGAAGACAGTGCCACTGATCTGATTGGGTTTCAGTGCTGTCCAGTTGAAGACCGGCAGCCGGAACTTGGTCTTGATAGGTTTCTTAATGCGAATGGCTAGTTTGGAAGGAGGATCATTGAGGATGAAGCCAAGGACACATTCCTCTGATTCCACCAGCCCTGTCCAAGCCCTGGCGACACTCACCTGACAGGCCCACTGTCAATACCACAGAGGGAGCAGCTCCAGGTAGAGGTGGAGCCGGGGGACACTTGCCTAGGGGAAAAAGAAATGTCAGTGACCCAAGGGTCATGAGACTTCCTGGGCTGCGCTCTCTTCTGCTCACCTGACCTGTTACAGACTCTCAGGAGAGGAGGCTGTGTGAGTTCTGCTCAGGTCATTCCCAGGAGTCCTGTCTTTCCTGCCATAGTCCAGTCTCTCCTTGGCTGCTTAGAAGCAGCATCTTGATGATTCTTGAAATAGGCCTACAAGTGCCCCCAGGCATCCCTGCACCAGTAACCCAAGCTTCCTTAGATTGTGGCTCCCCATCAGCCTCTTCTCTCACCCTGACTTGATAGACTTCCATCCCTCAAATTATGCTATTTCCTGGCTGCTAAAGAAGACACTGCTGACTAGGGTTTTGACCCTACAATGTGGCTGCCCTTGTGGGCCCAGAAATCTTGGTTACTTACCTGGTAAAGGGGGAGGAGGCGGGGGCAAAGGAGGCGCTGGTGGTGGGGGCAGAGGAAGGGCCTCCTCGGCAGGTGGGGCTGGAGCCAGCAAGTCCAGGTCTGAGGGTGGTATGCCCTCGCTCAGCTCTGCAGGGCCCGCTCTGGTCAGGGCCTCAACACCCATGGACTCCAGGCCACGAGCACTTGGCTCCAGGTGGCATCGGCGCTGGAAGGCTTCTTCCTTCTCCTTAATGAGCCTCCGCAGGGTGTGCACTTGGTGGCTTGTGTTCTCATATGTCTCCTATTGAGCAGAGAGTGTCACTGAGGGAAGGATGAGCTAAAGGCACATCAGTCATTACTCCTAGGAGTGAGACTTCCTACCCAAAGGATACTCAAATAAGGGTCTCTGGGAGGGTGCGCAGAGTTGCAGAATTCTAGGTGGGAGAATAAGGGAAGCTGGAGTACAGCAGAACAAAGGAGGTGAATAGAAGGGCTGGCCTCCCTCTGGGGGCACCATGAAATGTCGTTCCCTCTGCTCCAGCCTGTTCTCACAGCGCCAATCCTTCAAGACCCAGGAAAAAGGATGCCACTGTGAAATTCTCCTTGGCTACCAGTCTGATGCAGCTGCTTTCTCCATAGCCTTTGTGCTTTTTTTTTTTTTTTTTTTTTTTTTTGGTACCAGGGATTGAACTCAGGGGCACTCAACCACTGAGCCACATCCCCAGCCCTATTTTGTGTTTTATGTAGAGACAGGGTCTCAATGAGTTGCTTAGCACCTCCCCGTTGCTGAGGCTGGCTTTGAACTCGCGATTCTCCTGTCTCAGCCTCCCTAAGTGCTGGGATTACAGGCTTGTGCCACCGCGTCCGGCTTCTTTGTGCCTCTTTATTGCTTTTATTTATCATTTGGCCCTGTATAATTGCTCAGTTGGAATCCTCATGGATAGGCCTTGTCTTAGCCATAGTTCCTAATTTGGTACTTAACAGAGGCTCTGTTCATGATCATATACCTCAGGAAGAAAAGGTAGGTTGGGGCATGACTTTATTATTATTATTTATTATTATTATTTTGGTACCAGGGATTAAATCCAGGTTGATGAACTGAGCCATGTTCCCTGCCCTCTTTTTATTTTTTTATTTTGAGACAGTGTCTTCCTAAGTTGCTTAGGCCCTCTCTAAATTGTTGAGGCTAGCTTTGAAATTGCAATCCTCCTGCCTCAGCCTCCGGAGCTGCACCTGTAATTGCACCCAGTGGAGCATGACTTTATAACTAACAAAAAAGTATGTGAGAGGATATAGCAGAGAATAAAATATAAGGAGCCCTGCATTCCTAATTTAGGATACTTTGTGGATGTCCTAGTAAACAGCTACTCCAACCCTGATCAGTAAGCAGGGTTGAGGAGCATGTGGAGGAAAAAGCAGCAGGATGGGCTGGGAAGAGACCTGGAAGGGACTCCAGTAGTACCTGTGGGTACCCAATCTGCCTCCACCCTTTCTAGTATGTATCTTGCCCACTTTGGTTTCAGCTTCCCTCCCAAACTAAAAAATGGAATGAAATCATCAGACCACCATCATCTGAGTGCCTCAAGGATAAATCAAGATCTTTCCTTGACATAACTCAGGAGAGAAAAGCAAGGTCCCCAAAGCACTGGAGCCCAGGGCCGGCCATGACCTTCCTTCCCTAGATTACTTGGTACCTTGATGCTCTCCAGCTCTTTTTCCCGCTGCAGCAGCTGCTTCTCTAGCTCTGCTACCCGCATCATGTTCTCATTCTCCAGGTCCAGAAGCTTCTCTGTGAGCTACAGGTTGGGAAGGGGAGGTTTGAGGCAGGCAGGTTTGGGGCTGGGCCTAAAGCCTAGGCACTCAGTATGAACTGAAGCCCAGTCAAGACCCAGGGTCAACATTCCTACCCCAAAAGGCTCCAAACACAGCTTGGTCAGGTGGCTTCTCTACATCACTCCCATGGGCCCAGGGGAGTGACCTCACATGAAACAGCAACACATAAGGCAAATGCCAGCAGTCTGACTGCATGTGGCTCATACCACAGCATACTCTAAAGAGCCTCAGTGGATTCTAAAGCCTTCCTGAGACTCAATCTGGAGGCAAGTGGTAAACACAGGATTCTGAAACAGTCATCACCATCCTTCCTCAACAAAGGTTATGGCAGGCTACCTACGTGAGACACGTGCTCTTCCAGCTCCTCCACCTTCTCCAGGGCTACATTCTTGGTCTCAGCATCTTCCAACAAACCCCCTACATCAAACACATTGTCCAGGTATGCCTGAATCTGTACTTGCAACTTCTCACTCTCCGTATGCCTTGACTTCTGGGGGAAAATCAGAAAGAGTAGTAGTTGGGGAGCCTCCTAAAAACTCTTAGGTATTTGTCACCATTCCTACAGCATATAATGCAGGGATTTCCTGCTGCTTGCTGTGTCAGTGTCTGGCCCTCATGGAGCTGCCTGGCTGGGGAGACCTCCGTAGGATGTCCTGAATTCCAGACCACAGAAAACAGGCGGGTTCCAGAGGCATCAAGGACTAAGCTTTTATAAAAGAAACACTGTGATGTTTCTAAGCTGGTTCTTTATACCAAAGCACCTGGCCAGCTCACCTGCAGGAACTCCTCCAGTCCCAGCTTAGTAAATTCATACTGTAGGTGGACCCGGAAGTTCATGTCCTCTACTGAGTGTACCACAATGTTGATGAACTGCATGCAGGCCACCTGGTGAAGAATTAAAATATCAAAATACACTGTCACCATGGCCCCTGTTCCTAAGGAACACTTGGTCCTGCTTGGCATGCACCTGCCCTGGGCTGTTCCTCACCATGAAGTCAATGTTGCTGTCCTCATTACGGAAATATTCCATCAGCTTCTCAAAGCGGTGCAGCTCCTTGCACACCTGAATGAGTAAACTTTCTCAGGGAAAGGATCTGCCCCATGCAGAACAAAACCCCTGAGCTGTGGCTCCCAGAAGAAACATCATGGCAAAGGCATTGGTTCAGACCAAGTTTAATCACAACTCTATCTAGAAAATGAGCCATTCTGGATACTGTAGAAGAAAACCTGGGACCTAGAATCTGGCCCAGGGCCTCTGGTCTCTCACCAACTCACTAAGGGAACCCAGTAAAGCTTGTGCCCTTAGGCTGGACTTTGGGTGCCTCTGGGGCTACGCCAAGGAGAAACACAGAAGTCTGATGCTGCCAAGTTACTGACAGAAGGAGAAAGGGAGTCAGGACATGACTGAAGCAGGAGGCTGAGGTCCCAGGGGAATGCAAAGGAGGAGCCAGTGTGCAGGAAAGCCCTCTGCTGAGAGAGGTCCAGAGGCTCCTCTGAGCCACTGGGCTTCAAGGAGGAAGAGCTATTTCCTGGCTTGAACAATGGATGCTAGGGAAGAGGTCCAGAAAGGAGGAAGGGGTGGGACCACAGCTGTGGCTGAATGTCGAGGAATCCTATGTTCAAGCAGATTAGGGTTTCAGAACCAGGCCCAGAGGCCTAGGAAATTCCACATAGAAGCTTTCTCCCCTCACCAACAGTGGCCAACAATCTGAGAGACATTCCCATTCTTCCCCTAATAAACATACCTGCTTTGGTTCACTACAGAATTGCCTGGCAATTCTCATAAAGTACAGATGCCCAGGCTCCAGTGGATATGGAGTGGAGTACAGGGATCTGTACTGTTAACAAGGTGAATCTGATAATGACCAGGTTAGGACCATTGCACTATAGCCCATAGCAGCTTAGCCATTCATCTGGGTGGTTTCCTGGTATGAGATCCAGTGAGATTGAAGTTCTGGTTTTGATTTAGTTATGGTCCTGACCTGGGGAGCAGGTTGCTTAGCCAAACACTCAAGCATTAAAATCACTAGAAATCCCAAGAAATGGTGCTTAAGTACCAGGGTCCCCACCTTCTCCCCTGTCAATACTCACACACATGCAAGCAGGAGACTGACCTCTTTGAAATTGTCAAAGGCAGCCAGGATGATTTCGTGACCTCCTCGCACCAAACACACAGCTGCCAAGAGCTCCAAGACCAGGGCTTTGGTCCTAAGGAGTGAAGAAGGAAGATTAATTCTCTATCTTCCCATCCTGACCACCACACAATACAGCTTATGCTCATGACTCGGGGAGTCCCTCTGGAGGACTGAGACAGCCTCAGCAGAAAGAGTAGGTGATGGGTTTTAGAAGAAGATGGGTGAGCTGAGTGCGGTTGTGCATGCCTATAATCCCAGCAACTCAAGAGGCTGAGACAGGAGGATTGCAAGTTCAAGTCTAGCCTCAGCAACTTAGTGAAACCCTGTCTCAAAATAAAAAATAAAAAGAACTGGGGATGTGACTCAGTGGTTAAACACTCCTAGGTTCAATCCTCTGTATCAAAAAAAAAAAAAATTAAGATGGGTGAGAGGCTTGCTCCCAGGATCACTGCTGTGCAGACCAGAGGGAAGCCAGGACACTTACCCAACAGAGGGAAGGGGACCAAACCAAGGTCCTGACACAGGCAGACTAGTCAGGGACAGGTAGAGGCCAGACCTCCAGAGCCCTGGGAAGAGTAGGGAAGGCAGGAACGCACCTTGGATTCTTGTTGTTGAGGCTAAGCGCAATCTCATTGACAGCATGAGGATGGGACATGACCAGGTTAAAGCCATACTGCAAAGGAAAAAGATGGAGGGTACCTTCATGGGGAAGGGGAGTCCTGCAGATCTCCTTGGCCATAGGCCACTAGAAAACCTGTCTTTCATAAGCTGTGCCCTGTTAGCTCTCCTGGTTCAATAGATGAGGCAGAAGAGGTAGAGCACCCATAGCTAATGTTGCCCCTTACCTGATAATTCATGATGGCTCTGAGACAAAGGATACAGACATGGACATCATCCTTCTGGCTTACCAGACGGGAGTTCTTCAAGGCCCTGCGGCCAGGCAGAGTGCTGTACCTGGGGAGAGGACAGGCTGTCAGGTGGGGATTAAGGCTGCTGATGAAGGGTTAAAGAGTGCTCACCATCACCCAGACATCAGGCTGCTCCTTAGCAGCAGAAATGGGGGAAGGACCTGGTACCATCAGTCATGAGAAGGGTGCAAAAGGTAGGTGGGTCAGCTTTTGTTCACCTCCCAGAACAGACCTTTGTCAGCAATTGCCCAGGATCCCAGTTCCATTCCCAGTGCCCACACCATGCTAACCTCAGAGATCCTCGAAAATAAAGTTGTGTAGGCCCTCCTAGTCCTTGAGTTGGGTCCAAAGAGCTCCATCTGAGCCTTCCCTCTCCTCACTTTTCAGTCCTTGAGTTGGGTCCAAAGAGCTCCATCTGAGCCTTCCCTCTCCTCACTTTCAGTTGCTGTATTTAGTGGGGCAGGAGCATCTTGGCTCTTATCTCACTTCTATGTCCCCAAAAGGCAAAGCAGATCCCCAAAGGCTTTAGGAAGGTCAGGGGGCTATTTATGCCTCTGCATCACCCCTCCACTGTCTCAATGATGTTTTGAGAAAAAAAAGAAGCAGCAGATGTGGAATTTGCTTCTGCATTTACCAGAATGATTAGTAGTGTTTGAGGGACAAAAACCTCGAGTAGGAGAGAAGCATGGCCACAAGACAGAGGCCAAGGAAAGGGATATAGGGCACAAAGGACAGCCTCCTGAGGTAGGAGTTCTGAGAAGTCATCCAGTACATCTGCCTGCCTCCAGGCAGAATGGCTCTTAAGACATCATAGACAAATGAACATGTAGCAGCTTTTGAGAGAGAAGGCCTGAAGGAAAAAGGGAAAGTGAGAGGCAGGGAGGTGGGTGGGAGCTGGTCTTCTTTCCCAGCAGCTGATGGGCAGAATAAGAGCCAGAGGGAAATACACATGAGTGCAGGAGCTGGATCAGCCACCGAAGCCCAGGCCCTGCCCAAGAGGCTGGGGAGGAATAGCCAAGACAGAGTGAGGAATGAAGGAGGGGGAGAGCTGGAACCCCAGGTGGGTGGCACAGATGAGGACCATGTACTTACCCAGGACAGACTGCTGGGCAGAGTCAAGGAGACAGAGAGGACAGACCAGAGACAGACTGGCAGGCAGAGGGCAAGAGAGCTGAGCCTGGAAGCAAGAGTGGAGGGAGGAGCATGAGCACTCACCGTGGTCACTGAGACCTGGACTGGGGCTGGGGTGGGAGGCAGGCGGGCAGAGCGAGCACACACATACCGGAGCACAGACTGGCGCGCAGAGCGAGCGAGGCTGTTGGTGAAGGGGGCCGACAGGGCGCTGGGCGGCTGCAGGTCTTCGATTGACCTGCTCCAGGACCGGAGTTTGTCAAATGCACCATCATCACCATTTTCCAGACCCTCAAAGTCAAACCTGGAGCATGAAAGGACACACATGCGCACACGCAGGCACATACACAGGAGAAATTCTGTGCAAGCCCCCCAGTGATCCTGTTCCCCACCCTCAGGCAAGGACAGCAAGAAGAGAAAGCAGAATTAGGAAGCAGAGACCTGATCCTGGTCCTGGTCATGAGAGCCACCAACACAGGACAGGGCAGAATAGGCACAGGCAGCTCCAGAAGAGGGATCTGAGGAGATGGGATCCTGAGAGGCCAGTTCCTCTGTTCCCCACTGGCCAGCCAACTCCAGGAGGAATGGTGTCCCCCTGGCCCAAGGGCTGTAGGGGCTGCTGTCTCCTTGTACTCCCAGCCTTAGATGGAACATCTCAAAGCAGCTATGGCTCCACATGGAGAATCTCACCCCAGAGGGGAGTGATAGGGAGTGTGCCAACTGTGGTCTTGCTAGCTGGCCAATGGCAACAGCCAGTTCATTCTGCACTGGGTAGCTCTGAATGGACAGGAAAGGAGGTCCTACCAAACCCAGAGTGGAATAGTCTTTTATGCTTAAAAGGAATACCACTACCCTAACCTAGCACTCTCTGGCTTCTCCTCTCTCCCCACCTTGGTGCTGGTAATGAAATCCAGGCCCTTAAATGCTAGGCAGACACTCCACTGCTAAGCTACATCCAAGCCCCCACACAGTTTTTGTTTTTGTTTTTAGTTTTTTAGCTTGTTCTAATTAGTTACACATGACAATAGAATGAATTTTGATATATTGTACACAAATGGAGCACAACTTCTTCCTCTGGCTGAACATAGTGCCTACACTAGGTTTTAATGACCAGGTGTTTTGGGTTGGCTACTTGAGGCTTCTAGGTTTCTCTGATATAGAGGCTTCTTGGGTTTTAGCTTCCCTGGAGGAAGAAATATGCAGGTGGAGATTATGGACTAAGGACCTGCAGTCTAGCCCCTGTAGGAGCTGGGATAGTTTCTTTGTCACTTCCTACTTCTGGGATCACATGTCTCCCACCATCAGCAGTTTGTGAGTGTGGTCAGTGCAAACAGGACAGCTGATCTCACTGACCCACAGGGTCTTCACTCACACATGCTCATCCAGGTACATGCTTTCAGAAGAAGTCCTGCTTACTCAATTCGGGGATTGAATTCTGGGTACTTGACCACTAAGCCACATCCCCAGCCCTATTTTGTGTTCTATTTAGAGACAGGGTCTCACTGAGTTGCTTAGCGCCTTGCCGTTGCTGAGGCTGGCTTTGAACGTGCAATTCTCCTGTCTCAGCCTCCCAAAGTGCTGGAATTACAGGCATGCGCCATCGCACCCGGCTCAGTCCTGCTCATTCTTACCGTCCCCTGCCTCTATAGGTCATGAAGGATTAGGGAGCATCTTTCACAGGCTCTTCTCGCAAAGAGCATCCCATATCCCATTCCACACACACAGCCCCAGGTCAAAGACACAGAGGCTGGGGCTTTGTGGAACAAGTGATATCTGTGAATGTCCAAATGTCCCAAAGGAGGTAGAGTGAGAATTAAGAGTCCTGATGATCAGGAAGTAATTAATGGGAGGCTGTCCGGTAGACCTCAGAGGAACCTCCCTGACAGGGAGACAGCTTGATGATTTACAAGTAATGCCTTACTCAGACTCTGTTTGGCCTCATCCCTTCCCAAAACACGTTCTCTCACTTCCCTGAGTCTGTTTTTAAGAGTCAAAGGTATTTTCATGGACATTCAATACAGTACTAAGGTTCCAGTATGCTCTTGGTTTAAAGCAGCTGAGATTTGTTTGCTTTTCAAATAAGATAGGCTCATTTGGGGGCTGGGGTTATGGCGCAGTGGTAGCGTGCTCGCCTAGCACGCGGGAGGCACTGGGTTCGATCCTCAGCACCACATAAAAATAAAATAAAGATATTGTGTCCACCTACAACGAAAAAATAAATATTTAAAAAAAAAAAAAGAAAAAAAAAAAAAGATAGGCTCATTTGGAAAAATGAGCTACGTCTTTTTACTATAAAAGTTCTGAATTTTAAAAATTCACTTTAAATGTTTTTCATTTAAAAACATTTTCTTCTATAAAAAGAGCATTTAGAAGGGGCTGGGATTGTAGCTCAGCGGTAGAGCGCTTGCCTTGCATGCATGAGGCCCTGGGTTCGATCCTCAGCACCACGTACAAAGCAATAAAATAAAGACATTGTATCTATCTACAGCTAAAAAAATATTTAAAAAAAATAAAAATAAAAAATAAAACTCTCGTGGTTAAAAACTATCTGTTAAAAAAAAAAAAAAAAAAAAAAAAAAAAAAGAGCATTTAGAAGCCAGGTACAGTGGCACACGCCTATAATCCCAGAGATGTGGGAGGCTGAGTCAGGAAAATCCAAGTTCAAGGCCAGCCTCAGCAACTGAGGGAGGCGCTAAGCAACTTAGAGAGACCCTGTCTCCAAAAAAAGGTGTTGTGGGGGAGTCCTCAGGATGTGGCTCAGTGGTGCTTCTGGGTTTAATCCCCAGTAACCCCCCCCCCCAAAAAAAGAACATTTAAAGGGATAGGAAGATCATGAGGTATGGGTATGGTTTCAGCAGGGATGGAGACGGGGAGTGGACCATTCTCAGTGACAAGGAGACCAAACCCAGGTGAGGCATTAGTTTGTGCCCCTAAGGTCATGAGATTGAAGACCTGCTGGACAAAGGAGAATGGCTGAGGGAACAGCAACAGTAAAAAAGTAAAAGTCTAAGTAGGGGCCACCATAGCCCATGACATGGGACTTTCAGTGCTAGGGAAACTGTAGAAAGTCATTAGCAAACCAGGATGATCATTCTCTCTAGGACTGACTTGTCTAGGGCATAAGTTTGAACGTGCTGGTCATCTCATTTATTATCACTATCACT
Source organism: Xerus rutilus (assembly GCA_028644305.1). NCBI lineage: Eukaryota > Metazoa > Chordata > Mammalia > Rodentia > Sciuridae > Xerus > Xerus rutilus. The sequence goes on along the minus strand of CM053403.1, from coordinate 60,590,724 downwards.
CCTCTTTCCATATATTCAGATAATTATGATATAGTATACTGCCTTGAATAAAATGTAAAAACAAAGCTGCTACTACAATGTAGACCTAATATGTTCCAAATACTACAAAGTGTTTTACACACATTGCCATCTAATCCTTACAACCCTGAAACATGGATGTCTTTCATAGAAGACGACAAACGTGTTTGAGGTTACACAGATAGTGTAACATGACACAACTGAGACCCAAACCTGGCTTCATATGACTTGAAAGCTCTCATTATTTGCACTATACCACACTGTTTCCTGTGGCTACCTCCAAGTCCCCAGCCTACCTGAAAAAGGCTATCGAATGCTTCATTCATCTGTCCAGATCACTGCTCCTGGGTTCAATAATGACCTGAAGTAATCTGCTCACATCTGGGCCTAGAGTGGCTTTATGAAGACTTAATTCTGCAGAGATGGACATATCTCACCAGAGTATCTCTCCCACAAGCTGGGACATTTCCTAGATTGCTTGCGACCTGGCATCTGGATCCTTTGGGTTCTGATTCCAAGTTCCCTTTCCATATCACTCTAATCCCCAAAACATCTTACTCCAGCCAGTAGACCAAACTTCCCTGTTCCCCCCTTGGTTTCCCTGTCCACTTCCATACCATTTCTGGGCTACTTCTTCCTATCCTGGGATTCCCATTTCCATCTTCTCAGAATCTCACTCTTCTTCTCAATAGAACGGGACTATGTCTTCCCCCACAGGTCCCCACCCTTAGCCTTGGAGTGGTACTTACATGACAGAACACTGGGCAAAGGACAAGTAATCCACCAACACATCCAGGCCTTTGTTTTCATCATTCAGAAACTCCCGTACCCACCTGCAAATACAGGAAACAAAGTGAAAGGGGTCTGCTAAAGTGAGTAGAGGGTGATGGGCCTCTGACTCAACAATACTCCCTCCTGAGTTCTCTCAGAACCTAGCACCAGGCTGGGAAAATTCTGAAGACCAAAATCCCTGACAGACCCATTCATGATTATGTCACCAGCCTGGAGACCTGGCTTAATCATCTTCTGTATCTTTCAGGCTTAACACAAGGCTAGGCCCATTGTCCTTGCTCAATGTTTGTTGGAAGAATTGCGGACACATCCAGAGCATCTACCACAGGCCCATGGACAGAGCTGTGCTTGACAGAACCAGCAAGTCCCCAGCTTGGCTGATGTCTCAGTCAAGATATAGGCAGGAAGGGCCAATAAGTGCCCTGGAACAGAGGCTTACTGGGCCAAAGGGCTCTCTACTGAGTTCAAGGACAGCAATTTTGGGAAGCAGTGAGCAAAGAGGGATAAGGGGGTTGTGTATTTAGACACTGAGCCTGGTGTAACTGGAAATGGCTGAGGGAATGATCAGGAACTCAAGGAACTCCAGAATACCATGACCACTTGGAGCCTGACTGAGAAAGTGGCCCCCTCAGCCATGGAAGCAGGCAGGTAGACAACAGGACACCTGAAGGACAATGTTCTATGGCATTTTTGCCCTTCTGCATATGCTCCTTTGGAGCTGAGATATCTCTGGAAAAAAAAGTTAAGAGTGAATTCTGGATGAGAATGTTGTAAGATAGGTTCATTCGACCACAGAGATGAAATCTTCGGGATGACGCCTTGCTCTCCTGAGTGCTCTATTCTCTTGGAATGTCTGGGGAATCTACATAAACCAGTTGCACCCACCTTTCCCTGCTGGTCTGTTTTTCCCCCACAGCTGTAACACCAGCTTGGCAGGCCACACCCCAGGGTCTGGAGAGAGGCTAGGGCTAGAACACCAAGGCTGACTGAGATTTGGCAGGAGGCTCTGGCTGAAGCTGACTGACACTGGAGCTGCCTGAAGTTAGCTTCCTCTCTGGGGGCCTACAGGCCTCCCATTTCCTGTCTGTCTGCTCTCCAGCTCCCCACCCCCTTCTCATTTCCTGTCTGAGTCTACACTGCTATTTTCGGGATCTTGACACTTTGAGAAGAGGTTAAAGGGCACTTAGGCAAGGCAGAGAAACCAATACAAACCAGAGAGGGAGGAGGAGCTGATGAGGCTCTGGAATCCCACGTCTTAGCCATCCTCAACTCCAGAGACTGAATTCCCTTCTGCAGGCCTGCACACATGCTTCTGCAAGCCCCAGCCAGATCAGGCTGAGGCCAAAGCAGGATTCTCCTCTCCTTACCTTGTCTGGCCTCCTCCCACCCTGTAGCCCCCACAAGCCAGCCTAAAGGATCCTGGCTCTCCTACCTAACTGCCTAAAGAAGCCTCAGGTCAGAGATAGGGCTCCTAAAATGTAAGCACTAAGCTATTCCCTGGAAACCAAGGACCAGGTTCAGACCTCTAACTTGTATGCCAACTGCCAAGTGGCCTGGGGCCTGGGAACCAGGCTGTTCTGGCCCTACTTCCTGGCCAGATTCCAGAGGGGGCAGGAACCAGGTAAAGAATGAGGGCAGAGGGGACTGTCACACATTGTTCTCTGGCCTTCTTCCAAAAGGAGTAGATCCCCATCCTTGCCTCCACTGTAAGAGCATTTAAGGAAAACAGGAGGACCTGAGAGAGAGGGAAGGCCTGATAGGGTAACGCAGGTGGCTGGTTGTGCTCAGGACTGTTACCCAGGTTACTCTCACCTTCACACACAGGCTAACTAAAGGACCAAGCTAGTGCTTCTTCTGTGATAGAATTCACCAAAGGTGAAGGCTTGGCCACAGCTTTTGCACTGGCTTAGCTTTCCATGTCAGGTTCACAGATGAGGTACAGAAGCCTTATTTTGGCCACCACAGCACAGCTTCCAAGGCCAGGAACCATCCCTTTCCTGTTCTCTCCTATGCTGCTTCCCTTGTGAGTGCTGCTGCAGCTGGCTACAAACAGGTGTCCCCTCCTGCTGAAAAGCCCCATGCACGCCTGACCTCATGGTGGACAAGCAGGCTCTGCTATGACAAGAAAGGAAAGACTGATGATGTCATTTGGCTCTTTCCACCCCATTATTGGGAAGCTCAGGGACCTGGGGCTGGCACATGCCCAGCTACCCCAGGCTAACCTAGGCTCTACTTCTCACTCACCATTCATGCAAAGTCCCTCTATCAGGAGGGAACCCCTGCTTGCAGTTCTGTGAGGTGTCCCTAACTATCCTCTCTGCATGTACACATACATTCTCTCTCTCCTTTTTGCTACACATACCCTTGCTGGTTACAGTTTCATAAAACTGAGGCATTGCCCTCTTTCACTGTACCTTCCTGAATTAGCCCTCTGCCTGTTCAGCAGTTCTGATTACCTGACTCAGAGGCTGGAAAGAGACTCACACAGATCCTGGGGGCCCTGTCAATAGGTTGGCAGCACAGGCTCTGTGAATACAGAAGACATTCAATTCCTGGCCCCACTACTTTACTACATCTTTCCTGGTGCTTCAGGAAGCTTCCTCTGCTCACAAACTAAGACTGTTTTCTCTCAAATAAGCAAATAACCTTCTGGACACTAAGAAGTGCAAAGAGTTGCTGAATAGGAACTAGGTCTCAGCTACTATTAGAGTATGTTTCCCCTACCCTCAGACTTCTCTGGACTTTGCTTGGCCCACTACCAGGCCACAGGCAGACTCATTCTCAGCTGCTGTGGGAATGTATTCCACTCAAAGTCACAGGCTGAGGACCCCAGGAGAGGCCCCAAGCTTGCCAGAAACATCCAGTCAGCTGCTGGCAGAGCTGAAGGGAATAAAAGCTAGTGTGATGCCCTGGGGAGCCAAAAACCATTCAAGAGGCAACTTTGTCCTGTGGCAGGGAAGATAAACAAGCAAATCATCCTCAGTGTGGCAGGCAACACCTGGCCAGGTAGAAAGGCTGAGATGGCCAAATCTGACTTACCCAATGTGGTTGGTGCGAAGTGAGATCTCCAGCTCCCTTAGTACTTTAGTTGACTCCTGCACTCTCCTCCTGAACTTCTGTAAACATGGAACCTTTTGTCACTGATGTCCTCCCATCCAATTTACAGTACAAGAAAAAGGGCAGAAAAGGAAATGGAGGGGATACAAGAGTGCAGTTACAGACCTCCTCTCCAGTACTGGGCAACTAGTCCAGGCCTCTAGCCTCAGAGCCCAGAAATCCACCTCCCATTGCTCAGAAGATGTCCCAACCCCATGGCAAAGAGTTTAAGACCAAACCCCACAGGGCTATGAAGGGCAGCAAGACAGGATCCCACTGCCTCATACTTCACCTTTCGAGTTACATTGGGGTCCAAGAAGCTCTGGAGTTTCTGGATATAAGTGTGAGGGGGATTCTTCACCTGGAATCGTTCCTTTAAGAAAAATATGCATATGTGTAATTATATGCACACACAGAATCACGGAAACTGAAGAAGAAAAGCACCCACAGTGCTTAACCTGAGCACATTCAGTCTCCCAGTTGTCACCTGTCCTTAGCATTATCTATACCATAGGTGTTCTTCTTTGCCTTATCCCACCTGTTGCTATCTTCTTCTTGTCCAATCAGGGCTCCCTGAGCCTAAAAGGATTTTCTCTATCAAAAATTATTTTAAGAGCCTGTTACTTGCTAAGAAGATGTGGGGTTTCAGAACTGGGAATAATATGCAAAATACAGATATGACTGAGAAGTGCTGTTCTCTGTCTGGTCGACTCATGGGTGAGGTTAGGAAGGCCAAGGGGAGAGGAGCTTGGCCTTGCACAACCCAGCTTTCAAAACAGCTCCAAACCCTGCAGTTGGGACTGGATTGGTTTTGCAGTGGTAACACAGTTCAGGGATGCAAATGTACTTTTTGCTGCTTTCCCAGGCCCTGGGCCCCAGTAATCCAAAGAAACCTCAAATGCTAAAGTTTACTCCTCAGCAAGGTCACCTCTCAGTCCCCTTCTACACAGGGCACAGAACTATGCCCTCCCTACTTTGACCCAACCCTCTCATCTGACCCAATAGGAAATTCAGAAAACCATTTAGCATTCTGGTTGTTTTTTTGTTTGTTTGTTTGTTTGTTTGTTTTTGGTACTGAGGATTGAACCCAGGGATACATGACCACTGAGTCACATCCCCAGCCCTATTTTATATTTTATGTAGAGACAGGGTCTCACTGAGTTGCTTAGCACCTCATTGGTGTTGAGGCTGGCTTTGAACTCACGATTCTCCTGTCTCAGCATTCTAGTTTGATAAGGGATTCCACAAGTGAGATAAATGAACTTGGGGTGGAAGGGCCAGAAAAGGTCCAGGTGAATGATTTAATGTTAGAAAAGTAGAGCTGAAAACAAATGAAAGAGGAAAAGAAGGAAAGAAAAGTCTGAGAAAGCTGAAATAATTACATGACCTTAAGAGTGGGGTGTGTGTGTGTGTGTATGCGCACGTGTGTGTGCATGCACACACACCTGTAATCCCAGAGACCCAGGAGGCTGAGGCAGGAGGATTTCTTTTTTTATTTTTTTTTATTTTTTTTTTTGATACCAGGGATTGAACTCAGGGGCACTCGACCACTGAGCCACATCCCCAGCCCTATTTTGTGTTTTATGTAGAGACAGGGTCTCACTGAGTTGTTTAGCGCCTCGCCGTTGCTGAGGCTGGCTTTGAACTCGCGATTCTCCTGTCTCAGCCTCCCTAAGTGCTGGGATTACAAGCGTGAGCCACCGCGCCCGGCTGGCAGGAGGATTTCAAGGTTAAGGCCAGCCTCAACAACTTAGCAAGACTCCTCAGCAACTTTGTGAGACCCTGTCTTAAAATAAAAAGGACTGAGGATGTAACTCAGTGGTAAAGCACCTCAGTAACTCCCACAAAAAAAGAAAAAGACCAAGAGATCAGCAATTAGAGAATCTTAGCACTAAAGGGCTACTGTGCTCCCAAACCCAAGCAGATGCTAACCAACTCTTCTTAAATGCAGAAACCAAGGAAACCGGACTCATTGGAGGAGGAGGAGCTTGAACTAGGACACTTGTATCATAATTCTAGCTCAGGTCAAGCAGTATGACTTGAGAGGCAGTAGAAGAGAACAGGTAGCAAAGACTTGGCACCTGCTTGCCTGAGCCCAGTCCTACCTTCATTACTTAGGGAGGTTACAGACCCTTGGGTTCTTCATCTATAAAATGTAACTAGTGCCTTTCTCAACACGTTTTTGTGAGAATTAACTGAGACAGTTTAGTATGTATAGAGAATGTGATAACAATCAGCATTCAAAAAACATTAGTAATTATGATTTTGTTCAGAGCTTGAAAAGAAATAATTTGCTGGGTGAGAAAACGCCACAGCAAGGTGCCAGGTAAACACACTACCCATACTCCGTGCTAGTTACCCACCAAGAGATAAAGAAGTCAGCTCTCTCAGCCCTACAGACAGGCCTGAGTTCAAAGACTCAGGACCTTAAATACGTGCAGGGTAAAGAGTCAAGTGGTAGATGTTAGAAGACCTTGATTCTGAGCAAAACAATGATCTCTCTTCTTTTCCAGCTCTAAACACTATTCACATAGAGCTGCAGTCCTCAACTGTTCTCCGATTTGGGAACAGAACACTCAGGGTCTGAGGTGCCTCATTCCTAGAGGCCTGTAGATAATGAGAAACACCCTGCTATTTGTAAAGTCTGGAGCAGAGAGAGAGATAAAGGGTTTTCTGGGATACCCTACCAGGCAGAACCCTGACCCTTGGGAAAGGCAGAAACAGGCTCTGCTGGGAAAACTACCAACCTGCTCCACAGCCTGCACTACACACCTTGGCACCACTGCCCACTGGGAGAAATTAAGAGAGCCCTATGTGGGAGCTTGGCCTACCAGCTCTGTTGTGAGTCTCCTCAGAACAGAAAATCAGCACAGACTGAGGCCAAGCCCTGGTCAGTACTGCAGATGATGCCTTTGGCCTTGCTGCTGCCTTGTCCAGCCCGACACAGCTCCCCGCCTCCCTGGTCTTCCCAGCCCATACCTGGTCACAGATCAGATCCCACTTCTTCTCATTGTCATACTGCCGCAGGAGCCGGGCCTTGTCAGGAGGCAGGTTCATGGAGCTCTGAGGAGAGAAGCTGAGTCAATAGGTTTGAAACCTCTCCAAATGGAAGACAGAAAGGCTCCACTGCCCATACCTTCCCCTCCTAGGCCATCAGACTTCACCCTTACTGTTGCTGATAAGGTAGGTGCTGAAGGGAAGGACAGTCCTCCTGTCTTCCCATTATTATTAGTTGAGTTTGGCTGAGGAAGGTTTTCTAAGACAGGTTATAGAATCAATTTATTGAGTCAATATAACTTTATTTCAATGAAAATGGGAAGATTTAAATAGAACAGAGCCAGGTAGGGTGGTGCACAACTATAATCCCAGCTACTCGGGTGGCTGAGACAGGAGGATCACAAGTTCAAGGCCAGACTGGGCAATTTAGCAGACTTCATCTCAAAATAAAATGGGCTGGGAATGCAGCTCAGTGGTAGAGTACCCCTGGATTCAATCCTTAGTACTGAAAAAAAAAAAATTGAAATAGGATAGAAGATACCAGGATTTACTGTAAAGGAAGCACAAGCAATGTTTCATGATGCTTCCATTTCTTATATTTCATCTACATCTACATCTATGTATGTGTTTCATAAGCACATAGGTCATGCTCTAAGATGTACTTAACACAAAACAGGTCAAAACTATGAAAGTGGGCTGGGGTTGTGGCTCAGTAGTAGAGTACTTGCCTAGCATATATGAAGCTCTGGGTTCAATTCTCAGCACCGCATATAAATGAATAAAATAAAGGTGCATCAACAACTAAAAAAATTGTTTTAAGATTAAAAAAAGAAAACTTTGAAGGCAATCAATTTAAAGCAGCAACTTTCAATTTGCTTTTCTACCATGACCTGAGAGATGGATAACTTTCCTTTATTACACATTTCCACAGACAAGTTCTGAGTCACCCAGAGCCTATATAGGTGCTGCCACTTTACCTCTCTTCCCTGAATCAGGATGAAAATGAATGAGAAGGACATCTGTACAAAGTAAACTGCTCAAATATTTTTTAGAAACATATTTACAAAAGTTTAGGATTTTAAGTATTAGTAGCAAGTTTTTATGACACCTCTGCCAGCTGAGATACAACAGTAGCCAGCTGTAGCTATAATCCCAGTGACTCAGGAGACTGAGGCAAGAGGATCACAAATTTGAGGATGGCCTCAGCAACCCAGCAAGACCCTCTTTCAGAATAAAAACTAACAAAGGGCCGAGGATGCAGTTCTGAGGCAAAATGCTCCTGGGTTCAATCTGTAGTACCACGTACACACACACACACACAACAGCAGTATCAAGACCCCTCCTTGAAACTTTGGATGGGGCAAAGGTGAAGGGGGAGGGTCATGGGGGTAGGAAAGATGGTGGAATGAGATGGACATCATTACCCTAGGTACATGTATGATTGCACAAATGGTGTGACTCTACTTCGTGTACAATCAGAGAAGTGAAAAACTGTTCCATTTGTGTACAACAAATCAAAAAGCTTTCTGCTGTCATGTATAAGTGATTAGAACTAATTAAAAAAAGAGAGAAAAAGCATCCTCCTTGAGACACTCTAATGTAGTTTTTTTTTTTTTTTTTTTTTTGGTACTGGGGATTGAACTCAGGGGCACTCGACCACTGAGCCACATCCCCAGCCCTATTTTGTGTTTTATGTAGAGACAGGGTCTCACTGAGTTGCTTAGTGCCTCGCTGTTGCTGAGGCTGGCTTTGAACTTGTGATTCTCCTGTTTCAGCCTCCTTAAGTTCTGGGATTACAGGCTTGCGCCATTGTGCCCGGCTCTAACGTAGAATATTGAAGGAGAGCCTAGGAATCATTTTATTTTGTTCATTACTATTTGCTAAATGAATAGACTGAGTGAAGTGTGAGTGAGTGAGGCCAGCCTACTTTCCCCTCCTGCATTCCCTATAGCCATGCCTCTCCTCTCTCTCGTCAGTAGGACTACCTGGGTCAGGTCCCACCCTTGCCTCTAAACAGTCTGACACTTGGATCAGATCATTGCACCTTGCCTGCAGATCTGAATCAAATATGATCCCCCATTTGAAGTGCCACAGCCACCTGAAAATCCGCATGACTTTCCAAGGATCCAATCTCTCCCAGCCTCCTGGAGAGCCAACCTCTCATCTTTGTCTCCTCTGCCTACTGCTCCGTGTCTAGCTGCCACTCCCTGGTAACCCAAGCATGACCACTTGGTTTACCTCTGCCCGCTCCTTGACATCCTCATTTCTGGGGATATGAATTATATGTGCCAGGATTGGAGGAGTCACATAGACTCTGCATTATTCCAGAAGCAGAAGAAGAATACTGGGAGGGTATCATATATTTTCTAAGGAATTGAGAGGAGATCCTTAAATATCACTTATTTACCATACTATCTATTTATCTTGTACTTATCTCACATGATTAAACCGGCTGGGTGCTCATTTTACTCCTAAGGGACCATGTTTATTCTTACAGTCTCTGTAAGAATGCACTCTGGCATGCACCTAGTAGAGGGTAAGCTAAAGGTAAGTTTAGGGTAAGTTGAGGGTTAAGAGGCCCCAGTTAGGGGTTGTGGATTAGCTCGGTGGCAGAGTGCTTGCCTAGCAAGGGCCTGAGTTCAGTCCTCAGCACTGGGGGTAAAAAACAAAAAAACAAACAACAACAAAGTGAGGAAAGAGGCTCCAGATAGCTCTGGGATCATCTAGAAACAGAATCATTATGCCTCAAAAAAGGAAGCAGGGTTGAGGTCTCTGGTTGGAGTTTATAAGTGGAAGAGAAATGGAGAAGGCAAGAAGAGGAAAGAAGGTGGAGAGACCATCTCATGACACCTCTCCCCATGGCTGGTTTCTACTGCCCCACAACTTGCCTTAATGTCCACAGGAAAGGGACCCACCAAGTCCTGCCCACAGCCTGTGTGGTTAAACAGCAGGAGGGGCAATCTCAGTATGTTTGGGCCAATCTCAATATGTTTGTTTAGGAAATAGGACAGGAGCAGGAGGCCTTAACAAACAGGAAGCCAAAGGTCTAATGCAGGCCCAGAGCAGGTCTCTAGCCTACCTAGGGCCAGGATTCCGCTGGCAGAACACAAAACAGAACTGAGCAGACACAGTCACTAGGCTGGTCCTGGCTGTGCACATCCTGAGCAGATCACTGTCATCTGACTGCTTCTCCCAAGTATGTGTCATGAAAATAGTTTGCTGTTGTCTCTCCTGGAAGAAGCTGCTGGAAGAGGGAGGGCTAGCCTGTTGCTATTGTGGCAGACCTCACTTATGTCCTGTCTATGCTAACTTCCTATCATGGCCAACACTGTCAGCTGCCATGGCATCACAGTTCCCCAACAGGTGAACTGGTGATGAAATGCTTAATCCTCTCTGGGCTTCAAGACTGGGCAAAGTCATATCTTGGGAACCCTAGTCTGAGAACATGGAAGAGACAAATCAGGAAGCAGCCCTGACCATTGGCCCAGATCCTTCTGCCTTAGAACTTTGGGTGGCACTTTTTTGTTGTTTGTTTTTGGTACTGGAGATTGAACTCAGGGGCACTCAACCACTGAGCCACATCCTCAGCCCTATTTTTTGGGTTTTATGTAGAGACAGGGTCTTACTGAGTTGCTTAGTGCCTCGCCATTGCTGAGGCTGGCTTTGAACTTGCGATTTTCCTGTCTCAGCCTCCCAAAGTGCTGGGATTACAGGCATATGACACTGCGCCCAGCTTGGGTGGCACTTTCTGAACAGTGGCCCCAGCCTTCTCTGCTTCTTCGGGGCTAAAGTATGATGGGAAGAGGATGGGCAGGAGGAAGTCCCCAACCTCTAGCATTCTCAAAAGAAGCAGGTCACTGACTATGGGGGGAGCCACCAGCCAAGGCAGCAGGACCAGGACAGTTCTCTTCCTGCCAGACAAGGCACCAAGGCTCCCACACCACCTGATAATATGCATGACGGCAGGGCTCAATGCCCTGATGAAGCCTCTCTACCTTTAAGAAGGACAAGATCCTGAGTTCTGGAGACAGCCAGGGAGCAACTCTGACACGGTTCTGATCTCAGTCAAAGGCTTGTTTCTCTACCATTTGTGACATTCTTCTTCTTCTTTAATATTTTTTAGTTATAGATGAACACAGTATCTTTATTTTGTTTATTTATTTTCTTTTTCTTTTTTTTTTAATTTTTTTTTTTTTTTAGTTGTTGATGGATTTTTATTTTATTATTTATATGTGGTGCTGAGGATCGAACCCAGTGCCTCACGCATGGTAGGCAAGCGCTCTACCACTGAGCTACCGCCCCAGCCCCTTGTTTATTTATTTTCATGTGGTGCTGAGGATCGTACCCAATGCCTCACATGTGCGAGGCAAGCACTCTGCCACTGAGCCACAACCTGTGAAGTTCTTCTTAACTCCTCAGTGAGAGCCTCACTAAACAAGGAAGGCAGTAGCTGTGATGGAGAGGACAAGGCATTGAATATGGAGCCAGAGGGCCCACGATAACTATGGAACCTCAGTGAACTCATCCATAATTTGGAGATAATCTCACTACTTCACAGGGCTTTATGAAGATCAAATGATAAACAACATATGTCTGTATGTGTCTGGAACACTATGAGTGTTGACACAGTTCTCTCCTCCTTCCAAAAAAGCCTAAACAATGTCTAACATCCAGGGACCTGGCCTCTTGCTTCTGTCCTGTCTATCTCTGTTCCTGTCCCTCCTTCAGCAATTATTTCTCATCATTCTGGCTACAGAGTAATCCTTTACCCCTTCTTTGATCCCTTTGTTTTCCTATAAGACTAGTAGCAATTTGAACAGTACCATCCTTGGAATTAGGGAAGGAAGATCCCAGGGACGGAGGAGGGGAGACAAGTCACAATCAAAACAATCACAATATCAGACAGGAGGAGAAGGGGAAGATGAACTCCAACTGAAATCGACTCTGGGACTGATTCCTGAATCAGAGGGAACCAGCAAGAAGTCTAGTAATAAAAATCCATAACAGGAAGAAGCCAAAAGGCGTGGGTCTATTGTTTCTCCAGCAGGGCTACACTAGCTTATTGAGAGTTTGGGGCCAGGCAAATTGCTTGCTTGGTGGGTTCCATGTAAGCAAGGGCCCAGTCCCCCCAGCAAAGTTTCCTTACTCCCTAACTGACCCCTGTTGGCCCCAGTGAAGCCAGGGAAGAGGGCAGGAGCGCTGCTCACAGATTCCCTTCTCCTTCCTGCTCTGCACCCCCAACCCACACAGCCCCTCCCCATTTCCTCCTTACTGCAGGAGAAGGGAAATGCTGGTGGGGTTTGGAGTTTCCTTCGAAGTTGTGGCCCTGCTCTGGGACTTACCCCTACTCTGCCATGGTAGTCTTCTTGGGCCAGGCCTGGGGAAAACCCAAGTAACAGAAATAGGAACCACCAAAAATTCCCTGTTCAGCTGTTTATGTTGGTTCTAGTTGATCATGATAAATCTTAGAAACAGATATAAATATGGCACAGCTCCTCTGAGAGAAAGGCAGAAAGACTTCTGAAATGTTCCTGGGAAAGGGATTGTGGAGGCTTTAAGGAAGGCCAGCAAAGAGGCTGTTTATTTTGAGCAAATACAGAAAGTGAGTTGGTGATTTTATTTATGCTTTCTCTCTTAGAACCACCTATCAAGTTCGCTGTGACTGGACTATCTCCCAGTGGGAAAGCCGCAGCCCCTGTGCTCAGCCCACAGGAATGAAGAACGCTGGGGAGCTGAAATCTAGAACAAGTCCACAGGTGAAGTGAGGCACCATATGCATTTCAACGTGTCGCTAAGCCCTTGGCCGAAGCTCCTGCAGAAGCCTCCCTATCTGCTGATCAGCCCACTGGACAGATGAGCAGAGGTGGGAAGCAGTGAGGAGGTACAATGCATGGGAGTCCGGGAAGCTGCTATAGAAGAAGCTGGAACACTGAGCTCCCAGCCTCTGTTCCCACTAGAATCCCCCTCACACAGGCCAGTGACGAAGCAAGCAACACAAGGCACAAAGGACAGAAAGTCAGAGCAGTCCAGCCTGCCCTCCACGTGTGTCTACTGGTGGGCAATGGGCACAGCTGGGCTCTGCTCCCCAAGGGTAAGGGCTCAAGGAGGTAGAAGGCACCAGCTCCTGCAGCTTTGCTTCCTTGGCAGCCACAGTCAGCCTTGCCACAGTAGCAGCTCCCAGACAATGAGAGTTATTTTCAGCCAGTGCTCTAACACAAGCCAGCTGGCCAGCATGCAGGGCGGGAGTCCTCTTCCACCCAGCCCGCCCAGACGGCAGGCTGGCCAGCCAGCCCAGCCCATGGCCTACAATGCTGCCACCTCGAGTCACTGTTTGTTTATCTTGTTTTAGCACAACTCCTCCTAATTCTCCCCCACCCCCAAACTGCAATCCTGTCAAAGGGAAATCAAAAAATCAGAGTTTGATCAAAGGGCCATGAGCTAAAATTAAAAAAGGTCCAGACATGGGAAGTACAGCAGCCCCTCCAAACACCCACACTTTTCCCCGGTCCCATGACTGGCTGGAGTAGCACAGGGGAGGAGAAGGAATGGACAGGTGGCCAGATCTCACTGCAGAACGAGGAGATCCAAAAGCTGGCTTTGTTGCCACGCTGAGGAGATTAAGCTCAAGACTGTCTCCCTCCCATCCTCCTCTCATGCTCCTCTCCAGAGCTCAGGTTTGGAGAACTTGAGACAGTCTAGAAGGAGCCTGAATCAACTGCAAAAGGTTCTGGGTGAAGAATCTATCCTACAGCAGAAGGGAAATCAGTATGACACACTCTCTCCCCGCCTTGATAGAATGGGGGTAAATACTCCAAGTAGTCCCCTGCATGAGAGAGTTCTAATTATGTAGGGCCTCCTTGAATTGCAGGCCTCCAGTCCCTTTCTGTCAAGCTCCACAGCCTCAACAGTGCAGCTCCCCTACTGGTCCCCATCTCCCTCTGAATGGGACCCTGTGTACAGGAGCATGTGGGTTCGGTACAATTCTAGCCATACATACAGATTTCTCTAGGGCTGCCCTGTTAAATGTCTGGGAAAGCTGCTAATAACAGAAAGTCCCTTATAACAGAAGGCATCATTAGGCGGGTGCAATGGCACATTCCTATAATCCCAGCAGCTCTGGAGGCTAAGGCAGGAGGATCACAAATTCAAAGCAAGCCTCAGCAATTTAGCAAGGCCCTAAGCAACTCAGTGAGACTTTATCTCTAAAGAAAATATAAAAAAGGGCTGGGGGCGCTGGGGTTGTGGCTCCGTGGTAGTGTGCTTGCTTAGCATGTGTGACGCTCTGGGTTCAATTCTCAGCACCACATATAAATAAATGAATAAAATAAAGGTCCATCAACAACTAAAAAATTTTTAAAAAAAAAGGGCTGGGGACGTGTCTCAGTGGTTAAGTGTCCCTGGATTTAATCCCCAGTACTCCCCTTTTCAAAAGAAAAACAAAAAAGGCAGCAGAAAAGTAGGTGTTCTTTGACTTAAGTGTCTGCAATGGCTTGAAGCCATCATTTTGGGGACAATCTGCCAGGTTCAGAGGCATGTCTGGAGAACATGCTTCTGTGGTCACTGATGACTCTATAACCAGAAATGACTTGCTGAGCAGTCCTGGGCCAAGTTCCTGAGCAGCCTGCAGAAAAAAGAAATGGATTAGCCAGATGTCTCCGGCTGAGCTCTGCAATTCACACCAGGAAAGTCAGATGGAGAGGTCCTAGAAGGCCAGCATCACTCAGACAAAGAAATAGCTTTTTCTAAATGCAATAACATCCCTGAGGATTCTTCTTTACCCTGGAAGATTCCTCTGTTGAATGCTGAGAAGGCAAAGGAAGTTGACCATGTCCCCCGTGCCTACAAAGCACCAGTTTTCCCCTCTGTCCCACTGTTGGCCTCATATCTGACATCAGGTAACCTCCACAGGTAACCTAGCTTTGAGACTCAGCCTGAAGCCACCCATCACTTACCAGTCAAGAAGTATATAATCTGCCGGGCATGGTGGCAACATGCCTGTAATCCCAGCCGCTCAGGAGGCTGAGACAGGAGGATTGCAAGTTCAAAGCCAGCCTCAGCAATGGTGAGGTGCTAAGCAACTCAGTGAGACCCTGTCTCTACGTAAAACACAAAACAGGGCTGGGGGTGTGGCTCAGTGGTTGAGTGCCCCTGAGTTCAATCCCTGCGCCCCCCCCCCCAAAAGCCTACAAGCTCAGATAGAACTGCTGTTTCCCAGCTAAGCCCCGAGGTCCTTGCTAAAAAGTCACCACAGAGCAACTTGATCTGTCTGTTGGCTCCTCAGCCCCTCCTCGTGGTTAGCCAGACCCACACACTCCCCAGTTACGCAGAATGGAAACTATTCCACTGGGGGCAGCTGGTTTTTTAAAGCCAACGTGGGGCAGAGCCTCACATCTTCTTGAAGCCAAGCAAGGTTCTCATTCTTTTCATGAGGCTCTGTCCTTTAGCCTGGGAAGCCCAAAAGGCAGTAACTCCACTTGGAAGACAGTATTTCTGGGGTCACATTTCCCCCTCTCCCACATCATTTCTCACTGAGGCCCAGTGAATCTGCTTCCCAAAGCTTCTCACCTGCACCTTCTTTTCCATTCTCCTATTGCCACCTGGATGGGCCTTCATTGCTCACTCCCAGCTCTCTGGGATAACCTCTTAGCTGGCACATCTGCTTCCACCACTCCTTTCCCCACTTTCCTGCACACATGGAAGGAATGTCCAAGTATGTAAAATGGATCATGTTTATCCTGAGTTCCGAAATATTCTTTATCATTTACACAAGAAAATTTAACTCCTTGGCTGGTGCTCTTAGTATCTTTTTTTCTTTTTTGGTACTGGGGACTGAACTCAGGGGCACTCGACCACTAAGCAACATCCCCAGCCCTATTTTGTGTTTTATTAGAGACAGGGTCTCACTGAGTTGGTTAGTGCCTCATTTTTGCTAAGGCTGGCTTATGAACTCATGATCCTCCTGTCTCAGCCTCCCCAGGCGCTGGGATTACAGGTGTGCAACACCGCACCTTGCATGCTGTTAGTATTTTTTTTTAAGTTTCTTTTTTCTTTTTTAATGTTTAGTTGTAGCTGGACACAATACCTTTATTTATTTATTTTTATGTGGTGCTAAGGATCGAACCCAGTGCCTCACATGTGCCAGGTCAAGTGCTCTACCACTAAGCCACAATCCCAGACCACTCTTAGTATCTTAAAGAACATTTCTGAGACTCTCCACAGGCTGGCCCAGCACCTCTGACCAACTTCACCCTCCCCTACTCTGGACTCTCTCCTAGGACAGTTCTCCTGCCATTCCTTAACCCTAGGATTTGTTTGTGACTAGTGCTTCCCTGATCTCAAGAATCTCTACCTATAACTACCTAACTCAAATTCAACAGTTCTGACTACCTAACCTAAAACAATCAGCCCCTCTTCTGAGCTCCAAGCACGATCATTTGTGAAGAATGATATGGCAGAGACCTACTTGTTATCCCCCAACCTCTCTCATCTTCCTTGGTAATATGCAGTTGAAGGCTTCCCTTGCACTTAGATATGGCTTTGTGACTGTGTAGGATGTGAATAGTAATGTGTACAACCTCTGAGAAGGGTCATTAAAAGGAAGGAGTATACTTTCTTTTCTCCTTTTTGCTTCCAGTTGGTTGGAATGTAGAGGTAATGGCTGGAACTTTGACAGCTATTCTGGACCATGATAACCTTGGAAATGAAGTCTAACAAGCAAGAAAAATGCCTGATACCTGATACCATGGCCTGTTAGTACAAACTGAATGTGTTCCAGATAGTGTCTTTTTATGTGTGTTTCCTCTGTTCATAACTAGAACAGAAACTCCTTGAGGGCATAAGTCATGCCTTCTTTCTTTCTTTCTTTTTTCTGTTTTTGGTAATGCTGGGGATTGAATCCAGGGGCTCATGCATGCTAGGCAAGTGCTCTGCCACTGAGCTACATCCCCAGCCCTCCTTATCCTTCTCTGAATCATGTGCAGACACTTAATACATAATTGACTGATTCTTCTACTACCTTTCCCACCACTAAGTCCTTTATTCTGTCCCCTGGTTATCTCTAGGCAGAGAGGATGCTCATCACTGTCCTTGCTATTTCTGGGCTCTCTCATTTGTACTACAGCCTCAATAATTTTCTTTATGTGTTGCTTTTCCTTCAGTAAACTCCTACTTCTCATTCTGAGTCTCAACTTTGTCTTCAGTTCATGCCATAATCTAAGTCTCTTTTCCTACCTTTCTCTTTAACCAGATCAGTCTTTTTATAGCCTGCTTGACCACAGGCTCTTGAGCACAGGATCACCATTAACCACCTATTAACCACCATAGTAGGTGCTCAATAAAGACAGGGCAAATTTAATTTCTCCGTACACATATTCCCCTTCCTCTTGTCCTTAACTTTTCTACTTCATCGCACCTCAGAGAGGTTCACAACATGTAAAATCCTGCTTCTCCAGCAAATAGTTTGTAGAAGTGAGTGGTAAGATCCATCCACAACAGTTTCTCCATCCATTGACTAATTCTTCTGAAAGGTGGTCATGGAGTTGTGATTTATGGTTAATGTTTCTTCACCTTTTCTTGGACATTCAATAAACATCCTTATCACAAATCTCAGTGACATGCTGGGCACAGTGGTGCATGCCTGTAATCCCAGTAGCTCCAGAAGCTGAGACAGGAGGACAGCAAGTTCAAAGCCAGCCTCAGCAACTTAGCGAGGCCCTGTCTCAAAACAAAAATCTAAAAAGAGCTGGGGATGTGGCTCAGTAGTAAAATGTCTGTGGGTTCAATTCCTGATACAAAACAAAGAAACAAATATCAGCGACAATGCTAAAGCACAATGCAATGGTTAAAGCACAACAGTGGAGCTACAGGCTGCCTGGGTTTGAATCCTGGCTCTATCTACTTGCTAGTTGTGTAGCCTAGGGGGAGTAATTTAACGTCTGTGAGCCCCAGTTTTCTCATCTATAAAATGGAGGTAGGAATAGTACCTGCCTCATAATATTGCTATGAGTAAATGAGTTAAAATACATAAAGCACTTAAATCTCTGGAGTAAATGAACCTATGTAGTAGGTGTTATACATAATGTGAGCAACATTTCTTTGTTTAGGGTTTTTTTTTCCCCTCAGTCCTAGGGATCAAATCCAGAGCCTTGCATGTACTAGGCATGCAATTCTACAACTGAGCTACAACCTCCAACCCCCTTTGTGAACAGGGTCTTGTTCAGTTGTGCAGGCCAGCCTTTAACTTGTGATTTTCGAACCCCAGCCTCCTGAGTAAGTGGGATTACAGGCATGCGCTACCACACCCAGCTCTATGTTTAGGTCTTTAATCCATCATTTAGTGGGAAACAACTATACACCAAGCACTAAGTTAGAATCTGGGAATACCAAAATAAACTAGGCATGATCACTACTTTCAAGAAGTTTATATCCTGAGACAAAGTAGGTGAGCAAACCAGGGGTAAGCACTGCTGGCATTGCTGTGAGAGAGGCAGAGATGGCACCGTGGGAACCCAGAGAGATAACATCTAATCAGACCCAATCAAGTAAGAAACATTCCTGGAAGAAATGTTTCAAGACTCAGTCTTTTTTTTTTTTTTTTTTTGTACTGGGGATTGAACTCAGGGGCACATGACCTCCTGAGCCACATCCCCAGCCCTATTTTGTGTTTTATGTAGAGACAGGGTCTCACTGAGTTGCTTGCTTAGCGCCTCACCATTGCTGAGGCTGGCTTTGAACTCGCGATTCTCCTGTCTCAGCCTCCCTAAGTACTGGGATTACAGGCTTGAGCCACCATGCCCGGCTTCAGGACTCAGTCTTAAACACCAAGCAGGATGGAGTCAAACAAAGGCAATAGTGGGGAAGATGGTAGCATTGTAGACAAGGAAACGTGTTTACAAATTCATGGAAGCAAGGAACACCACCACAAATCCAGGAGTCTGCAGGCAATTTGTTATAAGGAAATAAGTTTGTTTATTTGTTTGCTTTTAATACTGGGGATTGAACTCAGGGGCACTCGACCACTGAGCCACATCCCCAGCCCTATTTTGTGTTTTATGTAGAGACAGGGTCTCACTGAGTTGCTTAGCGTCTTGCCATTGCTGAGGCTGGCTTTGAACTCGCTATTCTCCTGTCTCAGCCTCCCTAAGTGCTGGGATTACAGGTGTGTACCACCACACCCAGCTATGAAATAAGTTTTTATGAGGAAATTATAGAAGGCAGCAAAAAGTCAGATAACAGAGGGTATTATGAACTAAGGTAAGTAGGTGGGCAAAAGTAAGATAATAATGATAATACTATCAAAATGAAAATAGTAATAATGACAAAAGCTAACATTTATTAACAGAAATGTGATAAACACTCTATATGAATTTTCTAATTTTCACAACCCAATGAAGTAGAGAAAATTATTATCTCTATTTTACAAGTGAGGAAATAAAGAAAGGCTATGAAACTTGCCCAGGGTCACACAGCAAGTATGTGGCAGGGCTGGGATTGGAACCCCAGCCTGATTCCAAAGCCTGAGCTTTAACCCAGACAGCGCCTCCTAAGACAAGAAATCGCATCAGTCCTTCTCACACTTTTCTAAATTGTACACATCCTTCAGTATCAACTCGTTCAATAGTAACCTTCCTCATCAAATCTCCCTCCAACAACCCAGACCTCTGCTGCTCCTTCCTCTGAACTTCTGTAGGACTTACTGCCCTTATCTCCTGTTAGCAATCACATTTGATCATTGTTTCAACAGCACTAATATCTTCTATGCACAATACACTGTGCCAAGTGGGGACCTATTTTGCCTTGGAAAAACCTGTATATTTACAAAAAAGGGGAAGCTGAAGTTTAAAAACATCCTCTCTGAGCCAGGTACTGTGCTAGAACCTTTAATTACAAGATTTCATGGAAAAATTACTTATTTTTAATATTGTTATTCACCATTTATCTCTTGTATTATTTCCTGAACTAGACTGGAAACTCTGAGGGTACGGACTTAGCTTTGAACACACTTACTCCTAGGCAAGGAT
Source organism: Xerus rutilus (assembly GCA_028644305.1). Classification (NCBI taxonomy): domain Eukaryota; kingdom Metazoa; phylum Chordata; class Mammalia; order Rodentia; family Sciuridae; genus Xerus; species Xerus rutilus. The sequence goes on along the minus strand of CM053403.1, from coordinate 60,570,802 downwards.
GCCTAGCACACAGAAGTTGTTTAATAGATACTGTGGGCTGCCAAATGGACAGCAGAGGCTGAGGACCAGCACTCCAACTTACCCAGTGTGCTGCCTTGGGCACAGCTCTGGTTTTCCAGGAGTCTCATTATATATCCAGGAGCTTATTATCCCACCATACAACTTAATGAATCTCTTCCTACTTCCATAGTTATGTGGGAGGGGCACGACTTTATGGAAAGGTAAACTGAGGCTCAGCCCAGGTATATATCTGTCACACATCATATGAGCTGAGGAAAGGCACTATAGGCCTCTGTCTGTCCTTGCTTTTCAGTAGCTCTCAAATGGAAATATATCCTCAGTGCTTCTATAACTGCCTCTGGCTGCTCTTGTCCTCCCAACACTGTTGTACCTCAGGCCTTTAAATAACAGCTCAACGTAGATATGGCTCTCTACACCTCAATGCCAATTTTTAAGCTGTCCTAACTTTTTATATTTCATCTGATTGTCCAGCTATTAAAAAACACCTTAGCCAGGCACAGTGGCACACACCTGTAATCTCAGCACTTTGGGAAGCTGAGACAGAATTGTGAGTTCAAAGCCAGCCTCAGTGATGGCAAGGCACTAAGCAACTCAGTGAGACTCTGTCTCTACATAAAACACAAAATAGGGCTGGGGATGTGGCTCAGTGGTCAAGTACCCCTGAGTTCAATCCCCGGTACCAAAAAAAACCCCACAAAACCCCACTTCTTTGTAGTCTTATGTAGTCTTCTAATTATCTAGAGATCCGGACTCTGCTTCTTGAAATGTCTGGAGTCCTAAGTGCCATAATCACTCAAGGGCCAGGAATGGGGAGGCAAACATTACTGAGCATCTCTTATATGCCAGGTGTTTTTCTCACATTATCTCACTTACTGCTCTCAGCAATGACTACAAGTAAATGTTATTATATCTGTTAAACTAGGCAGGGAATTAAGAATCTGAAACCAACAGAAGGCACTGGAACCCAAGTCCAAGTCCAAACATGTGGCCTTCAACATATAGGCTTTTTTACCATATCCTGCATCTCCTTACAAAGTGAAAAAAAAAAAAAGAAAAAAAAAACTTCCATATTTCTAACTTTGGAAGGTCCAAATGGATTTATCTGATGGCTTTGGTTGATCATTAAACAATGCTTTCCTGTCCAAAATGACTGGGTGAAACCAGCTGACTGAGGAATGTGCCCACAATTTTATTTAGAGACAGGGTCTCACTGAGTTGCTTAGGGCCTCAGTTCAAGGCTTCAAAGAGGGAGACTACACAGAGGACAAAGATAAAGACAATATACATGAACGATATATGGTGACAAATCCCTTATACTTGGGTAGAATTTTAAACTTTCCAGTGTGTTACATAACAGCATGCATGGGCTTTGGAATCAAGGAATGACCTGCATTTGAATCCTACATCATAAAATCCTGGCCAGGATCATGAATCCTAGACATTCATTACTTCTCATGAGACAATGGGAGAGTTATTAAACTTCTCTGAACCTTAGCTTCTTCACAGATAAAATATAGATTATACCTAACTTATTTATAACCATTAAATGAAAGGAATTATGAATGAAAAGGAGTCTGCATAGTGCCTGGAAAAGGAGGACTCTATAAATGGTAACTGGAATGACCTACTCCTGGAGTCCCATTGGACTCAAGTTGGCTTCTCAGCACATATGCAAAACACAATCTCGTAGAACTTTAAAACACATAAAAAATAGAGATGTAACTGGAGAGTATAGGTTAACACATTCAGAACACAATTCCATTATCTTGTGTGATCCACTAATTCTCTAGGTTACAGCAGTTGTGGGGGTATGTGTTGCTTCAATACATAAGACTGAGACCCCAACAGTCACCCAGGGGATTCATCATAAAGCTAGGACCAGAACTCAGGGAGACAGAATAGAGTCAAGGACTAAACTGCTTTGTATTTCAGTAAGTGGGTGATTGGGGACAATTCCACTAAGCTTTTAGGGCCACAGTTTTGTTTTCTGTGAAGATTTAGAGGTTTTGCCAAGTTATCTCTGATGATCCTGGCTTACCTCAAATCCTTCACTTCCCCAACTGTCTGTCTTTGACTTCCTCAGGTTAAACTGCAGTCTGCAAATCTGAGATCCAAATCTGCCACAAATTTCTGATTTTGTTCCCTACAATTAACTACTCTTTTTCAACAAATCTGTTTTGTTCCTTGTGACATTACTTAAGTCCTAGGAGTTGTCCCTCCCAGTTGCTGATGGGCTATGCTATCCATGGGAATACAAAGAAAGGCATGGAAATGTCCGTGGGGATATAGAGAAAGGCCTCAAATTTTATGTGGCCAGTACACTGGTGACTCTCAAATACTTCTATTCCAGACTTCTTTGAGATTCAGCTTTAAGGAGGGTGCAGTGGTGCACACCTGTAATCCCAGAGTCTCAGGAGGCTGAGGCAGGAGGATAGCGAATTCAAACCCTGCCTCAGCAAAAACAAGGTACTAAGCAACTCAGTGGTCTAGTGCCCCTGAGTTCAATCCCCAGTACCACATCCCCCTCAAAAAAAGAGGGATTCAGCTTTAAATATCTAGCCACTCATTAGACACTCTGCCCAGACACCCACAAGTTCTGCAACCTCACACATGTTAGACTGGCCTTGGCCTCATCATTTTCCCTTCTCAGGTATTTTGTCTGTGTTCCCTCAGCTGATGGCACCTCTATTTAATCTAGCAAGCTAGAAATCTGGGTGTCATCCTGCATTACTCCCTTCTTCCTCATCTCCACATACCCAATGTCAAATCTAATCAAGTTGCTGGGCACCTGTAATCCCAACGACTCAGGAGGATGAGGCAGGAGAATCACAAATTCAAAGCCAGCCTTAACAACTTAGTGAGGCCCTAAGCAACTTAGCAAGACCCGGTCTCAAAATAAAATATAAAACCAACCGGGGATGTGGCTCAGTGGTTAAACACTCCTGGGTTCAAGCCCCAGTAACAAACACCACCACCTACAAAAATCTAATCAAGTAGTCATGAAATCTTGAACATTTTATCTTAACTATCTATAGATACTGTCCCATGATCTCCACTGTGACAACAGGATCCTATCAGGCTCCTATCATAACAAACTATGAAGGCCTTCTACCCAGCTCCCCCTCTCCATGCTGAATTCCCTCCCATGGGACTCATGGGGCTAACCTGCCTACAGCTCAAAATCTGACCAGTCTACTCCAATGAAAAGCATGAAGTACAGTGTGTTCCTCATGGCATTTAATGTATCCTGAGCACTTTAGCCTCGCTTCCCACCACTTTAAGCCATACAGGTCCCACTTCAATAGCACTGGGCAGCTTCATGAAAATTCTCATGCTTGTCTCACCTTGATGCTTCTGCCCATGCGGTCCCCTCTACCTGGATGCTTTCTCTTCCCACATTTCTGTCCAACTCATAATTAGGCTTTTGGCTGGCAGACATTTCCTTCTGCAGGCAGTATTCCCCCAAGCCCCACTTATGCTCTATGAACTCCTCATTCTTCCTGTATATCTACACCATTGCACTTGCCTAGCTATATGTTATGATTATATGTTCAATGGGTTTGTCTCTCCCTCTAGGCTGAACTCCTAGGGACAGACACTGTCTTTGTCATCTTTACTTCTCTGGTGCTCAACACAATTCTTGCTTGTTAAGAAAATGAGCACTATGCTGCAGTGAGTTTTTGAGGGCTGGTATCTTGTCCCTCTCCTATTTTCAGACAGAAAAGATGACACTTTAGCCTTTCTTGGTTCACCAGCTCCAAGGCCCAACAGGGTATTAATGAGAATCTTCATATGGCCTTCCTGCGGAAAAAGGCTGAAGTAAGCTGTATGCCTCCAAGACCTTGGGAGCAGTTAGCTGTGCTTTGATGCTGTTATGATACCACCTTGACATTTCTTTGGCTATCTGTAGGAAACAAGTACTAGACAGTTTCTTTACAATTCTTAGCTGGGCATGGTGGTACACACCTATAATCCCAGCACTTTGGGAGGCTGAGACAGGAGAATCGCGAGTTCAAAGCCAGCCTCAGCAATGGCAAGGCCCTAAGCAACTCAGTGAGACCCTATCTCTACATAAAAACACAAAACAGGGCTGGAAATGTGACTCAGTGGTCGAGTGACCTTGAGTTCAATCCCTGGTACCAGAAGAAAAAAAAAAATACAATTCTTGCAAGGAACCAAGTAAGAAGCCAAATGCCACCCAACACTCTAGCTGGCTACCCCTCAAAACCTGAGATTATGCTTATATCCTTTAACAAGGATTGTCTGGGGAAATGACAGATAAATGCTTTGGGACCTCACCAGGGCCTGCTGCCCCATAAATGCACAAGAGATTTTTAACTCCTTAGTCACCCACCATGCCAGCAGTAATTAAACAAGTCCAAGGGGAGCAATTAGTAGCTGCTATTGGACTATCAACCTGGAACTCATGCCAGATGCATCAGGAAATAATCTACAGATGTGAGCACATCACAAGGGAGCAGGATTCTCCAAGTGCCCTGACTGCCAAGGGCCTGAAGATAATGAGTGCTTGTGTGATGCTGATTCTGCTGAGCAGCAAGTAAAAACAAAATAACCACAACCACAAACAAGAACTCTGTTCAAAGGGGTTCAAGTATACTCTGGACATAGAAAGTTCAAATAAACCCAGTTAGAGATCTGGTGCATTCATTCTAGAACTATGTCCAGTTAGAGATCTGGTGCATTCATTCTAGAACTATGTCCAGGCCTCTCCAAGTTTCACACTGAAGGGAGGAAGGTAATGTCTAGTCTGCAAAATGAATCCACACAGCAATGGCCCCACCACTCCAGAGTTCAATACAGTTTCGGGAGCACATGTCTGAGCCTCAGCAGGCCTATGGCGGCTGTTCTGACCTTGATGAAAGCCCCCAGTTCAGCACTCTCTCAAAGTCAAGTCCTAGCTAGGTGTGATAGTGCACACCTGTAATCCCAGTGACTTAGGAGGCTGAGGAAGGAGGATTGCAAGTTCAAGACCATGTTTCAAAATAAAAAAAGTATTGGGGACGTAGCTCGGTGGTAGAGTGCCCCTGGATTCAATCCCCAGTAGCCCTCTGCTGCACACACACACAAAAAGTTGAGTCCCTCCCTAGCTACATCAGAGAAAAAATATGCTAAGGAGCAGGTGGACAGAAGCCAGGTGTTACACAGTTCCTGGGGGGTCCCTAAGGCCTGTGGAGAGGTCATGTCTAGGTTAATATCATCAAGCTGGAAAACACAGTGACTAATGTATAGTGTGTGCAATTCAGATATTTTACAAATTGGAGGTACAGAGAAACAGTTTGTACCCATCAATGACAATTCATATTTCTTGAATATTCTTATTTGGCTCCTCAATACCAGATCCCTGATTTAAGAGGTTAATAGCCTTAGAATATTTCTACTTGGGGCTGGGATAGTAGCTCAGCGGTAGAGCGCTTGCTTCGCATGCGTGAGGCCCTGGGTTCGATCCTCAGCACCACATACAAAGCAATAAAATAAAGACATTATGTCCATCTACAGCTAAAAAAATATTTAAAAAAAAAAAAAAAAAAAGAATATTTCTACTTAAATTTATTACTGAGTACCCACTATGCCAGATACTGCACTGGATCCTTTACATGTGTTAGCTAATCCTCACAAAGCTCCAAGAAGATAAGTACTACTGTCTTGATTATACAGATAAAGAAACTGAGTTCAAGTAGGTTAAAGAACTGGCCCAAGTTCACAGAGCCAATACACAGTAGTCAGGATTCAAATCCAAATCCAATGAGCCTCAAAGCTCTTGCAAAAGGCCCATCTGCACACATGCACAGGCTGAAGGAATCCCTGCACTCCTCACAGCTGCTTCCAAGGTCTGACTTTGTATTCCTCCTCTAGCCCAGAATAGTGACTTTAGGAAATCTTGAGAGAATCAGGCTTGACGAGCCCTAGAAAGACAAGTGTCTATTTACAGTTAATCAGCACCCTGCGCAGCTCTGTAGACAGTTCTGACAACTGGAGCCAGCAATAAATAACCACAGGCTCTGACTGGGACCCGCCTGAGCCTAGGAATCAGCTGGGTCCCCAGAGGAGCACTACCTCTGATCCCTGCCCACATGGGCTGCACTGCCACCAGAAGACCCATCCTCAGAGACACTCAGGCACTGCGATCCACAATCCATAGAAAGGCTCTTTCCTATTTTACTTTAATCCTCCAATTGCCTGACCATCTTTCTACACTATCACCCCCATTACTCTCCATTCCCTTATCTTACCTTATTTTACTACATGGCACCAATTGCTGCTTAATATTATATTATATACCTGTACGTTTGTTTACTATTCTCTCCAATAACAATATGAATTCTATGACAATGATCTGTTTCTTTTGCCACTGGTATCTTTAGTGTCTAAAATAAGCATTCAATAATTAACAAATAAACAAGTATGCAGCAAACATTTTTAAACTATTTCCATTTATAGTGGGCTACCTGAGAAGACTGAATAATGCCTACTTTTCAAGACCTATCAAACCTGCTGTTGGACCCTATAATACCCTTCAAATACCTCCCGAAAGTGCCCCCACATCTCACCCTCAAGATCCCAAGCCCTGAGCCAGCCCAGAGCAAGCACTAAAGCAGAACAGGGAGTAGAGCTGGGGGAGGAGACCCGTTTCCCCTCCACTTAAGTACAGCCCAGGATCTCTGCAAATTAAAAGTTCCCTCTTCACTGAATCCACTCAGCTTTAGTTATAGGTCACACTTTTTATTTTTGTAACCGGTCAACCCACAAATTATAGGCTCAGGCCACCAGTCGGCACGCCAAACACTGGGGCCAACTTCGCACAGGCACTGCCCTTTCTGGCCTGAGGGTGGGTACAGGAGTGAGGGCTGAGCACCAGTCAAACCTGAAAGGGCAAAGGGCACCATCATTCTAGTGGCAGAGCCTAGCGTGAAGCCAGGCTCATTCAAGCTGGCTGCTGCCCAGAGGGAAACAGATTCCAGAACTATCACAGCAGCAACAGTGAACTCAACACCATGAAGTAGGGCAGAGTACTACCATGTCCAAAATTCCCCCTACAACTAATTTTTTTTTTTTTTTTTTTTTTTTTTGGTACCAGGCATTGAACTCAGGGGCACTCAACCACTGAGCTACATCCCCAGCTCTATTTTGTGTTTTATGTAGAGACAGAATCTCACTGAGTTGCTTAGCACCTCGCTGTTGCTGAGGCTGGCTTTGAACTCGTGATTCTCCTGTCTCAGTCTCCCAAAGTGCTGGGATTACAAGCATGAGCCACCGCACCCCACTCCCTACCACTAATTTTAAAACTCCTGGGGCTGGGGCTGTAGCTCAGTGGTAGAGCGCTTGCCTCGCATGCGTGTGTCACTGGGTTTGATCCTTAGTACCACATATAAATAAATAAATAAAATAAAGATATCGTGTCCATCCACAACTAAAAAAATATTAAAAAACAAAACAAAACTCCTTACTGCCAGGTGCGGTGGCGCATGCCTGTAATCCCAGCACTTAGGGAGGCTAAGAAAGGAGAATTGTGAGTTTAAAGCCAGCCTCAGCAAGGGCGACGCACTAAGCAACTCAGTGAGACCCTATCTCTAAATAAAACACAAAATAGGGCTGGGGATGTGGCTAGTGGTCGAGTGTCCCTGAGTTCAATCCCTGGTACCAAAAACAAAACAAAACAACAAAAAAAAAACACTCCTTATTGAGGCCAAAAGGTCTCACACGATCTGGGTCGTGCTCATGTCTCTGATACCTTCTTGGACCTTTCTTCAGCATCCTTGTCAACCAATCTGGCCTTTCAGTTCTTACCCCAAGGCTTTGCATAGGTTGTTCTTTTTTCCTAGAAAACCCTTTTCCCCTAATGGCTCGGGAGGCTGAAGCAGGAGGATCACAAGTTCAAAGCCACCCTCAACAATTTACAATTTAGTGAGGCCCTAAACAACTTAGCAAGACTCTGTCTCAAAATAAAATTTTTTAAAAAGGGGGCTGAAGATGTAGCTCAGTGGTTGAGCGGCCCTGGGTTCAAATGCCAGTATCAAAAAAAAAGAAAGAAAGAAAAGGAAAGAAAGAAAACCCTTACCCTAGACCTTTGCATGGAGCTAGGATGGTGGATGGGGCAAGGGTTGAAGGGAGTGTCCTGCAAGACTAGACCAAAAAGACTCCATTGCAACAGACGGTAAAAGGCTGAGGACCAACTGCAGTGGTGGCAGTACAGATGGAGTGAAGGTGAGAGGGGTAGTAGCCTAGAATGACATCCAGATATCTGGCCTGGATGAGCAGCTGGAGAGGGTACCATCTCCCCAAAATATAGTGCACTCAAAACACCAGGAGGCAGAAGGTAACATGCAGTGAGATGTATCTATTGAGCACCTACCATGATAAAAGTATTAAAAATACAGATTATTTTGTACAACATTCACCCTAAAGGAATTCAAGATAGATTTGGAAAAGGAAAGAATTAGCTTATAACTTGGTGACTAGAAATGGAGCCTTTTATACTTGGGAACTTCTGCAGTTCAAGGCTAACATGTGGGACCATTTTCTATCCAGTTTTACTTCTGATTCTTTAATCTCTGAGGATTAAACATTTATTTCTCATATATTTCAATTATCTGTTTTTATTTGTTCTAATTAGTTATACATGACAGCAGAATGCACTTCGATTCAATGTACACAAAAGGAGCACAATTTTTCATTTCTCTGGTTGTACACCATGTAGAGTCACACCATTTGTGCAATCATGTACCTAGGGTAAGGATGTCCATCTCATTCCTCTTTCCTACCCCTATATCCCCTCCTCTCCCCTCAATTATCTCACTTTTTTTAAAATATCTTTTTTTTTAGTTGTAGATGGACACAATGCTTTATTTTATTTATTTTTATGTGGTGCTGAGGATTGAACCCATTGCCTTACACATGCGAGGCGAGCGCTCTGCCACTGAGCCACAATCCCAGCCCAATTATCTCACTTTTAATGAACAAACTCATAAATGGCCAGGAACTACATACCAACTAATATCGATTTCCCAGTGAAAGTCTGGACAGAAAGGTCTTCATAGCCTTTTCTAACAATCAGGAAATCTTTACGCAAAACTGTGAACTAACTATCCATCCAGATCCCAGCGCAATTGTCTGTAACCAGGTTCCTCTATTCCAATAGGTAGTCTTCCTAGTTGCTCCTCATACAGTCAGTTCATTCCTCTTTAGGTCTAGAACAACCTCCTCTCTCCTTATCTATCCTAGTCACCTTTAAGACCTGACTTAAGCACCACCCAATTAACGATCCCATGCCAGGCTAATTCTTCTCTACCTCTCCAGTCCCTCTATGCTCACAGCTATGGGGGACCCATCATCCCATGATCTCCCTTTGTCTCTACAGAAACATGTGACTGGACAAAACAAATAGTATTCTCTATTATGGATAGAGTAACTATGGCACATGGAAACATCATAGACAACCTGAGGATATACATTTTTTTTGTTGTTTTTGCGGTGCTAGGTATTGAACTCTACTGCTGAGCTATATCCCTAGTTAAATGCATGTTTTAATTCTCCATTTCAAAATACAGTTCTAAGAACTTGTTTTGTGACTCCAATTCAGATAGCATTATCTTCTATTTCTCTGATATACTCCAAAGCACTTGGAAAAGTGCTGTGTATAGAGCAGGCACCTAAAATATATTTTCCTAATAAATCAAGAAAGGAAGGAAAATAAAATGAACATTTAGAATAGACCCAAGATTTCCTATTCTAAATGAAGCCTTCTTTGTTATGTTCTCTTAACAATCTGTTCTTTGCCTAAGGACATATCCTAATTCATAATTAAATCTTTATTTGTTTAATATTTGTCTTCCTCTAAACTCCATAAAGGCAGCAGCATTACTAGTTTTTTTAACACCTTTACACCCAGTGGTATCACTGGCATGTGGTAAGTAAACAAAAACAACAAAAAAAAGAAAAAACGTATTCAATAGCAAATGTCCTAGTGGGATAGCAGGGATTCTAACCAGGATTGGCCAACTCCAAAGCCCAAATCTTTCTACCACACTTCTTAGCAAGGGATGACTTGTCCTAATGAACAACCCCATATTCTGCCATAATCTACTCAATCCTCTCCAAAGCAGCAGTGATAACAAGGGGGGGGGTCAACCCTGGAAGGACAAAAGTATAATTAGCTGGGCGTGGTGGCGCACTTCTGTAATCCCAGCACTTAGGGAGGCTGAGACAGGAGAATCACGAGTTCAAAGCCACCCTCAGCAATGGTGAGGCACTAAGCAACTCAGTGAGACCCTGTCTCTAAATAAAACACAAAATAGGGCTGGGGATGTGGCTCAGTGGTTGAGTGCCCCTGAGTTCAATCCCTGGTACCAAAAAAAAAGTATAATCAAGATGAGTTTTGAGTCACGGTGCTTGGAAAAAATCCTGACTTCACTACCTACTAGCTGTATAATCCTAGTAAACTATTTAGCCTCCCTGGACTTCAGTTTCCTCATCTATAACATGGAAATGACAAGAGCCAAGGCCTTGGGCTGGGGTTGTGGCTCATACGTATGAGGCACGGGTTCGACTGTCAGCACCACATATAAATAAATAAAATAAAGGTATTGTGTCTATCTAATACTAAAAAACATGTTTTTAAAAAAGAACTGAGGCAAGAACAAAACAAGAATAAGCAAACAAAAAACTCAACTAGGGATGTAGCTCAGCAGTACAGTACTTGCCCAGTAAGCATGAGGCCCTAGGTTCAATCCCAAATCCCAGAGGAAAGAAAAGCAAAAACAAACAACAACAACAACAACAAAAACTCTGCTTCACAGTTGTGATGATTAAGTGAGATAATGTATGTGAAGTGCTTTGCATGGTGCTTGGGATTACCATTCAATAATTGTAAGCTATTAAAATTATTTGCCATCCTTATTCCTAGAAGACAAAAATCTAGAGAAAATTATTTCCATGGGGGTCAGGGCTGCTGAGCTGACTTTGAGAAGCTTAGGTACAGTGAAGCCCAGAGCTCAAGCTTACTCCCTTTGCCTACTGCATTGCTATGGCTCTGCAAAGGCTAGAGGGTATAGTGCCTGGAAATGAAAAAGGCTAAAACTACACAAACTGCCTGTGTCTGGGGAATGAGGGTCGTGCGTATATTTAAGAATTTAAAAGACAGCCTCAGAGCCGGGCGTGGTGGCTCATGCTTGTAATCCCAGCACTTTGGGAGGCTGAGACAGGAGGATCACAAGTTCAAAGCCAGCCTCAGTAATGGTGAGGCGCTAAGCAACTCAGTGAGACTCTGTCTCTAAATAAAACACAAAATAGGGCTGGGGATGTGGCTCAGTGGTTGAGTGACCCTGAATTCAATCCCCGGTACCAAAAAAAAAAAAAAAAAAGACAGCCTTAGGGCAGAAGAGTATCTCTTCTTTCTACTATGAAAATCAGTGACAAGCTCAGCACAGGGCAGGGAATGGGATTGTGGCTAGCTGCTGATCCCACTGATGTCTTTGTTTTCTTTTGGCTCAGTGCAGACAGTAAGATAGAGAAGAGGCAGCAGCTTTCTTTCTTAACACCAAAAGTTGAGTCCTGGGCTGGGAATGTAACTCAGTGGTAGAGCATTTGCCTAGCATGTACAAATAGGGCCTGGAGTTCAATCCCCAGCAATGGGGATAAAAAGAAAAGAAAAAAAGCTTCTCTCTTCATCTTAACCCTAAGCATAGTATCTCCAAGCTCAGGATATGACCTAACCTTTGGCCCCACTGCAAGGAACCACTAGTTCTCCAGATTTATCAAAGAACATTAGCAGGACGTTCCAGGAGATTGAAGACTAGGTCTTAGTTCAAAGGAATAGACCCCACCACAAAAGATCCTTAAAGTGAAATCAAAATGTTCAGTGGCCTGATTACCTACCTTTGAATGAGAATCAGCCAAGTTCCAACAAGGTCTCTTTGTTGGAACCACCAACAGAGGCATCACTTAATCTGTTTTGATAACAGACCCAGAGTACTGTTGGCACAGAGGAGCTCCTACAGGAGTATCCTCACCTGCTGTCCCTTCCCACTTCTCCAGGTTTGAAACCAGGAAGTCCCCAGGAGATCCAAGAATGGGCTTTAATAAGCTTCCCAAAATACTGTGTATATGCATGTAAGTGTGAGAGGAAGTCACCAGTTTGGTCAGGTTTTCTTTTCTTTTCTTTTGAACCCAGGGGTGCTTAAGCACTTATCCGCTGAGTTACATCCCCATCCCTTTTTATATTTTATTTTGAGACAGGGTCTTACTAAGTTGCTGAGGCTGGCTTCAAACTAGCAATCCTCCTGTCTCAGCCTCTTAATTGCTAGGAATACAGGCCTGTGTCACTACACCTGGCCTGGTCAGGTTTTCAAAGGGATCTATCATCCAAAAGATTCAGAAACACTGTCAAAAGACTTCTCAAAATCCAGGCGCGGTGGCACAAGCCTGTAATCCCAGCACTTAGGGAGGCTGAGACAGGAGGATCACGAGTTCAAAGTCAGCCTCAGCAAAGGTGAGGTGCTAAGCAACTCAGTGAGACCCTGTCTCCACATAAACACAAAAATAGCCAGGCGCAGTGGCTCAAGCCTGTAATCCCAGCACTTAGGGAGGCTGAGACAGGAGAATCATGAGTTCAAAGCCAGCCTCAGCAACGGCGAGGCGCTAAGCAAGCAACTTAGCGAGACCCTGTCTCTACATAAAACACAAAATAGGGCTGAGGATGTGGCTCAGTGGTCGAGTACCCCTGAGTTCAATCTCCAGTACCAAAAAAAAAAAAAAAGACTTCTCAAAGCTGGGCACAGTGGCACACACCTGTAATCCCAGCACTTCGGGAGGCTGAGAAAGAAGAATCACAACTTCAAAGCCAGTCTCAGCAACGGTGAGGCACTAAGCAACTCCAAGAGACTCTGTCTCTAAATAAAATACAAAATAAGGCTGGGGATATGGCTCACTGGTAGAGTACCCCTGAGTTCAATCCCTGATACCAAAAAACAAAACAAAACAAAAAAAACTTCTCAAACATATTTCCAATGATATTGGCCAAAATACATTGTTAACTTGTGTGCATGTATGAAAACGTAACAACAAATCCCACCAGTATATAAAACTATAATGTATCGACAAAAATATGGAAAAAAAATATTCCCAACTTACAAAGACTTTTACACTGACTTGAAAGACTAACCAAGGCTTGAGTATAGTATATATGCTCCAAACTGCTCCTTGATAAGGTTTAAGATAGTTTAGGGTAGAGCCCATAGTACAAAAAAATCAGGCACTAAACACATAAGCAGAGATAAAAAGAGGGCTCTCTTTCCTGAGGTGAACAGGAATTGGGAAATCCCAGAAAGCCCCAGGAACTATGGCTCTGCATTCACTTGTACTCCTCTTAGAGCTTCATTCCCTACAGGGACACAGGACAGGGGAGGTTCAAGTAAGTGAAGGTAAATCTCAGCAGGGGCGCTACCAGCATTTGCAGCAGGATCCTTCTCTATTGTGTGGGCCTGACCCAAACATTGTACATGTAAATCTAGAGCCCTCCGACACTAAGTGCACTCCCAGTCAGTGTGATAACAAGACCTCCTCATTTGTTCCCCCAAACCCTTTTAAGATAATACCTCCCTCTTAGTTGAAAACCACATGAAATGTATGAGATCAGAGGTGGTATACTAAGTGATGCATATGTAATAAACCCTTATTTGTAGAATCTTTACAGATCACAAAGTCATTTCACTATGTTGATTCCCTTAGCATTCTCAAAACACTGAAGAGTTAAGTATTATCCTCATCTATGTCATAAAGATAGTCTTTCTTTCAAAAAAGAAAGTCTGAACCTGGAAATCTCAAACCTGTTACTTCCCTTCCAGAATAGAGTTTATTTTATTTTTTTATTTTTCAACTGTTCCATCAGAAACTCTATGAAGCTCTAGTGACGGGTTCCCAAGTACCCTGCAATGAAACTGGTAAAAACAGAGCAGAAACTCTGTTCTAAACTATTAAATAGTTCTTAAAACAAAATAGCCATCTATTAAAGTCACCAACCCCAGGCTCATGCCCAGCTCTTACTCGGAGAGAGGGCCTGGGGCAATTAGAAGAGGCCTATAATTGTCTCCAGTCAGGATTTAAGCACAGATGATCAAGTAGGGAAAAAACAGTACCCATCTCCCTTATTGGAGACCCAAAGGCAAGACTACTGGTTCTTTTTTTTCTTTTTCTTTGGTGCCAGGAATTGAACTCAGGGGTACTCGAACACTGAGCCACACTCTCAGCCCTATTTTGTATTTTATTTAGAGACAGGGTCTCACTGAGTTGTGTAGTGCCTCGTGGTTGCTGAGGCTGGCTTTGAACTCATGATTCTCCTATCTCAGCCTCCCAAAGTGCTGGGATTATAGGCGTGTGCCACAGCGCCTGGCAAGACTACTAGTTCTTAACAGAGCCCTGGCCATAATCCTGAATGAGGGTGGAAAAGTAGTGGGGCCAGGCGCGGTGGCACATGCCTGTAATGGGGCCAGACGCGGTGGCACATGCCTGTAATTCCAGCACTTTGGGAGGCTGAGACAGGAGAATCGCGAGTTCAAAGCCAGCCTCAGCAATGGTGAGGCACTACACAACTCAGTGAGACTCTGTTTCTACATAAAACACAAAATAGGGCTGGGAGTGTGGCTCAGTTGTCAAGTACCCCTGAGTTCAATCCCTGGTACAAAAAAAAAAAAAGAGAGAGAGAGAGAGGGAGAAGTAAGTAGGGGAGATAAGGACAAGAACTGAACTGCCATTGATAAACAGCAGCCTAAATCCTTTCTTCACGGGCAAAAAAAAAAGTCATGTAATTTATTCTGCTAGCCCCTCATGGTCCTGCATATGACTTAGAACACCTTTTGACAACCTCAAAGTTCTTTACAAACTAAGAAGAGAGTGATTAGTAAAGCTGGACTTAGACACTAATCCCCAAAACGCTCCAGGTCCTCCCCTACCCAACACACAAACCCCCAATCCACACATTTGCTGTGAGGTGATGGAAGGAGGAAAGAGTAAGAGAACATGGAAAGAGGGTGGAGGTGTAGCTCAATGGTGTAGCATAAGCCAGCATTAGAAAGAACAAACCTGGAAAGTAAAGAGCTGTCAAAAGAACCAGTGAAGGTGGGAAGCAAAGACAACAAGAGGATCTCAGGACCAAGAGGCAGCCTGACACCACCACACCCTTTTGAGGACTCACTCCCATGTGGATGGAAAACAAGATAAAAAGTGTAGCTTTGCCAAGGGAGGCAAAAAAGCCTGGAAATAGAAACTGAGGAACCCTAGCTGCCCAGCTTAGCTCTATTCTGGAATTCCCTCCTCCTCATGGATGACAACCTTAAAACCTTAAGTTCCTATCTGTTGCTAATCCCTTCTCTGAAGTACCCAGAGAAGCTCAGGGGAGGGAGAGGCTATGTGATGACAGCACTCTCTCTTATCTTCAAAGAAAGAGGTCCTTCCCCTTCTCTAAGTCATTTCTGAACTAGAATAACCCCCTGGTCTTTCCTTGGTACTGCTGCAGCTCAACTCAGACTTGGAAGAAATAATTCCCCAGAATGGAGGTGACCAGCTGGCTGGGCAGCCAGTGCTGCTATTCCCTGGGTTCACTCTAGTCAGCTCTGGCGGTGCATATTTTTGGTCTTCAACACACAACCACCACTCTGGTTCTGCCCAGCCTTCCCAGGCAACCCAAGAGCAGTGGAGGATCTGCGGTCTCATTTCCTCTCCACCTTGGCTTCTTTTTTCACCTCACTAAAGATTAGTTATAGCCGAGCACGGTGGCGCAAGCCTGTAATCCCAGCACTTAGGGAGGCTGAGACAGGAGAATCACGAGTTCAAAGCCAGCCTCAGTAATGGCGAGGCGCTAAGCAACTCAGTGAGACCCTGTCTCTACATAAAACACAAAACAGGGCTGGGGATGTGACTCAGTGGTTGAGTGCCCCTGAGGTCAATCTCTGGTACCAAAAAAAAAAAAAAAGATTAGTTATTTCCACCAAGACCAGTTCCTGTTCTCACCAGCTGTAGCAGTTGCTTCCCCGGAGACAAAGTTAGGAAGCACTGATGTGGCTGCCACCTGGACTGTCCCAGCTGCAAATACAGAGTCCTAAGCTAAAGCCCTTTTACATCCCAGCTAAGGTAGCAGGAAAAAGAAGACAAGGGGCAGGAAGCAATTGCAAGAACTCCACAGTAAATACAATGGTGCTCATTTAGTATATTATTCTTATATAATAATGTTTATGCAGTTTCAAAATATGAAAAATATTTTACAATGAAAAAGTGTCAAAAGTATATATGTTTATTTCATAGACATATGCATATATAATAAATCCCCAATAGAGAGCAAAGGACACAAATGATGGCCAAAATACTTATGATGAAATATTCAGAAAAAAAAAAATCAAGGTAAAACAAGATGCCAATTCTTATTTATCAAGTCAGCAAAGGCTTTAAAAAAGTTAAACCACCCAGAAATGATTATCTTATAGAGAAAGGGAGCCATATATATACTATCAGTAGAAAAAAAGTAACTGATTAAATTTTTTTAAGTGTTAGAGGCCTTTAAAAAGTATAACCCTTTGACCCAACAGTTCCACTTCTAGCAATTTATCTATGGCAATAATCAGAGATAAACATTTATGCATAAGATGTTCATCACAGTGTTATTTATAATAACAAGGAAGAAAAAGAGAGAAAGATTTAAAAATGCAAGAAGTTGGGCATGGTGTGGCACATGATTGTAATCCCAGAAATTTGGGAGACTGAGGCAGAAGGATCACAAGTTCAAGATTAGTCTCAGCAATTTAGCAGACCCTAAGCATCTTAATGGAACTCTGTCTGAAAATAAAACATAGAAAGGGCTGGGGTGTGGCTCAGTAGTTACATACCCCTGGGTTTAATCTCCAGTATAAAAAAAAAGTGCAAGGGGCTGGGATTGTGGCTCAGTGGTAGAGCGCCTGCCTTGCATGCGTGAGGCACTGGGTTCGATCCTCAGCACCACGTAAAAATAAATAAAATAAAGTTAAAAAAAATTTTAAGAAAAAAAAAAGTGCAAGATAATGCAGTAATTAAATATTATATTATGGAGTACTACGCAGCCATAAAGTCACGCTAATGAAGAACATTTAGCAAGTGAGAAGATGTATAAAATTGTAAAGAAAAACTGTTTATAAAACAATATGCACAGTATGATCCTAATTGTTAATACACACACACACACATACACACACACATGCGCGCACACACACACACATCCAAAATGTTAGCCGGGAGTGGTGGCTCAAGCCTGTAATCCCAGCACTTTGGGAGGCTGAGACAGGAGAATCGCGAGTTCAAAGCCAGCCTCAGCAACAGAGAGGCGCTAAGCAACTCAGTGAGACCCTGTCTCTACATAAAACACAAAATGGGGCTGGGGATATGGCTCAGTGGTCAAGTACCCCTGAGTTCAATCCCCGGCACCAAAAAAAAAAAAAAATGTCAATAGATGGTAGTCCCAGCAACTCAGGAGGCTGAGGCAGGAGAATCATAAATTTGAAGCTAGCCTCAGCAATTTAGCAAGGCCCTAAGTAACTTCACAAGACCCAGTCTCAAAATAAAAAAGGGCCAGGGATGTGGCTCAGTGGTAAAGTAATATTGGGTTCAATCCCCAGTACCTTTCCCCGAAAAAAGAGAGATGAGGGTGCAGCTCAGTGGTAAAGTGCCCCTGGGTTCAATTCCCTAATACTGCAAAAACAAAACATGGTGGTAGTGGGCGGGAGACAGTGATATTATAGGTGATTTTCATTTTTTAATTTCTTTATGCTTTTCAGTATCTTCCAAATTGGCTTAATAAACATGCTATCAGGAGAAAAAAAAAATCAGAATCAGGAGAAACTTTTTTTTTTTTTGGCACTGCTGGGGTTTGAACCTGAAACCTTACGGCATGCTAGGCAAGAACTCTACCACTGAGCCGCATCCCCTCTCCAAGAAACTATTCTTAATCATTTTCTCTCCTTTTGAGGACATTCATGTACAACTCTTTCTTTCTTTTTTTTTTTTTTTTTGCTACTGGGATTGAACCCCGGGATCAAGCATGCTAGACACGTGCTCTACTGCTGAGCTACATTCCCATCTCTAAACCCGAGCAGCCTCAAATTTGTGATCCTTCTACCTCAGCCTCCTCAGTTAACAGGATTATAGACATGCACCACCATGCCTAGCACATTGTTCTCTTTTTAAAAAACCACTTAAAAATATGTATTTAC
>CM053403.1:60501214-60543860 GCA_028644305.1 Xerus rutilus | reverse complement strand
AATGATCAATGGTTGCCTTTATTTGCTCTCCTATTTCTTTGTTGGATTGATCAATTTTTGCCTGTAATTGTTCACTTATGTCATTCTTTAGTTTGCTGATCATTTTAATTATGTACATTCGGAATTCTTTCTCTGACATTTCATCAACTGGGCTGTCAATGGCTTCTGTTACAGTCGTATCCAGGTTTATTTGGGGCACTTTCTTCCCTTGTTTTTTCATGTTGATTGTGTATCTGCCTTTCTTGAAATACCAATCTGAAGTATTGCGGCTTCTATCCTATAATCTTGTATTGACACTCTAGATTACCTGTGTCTCACCTTGGAGCTACTTCTGTTCTCCCAGTGTCCCCAAATGGGTACTACTGTCACTAAAGTTGGTGGCAGAAGTAGTGGATGTACCTCTAGAGGGCAGTGGGAGTGGCTTTGGCTGGGCTCCTGAGGCAGCCCCTGAGGGCTGTTTTGGCCCTCTCTTGCACTCCTGCTGGTGAACAGGAACTCTCGAGTGGAAGTAGAGACAGGCTCAGGTCTCACTTAGGCAGAGTCACAAGCTGGAGAGTTTGTGCAGGACCCTTACCATGAGTATGAGCTCCCCTGGGGTTAGAGGCTAGCAGGTTCTGGTCTGCCTTCAACTGGGCACCCTGGCATTCCCACTGGAACTCTGGAGCGGAACTGAGGCAGGCCCAGAGCGCACTAGGGTGGGGCCTCTTCACACTGGGGTCTCTGGAGGCCACTCTTTCCCTGGGTGTGCTTTCCTCTGTGGCTGGTAGCAATCAGACTCTGGTCAACCCTTAGTTGGACACCTGTGGAGTTTCCTGAGGGTAGATCTGGGCCCTCTGCAGCTCCTGCCGGACCCCGGGAACTCTGGAGCAGAACTAGGGCAGACCCAGGCTGCCCTTGGACGGGGCTGCCTCGCACTGGTGTCTCTGGAGCGACTCTTGCCCTGAATTTGGGCTCCCCAGTGGCTAGAGGTAGCTGACCCTGGTATCCCTTTGGCTGAACAACCGCGGAGGTACCTGAGGGCAGGTCAGGGTCCTTTGGGGCTCCTGCCGGTCCACAGGAATTCTGGAGCGGAACTGGGGCAGGCCCAGGCTGCCCTTGGGCAGGGCTGTCTCGCGGTAGGGTCTCTGCAGGGACTCTTACCCTGAGTTTGGGCTCCCCTGTGGCTAGAAGTAGCAGTCTCTGGTCTCCCTTTAGCTGGACACCCATGGAGGTTCCTGAGGGAGGATCAGGGCCCTCTGCAGCTCTTGGCGGTCCCCAGGAACTCTGGAGCAGAGCTGAGGCGGGCCTAGGACGCCCTTGGGTGGGGCTGCCTCCACTGGTGTCTCTGGAGCGACTCTTGCCCTGAATTTGGGCTCCCCAGTGGCTAGAGGTAGCAGTCTCTGGTCTCCCTTTGGCTGGACAACCGTGGAGTTTCCTGAGGGCGGATCAGGGCCCTCTGCAGCTCCTGCCGGTCCCCAGGAACTCTGGAGCAGAACTGGGGCAGGCCCAGGCTGCCCTTGGGCGGGGCTGCCTCATGCTAGGGTGTCTGGGGGGACTCTCACCCTAAGTTTGGGCTCCTCAGTGGCTCGAGGTGGCAGTTCCTGGTCTCCCTCTTGCTGGACCGCATATTATGCCTGATGTGTTAGGAGAACAGCAAAGAGGCTGGAGTGCAATGAGCAAGGGAAAGAGTAGTGAAAGATAACATCAGGAAGGTAACTAGAAGACATATTGTGTAGGGAATTGTAAGCTATTATAAGGACTTTGGTTTTTCTCTAGGATAAGTAGCTTTTGGAGAATTCTCACCAAATTCTTAGGGCCTTGCTCTCACTAAATTGCTTAGTGCTTTGCTAAGTTGCTAAGGCTGGCTTTAAATTTGTGATCCTCCTGCTTCAGCCTCTCAAATCGCTGGGATAAAGGCATGTGCCACTGCACCCAGCTAATTCTCTTTTTCTAAGTCAGTCTGTATTGAATTTCAGCTGTTTGTAATCAAAAAGTGGATTCCCTGTCTTTCTAGACCACTGAAACCCTCTCCTTTTAAGCTCAGTCTCTTCTAACCAGTTGGACAAACCAACACCTCACATCTTTATTCTTGCTCCACTATCCCAAACACATACTTTCCTGATTCCTGTAATTGACTCTTCCAGGGTAGAGGCATTATAACAAGTTGGTAGACTACTACACAAAAATTGAGAATTCAAGAGGGGAATTTATTCCTCTGTCACTTACAATGGATGCTAAAATAACATTTAGCAAAAAGAGGAAATCTGATAGGGCAGCAAACAGCTGTGTATTCACCCTTGTGTGATCTCTTAGTCCCCAAACTTTTATTCATTTATTTTTTGCTTACACAAGCTTAACCACCAGATTTGCATATTCTAGGGGCTTTTGGGGTCCATTAGATTATGCCTTTGACTGTTAATTCCTTGCTTACCTATCTTCAATGCTTTCTTTTTTTTTTTACTTTTTAAAAAATAGAATTAAACTTCTCAAGTAAGGGTCTATGTCATCTCCAAACCTTAATCTCTCTTCAATCCATTTTTCCCACCTCTAGCTCTCATCTTTCAAATGAAATCTTTGCTTCAGCTGGAAAGGTCCACTTGTTTCGAGTAGTAAGGAAGATCCAGCAATAAATAGGTATCATTTTCCAGATGCTCATAATCTAATGTTTACAAAACAGTGTGATAAGTGTTGTAATAGAAGGGTGTACAAAGTGCTACTGAGAAAACTGATGACAAAGGTATAAAGGAAGGCTTTGGGAAGTAGATGACACTTGAGTCAGGCCTGAAGGGTGAGTAGATGAGCCAGACAGGAAAGTGAGAACAGTGTAGAAAAGGAAATGAAAGGCTGGGCATGGTGGCGCATGCCTATAAATCCCAGCTACTTGGGAAGCTGAGGCAGGATTGCAAGTTCAAAGCCAGCCTCAGCAACTTAGCAAAGCCCTAAGCAACTTGTCACGAACCTGTCTCAAAATAAAAAATAAATAAATAAAAAGGGCTGGGATGTGGCTCAGTGGTTAAGCACATCTGGGGTCAATCCCTGGTACCAAAAAGAGAAAAAAGAAAAAAGAAAGCAATGGAAGGAAGGGTAATTAGGAAGGGAAAGGGAATAGGGAATTTTGGGAAGAGGAAAACAAAGAACTATGTAAGAGTGGGATATTTGAACAATGGTAAGAAATTCAGTGAGACTGAAATGTAGGGAGGACATGAGCTAAAGTTAGAAAGGCAAGTCCAGTCAAATTCAAGAGAAGCCTTGTCAAGCCTATAATCCCAGCACTTAAGGAGGGTGAGACAGGAGAATCGTGAGTTCAAAGCCAGCCTCAGCAACGGCGAGGTGCTAAGCAACTCAGTGAGACCCTGTCTCTACATAAAACACAAAATAGGGCTGGGGATGTGGCTCAGTGATTAAGTGCCTCTGAGTTCAATCCCCAGTACCAAAAAAAAAAAAAAAAAAGAGGAGCCTTGTACTCAGCTGAGGAGTTTGTTGTTTATTCTATACATACTCCAGTGTCCTACGCAGTTTTTTTGCGGGGGGAGGGGTACCAGGGATTGAACTCAGAGGTACCCGACCACTGAGCCACATCCGCAGCCCTATTTTGTGTTTTATGTAGTGACAGGGTCTCACTGAGTTGCTTAGCGCCTCGCCACTGCTGAGGCTGGCTTTGAACTTGCAATTCTCCTGTCTCAGCCTCCCATCGTGCTGGGATTACAGGCGTGTGCCACCACATCCGGCTCCTAGGCAGTTTTTAAGTATACTCTTTGAAAATATTCCTTTAGGAACATTTGAGACTCCAGAGAGAGGTCTATGGTAATGATATGGAAAAGATAAAAGCCTGAACCAAATCAAGGCAGGAGGATAAACAGAAGTAAAGTTGAAGACATACCTAAGATAGTATAAACCAGACTTACCTATTAGATAATAATACTGATCAATACCTTTACAGTGTTTTATAATTTTCAATATTTTCTCACATTAATTATCTGACTTGATCTTTACCACATCACTGGAGGGAAATATTATCCTAATTTTATAGATGAGTGAAAAGACTAGAAGAAGTTAAGTAACATGACTAAGGCCATCCAGCAAGTAGGTGTTTAACCTGGCATTGACCCTAGGCTTCAGTTTCAGAATCTCATGTCATTCCGATTTTCTGGTGAGTATTGAGAGATTCATGAAGATAAGAGTTGAGGCCAGCTTAGGGATCCTCTGCTCTAGTCTCTAGGGAAGTCCAGAATATCCCTTAGTCAACTGCTTCCGCCTCCTTATTGCAAGTACTTTCACACTCACCGCCACACCTCCTCTCCCCATCAATTCATTCTGAGAGCAGCACCCTTCATGACCATCCCCTAGGTCCCACCTCTTAAAGGCCTCACCAGCTCTTAATATGAGCATACTAAGGAACGACCTTCTAACACATGGACCCTTGGGGAATACACTCAAATCATATTCAAAACATAGCACAACCTCTTGATGAAATCATTGTCAAACTATTGAGGACCATTTTGTAAAAGACCACTTGAAACAAGGCTTCTAATTCTGCTAAAAGAGTAAACAGACATGCCTGTAATCCCATGACTCAAGAGGCTGAGGCAGGAGGATCGTGAGCTCAAAGCCAGCCCCAGCAACTTAGTGAGGCCCTAAGCAACTTATTGAGACCTTGTCTCCAAATAAAAAATAAAAAAGACTGAGAATATATACATACATATATATATATATATATATATATATATATATATATATATATGAATAGGACCAGCAACAGTTGAGAAGAATCATTTTGTATACATATTCAAAAAAGATGTTTATTATCTGTAAGACATTGTTTAGAAATTGCTCTACAGTGGCCCACACCTATGGTCCCAGCTACAAGGGAGGCTGCGGCAGGAGGATGGCAAGTTTGAGACTAGCTTGGTCAACATAGTGAGAAACTGTCTCTTATTAGAAAAATAAATGGGTTGGGGGTTGCATCTCAGTGATAGAGAGTATACTTAAGAGCCTGAGTTTGAGCCTAGCCGAAGGAGGAGGAGGAGGGGGAGAGAGGAAGAAGAAATTGTTACTATTTAATTTATAATAAGTAATTAGTAAAATGTGTGTGTGTGTGCATGTGTTATGGGGATTTAATCCAGGGATGCTCTACCACTGCACTATACCCCCATCCCTTTTTAATTTTATTTTGCAATAGGGTCTAATTAAGTTGTTGAGGCTGGCCTTAAGCTGTGATCCTCAGCTTCCTGAGCTGCTGAAATTACAGGCATGCATAAGCAGTAAACATGTTTATCAATGTAAACAATTGATAAAAATTGAATCCCCCAAAACAAAAACAAACAAACAAACAAAAAACCCTAAAAACTCTACCTCAAACAGTTTTAACTTCTAGAAATAAGCTTCTCTCCACTTGGGGGAAGCATTCAGCTCTCTTATTTTTCCGCTTTGATAGAGGCATGGGTATAAGAATATTTTATAGTCTTTTAATTGTACTGCATTAAAAAAAAACTCAACATTTTATAAAGTGAGAACTTTCCCCTCCTGATGCTTTACCCATCATAGTTGATGGGAACCACCGCCCACCAGGTGCTCACTTAGTGGTTATAAACATGCCCTCAAATTCTTTGATATTCTATCCTGCAAAAAGTCTTGTCTATATGCAGGAGGCTGAGCAGGATATCATAGGTTTGGAGCCAGCTTGGAAAACTCAGAACCTGTCTCAGAAAAAAAAAAAAAAAGGCTAGGGATATAGCTCAGTGGTAGAGCCTCCTGGATTCAATTCCCAGTATACTTCCCCTGAAAATGGTAGTCTAATTCCTTGCTCCTTGAAAGTAAATGACACTCAGTAATGGAAAGAGTATCAAATACTTTTTTGTGAGACCCTATCCATATAAACAATTTAATTTAAAATGTATTACATTGTTAGATATGACAAAGCACAGACAACTAAAGAAAAATAAACAAACTGGATTTCACCAAAACTTAAAACTGGGCTTGGACATAGAGGCATGCATCTGCAATCCTAGCAATTGAGACAAGAGAATCATAAGTTCCAGTTCTAGGCTAGCCTCAGCAATTTAGCAAGACCCTGTCTCAAAAAAAAAAAATTAAACAAAGGCAGAGCCTGGCTACATATTTAGGTACTTAGCTCTGTGGTAGTGCTAGCATGTGGGAGGTCCTAGTACCAATAAATAAATAAATAAATACAAACTGTCTTACTTCAAAGAACCATCAAGGGGGGGAAAAAACCCACATAGAATGGGAGAGAATAGTTGGAAGCCATATATCTGATAATTTAAATACTTGGAAGCCATATATCTGATAATCACCAGAGTTTTTAAAGAACTCTTACAACTAAATAATAAAAAGACAAATAGCTTAGCTCTAAAAATGGGCAAAAAATTTGAATAGACATTTATCGCAAAAAGATATTCAATGGCCAATAAGCACATAAAGATGTTCAACATCATTAGTCATAAGCAAACTAGTGAGATACTACTTCACATCTACTGAGATGGCTATAAATTACCAGTAATAACAATTTTGGCAAGGATGTAGAGAAATTGAAGCCTGCAACCAAGTGCAGTGGTGTATGCCTGTAATCCCAGCAACTTGGGAGACTGAGGCAGAAGGATTACAAAGCCAGCCTCAGCAATTTAGCAAGATCCTAACCAACTTAATGAGATCCTGTCTCAAAATAAAAAATAAAAAGAACAGGCTGAGGATGTGGCTCAGTGACTGAGTGCCCCTGGGTTCAATCCTGGCACCAAAAAACAAAAACAAAAACAAAAAACAAAAACAAGCTGGGCGTGGTGGCTCACGCCTGTAATCCCAGCACTTAGGGAGGCTGAGACAGGAGAATCGCGAGTTCAAAGCCAGCCTCAGCAGTGGCGAGGCGCTAAGCAACTCAGTGAGACCCTGTCTCTATATAAAACACAAAATAGGGCTGGGGATGTGGCTCAGTGGTCGAGTGCCCCTGAGTTCAGTCTTGAGTACCAAAAAAAAAAAACAAAACAAAAACAAAAAAAACCAAAAACAAACCCAACAACAAGGAAAAAGAAAAGAAAGTTAAATCTAATTACCTTATGACCCAGCAATTCTGCTCCTACATTGTCTTAATCCCTTTTGTGATACTATAATACCTGAGGATGAGTAGGCTTTTTAAAGAAGTCAGGCGTGGTGGCACATGCCTATAATCCCAGCTACTCCATAGTCTGAAGCAGGAGGATTGCAAATTCAAGGTCAACCTGGGCAATTCAGCAAGACTGTCTCAAAATAAAATTTAAAAGGCTGGTGATGTAGCTCAGTGGTAGAGTGCTTGCCTAGCATGTGCAAGGCCTAGAGTTCAATCCTCAGTTCTGCTAAATATATGAATAAACAAATAAGAGGTTAATTTAGTTTAGTTTATGGTGGTTCAGGGCCCAAATCTGGTAATGACCTTATTAGTAGTGTACTGAGGCGGTACAGGTCATCACATGGCTAGAGACAAAGAGTGTGCCCATGTGGGTGTAATATCTTTGGCCTCTCTCTTTCTTCTTACATAGCCACTGGTATTTAATCATGGGACTCCACTCTGATGACTTTGATCCTAATCACTTCCCAAAAGAATCACCTCTAAACACCATAGTTTTCACCATCTTAGAAAATACCTCACAAGCCGGGCGCGGTGGCTCAAGCCTGTAATCCCAGCACTTAGGGAGGCTGAGACAGGAGAATCGCGAGTTCAAAGCCAGCCTCAGCAACGGCGAGGCGCTAAGCAACTCAGTGAGACCCTGTCTCTACATAGAACACAAAATAGGGCTGGGGATGTGGCTCAGTGGTCGAGTGCCCCTGAGTTCAATCCCCAGTACCAAAAAAAAAAAAAAAGAAAATACCTCACAATGGAGATTAAACTTCAACATGAGTTTTGAATGGGATAACCTATATCCAAACTACAGTATTGGGGCTGAGGATGTGGCTCAGTGGTAGAGCACTTGCTTAGCACATGAGAGGCACTGAGTTTGATCCTCAGCACCACATAAAATAAATGCATTGTGTTCATCTATAACTAAAATGTATAAAAAAACCTACAGCATAAATATATACCTAAGAGGAATAAAATAATATGTTCTTACACAAACTTGGATATCAATATTCAAAACAGCATTATTCTTAATAGCCTCAAAGTGGAAAGAGCTCAAAAGTCCATCAGTAGGGGGCTGGGGCTCTAGCTCAGTGGTAGAGCACTTGCCTAGAATGCGTGAGGCACTGGGTTCGATGCTCAGCACCACATAAAAATAAATAAATGAATAAAATAAAGATCCATCAACAACTAAAAAAAATTTTAAAAAAAAGTCCATCAGTAGGTAAATAGGCAAGCAAAATGTGGCATAACCACACAATGGTATATGGTTTCACCATACAAAGGAATGAAGGATTGATACATTCTTCAACATGGATGACCTTTGAAGATATGCTAAGTTAAAGAAGTCAGACACAAAAAGTCACATATTGTATGATTCCAATCTTATGAAATTTTCTGAGTTGGCAAACTTATAGACAGAAAGAATTAAATTAGAAGTTGTTGGGACTGGGAAAAGCGGGTGAATTAATCCTACTAATGAGTATAGTTTTTTTGGGGGGAGGCATTCAGAGTGTTCTGGAATTAGTGATGTTTGCACAATCTTGGAATACAGTATACTGAATGCCACTGAAATGTATACTTTTTTTTTTTTTGTACCAGGGATAGAACTCAGGGGTACTCGACCACTAAGCCACATCCCCAGCCTTATTTTGTTTTATTTATTTATCTATTTATTTATTTAGGTACTGGAGATCGAACTCTGGGGCACTCGACCACTGAGCCACATCCCCAGCCCTATTTTGTGTTTTATGTAGAGACAGGGTCTCACTGAGTTGCTTAGCACCTCCCCGTTGCTGAGGCTGGCTTTGAACTCGCGATTTTCCAGTCTCAGCCTCCCTAAGTGTTGGGATTACAGGCTTGCGCCACTGTACCCAGCTGAAATGTATACTTTAAAAGGGTGAATTTTATTGTAAATGAATTTTAAAAGTTGGCATAGTCGAGCAAGTCTCAAGACCACCCAGAAAAGATCTTGGAGGAGGAAAATGAGACTCGAGGCAAAGGAATGCATGACAGATGTCAAGTGTACAATGGGGGCAGGGGTGAGAACTGAAACGTAAGCAACGGTGGGGCTCTAAACTTATGTAATAAAGTCAATATCTATTTAGAGTAAATAAAATTGTAATAAATACAAAATTATGGAATAAAGTCAATATTTATGTAGAATGACAGAAGAAATCATTACCGATTTCAAAATGCTCACAAAACTAGACGTCACAAAATCAGAATAACATTGTCTAGTAATCAAGCCTTTTAAAATCCTGCACTCGTTTTTTCTTCCTTCTCAGTTCTAGGGATTGAACCCAGGGGCGCTTTACCGCTGAGCTACATCTCCAGCCCTTTTATTTTTTATTTTGAGACAATGGCTCTTTAAGTTGCTGAGGCTGTCCTCCAACTAGCAATTCTCTTGCTTCAGTCTCCGGAGTAGCTGGGATTACAGGCCTCCGTCACCGCACCCTCAGTGAGGGAGATTTTTCTATGTGTTCTCTGAATCGTTTTTCCTCTTTAACGTTCCATGATACGCCTAAAACCAGAATCCCGGGTCTTTGTGGAGCTATCCCAACACGCGTGATGAGGGCTCCATTACTTGCCAGGAGTCTGCGGCGGAACCTGCACCTCTTCAATTCTCCACTAGTGGGAGGGGCGAAAAATCATCCCCCCCCTTACTATGCGGGAAGAAGGCGGAGATCTATTGCTACGACGCCTATTGGTGGCCAGTGGTGATCGACAAGGACGTTGGCTAATGATTCTGAAGTAAGCAGACGTTGTTTATGCACGTACAGCCAATGGAAAGGCAAAAGTGAAGCCAATGGCCAATAAGAACTGCACTGCCCTGAAGCGTAGGAGGGGGGAGGGGGGTCGGACGCTGGGTAAAGAGTCCAGAGTCGACCCTGAGAGGGACAGAGCACATCCGGTGTTAGAGGAGCTGGTAGGCTCTTAAGTGGCGGATTAAGAAGGTACGTGTAAAGCTAGAAATGGGCAAACCGGGAGTGAGATATGGGAAGGAAGCTCGTGGTTATTGTCTGAGCGAGAGACGAAGTTGCTTCCGCTTTCGGATTTCACCTGAGGAAACCGGGCCCACTGCGTCGAGACCCGGAAAACTGGGCAGGGAGGGAAGCCAGAGAACTAGTGTCGCGCATGCGCAACTGTACGGGGCGGGGGCGAGTCTGCGTGGTCTTTGGGGGCCCCGCCGCCTGGATTTTGCTCCTAAGCGCTGTTCGTGGCCTTTTCAGTAGCTTCTTTCTCTCCCATTCTCCCTCTGCCTCCGCTTTCCTTCGCCCCCCCCCTCAAATAACTGCAGACCCAGGTTCCAGGCTCCACCTCTTGAATTCAGGGCACGTCCCCCTTCCTTCCGAGGTAAATGAAAGCGAAACCTTAGTGGTTTGTGGTCACCCCCGCCCCATCAGCCGATCGCTACTCTGCTGCAAATTTTCTGGTCAGGTTGCTTTTAGGCGAGCTGCTGGGGCCCGGGACTGGAGGTAGGGCCTGGTTGGGCAGGCTTCCCTGTTACAGCAGCGTGGGTGATGTCACCACTCCTCTATGACACGCGAGATTCCTTAGTTACTTGGGAGCCAACGGCAAAGGCAGTAGGTGAGAAGAGACTGGGGCCTGGCTTCCCAGCCCCACGGGGTACCCTGCTCTGGTCTGATTGGTTACCTTTGGACAGGTGAGGTGGCCTTGATTACTTGTTCTTGAACTCTGTGGGCGTCTGCTTAGGAAGCATGTCGTTGGCCGGTTTTTTTTTCTTGGACTGATTTATTGAAGCTATGAAGTAGGCATTGGTATTTTTATTTACAAAGTGTGGAATTGCTTTACTTTGTCAGTCCATGTTGCATTGCCTATTCCATCAGACTTCTATTTACCGAATGTAACTGGGGCTCTTTTGCTCATTTGAAACTGCGCCTAGCTCCCCTCACCTTCCTTTGCCTTCTGCTAATTCCTAATACTTTGCTGAAGAGAAGCCCTTTAGATTTTAAATAACTACCACAGGAGGTCGAAGTCCATTGAGATACTACCCTAAAAAAAAGGAAAATGCACCCCTGTGTGAAAGACCCCGCCCAGTGTGTAGATTTGCTGCCCATTGTCTGACTGTCCCCCTTTTTCTCCTATAAAAGCCCATTCCTTGCTCAGCTAGAGATCTGAGGCGAAAAGAAGCCCCTCTATCATCAGGACCGGCTTTGAGTAAAACCTGATTCCTTGTATCAACTTCCAGATTTGTGGTCATTGGAAGCTCTGGCAGCGTGAACATTTGATTCCAGTAATAACAGAACAACAAAAATCACTTTGAACTTGAGACTCTGTTCTAGCAATAGTTAACTTGTGAATGTGTAACCAGTAGAAGAGCTGACTGTGCCTGAAACACAGAGGAGTTTAAGGTTAAAGGTTAACAGCAAATGGATTTTTCTTGTTACTTATTGATATTTATTTGTAGTTTCTCTTTTGACTGTATGGGTAGTATAAGAATTTAGTTCAAGAAAGATTACTGGAATTGTATAATCACATTTTCATGGCTTCTTTATACATATTTCTGTAATGATTAGATTTACTCTGGTGTTTTCTTGTTCTCTAATTTTTATGATTTTTTTTTTTTTGGTACCGGGGTTTGAACTCAGGGGTACTCCACCACTGAACCACATCCCCAGCCCTATTTTGTGTTTTATGTAGAGATAGGGTCTCACTGAGTTGTTTAGCACCTGGTGGTTGCTGAGGCTGGCTTTGAACTCGTGATTCTTCTGTCTCAGTCTCCCAAAGTGCTGGGATTACAGGCATGCACCACTGCACCTGGCTTATGATTTCAATAATATGTTGGTGTTTAGATTCACTGCCATTTTCCCTCCAGTAGAGACAGAATGATTGAATGTTGAGAATTGCAATCTGTAATTTAGATCCAGAGTTTCCTTCTTCCATTATTCATCTTGTGGAAACATGGCTTAGTGCCCTCCTTCTCTCCCTTCCCCGCTGTTGATCTGAATGAAGTCTTACTCTCCTAAAGAATAGGAAAAGGTAAACTTAATATAAATACTTAGTTAACATTTCCAATTTTTCCCTCACAGTATAGAGTTTATGCTCTTTGTAGAAATGTTGAAAAATATGGAAGAGTGTAATAGGAAGCAACATTTGTTTTGGAAGTTTTGTCTGGTTTGGTTTAAAGATTTCTCTTGATCTGTGGCTAAAACTGCCTTAATGAAAGCTTACTTTCACTAAGTAAGTTAAAGGTGAAGTAGTAGAAAGAGCATCAGACTATATAGAAGTCAGAAGAACCTGAATCTAGTTCTGGCTCTATTTATTTTAGCTTTCTGATTCTGGCTGTATTTATTTTGACTTTCTGATGTTGATCAAATCAATTCTAATGTCTGTGTAGTGCTTTTCAAAGAAATTATACAAATTTTCTTTCTTTTTTTTTTGGTACTGGGTATTGAACTCAGGGGCACTCGACCACTGAGCCACATCCTCAGTCCTATTTTGTGTTTTATGTAGAGACAGGGTCTCACTGAGTTGCTTAGCGCCTGGCTGTTGCTGAGGCTGGCTTTGAAATCACAATTTTCCTGTCTCAGCCTTCCAAAGTGCTGGGATTACAGGCGTGTGCCACTGCGCCCGGCTCAGATTTTCTTACTGACATTCAGTAGAACAGGTTTTAATCATCTAGGTGAGGAAGCCAAGATGATGAACAGGTGAAATGATTTTCCCAAGGCTGTGTGGTAGAAGGCAGGACTTGTAACCCCAGATTCTGTTCTCTTGTCACTATTACACTGCCACTTAACACCTTTTTTTTTAATCCTTAACATGGGACTAATCATCCTTGCTCTTTCCTCATGGATAGATGCAAAGATCAAAAGAGCTTATGTATATAAAGGCACTTTTAAAGTTGTAGAATTTTTTTGTAAATGTAGTCAGTGATATTATAGAAGGTACTACTGCTGGTCTAAAGAGTTTCATTTTATTTCATAAACTACCCAAGGGTATTAATCTCCTCTGGGGAAGCCACTAAATATGTCTCATGATGTTCTTTCTTCTCACTTTTCCTTTGTCACTTTGACTTGGCTGTAGAATCTTGTGTGTGTTCTACTTCAACCATGTTTGTTCTCTGAGTTTCTAACAAAATGTTATGGAGCCTTTTGAATTTTTTTATATTGTACATATTTTCCAAAGACAGTGTTTAAGACCAAAGAGAGAAAGGCTATTGGGATTGGATTGGCTTTTAGGACCACAGGAGGGAGCCCCTGGAGGTAGGTTCCCCTCTAAGCCAATGAGGAATGTTGATTTGGGGTTGCAGGACTTTTTTTTTTTTAATTTTTTTTTTAATTGTAGATGGACACAATGTCTTTGTTTTATTGCCTTGTATGTGGTGCTGAGGATCGAACCCAGGGCCTCACACATGCGAGGCAAGCGCTCTACCGCTGAGCTACAATCCCAGCTCTTGCAGGACTTTTGATCTGATAATAGGGTCTGGATTTGCCTAGAGACTCTATATTGTGTTTAAATCTGGGGGCTAGTGGGGTTGAATCAGATGCAAGCTACCTGTTCTCAAGGTGAGAAGTTCCTACACAATTAACTGGAATCCAAAAAAACTTTAAAAACAGCTTCACAGGTGAGGGTGAAGTGGCTGTGCTTTTGGTCTTAATTTATGCTTACTATCATTTGGGCTAAATATGATGGTGTTGGGGGAGAGAGTACTGGTTTTTGGTTGTTTTTTTTTTTTAATTGTAGATGGACACAAATATCTATCTATTTTTATGTGGTGCTGAGGATCGAATCCAGCACTTCCCACATGCAAGGCAAGTACTCTACCACTGAGCTACAATCCTAGCCCGAGAGTACTGGTTTTTACCAGAAGAAAATTATGTTTTAGGATATGGGGATCTACTTTTTTTTTTTTTTTTTGGTTCTGGGGATTGAACTCAGGGGTACTTGACCACTGAGTCACATCCCTAGCCCTATTTTGTTTTATTTAGAGACAGAATCTCACTGAGTTGCTTAGCGCCTCACCTTCGCTGAAGCTGGTTTAGAACTTGCAGTTCTCCTGTCTCAGCCTCCTAAAGTGCTGGGATTACAGGTGTGCCCCACCGCAGCGGGTTTGGGATCTACTTTGATTCATTTCTGTCAAATAGATGTGGTTAGAGAGAGATTTGGTAGTGTCAAAGTTCGGTGCCAAAAAAAAGCACTTAATATTGGAGGCATTGTATCTCCAATTACTATTTTGCTATTTTGGTTCTTGAGGCAGCCTCTTCCAGAGATGAACTCAGTGTTAGCTGGTCCATGGATTTGGGTCCAAGTTGAAAGGCTCAGACATTTTAGGGATTTATTTATTTATTTATTTATTTATTTATGCATGCGTGCATTCTTGGAGATTTGAACCCAGGGCCTCAGGCATGCCAGGCAAGCACTTTACCACTCAAGACCATTTTAGGGTCTTGATCCAGAATAATCAAATCCCAGCCTTAGTTGAAACAGGATTCCTTGGAGTGTCCTAACCTACCAGTGATCTGACCTACCTTGGCATGGCAGGAAAAGCATCGTGCTAATGACTATTTACTTCATGAAATTTTCTACTGTATCAGATTATCATTTAGTGGTTATTAGGCTGTCTCACAACACCTTGTGGGACAGGAGGTATAGTATAAATGTACTAGAGGAGAGGTATACCATTTAAATAAAAGTAATTTTAACCAGTAATAACATTTATCAAGATCCATTAAATTTCAGCTTATGTTTTTCTTAGACACTTCCCCTTCAACTTAACTTTACTCTCAGGGAAATATTAAGTATTCGTGATAGAGCTAGCTATAATGAGTACTATATTGAGAATTTTTTTCCCCCAGTGCTGGGAATCAAACTCAGAGCCTCATGCGTGCTAGGCAAGTGCTCTACCACTGAGCTGTATCTTTAGCCCTTGAGTAATGTTTTTTTTAGTTTAGTTTTGTTTTTGTTTTTTGGGGTACCGAGATTTGAACTCAGGGACACTTGACCACTGAGCCACATCCCCAGCCCTAATTTGTGTTGTATGTAGAGACAGGGTCTCACTGAGTTGTTTAGCGCCTCGCCATTGCTGAGGCTGGCTTTGAACTTGCAATTCTCCTGTCTCAGCCTCCCTGAGTGGTGGGACTACGGGCTTGCGCCACTGCACCTGGCTGAGTAATGTATTTTTAAAAACTAATTTACATGGCCTGTGGAAATCAGGCCTAGGATAAATGTCTTCTAAAACAAGGCCCGAATTTCCATTTCCAGCACCATCAAATAAATAAAACTAGACTTTTCAGTTTAAATGTTTTGAGTATTTCTGTGTACAAAGCACTATTCTAAGCACTTCCTTTGCAAGATTTTTCTTAATCTTCAACCCTGTAAAGAATATTTTACAAATGATGAAACTGAAAAACAGTAAGGTTTAGTGCCAGAAACTTGCTTTCTGTCACACAGCTAAGAAAATAACAGTCAGGATTCAGAAACAGACAATACTTTTTTAAAAATTATTATTTTTGGTGCTGGGAATTTGAACCCAAGGCCTCACACATTTGCTGTACCACTGAGCTACACCCCAGCCTCAGGTAGTGCTCTTAACCACTGTGCTAGGGATATAGTTATAGTTCCAGGCCAGACTGGGCAACTTAGCAAGATCTGTCTCAATATTTAAAAAAAAAAAAAAAGTTTTTTAAAGAACTAAGGGTAGCTCATTGGTAGTATAGTCCCTAAGTTCAATTCCCAGTGCCACCAGGGATTGAACTCAGTGGTGCTCAACCACTGAGCCACATCCCCAGCACCTCCATCACCCTCTTTTTTTTTTTTTTAATTTAGAGACAGCTTTGCTAAGTTGCTGAGGATGGCTTTGAACTTGCAGTCCTCCTGCCTCAGCCTCCCAAATTGCTGGGATTACAGGCATGCGCCACCACACTCAGCAAAAATAAAAATTTTAAAAGGGGTTGAAGCCAGGTGCAGTGGCCCAAGCCTGTAATCCCAGCACTTAGGGAGGCTGAGACAGGAGGATTGCGAGTTCAAAGCCAGCCTCAGCAATGGCGAGGTGCTAAGCAATTCAGTGAGACCCTGTCTCTACATAAAATACAAAATAGGGCTGGGGATGTGGCTCAGTGGTTGAGAACCCCTGAGTTCAATCTCCAGTACCAAAAAAATAAATAAAAATAAAAGGGATTGAGGGTGTAGCTCCGAGGTAGAGTACCTCTGGGTTCAAAAAAAGAAAAAAAAAACTGAAAAATTTCAGTCTTTCCACCTTCCCCCCCCTCCCCCAACCATTGGGAATTTTCTTATAATTGTTTGGTACTTTCTGGATATATGAGGATAAGGCTGAATTAATAAAATGGAAGGGGAGAACTGATGAATTTTCAACCTAATTAAACTTTTGAACAGTGTTTCTTCTACTAGCTAGTTTAATGTTAAATTGTATTCACTGAGGCAACTTCTACCTTGACTCCAGCACTCAGCAGACATACACACACCCCACACTGGGGATTGAACTCAGGAGCACTTTAATACTGAAACATCCCTAGTCCTTTTTATTTTTTTATTTTTTATTTTTTTTATTTTTTTGGTACCGGGGATTGAACTCACGGGGACTCGACCCCTGAGCCACATCCCCAGCCCTATTTTTTTTGTGTTTTATGTAGAGACAGGGTCTCACTGAGTTGCTTAGTGCCTCGCCTTTGCGGAGGCTGGCTTTGAACTCGCGATTCTCCTGTCTCAGCCTCCCTAAGTGCTGGGATTACAGGCGTGAGCCACCGCGCCTGGCTATTTTTTGAGACAGTCTCAGTAAGTTACCCAGGCTGGCTTCCTGCCTCAGTCTCCCGAGTAGCTGGGATAACAGGTGTGTACTACCACGCTTGGCATTAGCATGCTGTTTTTCAAAGCATAATCTCCCTTTTCAAAGAATAATCTCCCTGTTTTAGAGTTGCATATTTGGAGAACTGGGTAGTTGGGAGAGGATCTACTTTCTAGATTTCTGTGAATTGGGATTCAGGGTATGATAGGCCAGTACTGTTATTGATACTGTAATAAGTTTAGATGTATGTTAGAACTATATTGAATTTTTGAGTAACTTGTAATTTTTTCTTCATTGTAAAAATATACGTAAAGCCGGGCGTGGTGGCGCATGCCTGTAATCCTAGTACTTAGGGAGGCTGAGACAGGAGAATCGCGAGTTCAAAGGCAGCCTCAGCAATGGCTAGGCGCTAAGCAACTCAGTGAGACCCTGTCTCTACATAAAAACACAAAATAGGGCTGAGGATGTGGCTCAGTGGTCGAGTACCCCTGAGTTCAATCCCCGGTACCAAAAAAAAAAATATATATATATATATATATATATGTATGTATGTATGTATGTAAGTAATACTGTTTTAACTGCTTTTTTTTTTTTTGTACTGAGGATTGAACCCAGGGGTACTCGACCACTGAGCCACATTCCCAGCCCTTTTTGTTTATTTTTAATTTTGAGACAGGGCCCCACTAAGTTGCCCCGAGGGCCTCCCTAAATTACTGAAACTGACTTTGAATTTGTGATCATTCTGCTTCAGCCTCCCAAGCCACTGGGATCACAGGAGTATGCCACCACGCCCAGCTCATGTACTTTTTTAAGCAAAGATTTTTATTTAACTGGGAGGTCCTCTGGTATGTTAGCTGAGTTACTTAGTTAATGATTTTGAATACTTAAAGTTCTGTTGAAAGCCAACTGTTCTTGGGACTTAAATATTTTTGGTATGGGAGCTGCTATTTTTGAGTTACGAGTGCAATTTAATGGTGTTCAACTTCAACTCAGTTTGCTCATTGGCTTTTGAAAATGGTGATATCTCTTGTGCAGTTTCTGAGCACAACCAGTTGAGGCTAAGGTAGAAAACCTGGTAAATTTATTTTAGCTTATTTTATCTGGCAAAATGTGAGGGAACATTTTGTCTTACTATTTATTTGTATATTAGTTTCTATTTGGCACAGCTCTAGAGCAACTATCATATTTCCTTGATTCTAAGACCTAGTTTTTTGTTTTGTTTTGCTTTGTTTTTTTAAGTACGGGGGATTATTGAACCCAGGGGAGCTTTCCCATTGAGCTATATCCCCAGCTCCCTTTTTTTCCCTAATATTTTTAGTTGTTGATGAACCTTTATTTTATTCATTTATTTATATGTGGTGCTGAGAATCAAACCCAGTGCCTCACACATGCTAGGCAAGCACACTACACTAGTAGCCACAGCCACAGCCCCTATCCCTAGCCCTTTTGACTTTTTTTTTTGGTGTGAGGATGGGGTGGTACCAGAGATTGGTACCAAGAGGCTCTTTTTTTTTTTTTTTTTAATATTTTGTTTTTAGTTGTAGATGGACACAATGTCTTTATTTATTTATTTTTATGTGGTGCTGAGGATCGGAACCCAGTGCCTCACGCATGAGAGGCAAGTGCTCTACCACTGAGCTACAATCCCAGCCCCGAGGCTCTTTTTTTTAATATTTATTTTTTAGTTGTAGGTGGACAGAATACCTTTATTTTATTTTATTTTATTTTATTTATTTATTTTTTTTTTTAAATATTTTTTTAGTTATAGATGGACACAATGTCTTTATTTTATTGCTTTGTATGTGGTTCTGAGGATCGAACCCAGGGCCTCACGCATGCAAGGCAAGCGCTCTACCACTGAGCTACAATCCCAGCCCCTTTATTTTATTTTTTATGTGGTGCTGAGGATCGAACCCAGTGCCTCATGTGTGCTAGTTGAGCACGCTACCACTGTGCCATAACCCCAGCCCGGCACCAAGAGGCTCTTAACCACTAAGCCACTCAGCTTTTTTTTTTTTTTTTTTTTAATTTTGAGAGGGTCTCACTGAGTTGCTGAGGCTGGCCTTGAACTTCCAATACTCCTGCCTCAGCGTCCCAATTCACTGAGATTACAGGCTTGTGCCACTGTGCCCAGCTCCCAGCCCTTTTTATTTTGACACAGAGTCTTGCTAAATTTGCTGAAGGTAGCCTCAAATTTATGATTCTTCCACCTCAGCCTCCTGAGTCTCTGAGATTATTGGTGTGCACCTCACATTATAACATTTCTTTTTAAAAAAATTTTTGTAGTTATAGATGGACAGAATGCCTTTATTTTGTTTATTTTTATATGGTGCTAAGGATCGAACCAGTGCCTTGTGTGTGCTAGGCAGGTGCTCTGCCACTGAGCTACAGCCCTAGCCCACATTTTAACATTTCTAAAATAAATTTTTTGATATATACATTGTTATGTACATTAAATACTTTTTTGCATTTTTTTTTTCATATTGCTATTTAAATTGAGTGCTTTGCATCTCTAAAATTTGTTACTTAAATTTGGAATAAGCACGTGTCTGGGATTGTAGCTCAGTGGTAGAGCACTTGCCTTGCATGCGTGAGGTACTGGGTTCGATCCTCAGCACCACATAAAAATAAATAAAATAAAGATATTGTGTTCATCTACAACTAAAAATTTTTTTTCTTTTTTTTTGGTACTGGGGATTGAACTCAGGGGTACTCGACCACTGAGCCACATCCTCAGCTCTATTTTGTGTTTTATGTAGAGACAAGGTCTCACTGAGTTGCTTGCTTAGCGCCTCGTGGTTGCTGAGGCTGACTTTGAACTCGAGATTCTCCTGTCTCAGCCTCTCTAAGTGCTGGGATTACAGGCTTGAGCCATTGCGCCCGGCTCTAAAAAATATTTTTTTAAAAATTTAGAATAAGCAGTGATACCAAAAAATGAAAATCTTATTTATTTGTTATTTCATATGACAAAATCAAGATGAAATTACTATTTGACATCTCCCTCCCCACCCTTTGATGGTTTTGGCTTTGGCTTTTCCATCAACAGAGAGCCCTGGGGAAATGTCAGAGAACCAACTGGGATGAAGGAGTTTCTGCCATTGTCCTCTCCCACAGATTCCACTCAGAGGGGTCAGGTTACATAGCTATTGCCCCTTTTTGACTAACAAATCCCTGGGTATTTGAGGTCCCCTCCCTTCTTTTGAGTCTAGAAATTGGAAGAGGCTGTTGTGAATATTGAGAAACTTGACTATGCAGGTTGCTTCAGTATTGTTGCAAGTTCTGTCTAGGGATGTCATTAGGGGTGTTAATGGAAACCTTAAGCAAAGACACTTTCCAGGTCCTGAATTCTGCCATCCTATAAGTGTGCTCTCTAGAGGAAGCATTCATCATGGTTATGGAAGGCTGTGCCTAGCCTTGCAACAGCCTGCAATAATTGCACCATCTAGATCAAGAGGACCCAGAGCCCTGTGACTTAGAAGAGAAAGCATCTGCTTTAGTTAGGTTCTGCAGCTTTGTACTGTATCCATCTTTAAGAACAACTAACAAAAGTAGTGAGGTAAGTAGGGATGTTGATGAAAAAAGAAAGGAAGAAATTAGATAAAGCCAGCCAGCTGTTTTGTTTTATTTGAGGGAGGAGATTCCCAGGAAGTCAATGGAAGTGAGATTTATGAACTTTCAATAGTGGTTTATTTCCACTGACCCAGGACTCCTCAAGAAATTGACTTGAGGATTCTAACTTTCATTGCCTAGATCATGTTGAGTGTTGGCCTGGGTGCTGATTAGATTGGGCATAAGTAGTTGGCCTTTCTAACAATTAAGATTTGTTTGAATCTGGTCTTCCCCGTAGTCCCTTTTGGTAGTTTTAAATAGATGGGAATCATGGGTCTAATAAGAATTTGGAGGATTTTTATTTAGGAAATATGAAAGTTCTTGATCAGGTCTTTAGTTTTATAGATCGAATGTGTTTATTTAGGATTGTACATGAGATAGGGGAGCAAGCAAAACATAAAACCTTGAGGTAATCACGCTCATAGCAGCTAAATGTAGAAATTTCCCCCTATTTCTAATTTGCTGAATAAAGAAAAAAATCTTTTATTTGTGATATTTCCAGAGACATTTGCTCTAGTATGGTATATTTAAACAGTAAAGACTTAAAAAAAAAAAAGGAAACTTGAGGTTCTGGGGGTGTACTCCAGTTCTGTGTTTGCCTAGTATGCCTTAGTGCTTGGATTTCAGTCCCCATAATCTGGGCTGGGGGTGGAACCTTGACTTTATGGTGTTCACATAATGTAACCTGGGTATGGTTCAGTTTTTGACTTACTGGAACAGTTGAGAAAAGTGAATAAGGTGTATAGATCAGATAATAGCATTCATCAGTATTAATTTCTTAGTTTTTCGTTTTCAGGGTATACACACTGATCTATTTAGGGACATTATTGTATCTACATAGCTTAGGGGGAAGATTAAAGTTTTTTATTTTTATAATACTAGATACTGAACCCAGGAGTGCTCTATTTCTGAGCTACATTCCCCAGTGTATATATATATATATATATTTTTTTTAATTTAGTTTTATTTTATGGTGATAGGGTCTCACCATGTTGCCCAGGCTGGGTTTGAATCTCAGCCTCTTAAATGGGCATGCGCCATCATGCTTGGCAAAAAAGTATTTTTTAAAGTCTTTATATATGAAGAGAGAAAGAGGATAAGGCAAATATGGTGAAATATTAACATTTAGAAAATCTGGGTAAAGAATATTACTGGAAATCTTGGTACTGTGCTAACCATTCTATGAGAAAGGTTCTGTACAAAAAATACAGAATAATCCTTTTTTAAAAATCCACCTTGTATAATTTTTCATGCAGATGTAGGAACTTTTTTCCTTATTAAATTGTGAATCTGCCGGGCGCGGTGGCTCACGCTTGTAATCCCAGCACTTAGGGAGGCTGAGACAGGAGAATCGCGAGTTCAAAGCCAGCCTCAGCAACGGCGAGGCACTAAGCAACTCAGTGAGACCCTGTCTCTACATAAAACACAAAATAGGGCTGGGGATGTGGCTCAGTGGTCAAGTGCCCCTGAGTTCAACTCCCAGTACCAAAAAATAAATAAATAAATTGTGAATCTATTTTAGTTCAATTTTAAAGTGTATTATGCATTAATATTTATATCATTTAATGTTCTATAATTGGACCTGTTATCAATAAGATATAAAGTTTTATGTTACTTTTTACATTGGAGTAAAATTTAAATGTATTTTTAAGTAAATGAGGGCTTAATCTGTTTTTTAAAAATATATTATGCATAGCCGGGCGCGGTGACTCAAGCCTGTAATCCCAGCACTTAGGGAGGCTGAGACAGGAGAATCGCGAGTTCAAAGCCAGCCTCAGCAATGGCGAGGCGCTAAGCAACTCAGTGAGACCCTGTCTCTACATAAAACACAAAATAGGGCTGGGGATGTGCCTCAGTGGTCGAGCACCCCTGAGTTCAATCCCCAGTACCAAAAAAAAAATATATATATATATATATATTATATTATGCATTAAATATACATGTGTATATTTAAAATTCAGGTCCTAGTGGCAGAGGGAGCTTTATTGTTTTGCTTTATTTATTTTTGTTTTTGTTTTTAATATTCTTGAAGTGCCCTTGATGAGGGAATTCTCTAGCATCTTATGACATAAAATTGCTTTATATACCAGTGACTGAGTCCCTATCTAGATTACTGATTGAGAATTTCTCTTATAAACTGTCTTTAAAAGGGCAAATTACCAGCCATGTGTGGTGGCGCATGCTGGTAATCCCAGCACTTTGGGAGGCTGAGACGAGAATCGCAAGTTCACACCCAGCCTCAGCAACAGCAAAGCGCTAAGCAACTCAGTGAGACCCTGTCTCTACAGAAAACACAAAATAGGGCTGGGGATGTGGCTCAGTGGTCGAGCACTCCTGAGTTTAATCCCTGGTACCAAAAAAAGGGGGACAAATTACCTTCTGAAAGAATAGAAATCAAATGATAGTAATAAAATAATGAGGGGGCTGGGATTATGGCGCAGTGGTAGCGTGCTCGCCTAGCATGCGTGAGGCACTGGGTTCGATCCTCAGCACCACATAAAAATAAAGATATCCTGTCCACCTACAACTAAAAAGTAAATATTTAAAAAAAAAAAAATAAAAAAAAATAAATAAATAAAATAATGAGAATAACAACATAGGTTGGGGGAGAAGGTGGTTAATTTCCTTTGTCCTCCTTAAACTGGTTGCCTGTGATTGCTCGTGTATTGTAGGCATACATAAAATGAAAATGGTTGTGTTAGGGCAATGAAATCTTAGAAAACTTTCATTTTCCCAAACTTGTTTCTCTCTGGTTACATTGTTATTACTTATAAGAAAATTGTGCTATTTTATGTCTTAGGAGTTTTACAGTAATCTTTCTTCTTGATTCTTCAGAGCGGAGGCTGTGTCACACAGACTGTAGAACCATGAACATATTTGATCGGAAGATCAACTTTGATGCACTTTTAAAATTTTCACATATGTAAGTGTTTTAACTATGACCGAGGTTTTTTTCCCCCTTTGTTTTTTTTGGAGGGCGGGCGGCAGGGAGGTAGGTCCTGGGGATTGGACCCAGGGGCACTTTTATCACTGAGTTACTTGCCCAGTTCTAGTTTTTATTTTGAGATAGGGTCTCACTAAATTGTTGAGGCTGGCCTTGAGAGACTCTCCTGCCTCAGCCTCCCTAGTCACTAAGACTACAGGCAGGCGACATCATGCCAGTCTTTACCTGTGGTTTATTACTGCATTTCCTGTCTTCTGGTTTCTTTTCCTAGTTTATTCTATATGTATAAATCAGAAATTAGCTTGGATAGATTTAAGAGGACTTGATAAAAGTACCTAGATTCTAATGGTTGCTATGTGGTCTCTGGAAAGTAATTTATTCTAGTTTGGGTATTTAGTATTCATAAAATTGGGCTTTTGGCTCTTCCCTAGTGTTTAAGATTCTGTTAAGAACTGGGAATGGAGCTTAGTGTTAGAGCACTTGCCTAGCATGTGTGAGGCCTTATGTTCAAACCCCATCACCACACACACAAAAAATATTGTTAATCTATTTTCGTTTGTTTGTTTATTTATTTGTGTGTGTGTGTGGTGCTGGGGATTGAACTCAGAGCCTTGTGCATGCACTCTACCAATTGAGCTATATCCTCAGCCCGTTAACTTATTTTCAAAACTTTTTTTTTTATTAAATATGCTATCCCTTAATAAATAAGTATCTCAAACTCTTTGTAAAATAATGAAGAGTAATATAAAAAATATAATGTTTGCATGTTCTCCTAGGAAGAGAAGGAGAAATAATTCTTTTTTTGGGGGCAGTGGGAAATGAACTCAAGGGTACTTGACCACTGAGCCACAACCCCAGCCCTATTTTGTGTTTTATGTAGAAACAGGGTCTCACTGAGTTGCTTAGCGCCTTGCCATTGCTAAGGCTGGCTTTGAACTCGCGATTCTCCTGTTTCAACCTCTCAAAGTGCTGGGATTACAGGCGTGCACCACCACACCCAGCTGAGAAATTTCTTAACTTAGTGATGAGTATGCTCCAGAGCAATGACTGCTATGAACATTCTTTCCTAGAACCCCCTCGACACAGCAGCACTTGAAGAAGGTCTATGCCAGTTTTGCCCTTTGTATGTTTCTGGCGGCTGCCGGAGCCTATGTCCATGTGGTCACTCATTTCATTCAGGTAAGAATGAGTTTCTCTGTTTGCCACAGCACAGACTCCATTAGAAAGAACCAGCTCAGCAGGATGGTCCATTCCTGTGCCTCTCCTTAATCCTTACCAGTAGTTTGAGGTCTGAACTCAGCCGGACATTAAATCAAGATGTGTAAAACCATTTAAATTTTCTGGCAAGTGTGCCCCTCTAGTTACTGAAAATAGACTGTCTTAACCTTGGCACTAAATGATGTGCTGCTGCCATCAGGAGTCCTCATGTGCCTGCTGACGTTCATTTACTTGGCAGCCTTTTTTGTCTTCTTTGTTGCTTCAATGGCTGTGGAGTACTTGGATACAGAACACCGATTGCACCATTAATTATCAGGCAAAGCCAGATTGAAACCTTTATGGATTTGGATTTGACCTATTTTGTTCTCTGATCTACTGATATCTGCATGGTTGGGTGAAATCTTCAACTCATTTTCCTGTTTTGAGGGAGAGTTGGGTTTGGCAACAGGAATAGAATGGAAGGCACTGTTCAAAGAATAATCAAAAAGTTTGAAGTTCTCACTAACCAAGACCGATCCTTTTTGAGTGTCTTTTTAGCATAAATATAGGAGTATGCTTGTGTTGGTATTTGCCACTGCAGAGGAGAAGTGTCTTTCACTTAGAAATTTTTTCCTAGCAAGGGTTGTGTGAAAAATTGCATCAGACAGTACTGGGGATAGAACCCAGGGCCTCACATGTGCTAGGCAAGTTCTCTATCACTGAGCTAAATCCTCAGCCCTTTTGGGGGCAGGGTACTGGAGATTGAACTCGGGGGCACTCAACCACTGAGCCACATCCCCAGCCCTATTTTGTGTTTTATGTAGAGACAGGGTCTCACTGAGTTGCTTAGTGCCTTGCCTTTGCTGAGGCTGGCTTTGAACTCGCGATTCTCCTGTCTCAGCCTCCCAAAGTGCTGGGATTACAGGCATGCACCACTGTGCCCGGCAAGATGTCCTTAAGTAGAAACACATAAAACAAGGGTATGTCTTAGTTGTTTTGTGAACATGTAACCAGGGGCTTGAAGGAACCTAACCCTATATTTCCTTTGGTAGTAATGCCTCAGTATTCACGAATTCATTGTTCACTGTGACTTTGTTTTTTGTTTTTTACATATATATATATATATATATATATTTTTTTTTTTTTTTTTTAGTTGT
Source organism: Xerus rutilus (assembly GCA_028644305.1). Classification (NCBI taxonomy): domain Eukaryota; kingdom Metazoa; phylum Chordata; class Mammalia; order Rodentia; family Sciuridae; genus Xerus; species Xerus rutilus. The sequence goes on along the minus strand of CM053403.1, from coordinate 60,518,106 downwards.
AGATGGACACACTGTCTTTATTTTATTGCTTTGTATGTGGTGCTGAGGATCCAACCCAGGGCCTCACGCATGCGAGGCAAGCGCTCTACCGCTGAGCTACAATCCCAGCCCGTTCACTGTGATTTTGTACTTACTGTGTGTGCCTGGTGCTGGACTTGGTAACAAAAGTACTGTTAATGTTGAGAATGAACAGTACCTTTAAAGAAAGACAAGAGTTTTAATGTCCATCCATCCTTATCCATCCCTTTTTTTTTTTAGTTGTAGATGAACACAGTGCCTTTATTTATTCATTTTATGTGGTGCTGAGGATAGAACCCCGTGCCTCACACATGCGAGGCAAGCACTGGTACCACTGAGCTACAACTCCAGCCCCATATCCATCCTTTTTACAAAACAAATACATGTTTATTGAAGAAAATTGAGAAATAGACTAGTGATGAAAAGGAAATATTAAAAAAAAAAAGAAATTCCATAAACCCAGAAATGATGCAAAAATAATTACTGTAAACATTTTGGTACTTATCAGTCTTTTTGTGTGTGTGTGTGCGCGCGCGCGTGCACGCGCGCCCGCATTTGCACACGCATGCGCACCCGCATTTGCACCAGGAATTGAACCTAGGGCCACTCAACCACTGAGCCACATCCCCAGCCCTTTCTTTTTTTGGGGGGGGTACTGGGGATTGAACTCAGGGGCACTCGACCACTGAGGCACATCCCCAGCCCTATTTTGTGTTTTATGTAGAGACAGGGTCTCACTGAGTTGCTTAGCGCCTCGCCATTGCTGAGGCTGGCTTTGAACTCGCGATTCTCCTGTCTCAGCCTCCCTAAGTGCTGGGATTACAAGCGTGAGCCACCGCGCCCAGCTCCCAGCCCTTTTTAATATTTTATTAGAGATAAAATCTCACCGAGTTGCTTAGGGTGTCACTAAGTTGCTGAGGCTGGCTTTGAACTCACAGTCCTGCTGCCTCAGCCTCCTGGCTCATTGGTATTACAGGTGTGCAGCATTGTGCCTTGTGTGTGTGTGTGTGTGTGTGTGTGTGTGTGTGTGTGTATGTGTGGTTAGGAATAGAACCCAGGGCTTTATGGTAGGCAAGTGCTCTACCACTGAGTTTTTATTTCCAGCCCTATTTCTATTTGATTTTGAGACAGAATCTCACTAAGTTGCTCAGCACATCCTTGAACTTGAGATCCTCTGCCTCAGCCTCCAAGTAGGTGGAATTACAGGCATGCGCTGTCTTGTCAGGCTGCTTTTTTTTTCCTTTCTTTTTCAATTGATCAGAAGAGATCATTTTCTTTTTTTTTTTTTAGTTGTAGGTGGACAGAATATCTTTATTTTATTTTATTTTTTTTTTATGTGGTGCTGAGGATCAAACCCAGTGCCTCACGCATGCTAGGCGAGCACACTACCACTGCGCCATAACCCCAGCCCCGAGATCATTTTCTTATTCTAGATCAAATGTTCTTCAAGCGCTTGTCAGTTTGGTTCATCTTTTCTATTTCTGAGGCAGGACATAGTTTGACTTGAGTTGTTGTACTATAGCTGATGGACTACCTACCCAAGCCAGAAAAGCCTTCATCCAGGATCTGCCGTGGGCCTAACCCTAACCTTTAAAACTTCTAATTTCTCTCCCCAACCCTGAGAAAATATTGCCCTTTCCTTGCCTCCAGGTTAGAAGCAAATATTAGGAAGTTTACATGAATATTTGAACCTAATAAGATCTGCAAAATAAATTTGAAATTTTCAAGTATTTAATTATTGAACGGCTTTGACAGGCTGGCCTACTATCTGCTTTGGGCTCCCTGGGGTTAATGATTTGGCTGATGGCAACACCTCATAGCCGTGAAACTGAGCAGAAAAGACTGGGACTTCTTGCTGGATTCGCTTTCCTTACAGGTATGTTAAAAGATTGGTCTAATTTTGAGGGCATGGAGTGACTGTATTTTAATTATCTCTTTAGACTAAAGCTTGAGATTTTTATTTATTCTGATTTACCCCAACTAGCATGCTTTCCTTTCTGCCTGTTCCAATTGTATAATTCCTTCAGAAGACTTTTCTTTGTAGAGTCTTTCATGAGTCTCACTTGGCTGTGATTTCTTCCTTCTCCCTTCTGGCCTCTTCTAGCTTTATGTTATCCAGTTATACTTGTATGCTTTGTCTTATACTACTTTCCTACTTTCTTCTTCTTTTTGGTTACTACTTTATTTCTTACAGGTTCATGTTGCTTCCCTGTTCATAGGATAAGCTGTTTTGTGACTAGCAACTGTGACTTCTATTTTTATATCCAAAAATTGGCATTATGTGCTGGAATGAATGAGGTTTGTGGCTTGTTAATGGTACACATGGGACTGAACTAGACCTGATAATCTGGTTTAGTTAGACCCACATGAGCCACTGTTGCAGGAGCATCTGTTCAAAGCCTTGCCAATCATTAAAGCTACACACTGAGATTATTCATTGCATAGCACAATTCACTGGTTCTCAAAGGAAGAATTAAAAGCGCATTAGGGCTGGGGATATATATAGCTCAGTTGGTAGAGTGCTTGCCTTGTATGCACAAGGCCCTGAGTTCAATCCCCAGCACCACAAAAGGTGGGGCGGGACATCATTGTGGAACCAGGTATACTAGTGCATGCCTGTAATCCTAGCAGCTCCGGAGGCTGATGCAAGAGGATCACATCAGCCTCCCAGGTTTGAGGCCAACCTCAGGAAATTATTGAGACCTAAGCAACTTGGTGAGACCCTGTCTCAGAATAAAAATGGCTGGGGATATGGCTCAGTGGTAAAGCTCCTCTGGGTTCAATCCTTAGTACCAAGGTAGGGGGTGGCACATCATCATTAAAGGAAATAGGGCTTGGGGCTGGGATTGTAGCTCAGTGGTAGAGCGCTTGCCTTGCATGCGTGAGGCACTGGGTTCGATCCTCAGCACCACATAAAAATAAATAAATAAAGATATTGTGTCCATCTAAATTTAAAAAAAAAAAGAAATAGGGCTTAAGCTGCATGATAAGAACACTTGCAAAACAAACTTGCATTTGTACAACTTGTTCTAAGTGACAGTCTTATCTATATATATAGTGTTAAGGAAATTTGAGAAAGGAAGGAATTTAGGGATTAAGATATTTGGATCAGGGAAAGCTAGTTTTTGAAGGCATTAAGGGGTAGAATTATCAGGAGGAGAAAAAGAAATAGCCAGAGTAGGAGAAATGCTGGGCTGGAACAGATTGCCCTCCTGTTGGCAGGTGTCCACCTGCAGAACCAGTCTGGCCTCTCTTTGCTATAAAAGGACTGCATAACTGCAAAGTTGCTGGCCACCAGATCCTACTTTCATCCTATTACTAATTCTTTGTCTTTTTTTTTTTTAAATAAAGTTGTAGATGAACAGCATGCCTTTATTTTATTTACTTATTTTTATGCAATGCTTAGGATCGAACCCAGTGCTTCACACATGCTAGGCAAGCGCTCTGCCACTGAGGCACAACCTCAACCTCTTTTACTAATTCTTTTTTTTTTTTTTTTTTTTAATTTATTATTAAAACAAAAGAATGGGGCTGGCGTTGTGGCTCAATGGTAGAGCGCTTGCCTAGCACATGTGAGGCACTGGGTTCAATTTTCAGCACTACATATAAATAAAGTCCATCGACAACTAAAAAAACAAAAACAAAACAAAAAAGAATGCATTTTAAACTGGGCACGGTGGTGCATGTCTGTAATCTCAGCACTTTGGGAGGCTGAGACAGGAGAATTGCGAGTTCAAAGCCAGCCTCAGCAATGGTGAGGCGCTAAACAACTCATTGAGACCCTGTTTCTAAATAAAACAGAAAATAGGGCTGGGGATATGGCTCAGTGGTGGAGTACCCCTGAGTTCAATCCCCAATACCCCCCTGCCAAAAAAGAATGCATATTAAATCATAGTACACATATGGAGCACAATTTTCCATTTCTCTGGTTGTAAATAAGATAGAATCACACCATTTGTGTCTTCATACATGTACCTAGGGTAGTGATGTCCATCTCATTCCACCATTTTTGTTACCCTCATGCCCCTCCTCTCCCCTACCTCCCTTTGCCCTATCCAAAGTTCCTCCATTTCTTCCATACTTCCCACCCCCATTATGTATCAGCATCCACTAATCAGAGCATTTGGCCTTTGGTTTTTTGGGATTAGCTTACTTTACTTAGCATGATCTCCAGTTCCATCCATTTACGTGCAAATGCCATAATTTTATTCTCTTTTATTGCTGAGTAATATTCCATTGTGTATATATACCATAGTGTCTTTATCCATTCATCTATTGAAGGGCATCTAGGTTGCTTCCGCAGTTTAGCAGTTGTGAGTTGTGCTGCTATAAACATTGAAGTGGCTGCGTTACTACGGTATGCTGTTTTCAAGTCTTTAGGGTATAGACCAAGGAGTGGGATAGCTCGGTCAAATGGTGTCCCTTTTACTAATTCTGGATCTGGTCCATATGACAGTCACATCATTCCAACTCAGAAATATTCAACATGCCTGCTTCATTTTTTCTAATTTCTATTCCTCTTAGGATCCATCTATGATTTTGAGCTAACAGGACAATTTTGTAGCTGTGTCTATAAATAAATAATTTCTGTGTATATCACTTAAAATGATTAAGGAAGAGTGAGGGGAAAGATTTAATACTTCAGTCCACATGTTTGTATTTTTGGGAGCACAAGTGTGCCTATGCTATTAACAGTTAGCTTTTGGGGCTGGGGTTGTGGCGCAGTGGTAGCGTGCTCGCCTAGCATGCGTGAGGCACTGGGTTCAATCCTCAGCACCACGTAAAAATAAAATAAAGATATTCTGTCTGCCTACAACTAAAAAATAAATATTTAAAAAAAAAAAAAGAACAGTTAGCTTTTGGACAAGGATTCTCTTCAAGAATTTTTGGTAATATTGTGTCCTGGGGTTTTTTGTTTTCTAGGAGTTGGCCTGGGCCCTGCTCTGGAGTTGTGCATTGCTGTCAATCCTAGGTAACTGTTTTAGTAGTAATGTTTTGTGTTTTTTTTTTTTTTACCTTTATGAATATGAATTATCCTTCTAAATATAGGCCATATACCGGTGGCCTTCAAGTCCTAATGGTCTTTTTCTTTAATAGCATCCTTCCCACTGCTTTCATGGGCACAGCAATGATCTTTACCTGCTTTACCCTGAGTGCACTCTACGCCAGGCGCCGGAGTTACCTCTTTCTGGGAGGTAGGTGTGAACCAGGAAACAGAGCAGGGCTCTTCTCTAACCAGAGTTTTCACCAGGATTCCTTCCCTATCTCAATTCTGTGGTGTCTGTTGGGTTGCTATTAAAAGCCTCATTTGGGGGGATATAAGAAATGGCCTTAGCCAGGTGCAGTGGTGTATACCTGTAGTCCCAGCACTTTGGGAGGCTGAGACAGGAGAATCACAAGTTCAAAACCAGCCACAGCAGCAGCGAGGCGCTAAGCAACTCAGTGAGACCCTGTTTCTACATAAAACACAAAATAGGACTGAGGATGTGGCTCAGTGGTTGAGTGCCCCTGAATTCAATCCCCGGTACCAAAAGAAGAAAAAAGAAAAAGAAACGGCCTTAATGAGATTGCTTTACTTTGGCTTCTCAAAATAGCCTTTTACCATGTCTTAATATAGGTATCTTGATGTCAGCCATGAGCCTGATGCTCTTGTCTTCCCTGGGGAACCTTTTCTTTGGATCCATTTGGCTTTTCCAGGTGAGATTTTGCATAGAACTTCCAGTAGCTATTTGTCTGATACTGCTTTTTTCTCACTTAACCCTAAATCAGGATAGGCTAAGAATCCTCCAGGATGCTCACCTTCTTTGGGCAGTGCCATCCAAACCTTCCCACCTAACCCTGTAAAATGGAGCTTCTGCTACAGGTGAAAGTATAGGCTGAATGTTGTTGGGCATTGCTGAGGAAAAGGTAGTTTGCTCAGGGATCATTGATCTTAGGCTGGTCTAGCTGTGACTTGTTAAAAATAGTGGAAGCTCTTCCAGTAACCTAAAAGAGTGAAAGCAGAATTGTGCCTTGGGAAGTAATGTGATCTTGATCATTGTTTATGGGGTTAGTATTTAAAATATTTTTAAGTGACCAAGAGCCAGAAAATGACTTTTTTTGTTGTTTTGTTTTTTTTCCTCTTCACCACTACTATATGCTAACTTCATCTTATTCTTTTTTTATTAGGCAAACCTGTATATGGGGCTCGTGGTCATGTGTGGCTTTGTCCTTTTTGATACTCAACTCATTATTGAAAAAGCTGAAAATGGTGATAAGGATTATATCTGGTAAGTGTGAGAAGTGCTTAAAACAAGGATAAAGGTTGAGGCATACTATTCTGTTCCACAGCTGAACTTAGGTGGTAGAGCTTCAGGAATGTATGTGGTAGCAGATTTTGGAACTACATATCAGTAGCATAGTCTGTCAGTTCCCAAAAGGTATTGGATTTTTTAAAACTGGACTAATTATCTGTTTTTCCATAGTTTCATTGTCCCTCCCATTCCGCCCCTTTTATAGTGCTGGAGATTGAATCCAGAGCCTCATGCATGCCAGACAAGCATTCTATCACTGAGCTACACCTCCAGCCCTCCATAATTTTAATAGTAGCTACTTCCAGATAGGAAAGAAGGAAAGGGCCTTTCTCCTTTTACTCTTTATAGTTTCTGTGTTTTTTAGACATTTAACATTGAGACTGGGCATAGTAGCCTATACTTGTAATTTCAGCTACCTGGGAGGCTGAGCTAGAATTTTAAGTTTGAGGCCAGGTTGAGCAACTTGGTAAAACCTTGTCTCAAAATACAAAATTAAAAGAACTGGGGATTTATATCAGTAGTAGAGCATCTCTGGGTACAATCCCCAGTACCACCCTCCTAAAAAGAAAATTTTTAACAATAAGAGGAAAGATATATGTAGTTTTCTAAGTGTCATAGTCCTTTCAAAGTCTTATACCAATTGGTATAAAGGTAATTTAGGATTCAGACTTGGGCCTCTGCATAGTCCAAAGCTCAATCTCTTTATGCCACTTGGCTTCACTGAGTTGCAAAAAGATTCCTGACGACAAAATTTTGCTTCCTTAGTTGGGGTGGAGTGTTGGAGACAGTGACTCATGGGTGGGGTTGGTATTTATGTTCTGGCCTTTGTTGGTTTGTGGATAAAGGAAAGTGGGAAATATAGTTCATAACTTGATTCTTCTCTTTCAGGCACTGCATTGATCTCTTCTTAGATTTCGTTACTCTCTTCAGAAAACTCATGATGATCCTGGCTATGAATGAGAAGGTTAGTCAACTACAACCTGCACATGAGAGAATGGCTCCTTACCTCAGCATCTGAGGAATCTTCAGATTTGAAAATTCACTGACACACTGTAGGTCCAGGGTAACTGTAAAGCAGGCCACTGAGCAAGAGGTAAATGAGAATTCTTCAGCTGAGAATAAAAAGGAAGAAGTAGCCGGGTGCGGTGGCGCAAGCCGGTAATCCCAGCACTGAGGGAGGCTGAGACAGGAGAATCGCGAGTGCAAAGCCAGTCTCAGCAACGGTGAGGCGCTAAGGAACTCAGTGAGACCCTGTCTCTACATAAAACACAAAATAGGGCTGGAGATGTGGCTCAGTGGTCGAGTGTCCCTGAGTTCAATCTTCAGTACCAAAAAATAAATAAAAAGGAAGAAGTAAAAATAATCTTTTTCTTTTTCCCTTAGGTGATCCCTGAGATTAGTATCAAAGGGAAAAGAGCTTCAGTGGCAGTAAGAAAAAGAATCTAGGGGCTGGGATTGTGGCTCAGTGGTAGAGCGCTTGCCTTGCATGTGTGAGGCACTGTGTTCAATCCTCAGCACCACATAAAAATAAATAAAGATATTGTGTCTGTCTACAAGTAAAAAAAAATTAAAAAAAAAAAAGAGAATCTACTATATGAAGAATTTAAGGGCTGTAAAGATAATTATGATTTAGAAAAAGATACTGGAAAGAATATTAATATAATATTGTCAGCCAGCTTTTGTAAATTATAAAAGTAAACCAGCTTTTTAACCATTTGCTAGTCTTAACTTTTTTCTAAAGAGGAATTCTGTATCAGATAATCTAGTTCAACAGTAGGAGAATAAATGAAGCTGCAAGCTTTTCTTTACAGTCCTTATTCTGGAACATGAGACAGTGCAGTGGTGGGAGAGGTGGGTAACTTTTAATGGGATTGATGGTTCTATCTGGGCTGCGCCTCACTGGACTGAACATCAAACAGGTGCACCAGTTTTCATTAGAGCATCTCTCCTTTAATCCATTGGGCTACCATCTAAGATTGATTGAAGAGTCCCCCAGACTGGATTATCTCTGAATGTTGGCTTCTGCTGCAAATTCTTGCTCACCAAGTCTAGATCCCTTTCCAGTCCCTAACCAAAAAGTTCATTCAAAACTTTACTTTCTCCCCATATTGGGCCAGTAGTAAGTGCTTTGTGAGTGCTCTGCCAGTGAGCTACATCCCCAGCCCCTTTTTAAAATTTTGATAGTGTCTTGCTAAATTGCTGAGGCTGGCCTCAAACTTGTGATCTTCCTACCTCAGCAGCCCCAGTAGCTGGGATTATAGGCAAGCATAACAAATCCTAACTTCACTCAAGACTTTGGACTTGCATGTCAGGTGCCAAAAATTAATTGGGTGCTTTTTCTCCATTTACAGGACAAAAAGAAAGAGAAGAAGTGAAATGACCATCCAGCCTTTCCCAGTTTGACTTCCTCTCCCTCCACCCCTTATGTCTTCTTTGCACACATTACAGGTGGCGTGTTCTGTGATAATGAAAAGCATCAGAAAAGCTTTTGTACTTTGTGGTTTTCTCTATTTTGGATTTTTTGATCAAAAAAACTGATTAGCAGAATATAGTTTGGAGTTTGGCTTCGTATTCCTGGGGTTCTTCCTTACTTTCTTTTCTGTCAGCCCATCCTTAGCCTCTTGTTCTGCTCAGGCCACCATAATGAGGAGTTGGGACAGCAGAGGGAGCAAACTCCAAGAGTCAGCATTCCCACCAAGCCTCACCAAGTAGACCCAAACTGTTTAGTAGAGCCACTTCGGCCCAGTCTTCCTTAACATTGTTTGATTTGCATGCAGTTCCCATGGGACTGGGCAGTGTGTTTTCCATCAAGAAGTTTGACAGTTGCGTGGTTAACTCAGACTCATTGTATCTGAGCTGTCAGCCCTATAAAAAATGCAAAGAGCTTGCCTTTCTCTGGGAGCTTTGCTTCCTCTGTGCTGCCCAAGCTGGTCTGGCAAATAGCTTTCTGCCTTGCCATCATAAAGGGAATGTGGATTTCTGTGTGTTCCTTTTCCCACCCCTGCCTGACCCTCAGGGAATCTGCCTGCTTTCCATCATGGGGTGGGAGGACTTTAGCACAAAGGGAAGACTAATTCTTGTCAGGCATTTATGGTGAGGCTGAACATGTATGGCAAGGTAGAGGTAACAGAATTTCCAAATTTCTCTTAGTTTTTGTATTTTTGTCATTGTTGGTTTTTAAAATTGGTTAATGCCTTAGTTACTGAGTAGCCTCCACTAAGTGGCTGTAAAGGTTTCAAAAGAGGAAGGACAGGGAAGGAGATCAGTTGAGCCTCTGGGGCTAATTGGAATGAATTCTGCCAGACAAACCTAGATGAGGACCTGTTTGGGGGAGTGGGGGACAAATCTCCTCCACCAACCCTAGTGGTTCCTTGTTCAAATCACTGAAGCAGAACTGTGGTGACTTGCAAGTCAGCATTCGTAACAGCCCTTCGGTTCTTCTTTTTTTTTTTTTTTTTTGTCTAACCCCACCTGGACACTATTGGTGTGTCAGGCCAGAGATTTGAGACAGTAGATTCGCCTTCATTTTTCAGATGCACTTTAGTTTTTGGTCTGTTCACTTGTTTCCAGAAGTCTGCAGTCTTCTAAGGAGGAGCCAGGTGACCAAACTTGGTCAGTGCTCCCATTCCCTGCAGCTTTCTGATGATAAGCATGGGCAGGTAGTCCTAATGGGGATTGCCAACTTCTTCCTTTAGGCTACCACAGCCAGGTACACAGAAGGGCAGCACCAGGAGTGGTTTTGGCCTAGGGTACTCACAGGTTTTAATGCAAGGATATTAAGCCATTGAAAGAGCATTACCAGTAGGACACTATTTTTGGCTTTTCCTGAACAACCAGTACAGTTTGACACAGTGCTGATTTTCAATGTACCATGTCATGAAACTGTCCCAAAAGTGGCCTGCCACCCAGAAAATGGCTTGCTTCTATTGAGGATGCTGCCCTCTGGTGTTGCTACAGCTGCCTCTAGCTTCTGACTTGAGAACTTCCTAAAGGGACTTCCTTCCTTTGAAGCCCTGATCAGCAACTCTCCATTAAATTTGATGATTTTCTGCTAAGTCTGAGAATCTGAGTTCCACCTTTGAAGCCAGACTCCATCTCTTATGCTTTTTTGCTTGGGATAAAGGAGTTTTTCTTTAGAAACAGTGCCAAGAATGACAAGAAATAAAGAAACTACTTTTAAAGAAAATGCCTAACAGGTTTTTAATACAGGTATCACTGTAATTTCCACTTTCTTTTCTAGTTCCTTGGTTTTCAGCTCAGGCTGCATTCTAACTCATACTGTGAAGACAAAGGTGTTTTTGATTAAAAAATATATGATATCTACATAGTCTTAATTTGTAAAAAATAAAGAAAATTCCTTAACCTTTCCTGATGTGTATGTGTGTAAAATCAAGGGTACAGCTGAACAGGGCACTTGGTACTCTCTAACTTGCTAGTGGGAGCTGGGAGTAGAGCTAGTCACAGGCCTGCTCTAGATATAGATAAGAATGAGGAACTCCTCCCACCCCCCACTTGGCCTCCCACCTTGTAGTTCCAAAAAGCCATATATGGGGGCTGGGGTTGTGGCTCAGTGGTAGCGCACTTGCCTAGCATGTGTGAGACACTGGGTTCGATTCTCAGCACCATATATAAATAAATGAATAAAATAAAGGTCCATCAACAACTAAAAAAAAAATTCCAAAAAATTAAAAAAAAAAAAGCCATATATGTTGGGATTTCCTCTGTGCAGTACATGACCCAGACCTTTTTCCAGTCCTCTTCTCCCCTGCCTTTACTGTAGATTGCCTGGGTAGTGGCAGATGAAGTTGGTTCAGATTTGTACTTACGCTTTGAGGGAATTTGGGGATGGAAATTGAAGCAGTTAATATCCACTCATTCTGCAAGGACTTTTGTTCACTAACTGACCAGGCTCTAATTTAGATGCATCGATGAATAAAAATTCTTACCCTTGTAGAGCGTACATACAAGATTATAAATCAGAGCTTGTACTTTAATCAGTCTATTCAACTTGGGCACATTTGCCCTCTGGTTGTCATGTTCATTGTAGATCCCGTCCTTCCTGTTAGGATTTGGTGGTTTTTTTTGGTACTGGGGATTGAACTCGGGGGGTGCTTGACCACTGAGCCACATCCCCAGCCCTGTTTTGTGTTTTATTTAGAGACAGGCTCTCACTGGGATTTGTTATTCTGACATATCTTTTCTCTTGATTTTGAGGAAATGCCCATCTTAAAGACTTTAAAGCCCAAGTTTATCTTTGTGCTGGGAGCAGGCACAAGCCATGACTGAGTGCTTATACACTGGGCACTGTGCAGATGCCTTACAAATTGTTTTAATATTCCCAATAGCCCAAGAAGACGGTGTGTTGACTAAAGAATATCAATTCCAAGGTCATACTGGCAGGCAGTGGCAGTCTGTCCAGAAAGAATGCAGGTACACTCACTCCAGGGCCCCTGCTTTTTCCTATGTAGGTAACATAAAGTTAGTCCTTCTGGGCTGCTGTCATTCTTTCCATCCTGACTGGCTATGGCCCCAGCTGAGGTGGAGAGGGAAAAGTGAAGGATTTTGTGCAAAAATCCCATCCCAAATCTTTGTAGCCAGTGTAAAAGATAGCATACTTTTATTCTCTTTCCAATTACTAAACTGAAATGGGTAACAAAGCCAGGCAGCACAAGCCTGTAATCCCAGCTGTTCGGAAGGCTTGGGGAAGGAGGATCTCAAATTCTAAGCCATCCCATCTAGCAGAACTTATCTCAAAAAACTAAAAGAAAAACTCTGGGATGGCCGGGCGCGGTGGCACATGCCTGTAGTCCCTGCACTTTGGGAGGCTGAGACAGGAGAATCGCCAGTTCAAAGCCAGCCTCAGCAAGGGCAAGGTGCTAAGCAACTCAGTGAGACCCTGTCTACATAAAACACAAAATGGGGCTGGGGATGTGGCTCAGTGGTCGAGTGCCCCTGAGTTCAATCCCCAGTACCAAAAAAAAAAAAACCAAAACTCTGGGATATACATCAGTGGTAGGGTGCTGACCTAGTATGTGCACAGAAAAAAAAAGGACTAACTGCTGCTTGGTCCAGGAGTGGTGGATCTGTAGGCCTGTACTAGACAATTGGGGACAGTGGAAGTGGAAGACCCTGATTGCTGGAAGAAGAGACAGTATGATCAGATGGGGCTTCTCTTCTCCCCATGCAGAGAATAAACGGGACAGCTCAGTTCCTTCCTAGTTGTTCACTGCTAACAGTGCAGCAGAGCTACATGTAAACTAAACATTGTGTGTTGAACAGGAGAAAGCGTGCATACCTTGCAGCCTGCCCTGTTGGGTCAAGGAAAGTGCTTTGAAGATGACAACTGAGTTAAGCTAAATCACCAAGGTTGAGACGACCTAAGTCAAAACGAGAGATGAAGAAAGGGATAGAGGGGTTGGGATTGTGGTTCAGTGGTAGAGCACTTGCCTCACATGTGGGAGGCATTGGGTTTGATCCTCAGCGCCGCATATAAACAAATGAATAAATAAAGGTCAATCAACAACTAAAGAAAGAAAGAAAGGGGTAGAGGTTTGGGGCCAAGGGATTAGCATGGGGCAAGGCACAGGGGCATGACTCAATGTGGAGAGTGCAAAGAACTGCAAATGGAAGGTTTTGCTGGGTTGTGGAGACTAGGAGGATATGGGAGGGAGATAGTAGGGATATGGTAGGTAAATAGTTACTGAGGTTCTGGTGTGCTGTACTAAGGCGATGACTTTGTCCCAAGGAAAACAAAGCATTGAAGAACTTTGAACAAAAAAGAAGTGGTCAGCCAGCCACAGTGGTGCATGACTGCAATCTCAGCAGTTCAGGAGGCTGAGGCAGGAGGATCTTGAGTTGAAAGTCAGCCCCAGCAACAGCAAAGCCCTAAGCAATTCAGACAAAAAAGGGCTGGAGATGTGGCTCAGTGGTCGAGTACCCCTGAATTCAATCCCCGGTACCAAAAAATAAATAAAAAATCAAAAAGGTTGAGGGTGGGGGCTGGGATTGTGGCGCAGTGGTAGCGTGCTCGCCTAGCATGCGTGAGGCACTGGGTTCGATCCTCAGCACCACATAAAAATAAAATAAAGATATTCTGTCCACCTGCAACTAAAAAAATAAATATTTTTTTAAAAAAAGAACTTTAAAAAAAAAAAGGTTGAGGGTATAACTCAGTGATAGGGCCCTGTGTCTAGCATGTGTGAGGTCCTGGGTTTGATCCCCAGCGTAAAAAAAGTAAATGTTTATTGTTTTAAATCACTGTGGCAAAGCAACAGATAATTAAGACAAATACTGACTAGATAGTTGATAATATTAAAGAAAAATTGTTACTGCATAATGCTAATGATGGTATTGTGATTATATGCTTCAAAAGTTATCTTTTAAAGTCAGGTACTGAAATATTTGTTGATGAATGAACATGATGTAGTATTTAGCTTTCTATCTCTGACAAAATACCTGAGAAAAATGAACTTAAAGAAGGAAAGATTTGGGGCTGGGGTTATGGCGCAGTGGTAGCGTGCTCGTCTAGCACGCGGGAGGCACTGGGTTCGATCCTCGGCACCACATAAAAATAAAATAAAGCTATTAAAAAAAAAAAAGGAAAAATTTATTTTGGCTCATTGTTTCATAGCTTTCAGTCCATGGTCACTTGGTTCTGTTGCCTTTGGGCCTGTGATGAGGCAGAACATCCCTGGCAGGGAGCCCGTGGCAGAGGGAACTCTTCACCTCATGGTGGCCAGGGAGCAAAATGAGAGACAGGAAGGGGCATGGTCTCACTATTTCCTGATGACCTAACTTCCTTCCACTAGGCCTCACCTCTTAAAGGTACCTTCTAATAGCCCCAGGCTGGTGACCAAAACTTCAATACCTGGCCTTTGGGAGACATTGAAAATCCAAACGGTAGCAGGAGAGTATGGGAGGGAGACGTAAGTAAGTAAATAATTTTTCTTTAATCCAAACTGTAGTCCTAGTGATTTGGAAGGCTGAGGCAGGAGACTCATAAGTTCAAGGCAAGCCTCAGCCACTTAGCAAGACCCTCTCTCAAAATAACTTCTCTTAAAATAAAAAAAAGGACTAAGATGGAGGGGTGGGGATTGTGGCTCAGTGGTAGAGCACTTGCCTCGCAGGCGTGAGGCACTGGGTTTGATCCTCAGCACCACATAAAAATAAATAAATATATTGTGTCCATCTACAACTAAAAAAAAATACTAAAAAAAGGGGCTAAGATGGAGTTCAGGGGTAAAATGCCCCTGGGTTCAATCCCCAGTACTGAAAAAAACAAAACAATCCAAACCCTAACCATGATATCTGAGATTTGCTTCAAAATAATGCAGTTGGGTGGTGGCAAGGAATGGAGGGTATAGAGAAAATGAAGGTAGTAGTTATATGAATAATATAAAATGAGTTTATATTGGTTATAGCTGGGTAGTCGACATATTCATTCTACTATTCTACTACTTATATGTTTTGGAAAAAAAATTTTTATGGTGCTGGGGATCAAACCCAGGGTCACATGAACACTAAGCAAGTTTTCTACCACTGAGCTATGTCCCCAGCCCAGCATATTTGAAATTTTCTATAATAATAAGCTAAAAAAGGTGAAATAGTCCAGGCAAAAGAAAGAACAATCTAAAATAGAGTTGTAGTCATAAGGAAGGAGGAGAGAAGAAACAATGGACTAAAATATTCTAGAGGTAAAAATATCCAGGCCTTGGTGCTTTATTAGCTATGGGAAGGTGAGAGAAACAAGACAATGAAAGATGACTTTCAGGTGGTCTGTATGGTCCCACCAGTTACCTGCCCTACTAGGGCCTAATTTTCCTATGTGTCAGATGTAGGTAATAACCACATATAACAATTGTGAGGATTAAATTAATTAAAATATGTAAAGAATTTAGAAGAAGCTGGGCGTGGTAGTGCACACCTGTAATCCCAGCACTTTGGGAGGCTAAGGCAGGAGAATCGCAAGTTTAAAGCCAGCCTCATCAACGGCAAGGTCTAAGCAACTCAGTGACACCCTGTCTATAACACATAGGGCTGGAGATGTGGCTCAGTGGTCGAGTGCCCCTGAGTTCAATCCCTGGTACACACACACACAAAAAAAACATTTAGAAGAATGCTTAGCATATAACAAAATCCTGAAGTGTTAGCTCTTCCACTGGGAGACTCTGGACTAGGAGTGAGATGATAGTTTTGGCTTTGGACACATTGAGATCACAGTGCTGTGGGACACCAATGCAGATGCATTGGGATAATTCTGAAGCTAAGAGAGAAGCTAGGGTAGAAGCATGATGATTTGGCACATGTTAAAATGTGCCAAACCATAAAATATGCTGGGCTTGGTGGCACGTGTCTGTAATCTCAGTGTCTTGGTAGGCTCAGGTAGGAGGATATCAACTTTCAGTTCAGCCGGGGCATCTTAGCAAGACTTTTTCTCAAAAATAAATGAGGGGGCTGGGATTGTGGCTCAGCAGTAGAGCGCTTGCCTCGCATGTGTGAGGCCCTGGGTTCGATCCTCAGCACCACATACAGAGCAATAAAATAAAGACATTGTGTCCATCTACAACTAAGAAAAAATTAAAAAAATAAAAATAAAAAAATAAATGAGGGCTGGGGTTGTGGCTCAGTGGTAGAGCGCTTACGTAGCATGTGTGAGGCACTGTGTTTGAACCTCAGCACCACATAAAAATAAAGGTATTGTGTTCATCTACATCTAAAAAGTTATAAAAAATAAATGAATAAAAGTGGCTAGAGATATATCTCAGTGGTAGAGTACCCCTAGGTTCAATCCCTAGTACCTCAATCAATCAATCGATCCATGAAACCAACCATAAAAAACAAGTTAGCTTGGGCTGAGGATGTAGCTCAGTGGTAGAGCTTTTGCCTAATGTGCATGAGACCCTGTGCTTAATTCCAGCACACAAAACAAAAGACAACAAAAAATGAGTTAGTTCCTGGAATAGGCTCTTTGCCAAAGAAGATACACAAATGGCAAGTTCAACATCATCAGACATTAGAGAAATGTAAATTAAATGAGCCCAGTGTAGTGGCGCAGGACTGTAATCCCTGCTACTTGGGAGGCTGAGGCAAGAGGATCACAAGTTGGAGGCTAGCCTTATCAAATTAGTGAGACCTTGTCTCAAAATAAAAAAGGGCTGGGGATGTAGCTCAGTGGTAGAGATCCCTAGGTTCAATCCTCAGTACCAATAAATAAATAGGCAATGAAATTCTGATACACACCTATTAGAATGTCTAAAACTGAAAAAATAGTGATAATATTGAGTACTGGCAAGAGTGTGGAACAACTGGATCTCTCACATGTCACTGGTATCAAAGGTAAAATGTGTCGGCTTCTCTGGAAAGTAGTTTAGCAATTTATTTTATTTTTTTTGTGGTGTCAGGGATTGTTTCCAGGAGCGCTCCACCATTGAATCACACTCCCAGCCCATTTTTTTTTTAATTTTTTTTATTAATTTTTTTTTTAGTTGTAGATGGACACAATGTCTTTATTTTATTGGTTTGTATGTGGTGCTGAGGATCGAACCCAGGGCCCCATGCGCGCGAGGCAAGCGCTCTAGCGCT
>CM053403.1:60481216-60501114 GCA_028644305.1 Xerus rutilus | reverse complement strand
GCTCCAGCCCTATTTTGTGTTTTATGTAGAGACAGGGTCTCACTGAGTTGCTTAGCACCTCACCTTTGCTGAGGCTGGCTTTGAACTCGCAATTCTCCTGTCTCAGCCTCCTAAAGTGCTGGGATTACAGGCTTGCGCCACCGCGCCTGGCTTAGTTTTTATTTTGAAACAAGGTCTTGCTAAGCTGCCAAGGCTAGCCTTAAATTTGTGATCCTCCTGCCTCAGTCTCCTGGGCAATTTCTTATGATATCAAACATGAAAACCATTCAACCAAGCAACTGTACTACTGCGTATTTATTCTGGAGAAATAAAAATCCGTGTCCACACAAAAGCTATACGTGAATGTTCTAAGAAGTTTTGTTGTCACCTAAAACTAGAAACAATCCATCTATACTTCAATAGGTGAGTGAACAAAGTGTAAATACACATAACAGAACTCTCTGCAATATTCTACAACGTGAGGAATGAACCATATTACATTTGACAACTTAGATGGTGCATGAGAATTATTTTGTGCTGTTTATAAAACTGAACTGAAATTCCACTGGAAACCCCAGAAACCTCATCATTTAAGGAGCATATGGAAACCTTTTTAATCTGTCTAGGAAGCCTTCTCTGGTTGGCTAGAGGAACCCCTTCTGGGGCCTTTCTTGCATCTGCTCACTCTTGTTCATAGTGCTGTTCACATTCTCCTGTGCTCACCCAAAGACTCTTCAGCCTCACACACTAGGGGGCTACTGGATCCCAGTGTCTGGCTCAGCACTTCATGCCTACTGAGCACCTAATTAATGCCTGTGGTAGAATAATTGTAGGAAATGAAGGAATGAGAGAGGCACAGCGTGGGGAGTGGGAGGAATGTCACTTTCAGTGTGTCCTGGCTTCAGATGGATGAGAAAGAGGGAAACGCCCAGAATCTGCCCTGCTGCCTTGCCAACCCTGTCTACTTTGAGGCCAGCTGTAGGAAAAGTCCCCCAAGATGCCAGGCTGGCAAACAGGACTGGCAGGGTTAGTTCCAGGGGAATAAGATGGAACAGGAAGAGTTTATGTCCAAGTCCATATATTTGTGCTGTCTGTACTTTGTACAAAGCCTGTGGTGGGAACCGGGAGTTGGTGGCCAGCATTTGGTGCTTTGGTCACAAATAAAGGGAGGAGGCTCTGTATTTTGTCTTCTCACCACAGGGTGGCAGTGCAGCCATGCAAACCTCTCCCATGGATGCTGCCTCCATTGCCACCACCTGGTGGCAACATTTCCCTAATTACTTTGTAAGAATATTACATTTTACTTTTATTTTTATTATTATTTAGACTGAGGATTTAATGCTTTAACCCAGGGGTGCTCTACCACTGCGTGTCAGCCCTTTCTAAGATAGGGTCTCGCTAAATTGCCCAGGCAGGATTCGAATTTGCCTCAGCCTCTCTAGCAGCTGAGATTACAGGTACTTGCCAATTACAGGCACTGAGTGTGAGATTTCTCTTTCTTTTTTGTTCCTTTTTTCCTTTCTTTCTCCCTCCCTCCCTCCCTCCCTCCCTCCCTTCCTTCCTTCCTTCCTCCCTCCCTTCCTCCCTCCCTTCTTTCTTTCCTTTCTTTCTTTCTTCCTTTGCTTTCCTTTTTCCTTTCCTTTTCCCTTCCCTTTTCCCTTCCCTTCCCTTCCCTTCCCTTGCTTTCTCTTTCTTTCTCCAGTATTGGTTATCTAACCCAGGTCTTTACGCTGGCTAAGCAAGTGCTCTACCACTGAGCTACATCCCCAGCCCAAGGAATGATTTTTTAAAAAACATTTAAAGAATCAAAACAGAACCTATGTGATAAACTCATATTTGCTATTTTAAAAAAACACCTGTGCGTTCTCCTGCCTTAGGGAAGGCTCCCAGTGCTACCTAGTTGGTTTCCACAATTCAATGCCAGAAACATATTTCCAGATGGCTCCTGTAGCCTTAAGGAGCCCAGCTGCCTTCTGTGCCTGGGCCCTGCCCACTCCCTCTACTGCATGCATGATTTTCCATCTTTCAGAGACCTGTCCTACAGTCGTCCTCTCCCTTCATACCCACATTATTTTAGGGTACATCAGGCTTCCTGAGGCTGACTCTCCACCACCAGCTTCTCAGTCTCCTCTAGCAACTTTCACCTGTCTCACTTCAGCCAGCTGCATGGGATGGGAAAGTCTTCTCTGCTACTGACCACAACCGCAACCACATCCGGCTCTGGCACCCTCTCTCCTTCTCACCTGTTGATGTCACCTCCTGTCTCTTGTGATTTTTTCTTTTCTTTTCTTTTCTTTTTTTTGGTACCAGGGATTTCACCCAGGGGTGCTTAATCACTGAGCCAGCCATTTATATTTTTTACTGTGAGACAGGGTCCAACTAAGTTGCTGAGACAGGCTTTGAACTTGCAACCTTTCTGCCTGAGCTACTGAGTCGCTGAAATTACAGGTGTGTACCGCCTTGCCTGACTTCTGTTGTGATTTTGAATGTACTCTAGAGACCCACTGCCTGGGCTTGAATCACAGATCTTCTACAGACAAGTTTTGCCTTCGGGAAGTTATTGGAATTCTCTGATTCTCATTTTGTCATATTAAAACTGGAATAATGAAGCTGGAGATGTGGCTTAGGGTTAGAGCACTTGCCTATCATGTCTGAGGCCCTGGATATAATAGCACTGCAAAAAAAAAAAAAATGGGAGGAGGAAAACAATAACACCTATCTAAAAAGGTTGTAGCAAGGATTAACTGTGTGTGTGTGTGTGTGTGTGTGTGTGTATCTCAGAACAATGCCTGGCACACTGTAAATGTTCTATGTGTGTATAGTATTATATATTATTAATGTTCAAGTTGGAGGCTGTGGATAATCTTACCTAACCTCTCACCAGGCACCTCAATTCTCTTATAGCAAAGTCTATCCATAGGCTTTGAACCAGGCATTTGCACCTGCTAACAGAAGCAACAGCAACCACAAAGTCCCACTTCCCTGCAAACTGGGACCTCAGAGATCCCTGGCCTTCAGCCTCCACTGTTCTCCAGGCTCCTCAAAAACTCTGATCAGTCCTGAGGCTGGCCTCTCCACTCAATCTGCAGCATCCACCTCTTTGTCACTTTCCTATCCACATGGTGAGAAATCAAAGGCTCAAAGAGTACAGTGAAATTAAGAGTTCCTCTGTGGCAAATGGATAAACGTGGCCAGTATGATTTGTAACTCCTCCCAGTGACTTGCGATGACCCCTCCTGGCCCACACTTCAGTCCTCAAATAGCTCTGCATGTTCCTGTTTCGATTTCCTGAAGCCCTTCTACTGAGTCCTCTAGCACTCGTGGCCCTCCATCAGCAAAAGTCCCAGTGAATATGCTCTCTTCTCCAAATGTTCCCCTGCATTCCTGTGGCAGCAGTCCTGACTTTCCCTTGAGGAAAATGCTCTCCCTGAAGCACTTCTTAGCAAGTGTAGCTAGCTTTCTTTCTTTCTTTCTTTCTTTCTTTCTTTCTTTCTTTCTTTCTTTCTTTCTTTCTTTCTTTCTTCTTTCTTTTTTGGTACTGGACATTGAACTCAGGGGCACTCGACCACTGAGCCACATCCCAGCCCTATTTTGTGTTTTATGTAGAGACAGGGTCTCACTGAGTTGCTTAGCGCCTCGCTGTTGCTGAGGCTGGCTTTGAACTCGCGATTCTCCAGTCTCAGCCTCCCTAAGTGCTGGGATTACAGGCTTGCGCCACCACACCTGGCTGCAGGTGTAGCTTTCTATCTCTCATCCTTTGTGCCAACAAGCCAGGGGATGTGGTAGGTGCCTTCAGTGCTGCTTTCATACCTCTTTTCCCTAAAATCCCTCCACTTTGTCTCGTGTCCATGGCCTGTACCACCCAGTATGCCTCTTTGCACTCATCTACCAATTCCTGGGCTATTTTGTCTCATTTCTTGAAAGTTTGGCTCATGCCTCATTCTCTCAGTCATTTTTTTTCTCTCTCTCTCCCAATTCTCTCCTAATTTTTAGAGATTTCAATATGTACATCGATGAATTCCTCCAACACCTTGGGCTCTTGGTTCCACGCTCTCCATGCTCTCTCTTCTCCATTGACCTCTCATGGTCCTGCTCTGATCCTGTCACTATTCTTCACTGCAAACCCTCTACATGAGCCTGCTAGGGCTACTATAACAAAGTACCACAAGCTGGTGGCCTACACAACACAAATTTATTGCCTCACCGTTCTGGAGACTGGAAGTTTGAGATCCAGGAGTTGTTGGCATTGGTTCTTTCTGAGGGCAGCAAAGGAGAATCTGTCCAGGCCTTTCAGCCAGTTTCTGGTAGTTGCTGGCAATGTTGCTCCGGGACTTGTAGATACATCACCCCGATCCCTGCTTCATCTTCCCATGGTGACCTCCCTGTATGTTGTGTCTAATTTTTCCCTTTACATGAGGAGGCCAGTCAAATTGAACTAGGGCCCAGTCAAATGACCTCATTTTAACTTGATTATGTTTATAAAGATTCTACTTCCAGATAAGGTTCCCTTCTCCTATTCTGTGGGTTAGGACTTCAATATCTTTTGGGGAAGAGACTACAATTAAACCCACAACATCTCCCATACTCTCAATTTCATGCATCCCATCTCTGACCACCACTTCATTTCTTTTTTTTTTTGGTACTGGACATGAAACTCAGGGGCACTCGACCACTGAGTCACACTCCCAGCCCTATTTTGTGTTTTATGTAGAGACAGGGTCTCACTGAGTTGCTTAGCACCTCGCCATTGCTGAGACTGGCTTTGAACTCGCGATTCTCCTGTCTCAGCCTCCCTAAGTGCTGGGATTACAGGCGTGCGCCACCGCGCCCGGCTCCACCACTTCATTTCTTCCCAACATCTTTCCAGCTCATTCTTACTAGTCCTCTCTCTGAAATTCTTTTGATCCCAGCAAGACCTATAAACTACTGATCTTGTCTCCTTTGTGCCTCCTCCTTTCCTGTCCTCTCCTCCCTCTTTATCCAATTTAAAGTCTAAAGTCAATTAATAGGCTTACTATCTTGCGTATTCCCTCTCCTTTGTCACACGCCCTTGGCAAATTGCCAGTCTTGGCTGATCCAACTCACTGCCTGTTCCATGTCTAGGATGGCTGGAGAAGAGAACAAACACATTTATGTTTGTAAGACTCATTTTAAATTCCTTTTTTTTTTTTTTTTTGGTACCAGGGATTGAACTCAGGGGCACTCGACCACTGAGCCACATCCCCAGCCCTATTTTGTGTTTTATGTAGAGACAGGGTCTCACTGAGTTCCTTAGCGCCTTGCCATTGCTGAGGCTGGCCTTAAACTTGAGATTCTCCTGTCTCAGCCTCCCTAAGTGCTGGGATTACAGGCTTGTGCCACCGAGCCCGGCTACTTTAAATTCCTAATCACCTCAAGTGGACCCTTTGTGCTGTTTGGTAATTCTACCACCCTTCCAATCAAGTAACTCTTTTTTTTTTTTTTAAGTTATTGGGATTGAGCACTGGGCCTCACACATGCAAGGCAAGCCTCATTTCTTTCTTTCTTTTTCTGATACTGAGAATTGAATCCATGGGTACTTTACCACTGAGCTACATCCCCAGCACTTTTTATTTTGTATTTTGATTCAGGGTCTATGTTGTCCAAACTGGCCTTGAACTTGTGATCCTCCTACCTCAGGCTCCTGAGTAGCTGAGATTATAGGTGTGTGCCACCATGCCTGATTGAAACTTCTTTTTTTTTTTTTTTCTAAATTTTTTTTAAATGACATGCCATTATTTTTTTATATCTTTATTTATTTTATGTGGTGCTGAGGATCGAACCCAGTGCCTCACGTATGCGAGGCAAGCGCTCAACCGCTGAGCCATAACCCCAGCCCCCGAAACTTCACTTTTGACTCTGTCTTCCTCTCTCATTTATTTTCTCTACGTCTTAAAAGAGTTGTCTGTACTACAATTCTTTCTTTTTGGGGGGAATACCAGGGTCTCACTCACTTGCTTAGTGCTACCTTGTTGCTGAGGCTGGCTTTGAACTCGCTATTTTCCTGCCTCAGGCTCCCGAGCTGCTGGGATTACAGGCGTGTGCCATCATGCCCAGCTCTTGTTTTCTTTTGACATACTCCAAAACAACTTTCATTTCTACCACTGTTTTTTTTTTATTTTTTTTTAATTGTAGATGGACACAATGTCTTTATTTTATTGCTTTTTTTTTTTTTTTGGTACCAGGGATTGAACTCAGGGGCACTCAACCCCTGAGCCACATCCCCAGCCCTATTTTGTGTTTTATGTAGAGACAGGGTCTCACTGAGTTGCTTAGCACCTCGCTGTTGCTGAGGCTGGCTTTGAATTCGCGATTCTCCTGTCTCAGCCTCCCTAAGTGCTGGGATTACAACCGTGAGCCACCGCACCCGGCTTATTTTATTGCTTTGTATGTGGTGCTGAGGATCAAACCCAGGGCCTCACGCATGCGAGGCAAGCGCTCTACCGCTGAGCTACAATCCTAGCCCTCTACCACTGTTCTCAAGGTCACCAATGACCTCCATGCTAAATTCAAAACACAATTTCAACAGATATGTCAGCAGAATTTGACAGCTGAGTATTTATTTCTTGAAACACTTCCTTCACTTATGTCCCAAACCCCACAATCTCCCAGTACTACTTTTTCTGTCTCTTTTGTTGTTTTCTCCTCAGTTCCTCTGACCTCTGAAGAATTGAGGATCCCAGAGTTCAGGACTCCGATCTTTCCTCTTCGCACTCCTTTGGTGATCTCATCCAGTCCTCTGGTTTTCAATAACATCCATATGTGACTTACTAATTTATATCTTTTCTAAACCCTGGACTTCTATAACTAACGGCTTATTCCAAATTTTCCTTTGGATGTTGTCCAATAGGCATCTCAAATTTAATATGTCCAACTTCACTTTTGATCTTTCTCTCCCCCAGTCTGTTCCATCCCCAGTCTTTCCCATATCAGTTAATGGTAATGTCAACGTTCTAGGTGCTCTAAAACCTTTGGAGTTATCCTTAGCTCTTCTTTCCCTCACATCAATTACACTAGGAAACCCTATTGTCTCTATGCCTCCACCTGGTCCAGGTCACCACCATCTCTTATGGGGCCTACGAGGCCTCTTGAGTAGTCTACTGCCACACTGCCCTCTACAGTCTATCCTCATTACTCTGTGTTCCCTATTGTACTGCGTAAAAGCCACAGTCCTTACCTTGTGCTGCAAGACCCTACATATCTTACTCCTACCAAGTTGGCTAAGAATAAAGTTTGATAATGGGGGCTGGGGTTATGGCACAGTGGTAGTGTGCTCGCCTGGC
The DNA here is from genome assembly GCA_028644305.1 of Xerus rutilus. Lineage (NCBI taxonomy): Eukaryota > Metazoa > Chordata > Mammalia > Rodentia > Sciuridae > Xerus > Xerus rutilus. Next base: position 60,493,834 of record CM053403.1, on the reverse strand, counting down.
ATGCATGAGGCACTGGGTTCGATCCTCAGCACCACATAAAAATAAAATAAAGATATTCTGTCCACCTACAACTAAAAAATAAATGTTTAAAAAAAATAAAATAAAGTTTGATAATGATCAATGGAGTGGAAGATGTTGGGAGGTAATGCAACTTATGTGTTGTTGATGGAATGCAATTCATTGATTTCTATAAAAAATAAATTAAGCATACTTTATGACCCAGGAATTCTATTTATAAAAATTTATCTTATACAAATACATAAGTGGTCAAAAGTACATGTAATTTCTCTGCAGCAAGTTATAGCAAAACAATTAAATACAGTGTGCCATGCAATGGAATGGAGTACCACGCATGATAATGGAGATTCATGGAATTTGGAATGATCTCCAAGATATTAAACACTAAAGGGAAGCATCAGATCAGTAACTATAGAATAATGTCCTTGTTAATTAAAGGTAAACATAAATATGTTGTGTTTTGCATTTTAAAAACATCTGAAAGAATTACCAACTAACAGGTTAGTCTGGGAAGTGAGACTGCGGCATGAGAGGAGTGTGAGGGAGAATGTTTTATTTTTGTTCAAAAAAATTTTTTTTGGTACTGGGGATTGAACTCAGTGATACTCGACCACTGAGCCACATCCTCAGCCCTATTTTGTGTTTTATTTAGAGTCAGGGTCTCACTGAATTGCTTAGCACCTCACTGTTGCTGAGGCTGGCTTTGAACTTGGGACTCTCCTGTTTCAGCCTCCCAAAGTGCTGGGATTACAGGTGTGCACCATCGTGTCCAGCCTCAATTTTTCTTTTTTAATTGAACCTAGGAGTGCTCTATCACTGATCTACATTCCCAGTCCCTTTTATTTTTTATTTTGAGATAGGATCTCCTTAAGGTGCCCAGGCTGGCCTTGAACTTGTGGTCTTCCTACCTCAGTCTTCTGAATCACTGGGATTACAGTTATGCACCATCATACCTGGCACAAACATGTATTTTTAAAATTTGTACATCTAATAATTTTTTAAAGTTTTTAAAAAAGTTCTTCCCAGGGCTGGAGTTGTGGCTCAGTGGTAGAGCGCTTGCCTCGCATGTGTGAGGCACTGGATTCAGCACCACATAAAAATAAATAAAAAAATAGAGACGTTGTGTCCATCTACAGCTAAAAAAATATTAAAAAATTAATTCTTCCCCAGGGCTGTGGCTGTGGCTCAGTGGGAGTGTGCTTGCCTAGCACCTGTGAGGCTCTGGGTTTGATCCTCAGCACCGCATAAAAATAAATAAATAAAATAAAGGATTGTGTCCATCTACAACTAAAAATTAAAAAAGAAAAGTTCTTCCTGACTTTTTCTATGACAAGATCATAGAAATGATCTTTGTTTTCTATGACAAGGTCATAGAAATGCTCACCTGTATTTACTTCAAGTTCATGTGGCTTTAAAAAAATGATTTATATGCTTGAATGAACTCAGGATGACAGACCAGGAGTACACATCTGGAGTTTTATTAAAAATTTATTTTTTAAAGCAGAAGAATGCATTTCACACATCTGGAGTTTGTTGTGGAGTATGAGTTAAAAAACAAAACAAAACCTTTTTTTGATAAATAAAAATACTATTTGGCCAGGCATGGTGGCACATGCCTGTAATCCCAGCACCTTGGGAGGCTGAGACAGGAGAATTGAGTTCAAAGCCAGCCTCAGCAGTGGCGAGGCGCTAAGCAACTCAGTGAGACCCTGTGTCTACATAAAACACAAAACAGGGATGGGGATGTGGCTCAGTGGTCGAGTGCCCCTGAGTTCAATCCCCAGAACCGCCTCCCCCAAATATATATATACACATACTATTTGTAGAAAATCTAGAAATAAAAAAGGGTAAAAAAGAAAAGAAAACCACTGGCAACCCAGAGAAAACCTCAGTTAACATTTTTTGAGTCATTTCCTTCAAAAGGCAGAGTGCCAGTGGAGTGGAACCTGCATCTGCTTCATCTTGTGCTGATGCCTTGATGCCATTTGTGGGATGGGCAGGTATCTGGCAGTTTTGGCTTCATTTGGAAAGCCTAGCAGGAAAGGTCTTACACAATGGTTAAAGCAAACATTCACCCATTGCAGAGTGTGTATGTGTCTTGTGGTACTGGGGATTGAACCCAGCATTCTACCACTGAGCTACACCTCCAGCCCATTTTAGTTTTTATTTTGAGACAGAATTTTCCTAAGTTGCTGAGGCTGGCCTTGAACTTGCAGTCCTCCTGCTTCACTAAGATTATAAGAATGTGCCACTGTGCCCAGTAGCCAAAGTCTTTCTTTCTTTTTTTTTTTTTAATTGTAGATGAACACAATATCTTTATTTATTTTATGTGGTGCTGAGGATCGAACCCAGTGCCTCACGTATGCGAGGCAAGCGCTCAACCACTGAGCCATTACCCCAGCCTCCAAAGTCTTTCTTGAAGTACAAGAATACAAGAATTGGGTTCCCTAGAGTGTCTTTTTTTTTTGGTACTGGGGATTGAACCCACGGGCACTTAACCACTGAGCCACATCCCCAGATCTTTTTCTTTTTTGAGACAAGGTCTTGACAAGTTGCTGAGGCTGGCTTTCAACCTATGACATCCTGCCTCAGCCTCCTGAGTGGCTGGGATTACAGGTGTGTGCCACCAGAGTGTCTTTAAACTCACTTGTTAAGTTCTCCTCCATGGAATTATTTCAGATAGAACACTGGGTCTATGTGGAGGGCATACAGTCATGTGGGCTGAGGGATGACTCCACCAGGACCAGCACCTCTCTGTAGCATGTGGCGGGGGGTGGGGGGAAGGGAGGAGTTAGGCAGAACAGCTGGTAAGCAGCTGGTAGGAGACAGCTGGTAGGTGCCTAACAGGTACCAGTGTACCTTGCCTTAGTGCCTGACAAAGTGCCAATCAGTTCACACTATGCCAGGGACCAAGGTGAAACCTTGCATTTGCAAACACTTCAGAACACAGCCCAGCAGCAGACCTGATCAGATCCTGGTAAGAAGAATGAGGATGCATCCTTTACTCTCAGCTTGGAAGAGGAAGTCAAGAATCAAGCCCACTATGCTGAACTTCTTCCCAGAAAGGAAATGGGAGAAATACAGGCAAACAATTCAGTTTTAACTAGGAAATGAGGTAATCCATTAGACTGAAGCAGAGAAAAGGGTTTGAAAAACGAAAAACTAAAAAATTAGGATGCGAACTTCTTTATGCTCAATTGGGAAGAGGTAGAAACTTGCAGCTTGGTTTTGTGTGTGTGTGTGTATTTTGGCCATAATGGGAATTGAACCCAGGGATGCTCTACCACTGAGCTACACCCACAGCTCTTTTTGTTTTTATATTGAGACAAATTGCTAAATTGTCCAGACTGGCCTTGAGTTTGGGATCCTCTTGCCTCATCCTCCCAAATTGCTGAGATTATAGGTGTGCACCCCCCGCCCTGACTTGCAGCTAGATAATATACTTAAACCATAAGAACAAGGGAACAGTGGGAGAGGAACCTAGAAGTAGGAGGCAAGGGAATGGGATTCTGACTTTAAGTAAAGCCAACACATTGAACCCAACTCTTTTGCTAAGAGTTTCTAAATCTTTTTCTGATTTCTTTTTTTTTTTTTTTTTTAAATATCTTTATTTTATTTTTATGTGGTGCTGAGGATCGAACCCAGTGCCTCACGCGTGCTAGGCGAGCACGCTACCACTGCGCCATAACCCCAGCCCCCTGATTTCTTTTTTTAAAATATTTTTTTTAGTTGTTGATAGATCTTTATTTTGTTCATGTATTATTTATATGTGGTGCTGAGGATTGAACCCAGTGCCTCATGCATGCTAGGCAAGCACTCTACCACTGAGCCACAGCCCCAGCCCTTCTGATTTCTTTAATGATGACATTAAGGAAAACAGGAGTGAGAGATGCCAGATGTGGGAGGTGGCAGGAAAAGCAGAACACTAAGGAAGTCTGGCTGATGGCACCAGCAGTTCCAGCCTAACCTCCTAATCTACTGTAGATGAAGAAAACTAATGTCCAGAGAAAGGATAGTTTTCTGAATGAAACCAGATTCAGTGGCAGAGACTTCTGACTTCCAATCTAGTTCTCAAGCCCTCCTGTTAGGAATGATCCATAGGCCATAAAGGGAGGACATTAAAGTCTGGGCAAAAGAAGTCAAAGCTAAACACCCCAAAAGTCACCACTCCTACCAGGCTCCATCTCTGCCCACCCCTGGGCATCCATCAGTGGTGTCTGAGCCTCCATCTCTATTTGAGAACAATGACACCACTTCCTGGCCAGGGCTGTGGCTGCAGTGAGGAAGCAAAAGGCAGGTGTTCCTCTTACTGAGGAAGTTACCTTGCTGCTCTCACAGAGCACTCTGGGGCTAGAGATGCGGCTAGAGGAGCTAGCAGAGGGGAGGTGCTGTCACCCCACCATGCTCAGACTTTTTTTTTTTTTTTAAAGATTTCCTGTTACTTTTTTTTTTAAATGATGTGCTATTATTTTTTTTAATATCTTTATTTATTTTATGTGGTGCTGAGGATCGAACCCAGTACCTCACGTATGTGAGGCAAGCGCTCAACCGCTGAGCCATAACCCCAGCCCCCTCAGACTTCTTTGGTATTGTCAGAGTTCAAGACTGGTGTCTAGGGATACAAGGCTTTTTCTTTTTCTTTTTTTTTTTTTTTGGTGAGACTAGGGATTTACCACTGAGCTACATCTTCAACTTTTTTTATTTTTTTGAGACAGGGTTTTGATAAGTTGCTGAGGCTTGCTTTGAACTTGTGATCCTCCTGCCTCAGTCTCCTGAGTAGCTACTGTGCCCAATTACTACTTAGGTGATAACCCATCCAGTCACCTCTGACTCCAGCCTGTGGTGCAAACATAGTGGGGCATTATGACCATGTGTCCACTAAGGGACCCCACCTGCCACACACCAAGTGTCCAGAATCCCAACCACAAGCCCAGGGGTTTCAAGTGTACATGCTGTCCTGGTGGCTTTCAGAGCTATATGTCATGGAGAGGAGGCAAGTGAAGGCTGCGTGAGGGTGCTCTGGACGAGCCACGTTGCACCTTGTAACCCGGCAGGAAGGAGGCCTTCCTCGATAGCTGGCAATGCCAGACGGGCTGTCTGCCTCTGGCTCACTTGTAGGTCCTCACTCAACTTCTGGCCCAACAGGAAGTTCACAGAGAATCTGAGATAGCTCCTGGAAACCCGGACCCTTCCCTTTAGCCTCATTTCTGGCCTCCTCTTCCTAAAATGAGTTTCAGAGTCGGGGGAACTTCTGGTTGAAATCTGAAATAGAAATTGGGCCTTTCCCAAACCCTCTTTCCCTAATTCTGAGATTAGGAGGCAGTGATTTAAGACCCAGTTGTGCCTCACTTAGTTTCATGGCAATGAGGCTACAGTTAACTCTATCTACTCTCCAACTCCTGAGGCTCCAAACTGGTCCACTTTTCTTTCTTTCTTTTTTTTTGGTACTGGGGATTGAACTCAGGGGTACTCGACCACTCAGCCACATCCCCAGCCCTATTTTGGTTTTATTTAGAGACAGGGTCTCACCGAGTTGCTTAGCATCTCGCCATTGCTGAGGCTGGCTTTGAACTAGCGATTCTCCTGTCTCAGCCTCCCTAAGTGCAGGGATTAGAGGCGTGCGCCGCTGCGCCTGGCTCAAATTGGCCCACTTTGAGTGCATGCCCATGACATCCTCCTTCTTCCCTTCCCAAGGCTGCCTGGCCCTTGTGCCCCACCCAGCCCTGGCCCAGGGGAATCTCCTGAAGCCCACACAGTTTCAGGCTTAAGCAAGCCCCATTTCCCCAACTTCCTAGGGTGAATCTACCTTTCTACCTCGAGTCCTCCCACATGACAAACCAAGTCAGGGTGGGAAGGGGCCTCCATGTTTTATTAGGGATACGGCAGAAGCAGAGGCTGGAAGCAGAGCAGCCATGTTTTTAACAACAGATAAATTAACTATAGTGCGGGTTGAGGGGTAGGACCTGGGCCAGGCGCCTTAATAAAACAAAACAAAACAAAACAAAACAAAAAGACAGACAAATAGACCCCAAAGACATGGGGCAAGGGAGGGCAGCACCATCCAGACAGCAGGGAGGACCAGGGCAGAGAGAGAAGGCAATGTGTTCCCTTACCCCTAAGCTCCACCAGCAGGGGCCTCCAAAATGGCCCCATAGAGGCTTTGGGTCAGAAGAGCAGCCAGGTTGGGTAGAGATGGCACAGCTGGTGGGCAGAAAGCCCAGCACCACAAGATGGCTCAGCCTGAAGTGGGAGCTGAGGGAGCTGAGACAGTGGCTTTGAACCCCCAGTCCCTTAGAGGAAAAGCTTTATTCTGCGTGTGTGAAGGAGCCAAGGGTAGGGTCTCTCCCTGAGCTGAGCGCGGCCATCTCCTCCACAGCAGCGGTGGGCAGTGGGGCCTGCCAGGGACCTCTGTCACCTTCTTATCCACCTGCCTCCTTGGTCCCTTCAGGCAGGGCCCCACTGACTCTGAGGCATGGGGCATGAAGAAAGTGGGTCCAGTCCATGGTCCCCAGATCCAGAGGGGGCTGTGGTGGGCGCAGCCCCTCAGCCCTGACTCCCACAGGAGGAGAGTGAGTCATAGAGTGAGTCACTGAGGGACTCTGAGGTCTCCAGTCCTGGAGCGCCCCCACTGGCCACTCTGCCTTCCTCACCCATGTCCGAAGTACTGGGGGTACGACTGCCCCCAAATGCTGGGCCCTGGGGTGTAGAGCCTGGGCGGTTGGGCTCCAGGTTCCGCTTCCGGTCCACAGGCAGGGCCTGGAAAGGAAGGGCTGCTTGGAGGACATTCCTCCCCACCTCTTGACCCAGCTTGTGAGGCACCTGGCTGAGGGACATTCTTTCCACCTGGTGGAGGTGCTACTCTGGGTCTACCCTTGAGAGGAAGTGGACTGTAGGTACAACTATACACAGACCTACTAAGGCTCCAGGGAACAATGGAAATCTTTCCCCAAGAAGGTTGGGTGGCCTGCCCAGAGGGGCATTGAAGGGGTGCTCCCTCCACCCTCCTCCTGGGCAGTGCTGGGCCTCCTGGGATGTGCAGGACACATGCTATACTACTGTGGCCTCATATCATTCCCTCCTGCCCACCAGTCCTCTTCTCATTCTCCTTCTTCAACTCTCACCATGGGGGTCCTGGGCAGCCCCTCCAGTTGTCGGGGTGGGCACAGGAAAGGGTCAGAGGAGCTGCCAGCTGCCCTGGTATTGGGGAAGGTCCAGTTCTTGGCCAGCTGCACAGGAGGAGGAGGGCCTGGGTCTTCACAGGGATCTGTGCAGGAACAAGGGGAAGGTAGATGGAGCTGTCCAGCTCCAGCTCCCGGGGACATCTCACTCACCTGCAAGGACACTCACCATCAGGACAGGTCTGACGGCCCCGATGGCCTGGAGTAGCGGTGAGCAGTGCAGGAAAGGCTGGCATGCTGGGGTGCCGCCCACTCACTAGCAGCTCCTCTATGCCTGGCACCTCCCGCTCTAATGTGTGGGCACGGCGAGGGACTTTGGTAAGGGCTGGGGGCCGAGCTGGAGGAATGCCTGGAGGTTCCAGCCGTGGTGGTTTGCTCTTGGGAAGGTTCTTGCTGGGGGTCCCATTGTTGCCATGGTCTGGGGGTGGGAAGGTCCCAATGCCACTGTCCAAGGTTCGTGTCAAGGAGCCACAGGCTGGGGAAGAGAGGGCACACTGAGGTTGTGAGGTAGAGGCTCTGCCCCTCTGCCTCCTTCCTCTAGCTTCCCACCCCAGTCTAGGCTCTACTCCAACACTCAGGGCCCTCCTGGCCCAACATGCCCACCCCCATGGGTCCTGGGCTCAGAGCAGGTCCCCTTGATGGTAAAGGAGAGTTTCACTTCTGTGCAGCCCCAGAGCCCACTCAATGTTGGTCCCCAAGATGGCACTTGGTGCCTGCACCTGCCATGATTACAAGAAGGAGTATCCCTAGCCCCGGTCCCACCAACCTGTGAAGTGCGAGGTGGATACTGGCTCGGCCAAGCTGTCTTCTGAAGGCATCTCTTCCCGCTTTCCTGGCTCACTGCTCAACTGTGCAGGTATAGGAGACCTGGGTGTCCATTCCCATCCCTCCTCCAAACCCCACTGTGCCTCTGGGAGCAGGAAGGTGAGTGTGGGAGCAGGGGAGGAACATTAGGGCCCTGGAGGATGGCTATGGCTGCAGGCCCTCCGGAACCCCCTCTCCTCTCTTCTCCTTAGTCCCCCTTACAGACCACAGATGCATCCAGTAGCTCCCAGGTCAAAGAGAAGGGGAACCCTCCAGAGTCAGGCCAGCTTCAGCCCCAAGAACTTACCTTCCCAGGAGGTTTCCCACAGCCCTGAAGTGGGCCCACCAGGCCATTTCGCGGCCCACAGGCTGGCCAGGGGTTCTTGGGGTCAGAGGACACTGACTGGAAATCCCCATACTCAGGCTTGGGCTCCCGCCAATTCCTGGGCGGCAGCTCCTTGCCATCCACCCTATGGAAAACAAAAGAGGGAGGTGAGGGAGGTGAATATTCAGAAGGCCATACCAGCCTCTATGGTTTGGATTTAATCTGAGTGTCCCCCAAGGCTTACTACCTCATTGTGAGGGATTAAGAGAGTGGAAACAACCTATGGTGTTTAGAGGTGGAACTTTTGCAGGTATGTGTATGATCAGGAATAGGTATGGTCATTAGGGGGGAGCCCGCAGGTCTGAATACTGGTGGACTTATGTGAGAGAGATCAGCAGAGCCACACATATGTAATGTGCCCCCTCCTGCCACCTCAGAACTCTGCCAGCAGGAAGGTCATCAGCAGATTCAGCTCCTAGACCTTGCATCTCCTAAACTATGAGCCAAAATAAACCTCTTCTTTTATAAAGTGGCCTGATTTGGATATTTCATTACAGCAATTAAAAATGGACTAATATACCAGCCTTGTACCCTCCAGGTGCTGGGCCTGGTAAGGCACATGCTGGCATCCATCTGGGGGAAAGGGACATATTGCTCCCACCAACCTCTCCTGACACTGGCAACAGGCAGGGATCCCGGGGGAAATAGTACAGGGAAAAGTAGAGGCAGGGAAGGTGAAACATCTCCAAAGCTACCCAGGGTCAATGTATTCTGGTATACTGGCACATCAGGTCACATCCTGGTCCATGTACAACACTTTGCCTGCCCCCCCCTGAACTTCTAAGCACACTTGCCACCCAAACCTCATACTAACAAGGCACATTGTCTTCAAACTTTGTTTTATCAGCCCAGAAAGTGCAATCCTGATGAGTGGCTTTATTTCCTAAACCACGGATCCCCCTAGTGGCAGGTGTCAAAGTGTAAGATGGGAAAGGGACCTTCCTTGTTGCTGGAGAAGACTCTCTTTAGCCTTAGGCTTTAGCATTCATTTAATTCCCATATGCAGGAACCTTAGGCCAGCTCATCTGACATGAGACAATCCAGAAAAATAGGACTGTTATCTCTTCTCAAATGAAAGCTGGTCTCAGTAAGTCTGGATGACAGCCAGCCAGCAAGGAGGGGGAGTAGGAGTGTAAGCCCCAGACTTCTGATTTGAGTCTTAGATCTGTCCTCCAGGTCAGGTCACTAACCCCAAGACATTCTGGTAGCATCCTGTCCCTTTTGACCTCTGGAAAGCCCAAGCTGCCGGAAGGGCAATCTCAGGTCCAGAATCAGGTGTGCCTGCTGAGCACTGCCAACTGATCCCAGGTCCTCACCTGTTGAGCAGCTGTTGCATGAAGGTGTCGGCACCTTGGTACATACCAGCCAGCTGGCCTTGCACTTGCCCTAGACCAGGGCTGGGTGCTGTGGTTGGGCCCCCAGGCCGTGGGCGGGCCCTGCTGCTCAGGTAGGCCTTCTCTTCTTCCAGTGCCCTGCGCAGGTCTTCTGCTTTAGCCATCAGTTTGGAGATGTTGAGGCTCTCGGCCTCCAGCTTGCGGGCTTCCATCTTGACCTCCTTCCGGAGCGGGGAGCTCACACTAGCTCCTTCCTTGCTTTTGGTGGCCTCTGTTCGGCGGTTCAGTGCTGGCAGCTTGCTCTTCTTAAGGCCGAACCAGCTGGCGATGCTGCTCGTGTTGCGGTGCTTGGCCTCAGAACCTGGTGCCCGTTCCTGGCCCTGGAGCCGCAGCACATTCTCCTCGATGCCCTTCATAACCTTCTCCTCAATGGCTGAGTGTGGGACTGGCCCTTCGGGACCCTGGCTTGGGTCAGTGGGACCAGGCACAGGGGATGTGGGCTGGCCTGTGGTGCTACCACAGTCTGCCCAAGGAGGTCCCTTCCCTTTTTCAGGCTTGGGTGGCTCCTTGGTGACTGGAGGGGCCCCCGGTCGGGGCACCACCTTGGTAGGTGACTTGGAGGGTAGCTTTGTAGGACTGCTGTGAGGGCTCTTGTTGGGCTTGCCCAGGCTGGGGGCTGAGGTTGGCACTTTCGCAGGGGTGCGAGGCACCTGGGGGCATAGGGCCCCTGCCAGTCGGCTCTTGGCCAGCTCTACTTTGGTGAGGCAGCTCCTTGGTGAGACAGGCTCCAAGTCAACCCGGGCCCCCATGGAATGGGATGAGTAGACTCGGGCCCCAGGATCCCCAAGCCCAAGTCCAGGTTCCTGCTGCTTCAGGCTGCTAGTGCCTAAGGCCACTGCTCCCCGCAGGACTCCTTTTGCTTCTGGCTGCTCAAGGGGTCTCGTGGTGGTGGGCACCATATCTCCAGTACTCTCCCCTGACCTCCCTGGTCCTCGAGCCTTCTCGGTGCCAGGCCTGGCAGGCACCCCATTTTTCTCTGTGCCCAGAGGCCCCTCAGGGCCTGTTTTCAGTTTTCCCAAGGCTGCCAGTCTGTCTCGCAGAGGTGTGTAGCCAGTATCCCCAGGTCGCCGCCCTGACCCCTGGCTGGGCTTCTTGGATGAGTTGCTTGAGGTCCTGCGGCTGGGATGGGGAGACTCTGAGCCTGTCCTGTCCAAACTCTTCTCCTGGGGGCTCCCATAGGGGCAGGATTCTGGAAGGCAAGAGCTAGGGGGGACTCCAGGGCTTCTGAGGACCTCAGGAGCCTGCGGTACCTCCAGAGTCAATTGTGGGTAGGTGGGCACCTGAAGTGGGGATGGAGGAGGCTCTGGGGAAGGCCCCCTAAAGGTGCCCCGGGAAAGGTCCAGGATGTTTTCATAGCAGGGAGATACAACTGGTCCTGGGGACAGTGTGGTAGACAAGGCTGACTGGGGGGCTCTGAGCTGTGCAGAGTCTGAAATTGTTGAGCAGGGTGAAGGACTGGTGGGCAGACCCTGTGCCCCCTCTGGGGACAGTTCTCCTCCACCCAGACCCCTTCGGGCCAGCAGTGGGGAGGGGCTGCCATCTGAGCCACTATTGCGGCAGGGGATTCGGGAGTTCCGGGGTAGTTGGGGGCTGAGCTGGGGGCCTCCTGGGCTGGGAACCTTCTCCGAAGCTGAAGGCAGCTTGAGAAATTTAGGACCTCTGGCTGGAGAGGGCAGAAGGGGTCCTTGGGCTTCTCCAGGAGAAGAGGGCCCAATTTGGAGCTTGCTTTTCACCTGAGATGAGGAGTGGGGCTGGCCAGGCCGCGAGCCCAGTGGAGCATCCCCTGCACCCATGAACATGCTGAGGAAGGGGAGGGGCCCTTGGCCCTCTGAGGTAGCACCAAAGCCCAGCCTGTGGGCCTCTGGGGTACCCCCACCCCAAGTTGACTTAGGGAGGCCTTTGGACTTGGACAACTGCTGGGGCCCCTGGTCTGGGGACAATGGCTGCCCAGGACCTAGGTGGTCCCCATTGAGAGGGCCTGTAGCCCCAGCCAGGAAGGCCTGTAGATAAGTCTCTGTATCCTCAAGGAGCTGGCCCAGGTTCAACTGCTTGCGGGCTAAGGCACCCAGCAGGGTGTCAGGACTAGGTGCCTCACTGGGGTCACCTGCCTCATCAGAAGAGGAGGAGGAGCTACTACCTGTGGCACAGTGTGGGCCAGAGCTAGTGCCTTGAGCCTGTGGTGGGGCCCTGCTAGGGCTCCAAGGCCGCCTGGTACCCTCTTCTTCCCCTGGTGCCCTCAAGAGGCGCTCCCAGTGCAGCAGGCCTCCTAGGTTACCAGGTCCTAGTAGCAGGTAGGGGGTCCAGGGTGAAGGTTCAGGTTGTGGTGGGCCACACAGCTCTCCATTAATGGGCTCTGGGGAGCCAGGACCCTGGCCTGGAGGCCGCCAAGGGGTGGCAGGTGAGCACAGAAGCAAGGGGTCAGTCTCTTCCAGAGCTTTAAGCACCTCCAAAATCTGGGCTTTCTTCCGAAGGAATGGGGATAGGGCATCTAGTGCTGGTGGTGGGGTGGAAGGGGGGCCAGGGCCTCCTGGTCGCAGCTGCTGCTCCCAGCACACCTGAGAAGGAAGTGAGAAGGGTGACTGGTATAGTGGGCATTCTGGTCTAGGCCCAGGCCCTGAGTTGGGCATAAAAATATGCCAGGAGCCGGGCGTGGTGGCTCACGCTTGTAATCCCAGCACTTAGGGAGGCTGAGACAGGAGAATTGCGAGTTCAAAGCCAGCCTCAGCAAGGGCGAGGCGCTAAGCAACTCAGTGAGACCCTGTCTCTACATAAAACACAAAATAGGGCTGGGGATGTGGCTCAGTGGTCGAGTGCCCCTGAGTTCAATCCCCAGTACCAA
>CM053403.1:60475888-60481116 GCA_028644305.1 Xerus rutilus | reverse complement strand
ATGCCAGGAACAGGGGTGGCCTGGTTGTATGTCTGTGACCCTAAAAGGAATTAATAGCTCTTAGGGTATGATGGCTCAGCTTCCTCAAATGGTGCCATGGTCTGGTTACCCCAACGTGTACTTGGCATGCTTCAGGTAGTGGGGGCACTCTGCATTGCCTTCCTAGTTATCCCAGCCTCCTGTCTCTATTGCTGTTTGGATTAGCAGGGATAACCAGCTATAACTCTCATATCTATGCTTGCCTCAGGAGGGAGGCCTTTCCATTTTTCAGGTTCCAGAAAGAATGGAGACTCAAGAAAAGGGTATGATGTGGCCAAGACCTAAGTCATTCATTGTAGGCAAACCCAGGCCTTCTCTTTCTAACCGACATGTTGGCCTGATCCCCAACAGAAGCGACCTGGGGATGACTCCATGCAAAGCCTTCCCTGCTGCTATCCTGCTCCTTCCTGGTTAACTACATCCCCTTTGGAGTCAGACTGTGCGGGTTCAAGTCCCAGTTCTACCTAGCAATATGACCTTCAGCAAGCTATTTGACCTACGAGCTTCATGGTGTCATCTGTAAAATGAGATTGGTAATTATGTTTAAACTCATAAAATAAGATAAAAGAGCCCCCAGGTGCCCTGCACAGTGCCTGGCATAGAATGAGTTCCCTAAGTGTTAACTATGACTCTCACTGCATTACTAATGCATTTGGTCACAGGCCAGGGGTGGGGGTGGGGATCTGTTTTTCTTGGTTACAGGGCTGACAGCTGAGGGCTCACACTTCCAGGCTGGACAAGAGCCTGTGCATGAGGAACAGCACCCCCAGCATCTTGTTAGGAACCAGCAGTGGAGCACTGGCTGACTAGCCCCTAGCCAGGGAGGCCAAGACCACTATGCCCACCTCTCCTACCTCTCTCTGTGCAGCACAGCGACCCAAAGGCAAAGAAGTGACGGGTCCCTCGGTTGCACTCAGGGAGGGGGTGGCTGGTGGCTCTGATGGTGCCTGGAGTGGAGTGAGTGGGATCTGCAGAGGGAAAAGGAGAGTTAGCACAATGCTGTCTGCCCCTTATGAAGCCAGGCCTTCCCATCCAAGTATGCCCTGCGGGACACGTCCTGGTCCAAGATGCAGTTCCTGCTGCTGCCACTGCCTGCTGGTTAAGAGGAGCCTCAGGAGACTGGCACAGGGAGGTAGGACTTTGAGGAGGAAGACAAGTACCATAGGCCTGGAGGTCAGTGGTGGGTCTAATCCAGGGTGCCTATCCCCAGCACTGCTCTGCTTTTCTGGGGTGCTGCCTTCCCTATTAAAAAGGGAGTTACCAGCTGGGTGTGGTGGTACATGCCTGTAATCCCAGTGACTTGGAAGGCTGAGGCCAGAGGATCAAGATTTCAAAGCCAGCCTCAGCAAGTTAGAGAGGCACTTAGCAACTCAGGGAGAATCTGTCTCTAAATAAAATACAAAAAAGGGCTGGGGATATGGCTCAGTGGTTAAACACCCCTGAGTTCAATCCCAGGTATGAAAAAAAAAAAAAGAGTTACCATGAACATAAAGGTCTCTTTCTGTTCCAAATACCTGTTATTCCAGCAAGGCTGAGGCTGATATCTTAGAAAAGAGATGGAAGGGAGCCAACATTTCTGCCTTCACAAACTGGTCTCATCTATTCTGAGGATTGCAAAAGTAGGATTTAATCAAGGGCCACTTTTCTCAGTCCTTGAGAATGTGATTTCCTCTTTCCAGTCATCTCAACTGGTTATGAGTCATCTTTAACCCTTCCCTCACCCTGACTACCCACAGTCTTTAAACTTGGTCTCTGCAGCATCTTCGAGCCTTGCCTCTGGCCATCTGCCAGCAGTAACTTGTCTGAATCTTCCCACTTCTAGCCTGGATGCTGCTGGGCATTTCAATCAGTCTCCTTGACCTGATTTGGTGGCCTTTCTACCTTCCATGCACAAAGTAGCCTAAAGCATCTTCTTTATCTTTTTTTCTAAAGCACTTTTGTGCTCAATGTGCCTGAGGAAACAAGTCTGAACTCACATGGGGCTCTCGGCCTGGCCTGCAGGTTCCCTGGATATGTCTTCCCCTGATACTTGTCTGCAGCTTTTATCACTCAGTGTCCTTTCACATGTCCTTTGTTCCTGCCAAGCTGAACACTCCCTAGGCTTTTCTGCCCACAGATCCTTACTTAGGCTCTTTATTTATTTATTTTTTTTTAATATTTTTAGTTATAGATTGACACAGTACCTTTATTTTATTTATTTATTTTTATGTGGTGCTGAGGATTGAACCCAGCGCCTCATACATGCAAGGCAAGCACTCCACCGACACCAGCCCCCTTACTTAGGCTCTTCTTCCCACAGGAAATCCCTTCTCTTCAACCACTATGTCATTCCGTGAATCTCCCATAAATCCAGTCCAGGTCCAATATTAACTCCCAGTAGGAACCTTCCCCAGTTGTCTGAGGGCCCATCTCCCTCCTGGTTGGGCCTTTGGAAATATAGCTATCGCATTCAGTTTTGTAGCATGGCTGTCTATAGACCTCATGGGGTCATGAGCACCCTGCACAGGCCACAGCCCCTAAGGCCTTTTGATTCAGTTTAATTCCACATATGTTGGCAATGTGGAATAAGAGCTTAATTAGCATTTGCTCAAAGGAGCTTTCATCCCAACAAATAGAACTTAGAAATCACATTAATAATGATAAACAGTGGGCTGGGGCTGTAGCTCAGCAGTAGAACACTTGCCTAGCATGTGTGAGGCACTGCCAGGTTCGAGTCTTGGCACCACATAAAAATGAACAAATAAAATAAAGGCATTCTGTCCATCTACAACTACAAAAAGAATTTAAAGAAAAATGATGATAGCTACCATTTATTGATTACATGCTGGGTCAAGCACTATATGTTACCTCATTTAATTTAATTTCATAACAATATGCAATATAGGTATTTTCATCTCCATTTTTGAAAAGAAAAAGCCTAGTTTTCAAAGTTAGACAATCTGCCTAAGGTCACCCTTAGCTAGGAAGTGGCTAAGTTAGGGATCTAGCCCATTTATATGAGGCCAAGGTTTATTTTCTTTCCATATGTCATATTATCTCTGGGGAAGATAAATCTATTGGTCAAAATCCTAACAGGTCCCAGAATTCATTCAGGTAAAAAATGAATGATTTAAGGATGCTCAGTTCTATCATCAGCAGTCATTAAGAAGGGGTGAGCTCAGCTGGTGTGGTTAGGCCTCATGGGATTTCACAGTGGACCCTTCAAAGCAGGGGGAACTATACTTTCTGCTCTTTATCCAGACCCAGTTCTGCAATGTCTGGATGAGATGGGAGCTCCAGAAACATCATGGTAACTAGGGGCTTCCTCTGCAGGGGCCAGGCTTCCCAAGGAGTGGAAGGATTCCCTGCTAAGCAACATACAGACACAAATTCAGATAGACATAAGTTCCCACATACAGGTAAAGTGCTTCTCTTCTTGTCAAAATGGGGAAAGAGGCTGGCTGCCCTCAGAAATAGCCTACTGCTCCCCTTGGCCACTTGGAGGTGCTCCCTATCCTCCCACCCCTGCATCTTAACCATATCCTTGGGAGTTCCTGACAGAGTAGCCTCAAGGGACATCCTGGCTCAGAATTCATTCCCAGGAGCCTCCTGCTACTCTGAGGAAGGCAAGAGTCAGGGCTAACAGCAGAGGCCACCGTCTGTGAACATGTGTATACACCAGTGACAGGTGTATGCCACTATGTGTACCCACAGTTATCAGGGGTGAAGCACCTTCCTGATTGCTCTGTGACACCACAAGCCCTGGGCTGCCTTATGTACAGCTCCACCCCTGCTCCTGGCCGGGAAGCACCATGTCAGTGGCCAAAGGGGCCCCTTGGGAGCTTGAAATAATTGCAGTTGCAGCCTCCACCCATCTCACATGAGGCGGGATCAAGTATGAACCTTCTTTGTCAGCAAGAAAGGATGCTATTCAGCTGGGTGGGGAGCAAGTGGGATACAAGGGCCAGCCAAGCTTGCAAGGACTCAAGTAGTTTTTTTTTTTTTTTTGTACTGGGGATTGAACTCAGGGGCACTTAACCACCGAGCCACATCCCCAGCCCTATTTTGTGCTTTATGTAGAGACAAGGTCTCACTTGTTGCTTAGCGCCTCACCGTTGCTGAGGCTGGCTTTGAACTCGCAATTTGAACTGTCTCAGCCTCCCTAAGTGCTGGGATTACAAGTGTGAGCCACTGCACCCGGCTTCAAGTAGTTTTCACTCCATCTAAAGTATAAAACCATCAGGGTGGGAAGGCCTTCCTGTGATGGCCACAGACCCCAGCATGAAGGGGGATGGATGATGGTCTGCTTTTCTGTGTGTATGTGAGCAAAAATAGTACTAATGATTGGGGCAGCAGGAAGCAGACTAGGAGAGGGCAGGAGATGTGCATGTGCCCACCTGGGGGAGGGAGCCTGTTGTGAGCTGGAGTTTCTGCTGAAACAGGGCACTCAGCATCTGGTTCTGTCGTTCCAGGTCAAACACCCTCTTCTTTAGCTTGATGCACTCCTCTCGAAGGTCCTGCACCCACCCAGGAGGCAGAGGAAGCGAAGGGAAAGATAGTGGGGACAGGAAGAGCAGAATGAGCACACACCTCTTCATCCCAGCAGTGGGCACAGATCCTGTCTAGGAGCCCAGGCACTTGCTGGGCATGACCTTCTCCTGCAACCTCCTACAACCTCCTGCAAGGGATCCAAATCTACTTGTGTGCAAATACAGCCTCTTTTGGGGATGGTAAGTTTCTAAGGTTTGCCACCTTGGTCGGAGGTAAATCCCATTCCCTTTGCCATTTTTCCTATCCCTAACCAAAGAGCCAACTCTTTGCTTCTTAGAAACCACACATCAAAGAAGGGTGTATTTCAGATGGAAGATGATCTTGGTGTCAAGGGCCCTTATGTTAAGAAGTGATCCACAGGGCTGTCATTGTAGCTCAGTGGCAGAGCACTAGCCTCACACATGTAAGGCACTGGGTTCGATTCTCAACACCACATAAAAATAAATAAACAAAATAAAGATATTGTGTCCATGTATAACTAAAAATATTTTTAAAAAAGAGGTGATCCACAGTACATGAGTAAATATTTAGATCCCATTTATGCTTACAACATCAACATTACTTTGAGAACCATCACAAACTGGAGAAACCAGTTGGAATCAGGTTAAGGAGAGGATGTAAAGTTACCATAGCTCAGAGACCTGGCTTTACTTAGTTAT
>CM053403.1:60338388-60473388 GCA_028644305.1 Xerus rutilus | reverse complement strand
AACAAAAAAACAAAAAAAACAAAAAACATGAAAATATGACTATAATTAGTCATAACAGTAGCAGTAGTAGTATTAATAGTAACACTAATACTACTAAAATAATATACATAGCCGGGCGTGGTGGCTCACCCTTGTAATCCCAGCACTTTGGGAGGCTGAGACAAGGAGAATCGCGAGTTCAAAGCCAGCCTCAGCAATGGCGAGGTGCTAAGCAACTCAGTGAGATCCTGTCTCTACGTAAGCCATTCTTGTTATAAAAGCGTAGGTAGATACCCTTGTCTACCACTGACTACTCCATTGCCGCCATCTTATCCCACTGAAGCCCCAACAAAAGTAGCTTAGAGCTTTTAAACCAGAGAAGAGGGGGGCTCTCAGCAGGTCACCTCCAGGCATCAGAATCTCACTCCTGTCTTCCAGGGTAGGGCACAGGGATACCTCTCCCACCTCTAGGCCCCTTCTCCTGTCCCTATCACCAGGATACACAGGCTCCAAAGTCTCACCTGTCTCTGCCCCTCACCTAGACTGGCACGTTCACTCTGGCAGCCAGACAGTCACCTCACCTGTGGAGAAACAGAGGGAGATGTCAGTCATGAACTTCTCAGGTATTCACTGGGCTCATGCTGTGTGCCAGGTACCAAGGCATAGGGGTGAACAAGTCTGAAAGCCCTGTCTTTATGAAGCTTCTGCTTTCTACTTTGTGAGGCAGACAATATACAACATTGGGCATGATTAGGCACTAAGGGATGACAATTGGGCAGCGACCTGAGTGAAGTCCAGATGAAATCCCATGATGGAAAAAGCACTCATGGAAAAGGGAAGAGACACTGCAAAGGTCCCCAGCTCCTTAGCCAGGAGTCACTCAGCTAACAGGTAAGACTAATAATCACTCATGGTGCTTTACTGAACTTCCAAACACGCATTGTCTTTAATCCTTATGACCACAAAGGGAAGTAAATGCTATCATCAACACCTGTATTTTAAAAATTTATTTACTTACTTATTGCGATGCTTGGGTTTGAACCCATAGCCTCATGCAAGCTGGGCAAGTATTCTACCACTGAGCTACATCCCCAGACCAAGGCCTATATTTTTTTTAGATGAGAAAACTGAGGAACTGAGTATCTCATGTGCTGCATAGTGCTGGAATTTTTCTTTTGTACCATGACATCTGATTCTCCTAACAACCTTGGCAGAGGCACCAACCTGAGAAAGGAAGCAGGTTCTGGAAGCATAAGACACTGCTGAAGTCATATGGCTAGAGCACACAGCACATTGCACAGGCCTGGAAGTCCTTGCTCCTCTGTACACATCCAAGTTATTCTGCCAGTTTCACAGAACAACCTACATGCAGGCTCCATACAGTCCCAGGGCCCCTGGTGTACAGACTCCTGGAGCCCTGCATTGGATAGATCTGGGCTGAAATCTTAACTCTGGAGAAATCTTTTTCCTCACTTATAAAATGAGGGTAAAGATACTTAGTCCAAAGAGCAACTAGAGGATAAAATAAGAGAATGGATGCAGAGTGGCCAGCATGACCTCAGTAACTGGAGGCTTTTCATAATATGGTGAGCGGACATGGGCAGCGCCAAGCCTGGGGTTGCTGTGGAGCCTGCTGTTACCCTCAGCTGGCATACAGGCAACACTGGGTCCCAGCTCCTCAGCCTTCTCCTCTTCCTCCATCAACAACTAAAAATATATTTTAAAAAAGAAAAAGGTTCTTTTGTTTTCTGATATGGTAAAAATGCATTGAATATAACTTCGGTCTTAGCTGCAGGGACACCTGCAGATCTCAGGTACTACCAAGCCTGCCCTGCCCTCTCAGACCCCCTCCCTAAGTCTCCCCCAGCTGGCCAGCCCCAGGGTGGGTCCACCCTTCATTGTCTCTACCTCATACCCTAGAAAGGAATTGGCTGGAGGTTTTGAGGCCAGAGGTAATGGGCAAAGGGAGAAGTCTTCTTTCTGAGTGTGTGTGTGCATACCACAATAAGAAGGGGGCTTCTGAAAAAAATAAGAAAAGGAAAAACTGTGTAATACTTATTTTTAATACTCCACAACAATTGAGAGTTCTTTTGGAGCTGGGGTTGTAGCTCAGTGGTAGAGTGCTTGCCTAGCATGCGTGAGGCACTGGGTTTGAGCCTCAGCACCACACATAAATAATAGACGAATAAATAAAAATCTATCAACAACTAAAAAAATATTTAAAAAAAGAAAGTTCTTTTGTTTTCTGATACGGTAAAAATGCATTGAATATAACTTGGTTTGCTCTGACATTATCATGTTTGAAAAATTTACAAATATACAAGCCTGGGAAAAAATGAAAGAAATTCAAGAAATATTCTCTTTCCCATACAAATAGGGTTAGAATCAAAAAAGGCCTCAGGTTACCTCCATCATTCAACCATTTCCACCCCTGCTCCTCCACTCTGGTCTCTGGACATCATCTTCTCTCTCCAGTGGGTAGCTCCCACTGCCCTAGGCAGTGGCTCCAGTGATCACTAGTTCTTCCCTTGATTCTACACTATTTGTTTCCCCAGAGGCAACTTCCAAGAAAGACAGGAATTGGGATGTGTATGTTCCTGTGCACTGTGGAGGATGAAAGAGCTGGGAATGCAAAGCAAGGAAATGGAACAAATGGGGTCCAGAAAAGAATAAAGCTAAAGTTAGGGGAAATCCCAGGTTTTGTATTCTTCACAAAATTAAAACAAAACAAAACACAAACATAGGATAAAGGCAGTTTAGTAGAATATCTTTTCCTAAAATAATAAAAAAACAGATATGGGGCAAGGCCTAGATGTGAAGGCTGGCTGTGAATATTTTTCTTTCTTTTCCTTTTGTGGTACTAGTATAGTGATTGAATCCAGGGCCTCGCACATGCTAGGCAAATGCTCTACCACTGAGCTACATCCCAGCTCTCTTAAAAAAAAAAAATATATATATATATATATATATATATATATATTTTTTTTTTAGATGTTGATGGACCTTTTATTTTATTCATTCATTTATATGTGGTGCTGAGAATCAAACCCGGTGCCTTACACATGCTAGGCAAGTGCTCTACCATTGAGCCACAACTCCACCCCCCATTCCCAGCTCTTTTTATTCTAGTTTTAAATACGATCTCCCTAAGTTGCCGAGGCTGGTCTTGAACTTGCAATCCCCCTGCCTCAGATTCCTGAGTAGCTGCAATTATAGATGTGCACCACTGTGCTGAGATCATGCCTGCCTGACTGAGATCATGTACACGTGTACGTGGTAGCTTTATATACTGAGAAGGGTTGACAGCACACCACACTAGCCAACCACTGTCACCATCCAAATCTGAGCTCCTACAGATCCCAGGGCAGGGCGGGCTAAGTCCCTCTGTGAACTATAGGAGGCCCTCTAGTTTCTAAGCCTCCCAAGGGTAAGTAACATTTCTCTCCTGTATACACTCTCTTTAGGCCCCAGCTGGAGCCTCAGTAGAGGTTCCGGAAATGTTGGCTGGAGGAAGGCTGTGACTCAGCCCTACTTTGAGAGAAATGTTTTCTGCCCTTGCACCACGATGGTCTGGGCCAACTCAGGGTGGAGAGCCTTCTCTGTGTCTGCAGAGCTGCCACAGGCAGAGGGTAGGAAACTGTCAGCTTGACTGGGGAAGAGCATTTAAACTTGGTGATGGGGAGGAGCACATGCCTATGAATCTCAGTTCAAGATTTCTCAAAAACAAAAAACAATAAACAAAGCAACAACAACAAAAACAGCTGGACATGGTAGCATAAGCCTATAATCCCATTTACTCGAGAGGCTGAGGAAGGAAGATGTGAATTCAAGGCCAGCCTGGGCAACATGGTGGAACCTCACCTTTTTGTATCTTCTTTTTTTTTTGGTACCGCAAATTGAACTCAGGGACACTCGACCACTGAGCCACATCCCCAGCCCTATTTTGTGTTTTATTTAGAGATAGGGTCTCACTGAGTTGCTTAATGCCTCGCTGTTGCTGAGGTTTTGAACTCACAATTCTCCCAAAGTGCTGGGATTACAGGCATGCGCTACCGTGCCCGCCTCTGATCCAGTGTCTTAAAAAAAAAAAAAAAGATTTCTAAAAGAAAACTTCCTGTCTTTACACCCCTCTAGGGACTAACAGGATGCAGACAGACACTATCACCTCCATCTCCAAACCAAACCCTAATAGGAACTGGCACTTCAGGGTTTCCTAACTTAGTTCTTCAGTGGCTCTCCCTGTATGGTGTTAGTACCCACCTCAGGGACAAAGCACCCTTCTCTTCCCTCAGGACCCATCACTCCTACTCACAGCCTCTGTAGATCCTGGGAAAACCCAGGCCTGGTCCTTTCAGGATGGTCCTGGTTTCAAACATCCTTCTGCATGGTCTCACAGCACATCTCAGATGTTAGGTCTAGAATGCTCACTATAGCCAGGCTGGGTAGGAAACTCTAACTTGAACTGGAGGCTTCTCCCGCCAGAACTACCAATGAGAGGTTTCTCCCTCCACAAAGGCCTGATTCAGAAGGAGGTGACCTCAGTGTTGAGGGGAGGGAGGAGAAGGGAAAGGAGGAAGAACAGAATGCTCTATGGATGTCCTTTAGAGGGCGTGGGGGGCAATTTTAAGGCATCAAGAGACAGGAAAGGGAAAACTGCTGCTCAGGAATCTCTGGGTAACCTGGAGACATTGCTGAGTGAGTGTGGATGACTGCTATCCCTTTGGCCTTGGTTATATAGCACCCCAGTTCCGCGCTACCTTTTTTGGTGGTTCTGGGGATTGAACCCAGGGCTTCATGCCTGTTAAGCACACACTTTACCAATGAGCCACAACCTCATCTCTATCCCTGGTTCCTTTAAAGCCAGGAGTGGACAAGAGCTTTTAGGCCCATCCTGGCCTTTCAGTCTGCCAGAAACAAGTCTACAGCTTCTACCCATCTCTAGTCAGGGTACAGGCAAAACTCATCCCTAAACTTAGAGTCCAGGTCTGGGAGCAGGGGCCAGAGAAGTGGCAGCAAGCCTGGTCTCCATCCCCCTTTGCCTCATCGCTCAGCCAAGGCCCTCTGGCCCTTGAGGAGCCCCTCACTCCCCAGCTGTTCCCTCCAGAGTCCTCCAGGAAGAGAAGCCAGAGGCTGGGGTGGGGGAGGGCCGGGCAGCTGCAGGAAGGCAGAGTTGGGGAAGCTCAGAATCATCCCTAATACCAGCCATCCAGCCAGTCCCCTCCACTCCCCTCCCCAGCTGCTTTCTGGAATCTCTTTCATCAGTCCCAGTGTCACACCCAAGTAAACAGCAACTTCTTCACCCACAGCAAAGACCAGTCCTGGGCTGCCAAGGGAAAGGATATAAGGACTGAGGCCTGGTTCCCGTAGGCACTCCTGGCCCGACAGTGGCCACTTAATCCCTAACATTTTTTAGCCTTAAGAATTTCAACTGGTCCCCTCCCACCCTACCAGGGAAAGAGGGCAGACAAGAATTTCCTTCCCTCCTCCTGACAACTGGCACCAGAGACACAATAGTCCTTCTGAAAGGCATCTGTCCTTGGGGAAGGGGTCCATGCATCCCCCTCCAGCTTCCTCTTCACAGGCACTCCAAGAACCTTGGCTATCACCATGATATGGGTTCTTTGGAACAAAATGGACAGCCAGATCAGCCCCTGCCTTTTCAGGTTGGTCAGGAGGAAGGGTAGTCACTTCAACAGCCCCAAAGGCTTCCAGATTTCAACATTCCTGACACCCTCCCTTTCAAAGTATAACCCAACAACAAAAACAGCAGCTGCTTGGGTGAGGAGAGAGAAGGGACACAATGGGTTTATTTATAGGACCACACACCAGGGGTTCTGCAGCCAAGCAGCCTAGGCCCCCCCTCCCAAAGTCCTGGCCAGACCCATCCTAGCCCAGCCAAAGGAATGGGAAAAGCCACAGAGCAGAAGGCAGAGGCTTGACTGTAGCCTAACTCTGCAATGTACTTGCTGTGTAACTTTAGGCAAATCACTAGGTCTCTCAGGGACAATCTCCTTCCACCAACAGAGACTGCTCTAGACCTGTGGTTCTCAAAGAGTGGCTTGGGGATCCTGAGGTCCTTTCAAGTTACCCATAAGGTCAAAACTATTTAGAGCAGTTAGACAGACAGAAGAAATTAAAGGGATAAGAATAGGAAATGAAGAAGTTAAACTATCATTATTTGCCGATGACATGATTCTTTACTTAGAGGATTCAAACAATTCTACCAGAAAACTTCTAGAATTAATAAATGAATTCAGCAAAGTAACAGGATATAAAATCAATATCCATAAATCAGGTGCTGGGGTTATGGCTCAGTGGTAGCGTGCTCGTCTAGCATGTGTGAGGCACTGGGTTCGATCCTCAGCACCACATATAAATAAAATAAAGATATTCTGTCCACCTATGACTAAAAAAATAAATATTAAAAAAATCCATAAATCAAATGCATTTCTATACATCAGTGATGAATGCTCTGAAAGAGAAATTAGAAAAACTACCCCATTCACGGTAGCCTCAAAAAAAAAGAAATACTTGGGAATCAATTTAACAAAAGAAGTGAAAGAACTTTACAATGAAAACTACAGGACACTAAAGAAAGAAATTGAAGAAGACCTTGGAAGGTGGAAAGCTCTCCCATGCTCTTGGATAGGCAGAATCAATATTGTCAAAATGGCCATACTAGCCAAAGTGCTATACAGATTCCATGCAATCTCAATTAAAATCCCAACACTCTTCTTTATAGAAATAGAAAAAGCAATCATGGAATTCATTTGGAAAAATAAGATAGCCAGAATAGCCAAAATAATCCTTAGCAAGAAGAGTGAAGCAGGAGGCATCACAGTACCAGATCTTAAACTATACTACAAAGCTATAATGATAATAATAATAAAAAAACAGCATGGTATTGGCACCAAAATGGACATGTATATCAATGGTATAGAATAGAAAACACAGAGACAAACCCACATAAATACAGTTATCTCACACTAGACAAAGGCAAGGCACCAAATACATTCACTGGAGAAAAGATAGCCTCTTCAACAAATGGTGCTGGGAAAACTGGAAATCCATATGTAGCAAAATGAAACTGAACCTGTATCTCTCACCATGCACAAAACTCAACTCAAAGTGGATCAAGAACCTAGGAATTAGATCAGAGACTCTGCCTAATTGAGGAGAAAGTAGGACCAAATCTTCATCATGTTGGATTAGGCACCGACTTCCTTAACAAGACTCCTAAAGCGTAAGAAATAAAAGCAAGAATCAATAAATGGGATGGATTCAAACTAAAAAACTGCTTCTCAGCAAAAGAAACAATCAATAAGGTAAACAGAACCTACATTCTGGGAACAAATTTTTGCCACATGCACATCAGATATAGCACTGATCTCCAGGATATATAAAGAACTCAAAAAACTTAACACCAAAAAAACAAACAACCCAATCAATAAATGGGCTAAGGAGCTGAACAGACACTTCTCAGAAGATATACAATCAATCAACAAATATATGAAAAAACGTTCAACATCTCTAGCCATTAGAGAAATGCAAATCAAAACTAAGATTTCGGGGCTGGGGTTATGGCGTAGTGGTAGTGTGCTCGCCTAGCATGCGTGAGGCACTGGGTTTGATCCTCAGCACCACATAAAAATAAAATAAAGATAGTCTGTCCACCTACAACTAAAAAAAAAATAAATATTTAAAAAAAAAACAAAACTAAGATTTCATCTCACTCTAGTCAAAATGGCAGTTATCAAGAATACAAACAAAAAGTGTTGGAGAGGATATGGAGGAAAAGGCACACTCATACACTGCTGGTGGGACTGCAAATTGGTGCAACCTATCTGGAAAGCAGTATGGAGATTCCTTAGGAAACTTGGAATGGAACCACCATTTGACCCACCCATCCCACTCCTCGGTCTATACCCAAAGGACTTAAAAACAGCATTTCAGGGCTGGGATTATGGCGCAGTGGTAGCGTGCTCGCCTAGCACGCATAAGGCACTGGGTTCGATCCTCAGCACCGCATAAAAATAAAATGAAGATATTCTGTCACCTACAACTAAAAAATAAAACAAAAAGCCCAGCACTTCAATGTTTATAGCAGCACAGTTCACAATAGCTAAACTGTGGAACCAACCTAGATGCCCTTTAATAGATGAATGGATAAAGAAACTGTGGTATATATACACAATGGAATATTACTCAGCATTAAAAGAGGATAAAATTATGGCATTTTCAGGTAAATGAATGGAATTAGAGAACATCATGCTAAGTGAAGTAAGCTAATCTAAAAAAACCAAAGGCCAAATGTTCTCTCTGATAAGTGGATGCTGATCCATAATGTAGGAGGGGGCATGGGAAGAATGGAGAAACTTTGGTCAAAGTAGGGGTAAGGAAGAGGATGGGAGATGGGGGCAAGAAAGATGGTGGAATGCAACATACAACAATGCCTAGGTTCAGGTATGACTGCACATATGGTGTAACTCGATATTGTGTACAACCAGAGAAGTGAAAATTTGTGTTCCATTTGTGTACAATGAATCAAAATACATTCTGCTGACATGTAAACCTAATTAGAATAAATGAAAAAAAAAACCATAAGAAATTCTAAAAAATAAAATAAAAAAGAGTGAAATTCCAAAACAAACAAACAAACAAAAAACTATTCTTTTTGTCCAAAAACAATTTTCAGAGTACTAGTGAGACACTGGCTGTTTTTTATTATTCTCATTCTGTCATGATTTTCCAGAGTCTATGCTGTGTGAGACTGTAACAGACTGAATACGGAAGCAGATATGAGAATTCACTTGTCTTCTACTAAGTCAGACATGAGAGATTTATAGAAGTGAACAGTGACATTTTTTCCCAATATTTTTCTGCTTTGGAAAATATGTAATTATTTTTCATAAAATATATTAACATGTAATGAGTTTATTGTTATATTTTTTAAAAAAATTTTTTAGTTGTAGATGGACAGGATGCCTTTATTTTGTTTACTTATTTTTTTTTAAATATTTTTTTTAGTTGTAGATGGACACAATATCTTTATTTTATTTATTTATTTTTATGTGGAGCTGAGGATCGAACCCAATGCCTCACGCATGCGAGGCAAGCGCTCTACCACTGAGCCACAATCCCAGTCCCTGTTTACTTATTTTTATGTGGTGCTGAGGATCAAACCCAGTGCCTCACACATGCTAGGCAAGCACTTTACCACTGAGCCACAACCCCAGCCCTTATTGTTATTTTTACATGAATAAAATAAATGTTTAAATTTTTCAGGTCTCCTCCCACCCCACCCCAGTATGAGGGGCTAATCTCGGCTAAGCAAGCACTCTATTGCTGAGCTACTTTTATTTTTTATTTTGAGACAAAGTCTCATTAAGTTTCCCAGACTGGGCTCAAACTTGCAATCCTCCTCCTCCTCAGCTTCTACAGTAGCTGGTGTGCACAGTGTGCACCACCATGCCTGGCGAAAACTCCTAAGTTCTATTTTATACTCCAGTAAAATGTCTATAAGTGAAACACATATAAATGAAAGCTCTTTGGGGTTTTCAATTTTTTAGAATGTATTGGAGTCTTCAGATAAAAAAGTTTGAAAATCACTTTTCTGGTAGAATTTGCTGTGATGAAAACGCTTAGTCTGGGCTGTTCACTATGGTAGCCACTAGCTATAGGTGGCTACTGTGTACTTGAAATATGGCCAGTCCAAATGAGAATTGAACTTTAAATTTTAGACAGTCACATGTAGCTAGTGACCATTGCAGTTTGAGAAGACCCCCGAGATCTCCTGACTGTAATATTGTAGGTCAACGCTCCTTTCCACAGGGAATGGGAGTGGGGAAGGGATAGGTCTTGATGCTCACTCTTATCCCTAGGCTTTTGCTTACACTATTTTTTCACTCTCTGCCCCAACCAAAGGAAAGCCATGTCAGGCACATTGTCAGTCTTGCCAGCTATCCTATTTGTTGGAGTTGCTCTCCAATTCTCTGCAATGACTCCATTCCCTTTCTTTTTTTTTTTTTTAATATTTTTTTAGTTGTTGATGGATACAATGTCTTTATTTTATTGCTTTGTATGTGGTGCCGAGGATCCAACTCAGGGCTTCACGCATGCGGGGCAAGCGCTCTACCGCTGAGCTACAATCCTAGCCCCTCCATTCCCTTTCTACTCTCCTCAAACTTCTGGCCTACAACCTATCATCCTGTTTTCCCAGAGGGTTAAAGCTGGCAGAGGGAAACTCCCTCAGTTCTCCTGCCATCATCTTACCGGCCCCATGGGAATCCTACCTGTCCCCTTCATCTCCTCTATTACAACAGAGGGACTGCCTCTCCTCAGCCAAGGCTATTCTCTCCTGCCTCAAGACAGCCTCTGTTCATGTCTTCAGAATGGACATTTGAAAGATCTTTCCCATTTGCTTTTTTTTTTTTTTGGTACTAGAGATTGAGCATAGGGGTCCTTAACCACTGAGTCACATCTCTAGCTCTTTTATATATTTTAATTTGAGACAGGGTCTTGTTGAGTTGCTTAGGGCCTCACTAAGTTGTTGAGGCTGGCTCTGAACTTGGGATCTTCCTGCCTCAGCCTCCCAAGCTGCTAGGATCACAGGCATGTGCCACTAAGCCTGGCTCCCATTCACTTTTTATTTTTGGTACTAGGGATTGAACCCAGGGACACTGTACAGCTAGCTGCTGCATCCCCAACCCTTTTTATTTTGAAATGAGGTCTCACTAAATTGCCCAGACTGGCCTTGAACTTGTGATCCTCCTGCCTCAGCCTCCCAAATTGCTAGGACATTAGCTATGTGCCACCACGCTGGCCCTTCCATTCACTTTTTCTTTTTGCAGGGAGGGTACTGGGGATTGAACTCAGGTGCACTAGACCACTGAACCACATCCTCAGCCCTATTTTGTATTTTTCTTTAGAGACAGGGTCTCACTGAGTTGCTGAGGCTGGCTTTGAATTCGTGATCCTCCTGCCTCAGCCTCCTGAGCTGCTGGGATTACAGGCGCACACCACTGCGCCTAGCCCCTTCCCATTCACTTTTTTTGTTTTTAAATGTTTTCTTTTTTTTTAGTTGTAGACGGATACAATACCTTTATTTATTTACTTATTTATTATGTGGTGCTGAGGATCGAACTCAGTGCCTCACGCATGCAAGGCAAGCTCTCTACCACTGAGCCACAATCCCAGCACCCCCATTCACTTTTAAAACTTGTTAGGCATCTTTCATTTTAAGAACAGTCCTTTCCTGACATTTCTCCTGATACTGCCCTTCAAAGCCAAACTAAAAAATAAAAAGCTGTCTTCTCATCTTTTTGTCAATGCTGTCCAATTTAGCAGTAACCACAACAATAGATCCAAATATTTTTCAGGCTTCATTGCCTTCTTGGGTATAAACTTCTCTGATAATCTCTTCTTCCTGCAGTTTTTCTTTTCTTTTTGGTGGCACTGGGGATTGAACCAGGGGTGCTCTACTTCTGGGCTACATCTCCAGCTCTTTTAATTTTTATTTTGAGACAGTTTCGCTAAGTTGCCCAAGATGGCCTCGAACTTGTGATCCTCCTGCTTTAGCCTTCTGAGTCACTGAGATTACAGGCATGTTCCACTCCACCCAGCTGCACTGTTTTTTAAAGCTTTGAAAACAGTTCGCATCCCATACAATTCACCCACTTAAAGTGTACAATTCAGTGTTTTTTTTTTTTTCTCTTAGTATTGGGGATTAAATCCAGGGTACTCCACCACTGAGCTACATCCCCAGCCCTTTTAAAAAAAGTTTTTAAAATTCTGAGATAGGTCTTGCTAAGTTGCCCAGGCTGGCCTTTAACTTGTGATCCTCCTTCCTCAATCTCCTGAGTAGCTGGGTTTATAGGCATGTCTGACAACCTGGGCACTTTTGCATTTTGGAAAATGTTTCCCAGCTTGGATTTGTCTAATATTTTTTAAAAAACTTTTTAAAGTTGTAGATGGACACAATACTTTTCTTTTATTTATTTTTATGTGGTCCTGAGGATTGAACTCAGTGCCTCACACACACTAGGCAAGTGCTCTATCACTGAGCTATAATCCAGCCCCTTGTCTGATTTTTTTTTTTTTAGTTGTAGATGGACACAATACCTTTTATTTTATTTTTATATGGTACTGAGGATAGAACCTAGAGACTCACATGTGCGAGGCGAGTGTTCTACCACTGAGCTACAACCCCAGGCCCCCTTGTCTGATATTCTTGCTGATCAAATTAAGGTAATGGTTTTGTGGAAGTACCATCAAGTGTGCTTTTCTCAATGATTGTACTGGGGGTATGCATGGGGTCAAGATGTCTCACTATTGCTGATGTTTTAACCTTGACCACTTGACCAGGTGGTATCTATTTGTGAGTTTCTCTACTGTAAATTTACTGTTTTTCCTTTTGCATTAAACAAATATTTTGGAACCAGGCGTGGTGACGCACACCTGTAATCCCAGCACTTTGGGAGGTTGAGATAGGAGAATCACGAGTTCGAAGCCAGCCTCAGCAACAGCAAGGCGCTAAGTAACTCAGTGAGACCCTGTCTCTACATAAAACACAAAATAGGGCTGGGGATGTGGCTCAGTGGTTGAGTACTCCTGAGTTCAATCCCTGGTACCAAAAAAAAAAAAAGGAAGGCAGTATGTTGTGATTATCCAATTATTTCGTTTCTCTTTAAAATTTAATTTACTGGGGCTGGGGCTTTAGCTCAGTGGTAGAGCGCTTGCCTCACACGTGTGAGTCACTGGGTTCGATCCTCAGCACCACATAAAAATAAATAAATAAAATAAAGATATTGTGTCCATCTACAATTCAAAAAATTTTTTTTTAAAAAACTTCATTCACCGATTTTAGGCTTTATCAATGGATCTTGCATGTAGCAATCACTATGATGTTCCAATAATAATTTTCCATTTCCCTTGTTCTTTCCCTTGTTTTTTATAAGGAAGAATTGTCCATTCATTCCCATTTATTTATTTATAAACTTACATTGCTACAATTACTTATTATGAATGAACTGATGGTTTTTTTTGGTACTAGAGATTGAACTCAGAGGCACTCGACCACTGAGCCACATTCCCAGCCCTATTTTGTGTTTTATGTAGAGACAGGGTCTGAGTTGCTTAGCGCCTCACCATTGCTGAGCCTGGCTTTGAACTTGTGATTCTCCTGTCTCAGCCTCCTTAAGTGCTGGGATTACAGGCTTGCACCACTGCACCAGGTTTGAACTGACAGTTATTGTATTCTATGGGTTACACTCCAATACTATCCTCAGTTATTTCATTGCTCAAACTCTGGCCTTGGCCATTGAGAATCTTTCAGATTTGCTTATGTGTCCTTCCAAAATGCCCTTTTATTTTGGCACTTCCTTAGTTTATGGCTCCATAAGATGTTTCAAGTTTATCTTGTATTTTCCCTGTCACAATCACTTTTCCAAGGAGCATTCTATTGGAGACATTTTCTAAAACTATAAATCTGATTGTGTTTTTCCCACTTCAAAACTTCCCATAACCTCCTCCTTCTTTGGGGACAAACCAATACCCTCAACTCAACCCTGGAAGTCCATTGGTCTTATCCTAAAGCAATTCTTCTGAAAAGCTTTCTTGGGTTAATGGAACACTCATTGGTCTCTCTTCTTAAAGTGACTTTAGCAGGATCCTTATTTCAAAAATGTAGCATGTTCAGCTGGGGTTATGGTGCAGTAGTAGCGTGCTCGCCTAGCAAGCGTGAGGCACTGGGTTCGATCCTCGGCACCACATAATAATAAAATAAAGATATTCTGTCCACCTACAACTAAAAAAACCACTTTTTTTAAAATGCAGCACGTCCTGTGCAGTCCCTGTGAGGAGGGACTTCCTACACTCTGCTGGAAGGAAAGCTCTCTAGGAGGGAGGGCTGCATATCTGGACTGCCCCCACACCCTGTGCCAGTGTACCCTCTTGCTAAGAGGCCGCATGGCCCTGAAAACCTTTCTCCTTGACCCTGAAGGGAGTAGTGCTCTCCTTTTATTTAAGCCGGGAACAAAAAACAGAAAGAAAGGGACAGAAGTAGGGAAGGAAGGAAGAGGTGTGTATGTGGGGGAGAAACAATCCAGAAAGAAGGGGGACAGTTAAGAATGTGCAATGGCTCTTCAAGTTACCATAAAGACCCACAACTATCACCCACCCAAATGGTTCTGAGGACACACATGATAAATCATACTGAAGGTGAGCAAGGGACATTTTTACATTTGCCCCTTACGCTGAGATGATCTTTTCAAAGTCCTCAACCACTCCCAGGCCTCAGTGACTCCCTCTTGCAAAGAGGATTAACCTATTCATTCCACAGATATTTTTGGACAGATCTTTCAGTATGGGGTACATGCTGGGGAAGCAATTAATTTTCTGGAATTTATTGGACTTTCAGTCTAGTAGGGGACATAAGACATGCAGGTACAAAAATCACTTAAGAAAACAATCCCATTTATAAGGGCAGTAAATTATAAAATTCAGGAACAGATTTAATCAAAGGGTAAGCCTGGCACAGTGGCACCCTCCTATAATCCCAGCTACTCCAGAGGCTGAAGCAGGAGGATCACAAGTTTGAAATCAGTCTGGGCAACTTAGTGAGACCTTGACTCAAAATAAAAAGGGCTTGAGGATGTGGCTCAGTGGTAGACCTCTCCTGGGTTCAGTTCTCAGTACTACCCACCCTCCACAAAATAGTATAGAGCAAAGAACCTAAATAGACATTTCTCAAAAGAAGACATACAGGGGCTGGGATTGTGGCTCAGCGGTACAGCGCTTGCCTCGCAGGCGTGAGGCGCTGGGTTCGATCCTCAGCACCACGTAAAAATAAATAAATAAAATAAAATAAAAAAAAAGAAGACATACAAACAGCCAATAGGTATATGAAAAAACATTCAGCATCACTAACCATCAGGGAAATGCAAATTAAATTAAAATCACTATGAGATAACTTCCCCTACCTGTTACAATGGCTATTCTTACAAATAGGAAAGATAACAAGTGTTGGTCAGGGTATGGAGAAACGGGAACCCCTGGCACACTGTTGATGGGAATGTAAACTAGTACAGTCATTGTTGGAAACAGTATAAAAGTGCCTCAAAAATTAAAAATAGAAGCACCATATGATCCAGCAATTCCACTACTGGGTATACAGCCAAAGGATATGAAATCACTATGTTGAACAGAAATCTATACTCCGATGGTAATTGCAGCATTATTCACAATATCCAAGAGATAGACTTAGCCTACATAAACAGATGAATGGATAAAGAAAATGTGGCATATATACACAGTGGAATACTATTCAATCTCAAAAATGAAGGAAATTCTGTCATTTGCCAAAAC
Source organism: Xerus rutilus (assembly GCA_028644305.1). NCBI lineage: Eukaryota > Metazoa > Chordata > Mammalia > Rodentia > Sciuridae > Xerus > Xerus rutilus. Next base: position 60,458,046 of record CM053403.1, on the reverse strand, counting down.
TGGATGAATTTAGAGGACATTATGCTAAGTGAAATAAGTCAAGCACACAAAGACAAAATACCACATGATCTCACTTACATGCAGAATCTGAAAAAGTAGAACTCAGAGAAGCAGAGAATAAAATGGTAGTTACCAGAGGCTTTGGGGGGTTGCCGAAAGATACAAAAATGTCAGTCAGACAGAAAAATAAGTTCAAGAGATCTACTGCACATAATGGGGACTACAGTTCACAATGTGTTATAAACTTTAAAATAGCTAGGAAAATAGATTTTAGGTATTCTCACCCCCAAAAGTGAGAAAATGCACATGCTAAATTGCTTGATTTAGCCATTCTGCAGTATATCCATATATCAAAATATCATTTTGTACACCATAAATGTATATAATTTTCATTTGTTAATACAAAATAAGACAAGCAAATAATTGTATTGCAAAGGAAGGTTCACTAGAGAAGTCTTTTAAAGAACTCAGCTGGACACAGTGGTGCCTGTCTGTGATCCCAGCACTTTGGGAGGCTGAGACAGGAGAATCGCAAGTTCAAAGCCAGCCTCCGCAACAACGAGGTGCTAAGCAACTCAGTGAGACCCTGTCTCTACATAAAACACAAAATAGGGCTGGGGATGTGGCTCAGTGGTTGAGTACCCCTGAGTTCAATCCCCAGCACCAAACAAACAAACAAACTTAAAAAAAGGGGTCAAGTGAATTGAGCTCTTAAAGACAGACGAGGTTTAGATAGAACAGAAAGAAGATAAATTGAAGGCATCAGAGAGGCACCCAGAGAAGTAAGGAGGCAGAAACCTCAGGTGTATATGTAAATGGAAAGACTCAGTGCAGCTGGATCCAGGGGCACCTGAAGGTGTTTCCTGCTCCCCTAGTCTGGGCCAGTTCCCAACTCACCTGTTTCCCATCCCTGGATGGGAGGTGGGAGTCGGCATCTTTTTAAGATCCTGGGCATAACTAGCAACATATGTCCTGTAGGAGGAATGGAGGCAGAGAGGCTCCTGGAGGTGATAACGAAGCTGAATGTTGGAACATCAACTACATACTCTCAAATCTGAGATGAAAGGGCTTATGAGGGGGCTGGACTTGTGGCTCAGTGGCAGAGTGCTCACCTACCACATGTGAGGCCCTGGGTTCGATCCCCAGCACCACATAAAATAAGTAAAATAAAGGTATTGTGTCCATCTACAACTAAAAAAATATTTAAGAAAAAAGAAAGGGCTTATGAGTTCTCAGGCTTTACTTACAGGCCCAGGAGAGCTGGGCAGATATACTTCCAGCTCTCCACTATGCCCATTACCCAATGCCCACAGCCCCAAGCTTCATATCCTGGCTTCTTTCTACAAAAGAGTCAGGCTCTGGCAGCTTTCTGCAATCAGACAGCTCCAGTGCTACACCAGTGGGTGACATCTAGCCAGTGCACAGATGTCATCTCTTAAGCTGCCAGCTCTGCTCCAGAAGACAGCACTTTCACTAGGTTCTGCTCTTGTTTATGCTTACAAATGGGAGACAGACTTCTGGATTCTGGTTCTGGCTTGGCATGATCCTTGGGGAAGTAGAGAAAAATTGAGAATTCCTCTGGGCCTCAATTTTATTATCTTTAAAATGGAGGTAAGTCCTGACTCCTCTCTCCCAGCAGGGCACAGAAGAGAAGGATGATATCATGTCTAGGAAAGGATTGCAGCTGAGAAGACAGGTCCCCTTGTGCAGAATAAGGGGGAGGGGTAAGGAACTCGGCCTGCCAGCTTTGATGTTTCTCTCCAACAAGGGCTGCAGGCTTCCTGGGAAAGCAGTGGGGGAGGACAGAGGAAAGGAGAGCAAAGCCAAGAGCTTTAGCCGCCTTCTACCCTGGGGGACAGGAAGTGAGGTGCTGTCTACAGAGGAAATGAAAAGCGAACACCCCTCCAACTTCCCTTTTAGCCTGTAGTGGAAAGCAGGTTCCAGCTTCAGGAGCCTGAAGGCTCAGAGTTGGGGAAATAGAAGGCCACACGGTGGGGTGGGGAGGAGGCATCATCAGCACCATCTGGCAGAGAATGGGGTCTCTGTCTTGGACACTCTGACACCCAAGGGGCCCAGGATATCCTACAGATTGGGGAAGAAATGAGAAGAGAAGCCAATGAAGCCAAATTGAGAAACCCAGCGCTCACATGTTCACGGGGTACCGTATCTGCAGTCCTGGCTGGACTCTTGCCTCCAGCAGTGTGTCATGCCAAGCCCTGGGTACATCCCTTCCCCAATATGAGCACACAACTCTGTGTCCTTACTCTTACTACACATCCTTTCTGTCCAGGGGTATGAATCCTGGGGCACTCTACCACTGAGCTACATGCCCAACTCTTTCAATTTATTTATTTATTTATTTATTTTTGGTACTAGGGATTGAACTCAGGGGTACTCGACCACTGAGCCACATCCTCAGCCCTATTTTGTGTTTTATGTAGAGACAGGGTCTCACTGAGTTGCTTAGTGCCTCGCCCTTGCTGAGGCTGGCTTTGAACTCGCGATTCTCCTGTCTCAGCCAACCTAAGTGCTGGGATTACAGGCTTGCACCACCGCGCCCGGCCCAACCCTTTCAATTTATTTTATTTCATGACAAGGTCTCGCTAAGCTGTCTGGTAGGCCTTGAACCTGTGCTCTTCCTACCTCAGCCTTCTGAATAACTGGGCTTCCAGGCATGTGCCACCATGCCCAGTTATTTTCATTTTTAAATTGACATAATTGTACTGATTTATAAGGTACAATATCATAAATCAATACATGTATTCAACATGTAATGAACAAATCAGGGCTGCACATGTCCTTTCTTTGCGGCCCCTATCATAACTATAATTTTAGAACTGTAAAGTTATTTGATGAATGTGGACTCTTTTTTGGTACTGGGGATGGAATCCAGGGGTACTTAACCTCTGAGCCACATTCTCATCCCCTTTTTTTATTTTTTTAAAAAAGCAGAATGTATTTCCATTCATAGTACACATATGGAGCACAACTTTTTATTTCTCTAGTTGTACACAAAGTAGAGTCACACCATTTGAGTCTTAATACATGTACCAAGGGTAGTGATGTCCATCTCATTCCACCATCTTTCCTCCTCCTATGCCCCATCCAAAGTCCCTCCATTTCTCCCATGCCCCCTCCACCCCCATTATGGATCAGCATCCACTAATCAGAGAAAACATTTGGCCTTTGGTTTTTTGAGACTGGCTTACTTCACTTAGCATGATATTCTCCAACTCCATCCATTTACCTGAAAATGCCATTAATTTTATTCTCTTTTAATGTTGAGTAATATTCCATTGTGTATATATACCACAGTTTCTTTATCCATTCATCTATTGAAAGGCATCTAAGTTGGTTCCACAATTTAGCTATTGTGCTGCTATAAACACTGATGTGGCTGCATTACTGTACTATGCTGTTTTTAAGTCCTTTGGGTATAATCAGAGGAGTGGGATAGATGGGTCAAACGGTGGTTCCATTCCAAGTATTCTAAGGAATCTCCACATTGCTTTCCAGATTGGTTGCACCAATTTGCAGTCCCACTAGCAATGTAAAAGTGTGCCTTTTCCCCCACATCCTCGCCAACACTTACTGCTGCTTGTATTCTTTTTTTTTTTTTGGTACCGGGGATTGAACTCAAGGGTACTCAACCACTGAGCGACATCTCCAGCCCTATTTTGTATTTTATTTAGAGATAGGGTCTCACTGAGTTGCTTAGCGCCTCACTGTTGCTGAGGCTGGCTTTGAACTCGCGATTCTCCTGTCTCAGTCTCCCAAAATGCTGGGATTACAGGCGTGTGCCACCGTGCCCTGATTGCTTGTATTCTTAGTAACTGCCATTCTGACTGGAGTGAGATGAAATCTTAGTTTTGATTTGTATTTCTCTAACTGCTAGAAATGTTGAACATTTTTTCATGTATTTGTTGATCGATTGTATGTCATCTTCAATTCTCAGCTCTTTTTATATTTTATTTTGAGACAAGGTCTTGCTGACTTGCTGAGGCTGGCTTTGAATTTGTGATCTTCCTTCCTCAGCCTCCTGAGCTGCTGGGATTACAGGCTCCTTTTTTAAAATTTTGAGATGGGATCTCCCTAAGTTGCTCAGAGCCTAAATTGCTGAGGCTGGCCTTGAACTTGCAATCCTACTGCCTCAGCCTCTGAAGTTACAGGGATTATAGACGTGTGCCATAATCCCTGACTGAATGTGGACTTGATCACCATTGTAACCCTAGAGTCTAGCACAGCATCAGCATACATTATGTTCTGGGATATCTACTGGCTGAATGAATGGCCTGGCCAGACTCTAAAAATTCCTCACAGGCTTGTTTGGGCCTAAATCCTGACATCTGAGTGAAGATCAGAATACAGAGGTGAATGACTCTGTTCATGGTTTGAGGTCAACTAGGGGAGCTTGAGGTGGGTGATTTGGTCTGATTGTTTGCATTCCCATCCCTCTAAATTTATACACTGAAATCCTAACTCCCAAGATGATAGTATGATGAGGGTCTCTAAGAGGTGATTTGGTCATGGGAGTAGTGCCTTCATGAATAATATTAGTGCCTTTATAAAACAGGCCCAAGAGAGAGCCCTCAACTACTTCTGCCACATAAGAACATAGAGAGAAAGCTTAACCAGGCCTTCACAGGACACCATATCTGCTGGCACCTGGATCTTAGACTTGCCAGACTCCATAGGTATAAGAAATAAATTTCTATTGCTTATAAGCTACCCAGCTTATGGTATTTTTTTATAGCAGCCTGATAAGACTAAGACAACTAGAAACAGCAGATCTAACAGAGGTGGCAAGTGCTTTCTAAAGCTCCTCTCAGCTGTGGTCATTTATCCTCTTCCTATATAAGCAGATAGGGACCACGTCCCTAGGACATGAGAGCATGTGAGGTCTGGTCAGATGAATGTGGGAACTCTGAATACAAGACACCAAGGCCTTCACTCTCTTTCTTCCACGGAGTTTGGAGAGGCCCTTGTTCCTCCAGGCTGCAGTGTGGCACGGTGGCAAGTCAAAGGCACTTTTGCATATTTAAGAGCTAAGTTCATTCCAGCAAACTGGGAAGGGGGCAAAGTCTAGTCAAGAGCAGACGCAAGGGTAAAAGGTTGGAAAAGGGGAGAGCTTGAAGTAGATGGGGGTAAGGTTGGTAAATGACTCCTGGAATGAGTGCTTAGAGCTACTGCAGACAGGTTCTGGGGGTGTCTCAACAGATCCCTGCACAAAAGGACCAATTATATCCCCCACATCAAGCCAGCTAAAGGTAAGGTGAATCAGCCCCTGGGAACTCAGCTGCTAAGAACCCCAGGGCCACGCCCCGGAGCTTCTGGGCCTTTGCAGCCCTGTCTAGGAAAAGTCTTTAATCCTCTTCCCAAAGGGTCAGGGTCAGAAGCAAATCTAAGCGGAGAGTGAGAACTGTACACTAGTCTCCCCTAAGTAGCATCCACCACTCAAGTCCTGTGGGCAAAAGAAGGAGAGCAGAAAGGGGTCTTCTTGCCTTTAAAATTGCTACAATTTTAGCTAGACACAGTGGGCACACCTGTAATCCCAGCAACTCAGGAGGCCAAGACAGGAGGACTGCAAATTTGAGGCCAGCCTCAGCAACTAAATGAGATCCTGTCTCAGAAAGGAAATCAAAAAACAAAAATGGGCTGATGGTATATTTCAGTAGCAGAGCACCCCTGGGTTAAATCCCGACTACTAGTACAAAAAAAGGGACACGTAAGAGCACTTGCCTAGCATGTATGAGATTTAATCTCCAATACCAAAAATATAAATAGCTATATTTATTTAAAGCTTAGTGAGTACTGGAAAACTCCTAGATCTCAAGGACCAGCACAAGGTTCAGGGTGCTGTGCGTGAATGTGTTCTTCTCAGCAGCTGCTGGGTTTTTAGAAATCAGTAATAACAGCAATGATAATTCACCTTAATAACAGCCTGGTCTCCTTGAGCTTCTTTCATCTACATAACTTCCAGAGCTGGGAAAATGGTAATTATGGAGCAGGTGCCACACCCCAATGATGATGTGTTATTAATCCATGAGCACTAGCTGAGAAACTGAGGCCCAGAGAGAAGGATCTTGCCTTGCAGAGAACTAAGAACCTAGGTGTGGAGGGCTGCTGTGCAGTAAGGAACTAACTAGAGGGGCTGGCTCTGCTACACCTGCTGTTTGGGGAAGATGCTGAAGACAGGGGTACTCATATCAGATCTGGGTTTGGTGAGAAGGTGAGGAAAGACCCCGGACATTTGTCCCAAGTCTCTTCCCCAGGCCCTTGCTAGGAGTTCTTGAGCTCCTGCACCACCTTCCCAGAGTGTGGCTAAGCCAGTCAATGGCTACCTGAGCATCCTCACCATCTCTATGGTACTCCCAGGCATCACAGGTTAAGTGAGGGCTCAGTCTTTTGAAGAGCTCCACACTATAGGCACAGTCCATGGTGAGGCAGTAGAGGGCACCTAGCAGCTAGGTAGGGGGATCAGATCAAGAGCACGTCAAGAAGTGTTCTTTTAGCCGGGCGCGGTGGCTCAAGCCTGTAATCCCAGCACTTAGGGAGGCTGAGACAGGAGAATCGCGAGTTCAAAGCCAGCCTCAGCAATGGCGAGCTGCTAAGCAACTCAGTGAGACCCTGTCTCTACATAAAACACAAAATAGGGCTGGGGATGTGGCTCAGTGGTCGAGTGCCCTTGAGTTCAATCCCCAGTACCAAAAAAAAAAAAGAAGTGTTCTTTTGGGGCTGGGGTTATGGCTCAGTGGTAGAGTGCTCACCTAGCACGTGTGAGGCACTGGGTTTGATCCTCACTACCACATAAAAATAAATATTCTGTCCACCTACAACTAAAAAATAAATATTAACAAAAAAAAAAAAAAAAGGAAGTGTTCTTTTAGCTCAGTGGCTTGCCTCACATGCCCAAAGCTCTGGGTTCAATCCACAGGATCCCCCTCCCCCAAAAAAGGTAGGGATACTGTTCTTGAGATCACAGCTCATCTCTGCAGCCTCCATTCATCTTTGGCATTGATCCAAAAATAAAAAACTCTTTCCTTCAGCAAGGTCTGTCTGGTGACTACCCTAGAAATTTGCAGAGAAGGCCCAGGGATGAAAAGGTTGGGCAATAAGTCAATAGACTAAAGCTCTTGGTAATGAGGAAGCAACAGAATCAAACTAGCATGGAGGGAAGTGGCAGAAACCCAAACTAGTTTGGAAGAATAAAGACAGGGGCATTGCATATGCAGATGCATCCACAACCTACTATGTGTCTAGTACTATGGCAGATGCTGAACAGACAAAAATCTCAGCTCACGGGGAAATGCTAAGTGCTAAGCCAAGCAGCAACTAATGGCCTGTCCTCTACCCCTCCAGGACAGTGTCTAGGGGAAAATATTACAGGTCTTATTCTAAGGATTTTTTTTGGGGGGGGGGGCGCGCAGCGGGTACCAGGGACTGAACTCAGGGGCACTTGACCACTCCAGCCCCATTTTGTATTTTATTTTAGAGACAGGGTCTCACTGAGTTGCTTAGCACCTCACTTTTGCTGAGGCTGGCTTTGAACTCGTGATCCTTCTGCCTCAGCATCCTGAGCTGCTGTGATTACAGGTTTACACCACCGCACCCAGCTATTCTAAGGGATTTAAAGTTTTTCTTCCGAATGTCAGAAAGCTAACCAGAGTCCCTGAGGGCCCTGGGATAACACTCTGACCCTCTAAGTGCCAGATCTCCGCAAACTAGGTTCGCTAACTAGCCTTCTCTGCTCTAAGTACAACCAGGCTCTCTTATGAATGAAAAATTACAGCGAATGCTACCATGTAAAACTAGAGACAGAGTCAAGAGTCCTGCTTCTGACATTCACCACCGCATGAATCATTTCCCCCTCTGGACTTTAGTTTCCCCATTTTTAACTTGAGGGTGTTGGATTAGACTGTTTCTAGGATTCTTTCCAGCCTGTGGAAGCTCCACGTTGTTTTGATGTGGTGGCAGATCTCAGATTGATTTACATAAATTTGCATGTTCAATCAGAAATCCCAAACTCCAAGTATAGAAAATCCAATCAGCCCATTAGCACAACCAGACAGGCTGGAGAAGCCTGCCAGGTTCAGTTGAGGGCTGTCAAAGCAGACGGTGGTAGTAATGGTGACTTAGGGGAGAAGCTGGAAGAAGCAGGAGTAAGAAAGGGCATTTGTTCTGAGAAATGCAGCTAAGAGGTTTCAAGACTGACGGGGTTAGGGACCCTGCTCTGGCGATCAGGCAAGGGTCTCTTTTATCTTTCAGCTTTTAACGGGGCCTCTGGCTGGCCAGCCTCAGAGCCACACCCCAGGAAGGAACAGTGGCCTCTGCCTAGCAACAGCTGCATCCTTCACTCTGACAGGGACTCTACCATTAGCCACTTTCTGGGAAACTGACCTCCCTGGGAGCTTCCATTATCCATTTCAAGAGCTCACAGCAGTGAGGAAGGTTTCCTTGGGGTCTGACCTAAATACCTCCTGCTACAGTTTCACCCATATATACAGGGCAGAGAGCTTCCCAGGCCCAACAGAGCCAGCAGAGGGAAAAGCAATGCAGGAGAAGGTACCTCATATTTAACCAATCTCAAGGCCACTCTAACCACCATCTCTCCTTCAACATTCCCCTTCACCCGGGAGACCAAGATGAAAACAAACAAGAACGTAAGGCCTTTTGGCTCTTGGGCTGCAGAGCAAGTCCCAACCTGGAGAGCCTGACTCCTGAGAAAGCCGTACCCACAGGAGACAAAGGGGCTGGGAAAGATGGGGTGGGGGCAGCTTCTTCTTGCTGGGGCTGTTGGGCTGGCATGGCAGGGTCTGGAAGGCTGGCTGGGCTGGGTGAGAGTAGCAGGGAAGATTCCTTAAGCCCCCTGCCTGGGAGCTGGAGCTGTAAGTACAGAGGTGAAGTGGGTAGAACCACGGGGTGGGATGGGCAATAGCAGTGGGGCCCTCCTTGCCCTTTACCCATAAGAGGGTAAATGAGTGTGCTGTGCTTCCTGGCCCAGATCCTAAAACAAGTCCCAACAGCTGAGATGCAAACTGTCTCCTGGGAATCTGCTTAGCCTGCTGGCCCTTGGCTGCCTCCTCCTCTCAACCCCTCCCCAAAGGTCCAACTCAAAGACTGGCTGAGCCAGATGTCTCATCAGAGGCCTTGATGGGTGGGCCAAACCCAAGCCAGCAGGAGTTCATATCCCAAGGCACCAGGGGTGAGCAGAACAATGATTATTCCTGGGCAGGACAAGGGAGTCTGCTCCTCTTTAACCTTGGTTCTAATCCTAAGCAACTATGACACCTTATACCTTAGCTCTCTAAATGGAACCAGCCTGCCAGAGGACCATTCTCACCTCTAGAATGGCCTACCAGTACAATCATTTAATGTCAAAAAGTGAAAGGGGATTTTAGAGCTTTCTAGTCCCACTGTTGAATTTAAAAGATGAAGGAAACTGAATCCCAGAGAGGGAAATTGTCTTGGCAGGATCATATAGCAGGCTAGGAAGAGTAGGGCCCGAAGATTCTCTCAGAGAGTATATGTATGTGTGTGTGTCTTTATTTATGTATTTTGTGTGTATTTCTGGGGATTGAACCCAGGGGCACTCTACCAACAAGCTAACCTCCTGGGCCTTTTCAAAATTATTTGGAGTGGCTGGGGCGGTGGCTCAGTGGTAGAGCGCTTGCCTAGCATGCGTGAGGCACTGGGTTCGATCCTCAGCACCACATATAAATAAATACAAAATAAAGGTCCATCAACAACTAAAAAAAATATTTTAAAAAAATTCTTTGGAGACAGGTTCTAAGTTGCACAGGCTGGCACTAAATTTGTGATCCTCCTGCCTTAGCCTCCTGAATTGCTGGGATTATAGCTGTGCACCACAATGGGCCTCTCAGTCCATACTGATATCAGCTCAGTCCCTTCCCCCACAGGTTTCTACCTGCCTATCATGAAGTGCGTTCTCCTCTGCAGCCCAAGATATTGGCCTCTCTGAGTTCTCACTCTCCCCTTAAAGGCCTGCGTTGGAGAAAGATGCTGGAGGACCAAAGCCACAAATGCATAGACCACAAATTTTGAAAACAAATTTGAACTACTTGGGATTACCTCCTTAGACAGGAATATATATGGTTTCTCTGGGGTGAGAAACTCACTAATCCTAGTTTGGTTTTAGGAAGGGGTGGGGAAACAATTTGAGAGGTAAATTTTGTGTCTTCCTTCTGGCTAGACAAGGGGCCTCAGAGAGCCAGCTGACATAATGTCTCAAAAAAGGATATACAATAAGGCAACTGGGCTACATTCATTTCCCCCCAAAGTAATGGCCACACAATGGTTAAATAATGACCCCCTCTCTATCCACTCTTAGACCTCTCCTGTCCCAGGCCTCTGTCTCCAAATATTTCCTCTGGCTGACAATTGTGCTTAGGCAGGAGGACCTGAGGGGGAAGCAGAAAAGTGGTAGAGAGAAAATAGAGGGATTGTCTCTAAAGCCAGGGAACCCCTAAACCTAAGACCCCAGTAGCAGCTGGGCAGGCTGGGTGGGCTTGGCTGATATGGGTCTGAGCAACCTGGAAAACCAGGCCTCTGGAAGGTGAGGGCCCTCTGTGCCCTTGGGACAGTGCCAAGGCTGGAGAGACTAGGGGCCTTGGGCCTAGCGTAAGGAAAGAATAGCTGGGGTAACCGCCAGCCACTTTCTTAGGCTCTAGGCTAACTAAACCAGGGGAGCGGCAGACACAGATTCTCTGCATTCTTTTGACACCGCAGCCAGGACCCTGAGAGCCTTTTCTGCAAGCACTGCCCTGTCCCCACTCCTAGCGCAACCCTTCTCCCTCTCTTAGCTTTTCTTCAGTTTGCTGCTCACCAGGCTCCCTTCCCGCAGCCCCTAAAGCTTCGGGAGAGCTGTTCCGGGACACCGGGTCTCTCCGCCTTTCCCCGCCTCCCCCACGCCCTACCGCCCCAGGCCATGGGGACTGGAAGAAGTGCGAAGAGGAGCCTCAGGCTCGTCTACGCGCCTGCGCTTTGGGGAGAGCTTCCCCCACCCCAACAACCTGGCACCGCTAAGCTGCACCCGGACGTTAGTACCCGGGTCGGGTGGGGTGCGTAGCTGGGGCAAGGTCAGTGCTTTCAAAGCGGGAGGGAGGCAGGCCACCGGAACATCCCCCAATCCCGAAAGTTTCCCTTCCGGGGCCACGGAGTGTGCGCGAGGATGGCGCAGGGGGCGGGAGCGGGTGGGGTGGGGGTGGACAGAGTCGCAGCCGGACCCCCCTAGGGATAGTGCAGCGCGAGAGAGGGGCACACGGCGAGGTACGCGCAGGAAGCCGTGACGCCCCCTCCGACCCAGAGCTGCCACGAGAGCCTTACCCTCCGCACTCCCCAGCCCCCTGCCCGGAGCTTACAGACTCCTCCACCTTGCCGCCCTTTAAATCCCAAGTAGGCCTGGAACTCACCGAAATCAGGTGTTGGGCTGGACCAGGGCAGGCCGGATCCGCCAGGTCCATGGCCGCAGCTCGAGGGCGGGGGGCAGAAAAAGGGGGGTGCCGGAGCCGCCTCTTGATGTCAAGGCTTTAAAGGGGCCAGAAAACCCCGCCCCTTACCTAGACTCCGCCTCCCCCTCCCCGCGCAGCCAATCCGCGTTCACCCTGGATGAGCGCCCCTCCCACCCTCTCCAGATGTTCCCAGGACTAGAGCTAAGTCTGCCCAGCCCGCGCGCGCCGCTTCCGCCCGGGTGGGAAGGGCCTCCCTTCCCCTCCCCTCCCCCTACGAAGAAACACGCTCTTCGGGCCCTCGTTGGTTTGTTACACACCTCCCCAGTGTCCCCGTCGGGGACAACGGGCTGCGCCAAGAGTGGGTAGAATGGGGCGGTCTACAGCAGAGAAAACTTAAGTAGGTGCACGCGGGCCCACGGGCATGCGCGTCGGCTTCCGTGGGGCTGGGCGTGCACGTGTGTATGTGGTTGTGATAGTTGGTGTTTGCAATTTTGCCTTCCTATATACGTTTTGGGTATACATCCATAGGAAGAGTCTTGAGTGCTTCCTTGGCCTTAAATGCGAAGTCCCTCCCTCTTCGTTTTCCAGGGTTGGATCTTCCCAGTAGTCTGGAAACTGGGCACTTAAGAAATGGCTGTGCTTGTGGGTGAACAGCGCTGTCTGTTTCCTTACTAGTTTAAGAGCAGGCAGAGTGCACAAAAGAATACAGCTTTGTTTGGGGCCACTTAGTGTATTAGGGGAGAGGCGGGGGGGGGTGGTAGTGGCGGGGTACCAGTTTGAACCCACCTGCTTAAAGAGGAAATAAGCTAAACAGCCTACCAGGCCCATACAGAGATTCAGAGCTCCCTTCAATGCCATGCTCAATGGTCCTTAGTTAAACATCTGTTTATCATTGTCTGGATACTTATAATCCTCACAAAGCCTCATCTGGGCACTGGCCAGGATATTCAGGTTCTGAACTGTGTTCTGCAGGGAAATATAAAGGTATGAGACAGTGTTTGCCTATTGCTTCTGTTGCAGATATAGATACAGGATGTGACTTTAAAGTATATTAGTCCAATAAAGGAACATAATAACTGAGAGAACTGAGTGCTTAAATTGTCTAGGATTAATTAAGAGCTCCTCTCTGAGCCGGGCGCGGTGGCTCAAGCCTGTAATCCCAGCACTTAGGGAGGCTGAGACAGGAGAATCGCGAGTTCAAAGCCAGCCTCAGCAACGGCGAGGTGCTAAGCAACTCAGTGAGACCCTGTCTTTACATAAAACACAAAATAGGGCTGGGGATGTGGCCCAGTGGTCAAGTACCCCTGAGTTCAATCCCCAGTACCAAAAAAAAAAAAAAAAGAGCTCCTCTCTGAAGGAGATTTCTTATTTAAAATGGAATTTGAAGGGTAGAGAGAACTTCAGTAAGATCTAGGCAGGGTAAGGACAGAAGACTGGTAGGAAAGAGCAAATTATCTGCATGAGACAGTGAGCAGATCACCTTGGTGGGAAGCGGGAGAAGTTAATGCCCATGTTTTCCATGGAGATAAAGAATGAAGTTATGGACTAGACAGTTGATTAAAAAAAAAGTCATTTTGGATTCTGGAGCATAGGACTGCCTTGATGAAGAGAGTATCTGAGGACAATTACCATTGGAGCCTAAAAGAGGTCACCAACTCTCTCAGCTTCTTGCTTAACACTTTTTGTATTGATTTATCCTTAACATGCAGTAAAATGCAGAGATCTTAGATGGTTTTGGGTGAATTTCAACAATAACATAACCTATGTAACCAACACCCAAAACAAGATACTGAATCATCATGCCAGAAAGTTCCCTTGTGTCTCTTTACAGTTGATTACCCTGTGCCTACCACCACCTTCCCTGACAACTTTGAATTTCATTGCCATAGTTTTGTCTGTTCTATTTCACATAAGCGGAAGCTTAGAATACATACCCTTTTGTGCCTGTATTCTTTAGTTTAGTAATATTTTTGAAATACATCCACACATACTAGTAGTTTATTTTTTTAATTACTGAGTAATATTCCATTGTACGAATATATCACAACTTAAATTATCCATTCTCTGGCTGATGGATATTTGGGTGCGTCCAGTTTGGGACTATTATGAATAAGACTGCTATAGAAATTCTTGTGTAAATCTTTTTATAAACATGTTTTAATTTATTTTTCACCTTATTTCTTGGTTATAGATAATGGTATCTTTGGAACCCTACAACATTGATTAATTTCTATTCAGTCACCAACATTTATTGAATAGGGATCAGTGAGCTTGTCCTTGGATTATAAGAAAAACTAGACATGATTGTTTCCTCAAAAGGCTTAAAAGCCCCATATAACTCTATGTGCCTGCTGCATCCTATGCCTTGGGATGGAAAACCATGAAAGTCTGCCAGGCATTTCTAATTATTATTAAATGTTTGCAAATAACTGAATATTTGGAAGCAAACAGAACATCTAGACAATTTCCTATTTTTCATTCAGATGTTTGCCCTTGTTTAATAAACAGACAAAAATCTGCACTTGTCAAAACAAGTACCTGCCCTCCTTATAGGCACTAACCCTTGATAGATTAGGCATTCAGATCTTGGCAGATTTTCTATGCTTCACAAACCTTTATCTTTAGTGTCAGAAGGTCAAAGAAGTTACCATTGCACCATGTTCCTTTTCTGTCTTTGACGAGGCTTAAGACATTTTCATTCTCAGTGTTATTCACTTAAATTATTAAAAATTAGAAGTCCCAAATTTTGGTTCTTCACCCATGTTATATATCACTAATCACATATTATCCCTTCCTTCAGTTATTACAAAATGAGCCAGACTTCCTAGGTATCTGGAGCTGTAGCTATTTGTAACAAACCAGTTTAGTGGTGTGGCCTAACTATGTATATAGTGCTCATGACTGGTAGAAGATCTCAGAGAACAACCCCCTCACTGCTCATGACAGTACTTTAAATGGGGTTTCCCACTTAAGTATTATGTGGTCATTCCTTCAGTGTTGGGGCATTTTTACTCCTCAGTAAAAATTGTTCCTAATGACTTTTGCATGTTATTGGAGAGTGGCAAAACCAGATTTTGTTGACTGTAGCAATTCAGCCACTATGTTACACCGGTTGATAAGCTGACCCAAGTTTAGAACCCATGATATCAAAAGACAGTCAAGTTAGTAACTGGCCTCTCAAAACATTTTAATCTGGCTATTCTTCAAGTTGGATTGACTTCTGGGCACAATCTTTTTTTTTTTTTTTTAAAGTAGAACACAGAGCCTTTTTTTTTTTTAAATTTTTTTGTAGATGGACACAATGTCTTTATTTTATTGCTCTGTATGTGGTGCTGAGGATCGAACCCAGTGCCTTACGCGTGCTAGGCGAGCACGCTACCACTGCGCCATAACCCCAGCCCCGATACTACTTCTTAATTCTACATGGAACAGTCATGTTCCTTGGATTCTGACGGCATTGTCTATATGTGCTTTGAAACCTTATTGGTTACAGATACAATGGATCTGCCTAGATACTTGAATGTTTTTCATTTTTCATCTTTCAAAAACTAATTGAGGGGCTGGGGTTGTGGCTCAGTGGCAGAGCACTTGTCTAGCATGTGTGAGGCACTGGGTTCAATTCTCAGCACCCCATATAGATAAATAAAATAAAGGCTCACTGAAAACTAAAAAAAAAATTTTTTTAAAATTTTTTTTAGTTGTTGATGGACACAATGCCTTTATTTTATTGCTTTGTATGTGGTGCTGAGGATCGAACCCAGGGCCTCACGCATGCGAGGCAAGCGCTCTACCGCTGAGCTACAATCCCAGCCCTAAAAAAATTTTTAAAAAACCAGTTGAGCCTTTATGCCAGCCACTGTGCATATTGTATTAGGTAAGTAATGTGGGTAGGATATGCAATGAGATTGGAAGAGTAAATAATACTTTATCCTAAAAGCAATGCAAAACCTTTGAATGACTTTAAACAGTGGGGTGGCGTATCATATTTGCATTTTGGAGAGATCACTGTGGTTACAGTGTAGAGAACAGAGAGCAAGATTGAAGCCAGCGACACCAGAAAGAAAGGTTTTATAGAAACTGAGGAGAAATGTGAGAAATTATGTGGTCTGGACTAGGAAAGTGATAAAGGTGATGGATAGATGACTTCAAGAAATAAATAGGCTTGGTGTGGTGGTGCATGCCTGTAATCCCACTGACTCAGAAAGCTGAAGCAGGAGGATCACAAGCTCTAGGCTGGCCTCAGCAATTTAGTGAGACCCTGTCCCAAAATAAAATAAGGACTGGGGATATAGCTCTGTGGCAAAGCAACCCTGGGTTCAATCCCTAGTATCAGAGGTTGGAGGTGAAGAAAGAAATAGTAGAGTCAACAGACCTTGGGATTGGAAGTGGAAGGAAGTGGAGAGCTAGGCTAAGACCTTTGGATAACTTGCAGATGGTAGGGCCACTCACTGAAATCAAAAGCTCTGGAGAAAGAGGTAGTTTTGGAAATGGTATGCTCATTTCCAAACATGGTGACTTTAAAATGCCTGGAGGATATCCAGGTAGAAATGTCTATTGAAGAGTTCAACTTCCCAACTATTGTGCCTCAAAAAGAGGTTACAGAGGTGCTGCATATTGATCTCACTTCTTAGGGCAGCACAAGCTCCCTGAGACAAACAATCTTTATTGTGTTGGACTGCATCATCCAGCATAGAAAATGCCATCATTTTCTTTGTGCCATGATGTGCAAAAGGTTGGAAAACAATGATGTAAGCAGCTGGATAAATGATTTTGAAGCTCAGGAGAGGGATCTAGACCAAAGAGATTTGTGAGTCATCAAGACATTGGGAATAACTGAAGCCACGGAGTGGAGGAGATCCTGCAGAAGAGAGGCTAGAACAGAACCCCAAAGAACACCATTAGAGAGGGATCTCCAAAGAAGAAAGGAAAATAGATGAATACTGTCACCAGAGCCCAAGAATTCTTAGTTTCCAAAAAAAGACCAAATAGTTTCCAGTGTTGCTGAGGTCAAGGACAACTGGATCAGGACAGAGATGTTCCTACTGACTTTTGCATGTCATTGGAGAGTGGCAAAACCAGATTTTGAAGCATTGAAAAACACGTATAAAGTAAGGAATGCAAACAAATTCTTCCAAGAATTTTGGCTTATGCTGTGAAGGGAAAATTGGGCAGAGACACAGGTGGGGCATGCCTGTAACCTCAGTCATTTGGGAGGCTGAGGCAGGAGGACTAGGAGTTTGAGTACAGCCTGGGCAATTTAGTATGACTGTTGTCTGAAAATAAAAAGCGTTGGGGATGTCGCTTTGTGGTAGAGTGCCCCTAGGTTTAATACCCACTAACATGTACACAAAATTATTTTAGAAAGTTATTTTTAATGAAAGGCATGCTTAAATTTTAAAAAAAAATATGTGAAATTAGTTTTTTAGAAGAAATATGTGCATATGGTTAAAATTATTTGCTGCATTTCCCAGCCTCAGCCATAAGCCATTTTAACCTGTTGGTTGATT
Source organism: Xerus rutilus (assembly GCA_028644305.1). NCBI lineage: Eukaryota > Metazoa > Chordata > Mammalia > Rodentia > Sciuridae > Xerus > Xerus rutilus. Next base: position 60,441,071 of record CM053403.1, on the reverse strand, counting down.
ACTTCTATATGACCAAATATACTATTTTCTTTTTGTCATTTATTGTCTTCCACGTGTGTATTCTTTTTAAAAGGTACAAAAGCCAAGATCTTCCATTCACATTAGTTTGCAGCCTACTCCTTCCACTTAAAATTATCTTGGCAATCTTTCTATATTAGCATATACAGATCTACTTTCTTCTTTTAAACAATTACATCATAATCCATTTACAGCTGTCCTACCTTGTTTCCAGCTTTTTACTTTTATCAACTAAATGCAATGAATTAACATTGCATATATATCCTTGCATAATTATATATATGAACATATTGGCAGGATAAATTCCTAACAGTGGAATTCCTGGGTATGTGCAGTATATGTACTTTTAAAAAACAATTTTTTTTTAGTTGTAGATGGACACAATACTTTTATTTATTTATTTATTTATTTATTTATTTATTTATTTATTTTTGGTACTGGGGATTGAACTCAGGGGCACTCGACCACTGAGCCACATCCCCAGCCCTATTTTGTGTTTTATGTAGAGACAGGGTCTCACTGAGTTGCTTAGCGCCTCGCCATTGCTGAGGCTGGCTTTGAACTCGCGATTCTCCTGTCTCAGCCTCCCCAAGTGCTGGGATTACAGGCTTGAGCCACCGCGCCCGGCTTATTTATTTATTTATTTGTAAGTTGAGCTGAGAATCAGACCCAGTGCCTTACACCTGGTAGGCAGGCGCTCTACCACTGATCTGCAACCCCTGCCCTGTTCATTTTGATAAACATTGACAAACTGCCTTCTGAAATAGTCATGCTAGTTGACATTTCCACTAACAGAGTGTAAGAATACCTATTTTCCTACATTCTCACCACTGCTGGTTTAAGTTTGTGATAATGTACTAATATAAGTGATGAAACATTCTTTTGTTTTTATTTGTATATAATTGTTAAGATTAAGTTTTCAGGTACTTATCTGCCATTATTTTCTGTGAATCTTTTTTTTCTGATAAATTTGAGTTATTTGTATTATAATGAAATTAGCTCTTTGTCACATTCATTGCAGATAGTTTTCCTGCTGGTAGTTTGTCATGCAGCTTTATTGTATTTTCTTTTTTGACTTAGTCAAAAAAGTTATTAATATTTTCCTTTACGGCTTTTTTTTAAAAGTACTCCAAGTTTTAAAATTGACTTTATTTCCTGGTATGTTTATGGTTTTCTCAATAAATATTCTATTCAGAATCTAGTCAAGCAGCAAAGATCACTGTTTCTGGATAAAAGAATTACATCCAGTCTACACCAGCCCATCCTTTCTATTCTGAATGAGCAAACACTCATGCCTGTGTGCCCTTTCCAAGAGATCCTTTTCTCCAGGCTCAAAAGAAATGCTTTTCATCATTCTACAAGCTATATTCCTTTCAGAGACAGCTCAAGTCCCCCATCTGCTAGAAAGTTTTCCATGCCCACTGCAGCCTATAAAAGACTTTTTTCCATGTCTAAAGTTCATATGATTAAGTATTACCTTCTATGAGCCTCTTCTTTTCTCAACTTTAAACCCACTTTCTGAGTGAATGGAATCTAACCTTTGGATATTTGGGGTTGTTTTATCTATTTTCCCTCCTTACTCCTATATCAGCTGAAAACATGCTGAATACATGGAAAGAATTAAATCGTACATCTTGATTTGCCATGACAGTGCATGTGAAACTGAAGCATGGGGCTGGTCCAAGTGGAGATGAAGTGTAAGTATAAAATGCATACCAGACTTTGAAGACTTAGTATGTAGAAGTATCTCATTTTTATATTGACTGCATGGTGAAATTATAACATTGTGGAGATAATCAGATTCTATAAAATATATTTTTTAAAATATTAACGTATGAGCTGGGTATACTGGTGCATGCCTATAATCCCAGCGATTTCGGAGGCTGAGGCAGGATTCCAAGTTCAAGGCCAGCCTCAGTAACTTAGCGAGAACCTGTCTCAAAATAAAAAATGGACTGGGGATGTAGCCCATGGTAAAAGGTTAAAGTATATCCAGGACTGTTCTCTATTTTATATGGTCTAGAGAGGTGGTATGTGCCTACAATCCCAGCAATTCAGAAGGCTAAGGCAGGAGGATCAGAAATTCAAGGCTAGCCTGGGTAATTTAGTGAGACTGTGTCTCAAAATACACATACACACACACACACACACACACACACACACACACACACACACACAGGACTGGGGATAAAGCATCACTGGGTTTAATCCCCAGTAACACACACATGGCTCCTTATTCTTGGTGCTGACTCCTACGTTAGGTTGGTTTGAAGATAAACAAGATGGTCTTTTCTGGGGCCAAAGATATTCTAACTCCAAGGTCTCTCAGACAATTATGCAATCATTATCTTCTTGGTACCAGGGCCTCATCTTTATAAGTGCTAATTACACATTTTCTTTTACACTAACTGCCATAGACTTGAATGGTCCTTCTCAACAGGTCAGGTAACTGCTTGGCCAATAGAATGTTATTAGGAGCCAGGCACAGTGGCTCATGCCTGTAATCCCAGCACTTTGGGAGGCTGAGATAGGAGAATCACAAGTTCAAAGCCAGTCTCAGCAACCTGTGAGGCACTAAGCAACTCAGTGAGACCCTGTCTCTACATAAAACACAAAATAGGGCTGGGGATGTGGCTCAGTGGTCGAGTACCCCTGAGTTCAATCCCTGGTACCAAAAAAAAAAAAAAAATAGAATGTTTACTAGGAAACAAGACAGGTTCAGATACATCTTCCAAAGCTTTTTGTGGTTTGAAATGTTCTGTTAACCATGTAGATGTAGCCTCTGCATATCCATTTAGTCACTGGGGCCATCAAGTTGTTTGGGACAGGTGCCACTTGGCCTTGTAAGCCAATCTCATTTTAGTTGGAGCCCTTCTGTTATTTTTTACTACTACAACAGATCATCACAAACTTAGTGGTTTAAAACAACCAATTTATTCTTATAGTTCTGGAGGCCAAAAATCTAAAATCAAAGTTTTTGCATTCCTTTGGAGGCTCCAGGGAAGAATTTTTGTCTTTGCCTTGTCTAACTTCCAGAAGCTGCCTGCATTCTTCCTCATCACCCCAACCTCTTGTTTCTGTCATCACATCTTCTACTGTGGTCTAATCACATCTGCAAAGTCCCTTTTGCTATCTCAGTTAACATTCATTGTTGTTTTTTGTTTGTTTTTGTTGGTACTGGGAATCAAAACCAGAGGTGCTTTACCACTGAGCTATATCCTCAGTCCTTTTTTTTTATTTTGAGACAGGGTCTTGTTAAGTTGCTGAGGCTGGCTTGGAACTTAAAATCTTCTTCTATCAGCCTCCTGAGTCACTGGGACTACACTGCACCCAGCCTGGATAACATTAATAGTTTCTAGGAAATGGTATGTGGACATCTTAGGGCTCTATTATTTAGCCTACTTCTGCCCATATACATTTCTTTGCACTGCCTTGGTGAAGGTTGATAAGAGAGAACACCTTGCAGGATCACAAGATTTCTAAGTGTTCCTAAATTAAGATCTATAGAGAATGGGTAAACTCAGCCCTGTAAAAACTGGTCTTATTTCCATTAGCTCCATATCCCTCCTTCCCAACATTGCTTCATTTGAAATGCTCTGTAGTAGTGCTGGGTGTGGTGATGCACACCTGTAATCCTAGCAACTCAGGAGGCTGAGGCAGGATGATTCCAAGTTCAAGACGGCTCAGCAACTTAGGCCCTAAGCAACTTAGCAAGACCCTATCTCAAAATTAAAAAAGGCTGGGATGTGGCTAAGTGGTGGAGTGCCCCTGGGTTCAATCTCCCATACCAAAAAAAAGGGCTCTGTAGTGCTAAAGCTGTACTCCTTATTACTACATCCTGAAAAACTAATTATTAGACATAGTAAAATGCCAAGTTTTCTATTTTTTTTTTCTCATAAGCCTTTGGTCTATCAGGTGTAACTGTAGTCTGCACCATGCTTAGAGTGTCATCAGAAGGTAACAGCATCATATTGTTTTGTTTAGCACTGTATTCTGCAAAATACCTTCACATTGTTTAGCTCACTTGGGCACAGAATTTTTTTTTTTCTTTTTTGAACCCAAGTGTGCCTAACCACTGAGCCCCAGACCTTTCTATATTTTATTTTGAGACAGGGTCTCACCAAGTTGCTGAGGTTGGCTTTGAATCTGTGATCCTTCTGCCTCAGCCTCCCAAGCTGCTGGATTACAGGCATGCACCACTATGCCTGGCCCAATGTTATTTAGTTGTACAGACGAGTAAACTGTGGTTGCAAAGCAGGGAATGGACTGGAAGATAAGTGACTTAACATAGAAACTCTTGGTGGGCATCAGCCACATGGATGTTATGAATAAAATGTACGTTATTGGTAGAACTGACTGGATTTCCAGCTACATCCCAGGCTGAGGCAGGAAGATTCAAAGTTTGAGGCCAGCCTCAGCCAGCCCTACCTCAAAAATCAAAAATAAAAAGGACTGTGGATGTAGTTCAGTGGTAGAGTGTCCCAGTTTCAATCATTAGTACCAAAACAAACAAAAACCAAAAAAAAAAAAAAAAAAAGAATTGGCTTGGGCTGGGTTGGGGACATAGCTCAGTTGGTAGAGTGCTAGCCTCATATACACAAGGCCCTGGGTTCAATCCCCAGCACCACCAAAAAAAAAAAAAAAAAAAGGAATTGGCTGGAATTCATGATTATTTCATCATGGAGATATAAATGAGCAAAGAGTCAACTAAGGTTTCTGATTTGAGCAATCAGTGAATGCCACAAATTTTGATAGGATTAGGTTTGGGAAGATGGTAATGAGTTTGCTTTTGGGATATGTTGTATTTAAGATGCCTTTAGAATTTATTTATAAAACAGGAAAAATATTAGCCTGAAACTGTGGGGTAGGACTACCAGTATATTCAGGGACCATTAACATGTAGGTAGTTGTTAAAAGCATAGGAATACAAGAAATCACCCAAGGAAAAACATGTGGAAGGCTGGATGGAACCCCACAGAACCCTAAGCATTCAAAGTGTTGTCTACTGCTTGTATCAGAATCATCTGAGGGGGCTGGGGCTATTGTTGAGTGGGAGAGCACTTGCCTATCATGTGTGAGGCACTGGCTTTGATCCTCAGCACTGCATAAAAATAAACAATAAAAATTTAACAAAATCACTCGAAGAGACTGTTAAAAACAAAATCCTTCAGGGTGTAGCGGCATACATCTATAATCTTAGTAACTCAGGCTAAGCAGGATGATTGTAAGTTCAAGGCCAGCTTCAGGAACTTTGACCCTGTCTCAAAATAAAAATAAAAAGGGCTGGGAATGTGCCTCGGTTATAGAGCACCCCCAAGTTCAATCCCCAATACTCTAAATAGCAAAACAAAACAAAAAACAAAAACAACTAGAAACCACACTGTGAATATGCTGAATACCACATTGATTGTACGCTTACAAAATGGTCAGCGTGGTAAATTTTGTTATACGTAGTTTACAACAATAAAAGAATACAACAAAATAGAACAGATTTCTAAGTCCTAATCCATATCTGAACCACTACGTCTGGGCTCATAACTTAAACCTTTTAAACATCTTTAAATGCTAGTTAATGTATCTTTCCTAATATCTGTAATTGCTGTGCCAAGCCTGGGCATGTTGGAGACTTGACCTGCCACAGAAAGATAAGACACTTTCCCTGCTAACCATTTCCTTTAGTCAGGCCAGGCCAGTGATTCTTCATTACAGATTGCATTGTGAGGTTTTGCCCAAAGGCAGGCCTAATTAGTCCAGAAAAACACCTGAAGAAACCAGATCAGATTTAAGGAGCCCAGGGAACTGATATATTCTAAGGCTACGTCTGGTCTAATTTTTATTTAAATAAATAAATAAATTGTACCTGGGATTGAAACCAGGATTGCTTTACTACTGAGACATTCCCAGTCCTTTTTATTTTTTTGAGACAGAGTCTCGCTAACTTGCAAAGGCTGGCCTTGAACTTGCAAACTTCTGTCTGTCTCCTGAGTCATTGAGATTACAGGCTTGTGCCAGCAATCATGATTGGCCTAGTCTGGTCTTATTTTTAATATTATTATCTTAATTATTTTTTTGGGGGGAGGGTTGAGCTCAGGGGCATTTGACCACTGAGCCACATCCCCATCCCTATTTTGTATTTTATTTGGAGACAGGGTCCGAGTTGCTTAGTGCCTCACTTTTTGCTGAGGCTGGCTTTGAACTCTTGCTCCTCTTGTCTGAGCCTCCCAAGCTGCTGGGATTACAGGCATGCACCACTTATTAGCTAAGCCTGGTCTAATTTTTAATGACCTTTAAGGGTTGGGGATATGGATAAATGCTAGAGCATTTGTCTACCATGCACAGGCCCTGGGTTTGATCACCATTACCACAAACAGAAACATAGGAATAATCTGTTCTACATCTTACGACTAAGGATCATATTCTCTATCCACATACCCTTGCACACTGATCTCTGGATTCATTCTCCTCAGGGATTGTTCCAAATAATGAGGAACAGACCTTGATTCTTTCACTTGCATGCCTTGGACATTTTGTCAAAAGTTTCTGCTAGTTTTTTTGGTACTGGGGATTAAACTCAGGTGTACCTGACCACTGAGCCACATCCCCAGCCCTATTTTGTGTTTCATTTAGAGACAGGGCCTCACTGAGTTGCTTACTGCCTCACGGGTTGCTGAGGCTGGCTTTGAACTTGCAGTTCTCCTGTCTCAGCCTCCCAAAGTGCTAGGATTACAGGCATGCATCACTGCATCCAGCTTGCTATGTTCTGAGCCTGCATCACTGTTCCAGGATAGTGAACATAATTGTCAGTTTAAAACCTTTTCAGTATCTCTTTCTGCCTTCCCATCTTACTGCCTCCAGAATCTTAATCTGTTCCTTTCTTTCTCTTCTATTAGTGATTCAGGGATCAGATGCCCTGAAAAGTAGAAGGCTTCGGTCCCAACTGGTGTTGCCAAAGCAGCACACTAATTCCATGCCATGGTCGTGGGTCAAGATCTGCACAATCTGATTGGCCATATCCCCTCGGATGGCAAGAGAATGGAAGTGATCAAAGTCATGGAGTCCCAGCTTTCGGAGACGCCTTGCAGCTGCTCGGTAACACTTCCAGGGCTGTGGCTCCACAAGGAGGTAGCGGCAGAGGGAGGAAAGATGGGCCAGGAACTCCCACAGGCCATGGTCCCCATGGTTCAGATGAATCCACATGGTTACTGACATGCAGAAGCCAATGTCAAAAACTGAACGTCCAAATTGACTTAAGAAAGAGCTCAAGAGAACCTTCCGGGTCCTTTGATTCATGAAGTCCAGGGTGATGAAAGTCAAGGCATCAGGAAAAGGACATTCTTTTTTAGCTCGCTCCACCAGGACTGGGTCTATGTCACAGCACAGGAGACGGAGTTCTCTAGAGGCATCTGAGCAGTTCTCCCCATCGTGTAAGGAAAGGAAGTGTTTGTATAGAGCCACACTCAGATCCTAGAGGAATCCAAAAGAGCTTTGTCATTGCAGTTTTCAACAGTGAATGGGAGAGAAACCTCTTTCTCATCCTCTGAAACTGCCATACTTACTTCTGGCTTTATAGGATGTCAGCCTCCTAATTATAACCTACAGAGGTTGTAGTTTTTCTTGAGCAGACTCTCAGCGCCCTCCAGGGGTCATAGACTGTAATGCATTATTCCTATATTTTTCTGATACTGCTGGTTGGGTTTGTATGGTTCAAAGTGATAGCTCAATGATGCTGCAAAGGAGCCTAGAGCAATATTTTCTGGCTTAACTACTATGCCAGTAAACTCATCTTTTTCTAGGTATCTTAGACCCCAGGGAAAAGGAAGGATCCAGAAGTATAACCAGTGTCCCTTACCAGGAAAGTGAGGGAGGAATAGAACAAGCACCATCTTACAAAAACCTGTTTCACAGACCTGTGGTTGGAAAGAGTCTGGATTTCAAAAATCCTCATTTAGCCTTCATTCTGCACCTTTTAGTTTACATACTGTTTTATACTTCATCAACTCCTTCTGAAACTTATTCTGCTTCTGCAGTCATCATTCCCAATTCACTTCTGATCTACTTTTAGCCAAATCCAATGATTTGATTTTCACCACCTTAGCAACTTTTTGACTCTTAAACAAGTTACTCTCCTTTTGCTAACTTTGATTTCTATAACTATTATAATTAACTCTAATTTGTGTTTTTCTATATAGTTTTTTACATTAGTTTCTTTTCTCTGTATCAGGATTCTTAAGCTTTTTTCCTTGGGAATTGAATACAGGGGTGCTCTACCATTGAGGTAAAATTCCCTGCCCGATTTATTTTTCATTTTGAGACAGGGTTTCACTAAGTTGTTCAGGCTGGCCTCCAACTTGCTATTATCCTGCCTCAGCCTCCTAAATAACTGGGATTACAGGTGTGTGCTACCATGCCTGGCTTGGCCTCTCAAACTTTAATGGACATATAAATCACCTATAGATTGTCCTAAAATATACATGCTGATTTAGTAGATATGGGGTGAGGGCTGAGATTTGTATGTATGTATGTATGTATTTTTTTGCCATGCTAGGAATCGAACCCAGGGCTTCACAAATGCCAGGTAAGTGCTCTACCACTGGGCCACATTCCCAGCCCTGAGATTCTGTATTTCTAATAAGCTTAGTATTTCTAATAAGCTGTCAAATCATGCCAGTGTTCAAAAATTAGTAGCAAGGCCCCAAACCATAGTGCTTATTTTCTCCGATTCTCCTTTAACTTCTTCCCTATCTTCCTCTCCTTATCTGATCTTGGGTGTGGCCCCTTTTGACTAGTCACTGCATCACATCAGTGATGGGCTGGATCCCCAGCACCATGCAAAAAAAAAAAAAGACCCAAATGTTTCAAAGGTTATTAAATGAAAAGCAAGGTATAAAATAGTGTGCTTCTATAAGTAAAATTAAAAGATGAGGGATATTTATACATTTTATTTATACATTTGTATATGCTGGGGTATACACAGGATAGATACCCAAGCAATTCCATACATTGGTGCCACTGTATAGGGGAAAAGGAAGAATTAGGATTGACAGTAGAGACTTACTTTTTACTATAAAGTCATCCCTTTATTATCCTTGGGGAACTGGTTTGAGGACCCCCAGAAGATACTGAAATCCAAGGATGCTCAAGTCCCTATAAAAATAGTATAATATTTGCAAATAACCCATACATATCTAATATACTTTAAATTACTAGAATTACTTATAATACCCTGCTATAAAATAAAAGCTATATAAACAGTTGTAACTGTATTGTTTAGGGGAAAATGACCAAAAAAAAGCCCATGTTCAGTACAGACACAATTTTTTAAAAAGTATATTTTCAATCCATGGTTGATTGAATCCACAGGTGCAATACCCATTTAGAAAAGCCAACTATAGCCTTTGTATTTTGATTTTTTTTTTTTTTTTTTGGGTACCGGGATTTGAATTCAGGGGCACTCGACCACTGAGCCACATTCCCAGCCCTATCTTGTGTTTTTATTTAGAGACAAGGTCTCACAAGGTTTTATTTAGAGACAAGTTGCTTAGTGCCTCGCTGTTGAGAGGCTGGCTTTGAACTCGCAGTTCTCCTGTCTCAGCCTCCTAAAGTGCTGGGATTATAGGTGTGTGCAACCATGCCCGGCTTGTACTTGATTTTTTAAAATCAAATATAAACATTCTTTTTTTTTTTTTTAATTGTAGATGGACACAATGTCTTTATTTTATTGCCTTGTATGTGGTGCTGAGGATCGAACCCAGGGCCTCATGCATGCGAGGCAAGTGCTCTACCACTGAGCTACAATCCCAGCCCTCAAATATAAACATTCTTAAAAGTGCAAAATAGTAGGCTCTTTAAAATGCACGGTTACATTTAGGACCATTCCTTTAGTTAATTTCAACTATGTCCTTGCTTCTAATGTGTATAAGATATACTACTTAACTTTAAAATCTCTGATGTTTTCTTAATTCCTTTCATGAAATTCCAAGCCATAACTTTTGCATTGCTTTTCCTCTGATTTCCTATATCATCACGATGGAGAAATATTTGCAGGGGACACCTGGACAACCACACATCTGCTCATTCCAGTCTTTGGCACTGTATCCAGATGTTTTCCTCCTGTGTCCCTCACAGTCTTCCATCCTCCACTAATGTCTTCTGCCAAAGGCCTTTGACAGTGAAATTCTCTGCACCTCTACCACCCCCTACTCAGATGTGGAGTAGGGAACCATTTTTTGAAGCATTTACAATCATGGAATGAGACTGCCCGCTCATATAGGATATCCCACTGGCTACAGATAGGTGAGAGGCATTTCCTTATTTTGCATGTGGTTTGACTATAATTATTTTATGTATAAGAATACTGTAGTAAGAATAGTGGTAAGGCCTCCATCTGGCTCCAGGGTCCGTCCTGCACTGTGCATGTATAGCACACACGTCTTAGTTTCAGGCATGATTCTGTCACTACTGGCTCATCTCTCCCAGTTGACCAATCCCAACTGCACACTCCCAAACAGATCCCTGGAAGCCGCCTCTCCCAATTCAGGTCGCCAGCCGAGCTGAGAGGAGGCAAACGCTGGAAGTCAGAGACGGTAGCCCCTCCCCACCAGGGTCCGGGGGAGAGAGCGGGAACTTGGAGTGTAGTTGAGAAGGATTCCTCAAAATTCCTAAGAGAGATGGTAGTGGCACCTTCGCTAGCAGGGAATACCGCAGGGGATCGGCGTACGTTACGTTTTAAACCTACTTTGGGCAAATTTTGGTGGTATGATGCTACGCCCTAGCCAGAACCACACTGGACATGGAGATAGCCAACCACTTGACTGCCGGTGCTCGGATCCCTCGCCCGTCACTCACCCCGGAGTTACACCCCACGTCGAGCCCCAGGATCGGCCTTGCCTCGGAACGCTCGGGAGGGAAGAGCCTTCGAAGCAGCTCCGGAGGCAGGAGGCGAAGCCGTTGCTCTGGAGGGTGAAAGCGGGAATAATGAGGAAAATTTCCGAATGGAGCGGCCCCAGGTTCCAGAACCTGGGGTTCCTCTTCTGCCCCGTTCTCCCCAACGCCCCCTCCTGCCAGTTTCGCGGGCGCAGCCATTAGCCTCAGCCCCGCCTCAGGGTTCCCCGGAACCGGAAGCGGGATCCTGCGGCCAGAGAGGGCAATTGCGGTGCTGGCGCGTGCGCAGAATGACGAAGGAGGGCGGGCCGCAATCTTTCGGGAGGCGTGGAGGCTACCTCCCCCGAGCACTGTCGGAGTTCCTGGCGCTGTGCCCACGCCCGGGACTTGTATTATCTTATTAAACCCTGGCCACAGTTCTAGGAGGAGTTTAGTAATGTCATCCACTGTTTACAGGGAGGAAACAATGCAGAAATGTTAAGTGGTTTGTCCAAGCCCACAGTGTGAAATGGGCGACTTGACCAGAGCAAGGACGTTGTTGGGATCTTGGAACTCAGTCTTGGTCCAGTTTCCTTTCTTTACATGCATAAAGTGAGACCCAGAGAAAAGAAATTACCTGGATTCAAACAGTTAAACCGTGACACACACGGGAAAGGGTAGTCAGGAGCTACAGGTCACTTGGTGCCAGAAGTCTCAGATGGCCCTGCCTGCCAGGAGGGACAGGTGGACAAGGCAACTGTAGACAGTGCACTCCTTCAGAGACAAGGACCATGCCCTAAGGTTCCGAACTTACCTTCTAAGCTCTTTACATGTATTAATCCTCAGAAACCTGGTAAGGAAAGGACCATCATTATGATTCCTTTGGGGGGGGGGGTCGGATACTGGGGATTGAACTCAAGGGTACTCAACCACTGAGCCACATCCCCAGCCCTATTTGGTGTTTTATGTAGAGATAGAGTCTCACTGAGTTGCTTAGTGCCTCCCGGTTTCTGAGCCTGGCTTTGAACTCCCGATTCTCCTGTCTCAGCCTCCCAGAGTGCTGGGATTACAGGCGTGCGTCAGCACACCCGGCTGTTTGTGGAATATTGACCAGAAGGTTGGCTCTGGGTTTTATGCATTTATTTAATTTAATCTGGTCTAGACATCAGGTTCTATTCCCATGTTGGTATTTTTTGACCTCAGTCCCAAACAGAAGGTAAAATAGAAATAAGGATATTTCTCATTTTCCATCTCTGTCCCAAAACACAGTTTAGACTTCAGGGGGTCCTTAAACTAGCAATCTGACTTCACTAATTACAGAGAAGATAGAGAATATGAATATGAGGATCTTTGGACAGATTTTTCTGGCCTACCTTCCACAACCTGAACTATTTCCTTGTCCCCTTAGAATCCCACAGGACCTGCAGGTGATTGGCAGCCAATCTCATCATCGTTTTTCAGAATCCTCTTTTTAAGTTGTATTTTTATTTATCACTTTACACTGGTATTCTCTGGTAGGTCTACTCTATAGAAACCAAAGGATTTTGTGCACTATTTCTTTGTACAATAAAAAAATATAAGTGTGCATTAGGTATGCTTGTACGTGACAATATTGTACAATATTTACATTTCTGATATCGCCATGAAATTCTGTATTTTCTATATACAACATTCAAAATTTTTCAGAAACATTTGGACTATTTCTTATAATTACAATTTTAGTATTACAGAAAAAGTTTCTCAGTAATCTCTTGACCATTGACCACTCTCATCATAGAGGGATTGTGATTGGCTTTTCCAGCGTTCATTATCCTTCTGGGTCAAACAATTTTTGTTATCAGTTTCTTTTAGCACCTATGGTAGTAACTATCTGTCATAGATTAAATACTGATATAACTGGTCATATCAATACCTATATACAGATAAATCAGTGCATTTTTCTTTGATAAACACGTGCATTAGTGGAGTAGTCTGTTTTCTGGACAGCTTCCTCCTCCTGGGGGAGGAGCGTCTCATTTGTCTGTCTCCCTGTGGGATTTGGTTAACAGTCCCACAGGAGGAGGAGAGAGGGGGAAGAGGAGGAGGAGGCGGCGGCGGCGGCGGCGGCGGCAGCGACGATCCTGGATCCTGGCCTGGCAGTGCATCTGTCCAGATTTTTGATGGCAAGCAACAGGAACTGGCTCGAATTAGTAAACAGAAAAGGAATTTATTAAAAGGATATTCAACAGTTTATAGATTGTAAAAGTAAAACAAGAGAATCAGGCTTGAAAGAGGAATAAAATAATTCCAGTTAAAGGTAGTGGGTTTATCACACACACAATCGCTTTTATTCTCTGAAACCCCACTAAAATGATAATGAAAGCCACAAATCCTCAAGAACAAAGAAAATGGAAGAAAGGACAATAGCAACAAGTGTGGAACAATGGGAAGTAAATGACTTAGCCCATGAAGAGAACTGACTCCTAAGTGATTAAATGGGAAAATCAAGCAGCAACACAATATATACTAGAGTTCCCTAAAATTTTAGGAATTCGCCGGCAGTGGTTCATACTTGTAATCTCAGCACTTTGGGAGACTGAGACAGGAGAATTACGAGTTCAAAGCCAGTCTCAGCAACCTGCGAGGCACTAAGCAACTCAGTGAGACCCTACATAAAACACAAAATAGGGCTGGGGATGTGGTTCAGTGGTTGAGAACCCCTGAGTTCAATCTCCGGTAACAAAAAAAAAATTTTCAGGAATTTATAGCAATAGACACTTTGCTATATGGCATGTAGATGTGTCTCAAAAACAAATTATTTCTTTCAACCAGTGGTGCTTAAACAATTAGATATCAATAGATAAAAAGAAACAGAATAAAAGAATCTCAACCTAAACCTCACAACCTATACAAAAATTAACTCCATGTGGATTATAGATCAAATAATATATAAAACCATAAAACTTTCAGAAGAAGTATAGAACATCTTTAGGACCCAGGACTCAATGAAATAGTCTTTAGAAGTGACACCAAGGGGCTGGGATTGTGGCGCAGTGGTAGCGTGCTCGCCTAGCATGCGTGAGGCACTGGGTTTGATCCTCAGCACCACATAAAAATAAAATAAAGATATTCTGCTCACCTACAACTAAGAAAATTTTAAAATATTTAAAAAAAAAAAGAAGTGACACCAAAAGTATGATTTACAAACAAACAAAAAAAAAATCAATGAATTGGACTTCATCAGAATGAAACACTTTGTGAAAAAATCCCATGAAGAGGATGAAAAAATAAACTAGAGTTAGGGAGATTTAAAAACCATGTATCTAAAAAGGATTTGTTATCTAAAGTATATAAAGAACTCTATAGTATAAAAGACAAATCTAATTAGAAAATACGCAAAATATCTGGAGACATTTTAAAGTTTTTATGTTCCTTGTTCTAATAAATGTATAGGGCATCTCATAGTGGTCTTAGTTTGTATTTCCCTAATGGATTGTGATGTTTAACATCCTTTCATGTGTTTTGTTCTGTAGAGTTTCCCATATTCTGGATGATGGGAGTTGTTAAACAAATTTCTTTACCTTGTTTTCAATATAAACTATTGGTTTATATTGTATATTGGTCAGATCTAGATTTGAGTCTTAGCAGGAAAACTACTTAAATGGGGATGCATTTCTTTCTCTCTCTTTTTTTTTTTTTTGGTACTGGGGATTGAACTCGGGCACTCGATCAATGAGCCACATCCCAAACCCTATTTTGTGTTTTATGTAGAGACAGGGTCATTGCTGAGGCTGACTTTGAACTCGTGATTCTCCTGTTTCAGCCTCCCTAATTGCTGGGATAGCAGGCTTGCGCCACCACACCTGGTGGGGATGAATTTCTTACTGTATCACTTTGTGTGTGTGTGTGTGTGATCAAACCCAGGGCCTCATGAGGCTGTGTCACTCTTAACGTAGAGCAAGTGACCCTAGATCATCAGATATGTGGGGAAACTCTGTAACATGAAACATAGAGTCCAAAAAGCATAGAAACAAGCAAATCAGAGAAGCAAAGACTACACAGGAAGGAGAATGCATTTTTAAGAAATCCTGCTGGGCGTGATGGCTCACGCCCGTAATCCCAGCACTTTGGGAGGCTGAGATAGGAGAATCACAAGTTCAAAGCCAGCCTCAGCAACAGCGAGGCGCTAAGCAACTCAGTGAGACCCCGTCTCTACATAAAACACAAAATAGGGCTGAGGATGTGGCTCAGTGGTCAAGTACCCCTGAGTTCAATCCCTGGTACCGAAAAGAAAAAGAAAAAGAAGTTTTATTGATTTGCTAGCAAAAGAGACACATGGGAGACTCCTGTCCCAGCAAGGTTTTCTTAAGGATGTGATTCACAGAAATCCTGTTTCCCAAGAGTA
This sequence comes from Xerus rutilus, assembly GCA_028644305.1. Taxonomy (NCBI): domain Eukaryota; kingdom Metazoa; phylum Chordata; class Mammalia; order Rodentia; family Sciuridae; genus Xerus; species Xerus rutilus. Next base: position 60,425,809 of record CM053403.1, on the reverse strand, counting down.
GGGAGGAGAAAGTTAGAAGAAGATCAAGGAAGAGAAGATCAGAGAGAAGGTCAAGAAGAAGAAGATCAGGGAGAAGGTGGTCAGGGAGCAAAAGATTGGAAAAAGAAGAAAAAATGTCAGTTTTAGAGCAACAAGGTATATAGTCAAAGCATAAAGTGAACCACTGTTATAAAATGATAGTGTGAAGCCAGATTAAAGACGTCCAGAAATGAAGGAACTGCATTATCTTCCATAAGCTGTTTCTCAGGAATCTCCTAGAGAACATGCTCCACCAGAATGAGGTAGAAAACCAAGAAAGTTCGTGGAATCTAGAAAGTAGTTTCTAATAGTGGAGAGTGGTGCAGAGGACCCCAGGATGGAGATGAAGGAAGAGTCCAGGACAACGGATGAGCAGCAGAACTTCAGAGCAAACAAGCAGTTTAGAGCAGTCAATTTGATGAAATTGATAGAACATCCAATGAATTTGGATCTATTGAGAGGATATGCACCCACTTAGGGGAGAGTTAAGTGCTGAGTTATTAATAAGGACATAAAAAATTAAGCAAATTAGCAAACAACTAACAATTTTGTGTGTGTGTGTGGTACTGGGATTTTGGAGTTGAACCCAGGGGACTCTAGCACTGAGCTATATGTCCAGCCCTTTTAAAAATTTTTATTTTGAGAAAAGGCCTCACTAATTTGCCCAGACTGTCTTTGCACTTGTGATCCTCCTACCTCAGTCTCTCATATTGCTGAGATTACAGGTGTGTACTATTGCACCCAACAATAGCAATCAACTTCCGGAAAAGCAAAACATTGTATAAGAAAGGAAAAGGAATCATTGTACATTACATACATCAGTGGCTACCATGGTTTAGAGTCTTGATAATATAAGCATCAAATATTGATCAATCTACACTTAGAGGTATAGCCAAATCAGAATGAGGTAGGGATGGTGGAATGTAATAAGAAAAATGTATGTGTGTATGTTTGTGTGTGTTCATACTTTGATTTCTATATTTCTTTCCCAGTTTGTTTTTAATGCTTTCTGATTTTTTTCTCTGACTACCCTTTGTTTTCTTCTTCAAACATGTTTTCCAAGCTTTCTATAATGCACATATAGTAACTTTGTAGTCAGAAAGAAAAAACAATACAGGTCATTACAAAGAAAAGGTTAGGAACCATGTCCCCAAGCATCCTCAGTTTTTCTTTTTAATTCATCACAGACTACCATCTGTGAATTTTTCTGAATATTATTTGAACCTACTTATGTTTTCAGCAAGTACCGCTGCTTGGGCATGATGAATTCACAAGGTCACCCTGCTGTGCAAATTATTTCATAGTACTATAGAGCCTTACATTTTAATTTATCATTGTTCAAACCCATTGAATTCCATTTAAGAATTCTGCAAGTTGGGGCTGGGATTGTGGCACAGTGGTAGCGTGCTTGCCTAGCATGCGTGAAGCACTGGGTTCGATCCTCAGCACCACATAAAAATAAAATAAAGATATTCTGTTCACCTACAACTAAGAAAATAAAAAAACATTTAAAAAAAAAAAGAATTCTGCAAGTTGTGTTTAGGTAGGACAATGTGGCCAAGGCAAGGTCTGTGATGATGGAAACACGTGTTCAAGGACTGCCTCATCTCAGCAATACCCACATCCCTGTACCACCATTGCTGCTAATTTTTTAGTACCACCTTGTCATGCTCATCTAGGTACGGCATGGAGATGTCACTCATTTGTTGGATACACAACAGGCCTTGAGGATACTAGAATTGACAGAGTTGGCCTACGTCTGCACAATGGCATGGTTGGTTGAATTGAGGTGGTCCACCAGTACAAAGGGGCAGTCCCCATGGCAGTCGAAGGTCTGGTAGCCTGGTGGGGCCACAATCCAGCCATTCCAACCCGTGTTGCTGAAGTCCACACAAAATGAGTGGTGCCAGCAGTTCTTATTCTTTTGCCTGCACTGCTCTGGATGGTGTTTAGGGTTAGCTTGTGTAAGGAGCATATGCCATGGACATGCCTGGATATGCCTGGACATGCCAGGGACTCACTGGGTTGCTGGCCATAAGGAACAGCAGCCATTGACTTGCTTAGTCATGCCTGCTTGCAATTGATGGGGGGCTGTAAGGGGCATCTAACCATAGGCCTACTGGTTACAATTGATAGGGAGCTCAGCCCATGCACATGCGCAAAGAAAGGTCCAGTTGCAATTATACTATCTCACTGGACACAACCAATGGACATTGGTTTTTACTGGGTGTAATCAATCACCAGCTTATACTACCAAATTGGAACGGCTTTTAAACTGCTTGTCCTGCCACATTTTGGGCTTGCTCCAAGGACATCAGTGAGAACGGCCACCTTGCTGTTGTCCCTGGATCAGCTCCACCATTCCCTGACGTCCAGTTGTCAGGTGAAGAGAACCACCAGACAAAGATGACGTCTGCTGTTTGGCTAAGAGAAGTCACCTGGCATCGCAGGTACTTTGGGGCTCGTGGTTGCCCTAGGATTGTGTGAATTAATTGTAATGTTTAGTTGCCCTAGGATTGTGTAAATTGTAGGTAGTGTTTAGTTGCCCCAGTATAGTGTAACTTACCTATAGTGTTTAGTGCACATTAAATGCTAGTTGGGGTGCTCCAGCACACCCAACACTTTTTGCATTAATTAATTATATTTGATGGTTGTTGTGATTGAACATACACTTGCATTTAAAGACAATCCTCCTCTGAGTAATTATTAATTATGCATGCCGCTCGTGACAGCATGGCTCTCCAGCAACAGTTCAAGACATGGCCCAGGCCATCACAGCCAGAATTGACCAGGAAGGGCTGGAGCTGGGCCTAATCCCCACTCTGTTGAGGTAACCATGGGCTAATCCTCACATGCTGGTCCTATGGGTCTGCATATGATAATGGTGATTCACCCCAGTGTCCTGCCCATAGTTGGACTGTTTTCCCTGAGTCCAGGAAGGACTCTACAGGGCTCACTTCAAAAGTTTCTCATTGTACCACATTGTGGTGGACCAAACTAGTGTACAATAGTTGTGTGATGAGGTGTCCAGGCACCACTTCTGCCTGGGACTTAAAAACCTCAAAAATATTTAGATAGAGGAAACCTGGCTCCCAGTCCCCTGCACCTGCTCCTGAATGGGCCAAAGTTCAGCAGTGAACATCTCTTTCTCTAGGGTTCTGCTGAGGTTAAAGAGGAAATGAAAAGCAGTTTTCTTTGGTCCCTGGGATGTTCTCCAGGGTGGTGGCTGGACACCTCATCACACAACTATTGTACACTAGTTTGGTCCACCACAATGTGGTACAGTGAGAAACTTTTGAAGTGAGCCCTGTAGAGTCCTTCCTGGACTCAGGTAAAACAGTCCAACTATGGGCAGGACACTGGGGTGAATCACAATTATCATGTTCTTCATAGCGGAAAGTTCACACAGTGTTGGCGCAACTGGAGGGGTGCTTGGGGTGCTCCAGACCAGTGGGGTGGGCGCTTCCTTCACCTCCTCCATAGATATGAGCCATAAAAGATCCTGCATGTAGGGCTGGGGCTCTGGCTCAGCGGTAGAGTGCTTGCCTCACATGCGTGAGGCCCTGGGTTCGATCCTCAGCACCACATACAAAGTAATAAAATAAAGACATTGTGTCCATCTACAACTAAAAAAAAAAAAAAAATTAAAAAAAAAAAAAAAAAAAAAAAGATCCTGCATGTAATTCAGAATGATTGCACTCTTTCTGGCTGCAGTGCAGCCCGAACATCTGCAGAAGTGGCACCTCGAAGTCACCATGCATGGCTTAGCCCTGAGCGACATCCTCTTGAGTGGCCCTGGATCTTGGAGACATTTTTCTTCCCAGTCTCAAGTATTATCAAACTAGCATGGCTCACGCCTCCTAGCAGGACTTGGCATAATGAAACAACAATAAGATTTTGGCTACCAGGAATCATGGTAGCTTGACAAAGAACAAGGCATATAACAGTCCATGTTTCTTTTTTAAAAATTTTTTTGATTTTTTAAAATTTATTTATTTATTCTATTTAGATTTACGTGATAGCAGAGTGCATTTTGATTCATTGTACACAGATGGAGGACAACTTTTCATTTCTCTGGTTGTATGTGATGTAGAATCACAACATACATGTGGTTGTACATAAAGCTAGGGCTATGATGTCCATCATATTCCACCATCTTTACTGTCTCCCTCCCACCCCCGTGAGTCCATGTTTCTTTTCTATTTTTAAATTTTTTTTTAGTTGTTGATAGACCTTTATTTTACTCATTTATATGTGGTGCTGAGAATCGAACTCAGTGCCTCACGCATGCTAGGCAAGCGCTCTGCCACTGAGCCACAACACCAGCCCAAGTCCATGTTTCTTGACAACCCATCTTGAACAAACTTGCCGCAAAGGCTCAGAAGCTTCTGCAGTGCGTTGTTCGGAATGGCTCCATAGTTCTGTACAGTAGCAGGCTCACCAGCAGCAGCTCCTAGGGACCTCTGAAGGGCTGATGCAAACTTGGGCAAAGGCCGGGGGATTGGGGCGCTGCAGGCTTGAGATGCACAGATGAGAATCTCAGGCTGAGCTGCATTGGTGTCTCAGGCTCCTGTCCCTCATCTCAGATGCCAAACTCACCTAGCTTTCGCACTCCTTCTCTTCCACCTTCCTCCTCTGTCTTCCCAGATCTACTGTAAAGGGTTTACTTAGCTCATAGTTGTGGAGGTCTAAGATTATGGTGCCAGCATCTGTTTGGCTCTGATGAAGGCCTTCTGTCAATTCTACTCCTAAGAAGATACCCAAGAGAAATGAAAATGTCTGTACAAAACTATATAGCAGAACTTGATCATGATGCACTAGTTTATAAATATGTTTTTGTATGCAATTTGCCAAAATTTTATTGAGAATTTTTGCAACTATACTCATTTTCCTTCTTTTTTTTTTTTTTTTTTTTTAAAATATCTTTATTTTGTTTTTATGTGGTGCTGAGGATCGAACCCAGTACCTTACGCATGCTAGGCGAGCACGCTACCACTGCGCCATAACCCCAGCCTCATTTTCCTTCTTTGATGTATCTCTGGTTTTGGTATCAGGGTGATACTAGCCTCATAGAATGAGTTTGGAAGGGTTTCTTCCTTTTCTATTTCATGGAATAATTTGAGGAGTATTGGAGTTAGTTCTTCTTTGTAGGTCTTGTGGAACTCGGCTGAGAATCCCGGTCCAGGGCTTTTCTTGGTTGGTAGACTTTTGATGTTGTCTTCTATTTCCTTGCTTGTAATTGATCTGTTGAAGTCATGAATGTCCTCCTGGTTCAATTTGGGTAGGTCATATGCCTCTAGAAGTTTGTCGGTGTCTTTGGGGTTTTCTATTTTACTGGAGTGTAAATTTTCAAAATAGTTTCTAATTTTTCTCTGTATCTCAGCAGAGTCTGTTGTGACATTTCCTTTTTCATCACGAATTTTAATAATTTGGGTTTTCTCTCTCCTTCTTTTCATTAGGGTGGCTAGGGGTTGTTAATTTTATTTATTTATTTCAAATAACCAGCTTTTTGTTTTGTCAATTTTTTGAATTGTTTCCTTTGTTTCAGTTTCATCCCTGATTCTAATTATTTCCTGTATTCTACTTCTTTTGGTGTTGGTTTGTTTCTCTTTTTCTAGGGCTTTGAGATGTAGTGTCAATTCATTTATTTATTGACTTTTTCTTTGAATAAATGAGATTAATGCAATGAACTTTCCTCTTAGCACTGCCTTCATAGTGTCCCAGACATTTTGATATGTTGTATCAGAGTTATCATTTACCTCTAAGAAATTTTTTATCTCCTCCCTGATGCCTTCTGTTACCCATGCATCATTCAATAGCATATTATTGAGTCTCAAATGTTGGAATAGCTTCTATTTTTTAATCTGTCATTAATTTCAATTTCATTCCATTATGGTCAGATAGAATGCAGGGTAGTATCTCTATTTTTTTGTATTTGCTAAGACTAGCTTTGTGGCATAGCATATGATCTATTTTGGAGAGGGATCTATGTGCTGCTGAGAAAAAAGTGTATTTGTTTATTAAAGGATGGAATATTCTGTATCTGTTAAGTCTAGATTATTGATTGTTTTATTGATTTCTATGGTTTCTTTGTTTAGTTTTTGTTTGGAAGATCTATCCAGTGTGAGAGAGGTGTGTTAAAGTCACCCATACTATTATGTTGTGGTCTATTTGATTCTTGAAGTTGAGAAGGGTTTTTTGGCATTCACAGATACTTAAGATTGGTATGATATTTAAGATATTTAAGATTGTTATGTCTTGTTGATGTATGATTCCCTTAAGCAGTATGAAATGACCTTCTTTATCCCTTGTCACTAACTTTGGTTTGAACTCCATTTTATCTGATAGGAGGATGGACACCCCTGCTTGTTCACACAGACCATGTGAGTGATACATTTTTTTCCATCCTTTCACCTTCAATCTGTGAATGTCTTTTTCTATGAGATGAGTCTCTTGGACGCAGCATATTGTTGGGTCTTTTTAAAAATCCAATCTGCCAGTCTATGTCTTTTAATTGATGAGTTTAGGCCATTGACATTCAAGGTTATTATTGAGACATGGTTTGTATTCCTAGAAATTTTGGCTTATTTTTAGTTTTTGACTTGACTGCATTTCTCCTTTGATTGGTCTTTCCTTTAATGTAGTTCCTCCCTTTGCAGGTTTTCATTGTTGTTTTTCATTTCCTCCTCATGGAATATTTTGCCAAGAATATTCTGTAGTGCAGGATTTGTTGCTGTAAATTCTTTTAATTTTTGTTTATCTTGGAAAGTTTTTATTTCATCATCAAATCTAAAACTTAATTTTGCTAAATATTAGATTCTTGGTTGGCATCCTTTTTCTTTCAGTGCTTGGTATATGTTGTTCCAAGCTCTTCTAGCTTTAAGGGTCTGGTTTGAGAAGTCTGCAGAGATCCTAATAGGTTTTTCCCCTATATGTAATCTGATTCCTTTTTCTTGTGGCTTTTAAGATTCTTTCCTTATTCTGTATACTAGGCATTTTCATTATAATGTGCTTTGGTGTAGATCTGTTGTAATTTTGTACATTTGGTATCCTGTAAGCCTCTTGTATTTGATTATCCAATTTGTTCTTCATGTTTGGAAATTTTTCTGATATTATTTCATTGAATAGATTATTCATTCCTTTGGCTTGAAATTCTATGCCTTCCTCTATCCCAATAATTCTTAAGTTTGGTCTTTTCATGTTATCCCATAATTCTTGGATATTCTGCTCATGGTTTCTTACCATCTTCACTGTGTGGTCAATTCTATTTTCAAGATTAAATATTTTGTCTTCATTGTCTGAGGTTCTGTCTTCCAAGTGATCTAATCTGTTGGTGATGCTTTCTATTGAGTTTTTAATTTGGTTTATTGTTTTTTTTTTTTAATATTTATTTTTTAGTTGTGGGTGGACAGAATATCTTTATTTTATTTTTATGTGGTGCTGAGGATCGAACCCAGTGCCTCATGCATGCTAGGCAAGCATGCTGCCACTGAGCCATAACCCCAGCCCCTAATTTGGTTTATTGTTTCTTTCATTTCAAGGATTTCTGTTTGGTTCTTTTTCAGAATCTCTATCTCCTTATTGAAGTAATCTTTTGTTTCCTGTATTTGCCAATGTAGCTCTTTGTCAAAATGATCTTTTGCTGCCTGTGTTTTCTCTCTTATATCATTCTTTAATTTTTTTTTTTTTGTACTGGAGATTGAACTCAAGGGCACTCAACCACTGAGCCACCTCCCCAGCCCTATTTTTGTGTTTTTTATGTAGAGACAGAGTCTCACTGAGTTGCTTAGCACCTCGCCATTGCTGAGGCTGGCTTTGAACTCACAATTCTCCTGTCTCAGCCTCCCTAAGTGCTGGGATTACAGGCTTGAGCCACCGTGCCCGGCTTCATTCTTTAATTCACAGAACATTTTAATTATGTACATCCTGAACTCTTCTGATATTTCTTCTGCTGTACTGACCATGGATTCTAATAATGTAGTATCTTGGTCTGAAGCACTTTCTTCCCTTGTTTTTTCATGTTGTTTGTGTGTCTTCCTTTCTAGCACTGCAGATCTGAGGTGTCACAGTCTATATCCTATCGGCTTATAGATTCCCTACAGAGTTGCAGTACCTCTCCTTTAAGGGAGAGATGAATATTAACAGATCTCAATACAAACAATATGTAGTTTTAAACCAAGTAGCTCCTAATAGCTCCGAAATACATTTATGACTTTGTCACAATATACAGAAATTATGAGTTCAATTATTATCTACTATATAAACAATAGGTTTGCAAAAGGTCTACAGTTTCTGCTGGTGGACTAAAAAGAACCAGGAGTGTGGAATAGGATGAGATGTTAGGGAGGTAGGAAGTGAGGGAGGTAGAGTATTAATAACTTCATTGATAATAGAGTTATTAATAACTCTAATAATAGAGTTATTGATCCTAGAAAGCATGAAAGAGGAATCCAAAAGAAGTTGGCTTGTAGTAGAAAAGAGAGAAAGAGATCTGAGGAAGACAAGTAAGTAGAAAGAAAATAGAGTACAACAAACAAGGAAACATAAAAATTAAGAAAAATAAAACATGTAAAGATGGAAGATACGAGACTCTTTAATACAACTGTAGTATCCTAATCAGATATCCTGGTCCACAGTAGCCTAATGCATAAAACATACTTGGTTTCACGAATGTTGGGGATGTGAGAGTGGGAAAAGAGCGAGAGAGAGAAAAGAAGAAAAAGAAAGGAAGAAAAGAGAAAAAACGGGGAATAATAGAGGGAAAAAATAAAAATAAAAAGTCTCAAGGTAAATAAAAAGGATTGATTCCTTTCTCTTCCAGTAGGTGGAGTTGTCTGTTGTTTACTGGTATCTCCCAGCTCAGGTCCAAGATGGTGAGGAAGGAGTCCCACAATGAAGGCATTTGCTTTCAAAGATAGGGTAAAGGGCCCAGCCAGGCAGTGGTGCTCAGTGACATGTTCGGAGATGCAGCTTTGTGGTGTGCTGCACAGAAGGAGACATTTGTCTCCAGATCCTGTCCCATGTCCCCAGGTGTGGGCAAACAGGAGAGTTCCACGCTGGCAGATGGAGGTCCACACAAGAGCAGCAGCCAGGGGTCCCGTGTGGGAGCGGTGGCTAGGGGTCCTGTGTGAGTGGGCAACCTGAGGTCCTGTGCAGTGTGTGGGTACTGGAGCCAAGGATCCTGTGTGGGAGCGGGTCTTGCACGGGCAATCAGCCAGGGTCCTGCCAGAATGTGCATTTTGAATGATTAAATTACATGGTATGTAAATTATATCTCAATAAAGCTGTTTAAACAAAAAGAAAAACATAATTCATGTGGAGATAAGTTGAAAATATGTATTGTTTCCTATCAAACTTTGATCTAAAAGTTTTAGCATTCATTGATGATTCTTGCCTGAATCAGTTATTACTTTGTTATAAAATGCTGATTTTCAAATTCTATTATTCTTTCTACATTAGCTGGCATTTTATTATAAGGAAGAACCATAAAATCTATTTTAAAAGACAAAAAATGGAATTGTACTCTTCATAGTACTTTGTATTTGCTTTTTAGTTCAATATTATTGTTTTGTGACTAGGTAAATATTTACCCATATCATCATTTTTAGTAGATAAATATTTAACAGAATAAGTATATCACAATTTGTTAAACAATCCCTTATTGTTTAATATTTTTCCCAACTCTCACTCTTATGAATAGTACTTCAATGGACATTCTTGTTTTCTTTTGGTATTTGTTCATTTATTTAATTAGTACAAACATCTAGAAAGACTGTTCTGAGCTTTTTATACCTCCTCCAAATGCTGCTTAAGAACAGAATCATTCCTTCTTGAGTTTTTTTGTTTGTTTGTTTTTTACACTATCTGTATCTTATGATACGAAGCCAAAATAAGCCAACTGACACTTTCAACATTTTGCATAGAAATCCTAGCCAGTCTTCAGTTAATCAGTTATTCTTCTGTTTTTCACATTAGTGAAGATAAAAATTTTGCTAAACATTCCACCACCATATAACAAGACTTTGTTCCTTCAAGTTCCAATAACATTGTCCTTGATTTTCACTTGAGCCTTTGTCTGCAGCCTCTTCACGGTGCTTTTGGCTTTTCCGGTCTCATTGAGGCCTGTCAGGCATCTCCTCCCCAAACCAGTACAATATGTTTTAAGATTTATTATGGAAGTACCTGAATTCCATATACCAAATTCTGTTCCAGTTTTCTGTTTAGTGGCATAAAACCACATCATTTTTATTATGCTTATAGATTCTATAGATTAGGAATTTGGATAGGGCACCAATGGGAGGTTTTTCTATGCTCCATGTTTTAGACCTCAACTGGTTAGTCTCAAATGGCTGAGGGTTTGTGTTAGTCAATTTTTTGTTGTTGTGACCAAAATACCTTGCAAGAAAAACTTAGAGGAAAGATTTATTTTGGTTCATGATTTCAGACGTTTGAGTTCAAGGTCAGTAGGCTCCATTTCTTTGGCCTGAAGTGAGACAGAACATTATAGGGAAAGGGTATGGCAGAGGAAAGCTGTTCAGTTCATGGCAACTGGGAAGCAGAAATAAAGGAGCTGGGAAGAAGATAAACCCTTCTAGGACATGACTACAGTGACCTATTTCCTCCAACTGAGTCCCTCCTCTCATTAGTCCATTCAACTATTAATGGATTAATCCACCAAATGGATTAATCCACTGATGAGGTTAGAGCCCTCATGACCCAACTGCCTAAATTCTCACCTCTGAACCTTGCTGCATGGGGAACCATGCTTTCAACACATGAGCCTTTGAGGGACATTCTATATCTGAACCATAACAGGAACAGCTAAAGTTAGAGAATCTACTTCCAAGGTGACTTTTCCATTGTATGGTGACCACCTTGGTGAGCACTGCTGGAAGACTGGGCTCAGCTGGGTTTCTTGGCAGCCACCTACATGTGGCTTCTCCAGCATGACAGCCTCAGGGCACTTGGGCTTCTTCTTGGGCTCAGGAGAAAAAAGAAGCTAACAAAGAGGAATTGAGGTAATGAGGGACAGTGAGAGGCTCATTGTTTTTGACAGGATTTTCCCAGAAAAGAGAGACCCTGGAGAGGAGTTGGGGTCGTAGGCTGGGAAGAAAATATCTTAGCCATCTGTGGTGTGCATGTGTGTAGGCACAATCCATGAGAGGGAAAACAGGTTTGCTGGGAGTAACCAGACTTGAGTAAAGACAGATGGCATATGTGAGCTGGATGGGGTCGCTCAGCTCTGGAATTTCTCCAGCTTCACCAGGGGTCAGGGAAAGGGAGTGACGAGTGAACACAATCCTAATGGTTGGGAGAAGGGTGCATGGAGTGGACGGAGTAGTGGGCTGTATAGTATCTCTACAAAGAGATATGCCAAAGTTCTAAACCCCTGTGAATATGACCTTTCTGGAAATAAGGATCTTGAAGCCAGGCACCATGCTGCATACTTGTGATCTCAGCCACCTAGGAGGATCACAAGTTTAGGCCAGCCTGAGCAACTTGGTGAGATAGTGCCTCAAAATAAAATTTATTTATTTAGTGGTACTAAGGATTGAACCCAGAGGTGTAATCCTTCTTCCTCAGCTTCTCCAGTAGCTGGGGATTATAGGATTGTGCTACCACACCTGGCTCAAAATAAAAGGGTTGGGGATATGGTCTAGTGGTAGAGTGCTTGCCTTGTGTGCATGAGGTCCTGGGTTCAATACCTAGTACTAGAAAAAATAAACAAAATAAGGATCTTAAGATCATCAGTCTGGATTTATCACAGGGCTTAAATCCAAAAGCAGGTTTCCTTTTAAAAGAAAGAAGAGATTTGAGACAGAGATTCAAGGAGAAACACCTCATGTATGTGGAAGCCCAGAGAGTGCTACAGCCAAGGAACATCAAGAATTGCCAAGAGCTTTCTGAGATTAGGAGACCACATGGACTCTTCATCCGAGCCTCCAGAAGGAACCAGCTCTGCTGACAATTTGTTTTTAGGTGCCTACCCTCCACAACTGTGGTAGAATAAATTGTTGTTTTAATCCATCCAGTTTGTGGTGATTTGTTAGGGCATACCCCAGAAACTAATAGACTGGGTAGGAGACAAAGGAGGCCAAGGGACTCTAGAAGTTGGAGAAGGCTCTGGAGCCCAGTGTCTCCTCCACAAAATTTACACTGCAACTTCCTTTCCCTTTCACCCTTTCCCGACCTCCACCTTTCACAGAGCAGGCTCTGATTCAGAGGCCTCCCTCTGCCTCATTTCAACATTTCTGTACTGACTGCTCTTTGAGGCTACAGTGAAGGGTATTCACTTGGAACACTAGGCTGTGTGGTCTCAAGTTCTTGTGTTTTCTGTCCTGTGATGAAGTTGGCATCTTCTCTCCTATCTCTTGCTATCTATAGAAGTCCTTTGTATACACTGGGTACTTAGTAAAAGTTATTTACCCTCCACTGGGTGCTGTGGCATATGCCTATAATCCCAGCAATTTGGGATTAGGCTGAGGCAGGAGGATCATGAGTTCAAAGCCAGCCTCTGCAGAATAGCGAGGCACTTAGCAACTCAGTGAGACCCTGTCTCTAAATAAAATACAAAAAAAAGGGCTGGAGATGTGGCTTAGTGGTTAAGCACTTCCGGGTTCAATCCCTGGTACCCCCCCCCCAAAAAAAGTTATTTACTCTCTCTTCAGCCCCCTCACTCTTGTTCCTGCTTCTTTCCTTGTTGTAGCTGAATTTATACCAAAATCTTGTCAGAGACGAAGGATAATAACCCTTGCTGTTACAATATAATGGTGTCTCCTCCCACATAGCCCCCAGCCCCAAGTTCCCCACGGGAACCCGGTGATGTAATCATTAACTCATATGTCTTCTAATCCTTCTCCCAGTCAGTAATTTGTGCATAAACTTGGGCAAGTCACTGCAACTTCTGCTCTGAAGTTTCCTTCTAGGTAAAAGAAAAGGGTTGGAGGCCGGGCGTGGTGGCTCATCCCTGTAATCCCAGCATTTAGGGAGGCTGAGACAGGAGAATTGTGAGTTCAAAGCCAGCCTCAGCAACGGCGAGGCGCTAAGCAACTTGGTAAGACCCTGTCTCTACATAAAACACAAAATAGGGCTGGGGATATGGCTCAGTGGTGGAGTACCCCTTGAGTTCAATCCCTAGTACCAAAAAGAAAAGAGTTGGAGTAGATTCCTTCCTTTCTGCATTCAAAAGTTGCTTTGAGCTTCTCAGGAAGCTCAGGCAGGATGATCACAAGTTTAAAGCCAGCCTTGGCAACTTAGTGAAATGCCATCCCCCCCAAAAAAAAAATAATAATAATAATAAAGCTCTGGTGGTGTAGCTCAGTGGTAAAGTACCCCTGGATTCAATCCCCAGTTTGCTAAGGGGTGGGGAGGTTGCTGGCTGAGACTGTGTGCCATAAATACTATGGATTCTAGGTGAACAAGACATCTCCTAGGAGCTCAAGTTTTATAGATTTTTTTAAAAATATTTTTCAGTTGTCGATGGATCTTTATTTTATTCATTTATGATTTACATGTGGTGCTGAGGATCAAACCCAGTGCCTCACGCATGCTAGGCAAGCGCTCTACCACTGAACTATAGCCCCAGCCCAAGTTTTATAGTTTTAAAGCTGCCACTATGGGGAAATCTATCCAAGAGCACCACAGGCTTTACTTTTAGGGAAATAGATTTTCACTGAAAATAAGAATCTAACAGAACTGCTCACAAAAGAATAGACTTCCATAGTCGGGGTGAGCTTTGGTGCAGAGAAGCCTCTCAGGGAGTCCTTCTAGCTTTGGGAACTTAAATCCTCCAGAAAGGGTTTATTGAGAAGGACCAGTCACCTTTTTCACAGGTAAATAAAGGGGAGGACTTAATTCAAACATAGCTGCAGGGAAAAACATACTATGTGAGAGCTTTCCCATTGCTCAGAGTTAAGCCTTACACAGACTCCAGGAGCTATCTAAGGCCACAAGCAAAAGATAATCAAAGGAAACAGCTCAAATGTCATAACTGCTTTTATTTTTATCTCCAATCACACACCCCAGGAAAGTGAGGCCAGGGAAGGTGACAGGCACAGGCCAGGGACCTTGGAGGAGCTGAGGCTGCAAGGGCAGTCATGTCTGGGGTTGTGGCAGACAAGTCGGCGTCCCTGGTACTGAGTCTCTGCCCTCCGAACCTTGGGAGCAGCTCAGCTCAGGGTGGCGTGGGGGTAGTTTTCAGTAGACAGGTAAACAGTGTCTGAGAGATGTGACAGTCGTTGGTCAAAAGGGAATAGCTGGTGGCTGCTGAGAAGACAAGTCTAGGAGGACTGAGAACTGGGAAAGCCAGCAGGCAGGAGGTCCTGTGCCTCACCACCAGCCATAGTGGCCCTATTTTTTCCCACATCTCCTCTAGAGGCCACTGGGGGGCAGCAAAATGCTTGTGTAAAATCTCATCATATCCTGGGCGGACAGGCCACTTTGTCACCAGATGATCCAGGGAAGGAAATGCACAACCTTCTGAATGAGGGGTCTGTCTGATTTCCTGAATCCCCCAGAATGAAGAGTAGGAACTTGAAGAATCAAGACTCTTGGGCTTCCCTAAATTATACAGAGGGAGCCATGCATGTACCCAGCAATTGTTGTGGGACCCCAGGACTTCATGTGCCTCCCTGGCTCTGATCTGCAGCCTCCAGGAGAGGATCTCTTTGTCTGTCACCCCTCATCAGGACACTTCTGGCCTCACATCACAGATGGTTAGATTCCTGCTTCCTCTAGCTTTATAAAATGCAACCTACCCTTTCCCAGATCCAGCCCCACCCAGGCCAAAAATATGAGCAGCAGCAGGATCCTTTCTCCTCTACAGCTTACGGCACCTGCTATAGTGTTTTGATTTCTCATAATCCGGCACCCCTGTTCCCCGCCCCTCCTCCTTTCAAGACCCATCCAGGTGTTCCTGGGACTCCTCACTGCCCAGATGGAGGGTGGTGCACACAGGCTTTGGTTCAGGCCTTGCTAGCAGCTCTGTGATGCCCTGGACTCTCCTCAGGACCCAGGGGAGAAGACTGCAGCATCCTCTGGTGGGCCTCCCACCTCCTCAGAGGAGCCATCACTGATTTGCTGTGATTTGTGCTTGGGTCACACACATTATTTATGGCTGAGAGCTTGCCCTTCCCCCGATCTTTTGGAGCTCAACCTTGGAAACACTTCTCAATCTCCAGTTTCTGCATAAATTATCCCAGGAAGAGGAGGGCTTGGACAAGTGAATTCTGGGAAGATGGCCAGTGTGGGAGTGGCAGGTCAATGACTGGGAAGAGGGGGTTAAACTCTTCTAGTACCAAGGCCAGAGATTAGGAGAGGAACCCAAGGGTCCTTGGAAGAGGGGTGTCACTGGGTGAGGAAGTCAGGGAAATCAGTGTTTTGGTGCTTCTCCCTGCTCCACACTGGCCACAGACTTCCATCTTGCAGATAGGAAAACTGAATCCCTTGCCTATGACCATGAGCCCACTGGCAGTGAGGCTAGAAATCAAACTAGAAATCCTGTCTCCCAGCTGGTATCTAGAAGGTGAAAACCCCAGAGTACAAAATCTGGTGGTGGTGGGGAGGAGTCGTCAAAATGGGTGGCACTATGGACCATAAATCCCTAGTGATGTTTGGGCTTGACCATCCACCTTTCTGAGCTCTTTTGCAGTCTCATTCCAGCCCCCACTGGAAGGAAAGAGTGATGCCTTCTGAGCAAGGCAGCCATAGATTTGAACCTCAGATCCACCACTGCCAGCTGTATGACCTTGGACTCATTATCAAGCCTTTCTGAGCATCTTGGCTTTGCCCTCTGCAGTGGGGATGTGCAGAGGACTGCCTTTGTAGGACTGCTGCAATGGATTAATTTAGACCAGCACACAGTGGGCACTCCCTTCCCCCGCCCTGATTGCCTTTACCTCACACACACCACCTACTGGTTCTTGGTTCCTTCTTTCCTCAAATACCCAAGATGGAATAAAACTTCAAATACTATACTTCTGCAATATTTCTTGAAAGCTAGAAGTAGAAAGGGCAGAGAGAAGGGTAGAAAGTGGGGTTGGGAATGGATAGATAGTCACCTAGTCACCTCTTCCAGGGGCTAACAAGGTCTCCAGCATAGGAAGAGGAGGAGAGTGCCCAGGAGAGAGGCCAAGAGAGGGTCCTGGTATCTCCTTAGTCTCCTCACCTCCATCCAGTAACTTTCCACTAGCTCTGAGTTGGCCCTGTGCACATGCTGGCTGCATGCTGCCCCAGGTGTGGCCCCCTGTTGCCCTCCCCTGCAGGCACCCGGCCAGGGGCCGGGTGGCTGACGCACACCCTGCCTGAGATCCCAGCCACCTGGAGGCTGATAAGGAACCTTGGCCTCATCACATGCGACCAGCTCAAGCTATTGGCCCTGGCTGTTAGCATCAGCTGGATAGCTTCCAAATTGGAGAGATATAGAGATAAGGGAGGGGGTAGGGGTTCAGGGACTCTGGATTGAGTGAGTGGCCAGAGAAGCTGGGGGAAGGGATATGGGCACTGCCAAATTCTAAGGCCTCAGGTGGCCTGGCTGGGGATAAGCCAGCAAATGGCAGCAGATAGGGCAGGGCCTAGGAAATAAGAGGTGCAGAAGGGACTTGGGCATGGCCTCAGGCTAGGGCTGGGGGCAGGGCAGGATCCTTCCACATGGGGTTGACCCAGCAGCTAGAACTGCCTGCTCCCCAGAACTTCCAGTCAGAAGGGCCCAAGCACACCTCACTCCTTCCCAGGCCTGTGGGAGCAGCCCTGGGCAAGCAGGGAGAGATGACAGTGAGAAGATGTAGGTCTTAGTGTTGTGACCCTAAACACCTCTCAAGTGGACCCAGGTCTAGGTAGATTGCCCCCACTGCACAATTCAGTCTCCTCAGCTAGCTTTTCTGCCCCCATTTCCCTGGGAACCCAGGACAGACCCCTAGGAGCAGGGCCTCCTGCCTCTGTCTCTTGCCCCATAGGGCTTCCAAGAGGACAAACCAAAGCAAGTAGCAGAGGCCTTGGGCTTCCTAACCCTTTTCCATTGCCCTCAGCCCTACAGCCCATTCCCAGAATAAGCCACTGGTCCTGGAGTTGAAATGGGCAGCCTGGGACACCTTCCCTTCATCTCCCAGTAGTGCTCCCCACCCATTTGCTTATTAAATGTCAATGCTTGACCTGTAAGAGAGAGAAGAGGGGGCAGACTGGACACACCACAATATGCCTCAGAGTCACCTGATTGTGACAGCCCTAGGAGGAATCCTGGC
Source organism: Xerus rutilus (assembly GCA_028644305.1). NCBI lineage: Eukaryota > Metazoa > Chordata > Mammalia > Rodentia > Sciuridae > Xerus > Xerus rutilus. The sequence goes on along the minus strand of CM053403.1, from coordinate 60,408,554 downwards.
AGGAGTACAGGTCTCAGTCAGGCTTCTTAGGGTTTCCTTCCCACCTCTGAGATTCTGCTGGACTCTTCCCACTTGTCTCTTGGGTTCTCAAACCTAGAGAGGCCTCCATCCTTGACTGTCCCAGTTTGGAAGATGTAACTAGGGGGAAGAGGGTGGCACAGGGGATGATGTGGCCTCAGTTCCTCAGGACCCAAAGGATGGCATATGTACAAGCTGCAGAGGGTCAAGTTAGGGCTGGCCAAGGGAAGGAGCAGCTGGCCACAGGCTGGCTGCAGCAAGGTTTTATGTCTGGTTTTGCAGGAGCACAGGGAGGGTCAAAGGACAGGGAAGGGGCTTTCTCTGGAGGAAGTTGGGGTGGGGAGAGCTCTTCATTCCCGGTTGGTGCCAAAAAGCTGAAGGAAGAAGGTGAATATATAGATAATGTCTAGGTAAATGTTGAGGGCTCCAAAAATATACTCTTCTGGGCTCAGCGAGTGGCGTCGGTTACCCATCAGCAACTGGGTGTCAAATGCCAGGAACTGGGAAAGGGAGAAGAGAGAAAGGTCAGAGGTCCAGTCATTGTGACAATAAGACAGCCCAGCGGCCACACCAGGCCACCTCTGATTGTTTTTACCCTTACCTGTTGCCTGCATGTGCAGTGACCCTCCTGTGACAGCACAGAATCTTGTGCTTTTCCAATATCTTTCACTCCTAATTCTATTCAATACCTATTTACCAAGCAACTACTATCTTTCAGACAAAGGAGTACAGCAGAGAGCAAGAGAGACAGTATCCCTGACCTTGGAGAGTTCTGTGTCCAGTAAGAAGTAAAGGCCAGTGTGATGAGTGTAGCTAAAAAGGATTCTAAGACCTATGTAGGTGTGGCAGGGAGTTAGGGAAGGAGGGGACCTTCAAGCTGAGCCTGGTCTTCATGCTTCACAATAAAAGTAGAGATTGAGCATTGTTAAGTTATTTATAAACACCAGCCTATTTAGTACTACTAATATCCCCTTCCAGTAGGACTTATCCCTAGAGGAAACCGAGGCCAGAGATGTTAATTTGTCCAAGTTTACCCAGCTGGGAGGTGGCAAGCCCAGGATTTGAACCCAAGCAGGCAGGCTTCAGAGCCCCTGGGCTTAACCATTCTGCTCTGCTGCTCACTAGTAGCACCCAGGGGTAAGGCATTTCCTCCCAGGAAACATGCTCTCCCATGGGGCACCTTCATGGCCTAAAGGACTCTGAATAGATTCTTAAGGCACAGTGCCTCTCTGCGACTGTTGTCCCTACCAGGCCTTGCTACTGCCCCCAGAAACTCCCTCTCCTCCCACACAGCTTTCCTTTGGGGTCCAAGCCTACACAGCAGGACTCCACAGTTAAAGGATATGGAATTTGGTAAGCACAGTGCACCTTTCTGGGGAGAGAGTGCAAAAAGTCCACCAGTGTCTCAAAGGGTAAGAAGCACTGGTCCACATGGGATTGGAATTCTTTAAATCCATTCACATTCTTGTTAACTGGGCTGTGCCCAGCTTTTTCATCACTTATGTATGGAAGACTTGTGTTCCTAAAGTCCTCTGAAACTCATTCATTATACAAAAACTATTTATGGAGCAGCAGTTGCATGCCAGGGACTTGCTGAGAGCTGAAGGGACAATAAGGGACACAAAGCTGTGCCTGCCTTGGGGAAGCTCGCAGCTTAGAGGGGGATAGAGAGAACTACAAGAAAACCTGGTACATGCTATAATTAGCATTATGGAGGAGAGAGCTCCTGATTGGGCAGGGGAGGGTGTGGTGACATTTTACCTGGGGTTTGAAGGATGAGTAGGAGTTTGCTAGACTGAGAAGACCTAAAGGAGCCTTGAGGCCTGCTGAGGAATTCAATGTGGCAGGAGCAATATGGGAAGGGAAAGAGGACAAAGGGGCTAGGGCCTGCCCTTGAAGCTTGAACTTTGCTCTGGAGGCACTTTCCTTCACCCTAGCCAGGCTCCTTGACTTCCAGGACCAGTTGCTTGGAGTTGCTTTAGATGCAGCCCCATGGAATCCTGGGAGAAGCCGTGCTGATTCCCCCAGTGCACAGGTACCAGAGGCTCCAACAGGGAGCAACTCTAGCATGCAGGACATAGAGTCACACGCTTGAAGGTGAGGTGGTGGAGGTAATTATGAGCTCAATCTCCAATGTCAGCCTGCCACTCACTAGCTGGGGGACCTGGACAATGTACTCAATCTCTCTGAGCCTGATTCCCCAGCTGTGAAAGGGAGATGGGAGTAACCTGCCTCATGAGACTGTCATAAGAGGAAGATGAGCATGCAAGGCACCTGGCACAGAGCCTGACACAGTCAGCACTCAGTGAATCACAGCTATGGCTGGGGTTTTATTGTTATTATCTGCAGAAGAAGAGGTGCCCTCCTGAGGGCAGGCAGACATGCTGGTGAGACCCAGGTGGCTCCTGCATCTCATCAGGGAGGCAGAATTTTTCCTAGGGGAAGATGTGCGGCCTTCAGAGAAGGAAAGTGGAGAACCACAGCCAGGATGAAGGGGAGCCTGCACGGGTGCATCAGGTTCCTGAGCCCAGCAGCATTGAGAGAAGGGCACCCACGATTGTGGAACTGCAGTGGAAATGCCTTCATATGACCTCAGTGTCCTCATCCACAAAATGGGACAGTAATGTGACAATGGGACACTGTACATGACAGCATTGAGTGCTATCAACTATAATTACTCTTTAGCTTCATTTTACTCTGTTCTACTCTGCGGAATTTGATTTGGGTTCCCAAGTAAATTTTCCTTCTGTAGAGAGAACATGCAAGCAGAAGGACCAACTCAAATGCTACAGGCTGTTTAGCAGTCACGGCTGCCAGCATAAGTTAATAAATTGTGCCTTATCAATCAGGAGCTTGCTTGGTTGACTTCCCAGAGCCTGGTTACCCCTGGGTGAGCTAATGAAATTGAATCTCTCAACCTAGAAGGCTTGGACCTGATGACATCTGGGGCTGGCTCCTCCAAGGAGCACCCACCCAAGGAGGCCTCTGCAGCCAACTGGTTTTTCTCTTGGAGAGAAGAATGGAAGGATTTCTGCCCCTACCATTGGCCCAAGGCCATGGATGTTTATCTACTTGGTGCTATATGCTATGGCCTGCCCCAAGTTTCAACCCTCTGCTGGTACCACCCATCACCACAACCTCCTCCCCATGAGTCAACTGAAGGCTTGACATCCATTTATCCTCAACAATTTACTGAGCACCTATTATGTTCTGGTGAAGTTGCCCTCATAGAACTGACAGTTTAATGGGAGAAAAGACATGATCAGAGATTTTGTCATGAATATGCATTCATTACAAGGAAAAGTAGTCTGTCTGCTGGTATCTCCCTGGGTGATGGGTAGCACTGTTAAATAGTGTCTTAGTTGAGAGTAGGTATCTTGGTTATGGTTAACTGCTTAGCTGGCAGCTAAAATTTTAATTGAGAACTAACAACTGAGTTGACTGTTAACACCTAGAATGTCAGCAGGTGCTTGAGTTAGGACCCCACTGTACATAAGACATTTAGAAGGACTACGTGAGATGGGGCAAGGATGCTATTAACTTATATAGGAATAGTCTTCATGTGAGCTAATACTCTATCATATCTTACTCCCTCCATTTGCCCTGGAACGTGGGCACTGTCACTATTTTACATATGAGGCAAGGAGTCTCAGAGAGGCAAATGACTTGCTGATGGTCACTTATCTTGCACTGGAACCACATCACTCACTTCCTATTCTGGTGGGGCTGGGGGAAAAGCGAGCCTGCAGGGAGACGTGGAGGGGCCAGCACAGAAAGCAGAAGGGCCAAGGCAGACTTCCCTGGTTCCCCCACTGTCCAGAGTGGCACCTCCTCAGAGGCCCCTGGTCAGACACCTGGCCTGACCCAGAATGCAGCCTCAGAGGTGAGGCTGAGGTGCTCTAGGAGTGCCACACCATGAAACAAGGCAGCTCAGAGCCACCAAGAGACATGCACTGAACACAAAGAGCAGGGGTTGCAATGTGTTGAACCAGCATAAAAAGGAACACGTGGACCACATCCATCCTACAGAAATGCCAGCATGGTGCACACAGCGGCGCACCCCAGGCTGCTCTCACAGTGTTTGTTTTAACAGTGATTCGCTGGCAACAACCCAAACTATCAACAGGGGACAGTTAAATAAACTGGCAGGAGTACTGAGGTGGAAACATCTCTGATATATACTACTATGAGAAAAATGCAAGTTGATTTTTTCCATTTTTAAAAATCCATATTCTATTAACTTATATAGGAATAGTCTTCATGTGAGCTAATACTCTACCATATCTTACACAAAACTATGCACATCATAGGAACCTTTATAGAAATTATCTATATAGAAAGGTTTGGAAGGAGAGAGAACTACCCGCAGCGGTTACCACTGGGGAAGGTAGTGAGAGACGTGGTCAAACAGACGTTTACTTTATCCATGTTTAAGATTTAAAAAAATAAAATACCTTAATAGATGTATCTATAGTTATGAAATTGGAAATTAAAAATAAAAGGAGGAGCCAGGTGCGGTGGCGCACACCTATATTCCCCGCAGCTTGGGAGGATCGGGAGTTCAGAGCCAGCCTCAGCAAAGGCAAGATGCTAAGCAACTCAGTGAGACCCTGAGTCTCACAAAATAGGGCTGGGGATGTGGCTCAGTGGTTGAGTGCCCTGAGTTCAATCCCTGGTACCCCCTAAAAAATAAAAATAAAAATAAAAAAATAAAAGGAGGAGCTTATGAACCCTATTGTTCAATACTCTCCACAAACCTCTGTGCTAGGTGTTTCATTACCTTTTTCGTCATTGGCTGAGGAGACTAAAGCACTGAGTGTAAATGACTTGCTTACTTCACATAGACAAGAGAACAGCTCAAGTCTTCTGACCTGGGAGCTCAAGAGAAGCAAACATGTTGTGTGTGTGCGTGTCCGTGTAGAAAGAAGGAAGAAGTAGGAAGAGAAGCAGACTGAGTTCATGACCCAGAACACAGGATTCCTGGGCAATGCAGAGTGCTGTGTCAACCTGCCCCCACTTTTTAGCTAGAGGGTTGGCTTGGGCTTTGAGGATTCTTTTCTTTTTGGTTTGTTCAGTACTAGGGATTGAACCTATGGCTTTGAACATACTAGGCAAATGCTCTACAACTGAGCCTCATCCTCTCCCCCCCTTTTTTTTGGCACTGGGGATTGAACTCAGGGGCACTCGACCACTGAGCCATATCCCCAGCCCTATTTTGTGTTTGATGTAGAGACAGGGTCTCACTGAGTTGCTTAGCGCCCTCACCGTTGCTGAGGCTGGCTTTGAACTCATGATTCTTCTGTCTCAGCCTCCCTAAGTGCTGGGATTACAGGCTTGTGCCACCGCGCCTGGCTCCCCCTTTGTTCTCTCTAGAGGTTGCCTAGGTCTCTCTAGGTTGCCCAGGCTGGCCTGGAATTTATGGTCCTCCTGCATCAGCCAGCTGGGTAGTCTTTTTTTTTTTTTTTTTTAATATTTTTTTAGTTGTTGATGGACACAATGTCTTTATTTTATTGCTTTGTATGTGGTGCCGAGGATCGAACCCAGGGCCTCACACATGCGAGGCAAGCGCTCTACTGCTGAGCTACAACCCCAGCCCCCAGCTGGGTAGTCTTAAGAGAAGACACTACCTTCCATAAGTCCTGATGTCCCAGTCTGGGCTTCAGGACAGTGTGAGGAAGCAGGGGAGTGAGAAGATGTTCCTGAGTGGGAGCCATTTTTTAAAAAATATTTTTTAGTTGCCAATAGACCTTTTTATTTATTTGTTTTTATGTGGTGCTGAGAATTGAACTGCCTCACACATGCTAGGCAAACATTCTCTACCACTGAGCCACAACCCCAGCCCCTAGGTTCCATTTTTTGCCTGATGCCAATAGAAGGTACTTCTTTCCTCTTGGTTGACCTGATTGTTAGAAGTCTCAAATAGCAGCATTTGTACCTTCAGGTGGGCCACTGAAGTGGCAAGGTCTGGCAGGCATTTGAACCCAAAAGCCTGGCCCAGGATGAAAATGGAGTAGTGTACAAATGTGTCTGAAAAAGCCCATGTGGCCATATAAGGGGCATGGCTATACTGTAGTGCTTAAGAACACAGGCTGGACAGACAAGCAAACCTGGGTTCAAATTTTGGCTCTGACTTTAGGTAACTTACTGCTCCTAAGAGGTCAGAGTCATTGATCACTGATGATATGCCACGCACTGCCCATGTGCTTTACATACATTGGTTCACATAAAAATGACAACCACGTAGGGGTGGGTACTATTATCATCCCCATTTCACAGATAAAGAAACAAGCACAGAGATGTTACCTAGGTTAGTTACTCCACATATAGCTAGAATGTGGCAAAGAAGTACCTTGAACCCAGTCCCTGGTGCTCTAAGTGAAAAAGGTCAACATTTTCAAAAGAGTAAAAGCTACCATCTTTCATGTGTCAGGTGGTAGGTTTCCTTGTTTTTCCTTTGCATCTTATGCAGTCTTTACAATAGCCTCTGAAGTAGGTAATATCGATCCCATTTTAAGGATGAGGCAACAGAAGCACAGATAGAACATTAACTTGTTCAAGGTCACTTGTTCAAGGTCACACAGTGGTAAGGATGAGCGAGGCCTTGGATGCAGTTTGGGGTGCCTTGGCCAGCTGGAGAGCTTCCCCCCATTCCATATGTCCTCTGGCCCTACCCACAGCACTGCTTCTGGCTCTGCCATGGAGAATCAGGTCCTGGATGCTACCTGCCTAGTGCCCACAGGGCCTTATCCCTCCCACAAGCTTCCACCCTTGGAGATGGGGGCAGTTCTTTCCACTTCCTCCTCCCTATCAGGTTGTCCTGACCATCCAGGGTTGAGCAGGGCGTTGGTTCTGAGGATTAGCCTTCAGAAGGTGAGACTGAGGTGAGGCCTGGGAGGGGGACACAGCACCCAAGTCAGTCCAGCCCCCACCCCTGAGGGATCCACTCAACCTCCACATGATGTAGGTGAGGCCTCAGTGAGGCCACAGAGCTATTTCCTTTCTGTGGTGAGGGTGGGTGAGGGACAAAAGGCTCTCACTGATCTTTTAGGCTTATGTAAACCCTGCAGGCAAAGGAGCCTCAAAACTCTGAGTGAAAGAGATACGCCTAAGATTATCTTGTGGCCTTGGACTTGTGTAGCCATCATTACTTCTGCAGTGTTGTTCCAATTGTATAGGAGGTTGGGTGCCCATCACAGCTCACTGATGGGGTAGAGCCGGGAGTAGATTAGAGTGTTTTTTCTTAAATCTTCCAGAAACTGTGGGTTGGGCCTAAGCAGGTCATGGGTGGGAAACATAGATTCTCTATTGGGACTGGATGAAAATAACTGCCAAAAGCCACATGTTATGGATAACAGGGGTTGAGAAGAATTCTCTGGTTAGGAGAATCTCTCTAGGCCTCTGTTTTCACATCTTTGAAACGGACAGGGAGATGCTGGGCTAAGAGTCAGGAAAGCTGGGCTTTCATCCAGTGTGGCTGTTAACAGTGTGTGAGTGTGTGTGTGTGTCTGTGTCTGCCTGTCTGGACCTGTTCTCTCTGGGCCGAGGAGAGATGGCTGTGCTTTACCTCATGGTGAAGAGTCTGCATGCAGTGCTAGAGGTCTACCACTTCTACAAAGCATCTTCCTGTCACTGGCTTTTCCCCACTACCAGACCTTGCAACATCTTGTGACCACACACATACTCCCTGCTACCCTGTCCCTGACTCTGGGACACTGCAGTGGCTTCCTATCTGGTCTCTGGTTTCCTAGCTTCTGACTGATCCACTTGGCTTCTCACTAATCTTCCCTGAAGTGTGGTGACTGGGATGTTTCTTATCAATGCTCAGTGGTTCCCATGGTCCTCAAGCTGACCAGGTTGGTTTGGAGGGGAGGGTTCTATTCCAAATGGGCCCATCACTTGATTTCTAAATCCCTATGCCTAATTTCTTCCCTAGGTCTCTCAGACTTGGCTTCCTGATTTGGGTGGTTCAGTGGCCTTAGCTTCCCCCCCAAAAAGGTCTAACTCTAAGATGGAGCAACCTTCAGTCATGTGACCTGGAAGATTAGCCAGCTGTTGTTAGAAATCAGCTGACCAGGCCTTTGGTCCCATTCCTCTCAGTTCCTGCTCTAGCCCCTCAATACTGCCCCATTGCCCCAGATCAGCCCATGAGTTTCTTCAAAAAAACAAATAAACAAAAAACAAAGAAAGGCACTCAAGGAAAGGGTACTAGGAGGTGAGAGGAGGATACGGCCACTCTAAGGCCATGTCTTTCAGCTGACTCACCCAACTGTCCTGGCATTTGAGTTCTGGCATCCAGTAGCAGGGCCGGGTGGGGATTGCTGAAAATTCAAGGCTTCCTGACCATATACCAAGGCTGGATGTGGATGAAGCCTAGGAGGAGCCTGTTCCTCAAGGCTGAACCAGAGCCCTAAGAAGCCTCGACTCTCCACCCCCTGAATTGCAACACAATTCAGCTGACTGATCCTGCCCTCAAAAATGGCAGAATGTCTCAGGGCAAAGGCTGAGGTTTCCAGGAGAGAAAAATCACTGGATTCTCCCAACCCCTTTAAATCCCAGGCTGGTGGGAAGTGGGAAGGAACATCTCACTGGGGGTCTGCAGCCTCCTCTGACACTTCTCTTCACCCCTTTCTTCCATATCCTTGATGAGGCAGCAAACAGGGCAAGGATACACTGAGTGCTTTCAGCAATTCTCACCTAGCTGCAGGGCTGGAAGAGCCTTCCATTATGCTGAGGAGCCACCGCGCAAAGGCTAGGGTTGGGAATAACAGTAAAGGCTTGGGGATTTTAGTTCTGTGATGTGAACTCTGAGGGCCCCTGTCAACTTGAAACTAAGAGGAAGAGAGTAGAATGAGCCTCAAGGCTCCTGTCCTCAGCTTGGCACCCAGGGATCCTGCACCATGGGACCCAGGGATCCCATCTTCCCTTTTTTAACCAGATGCATCCACTCATGTGCTCTTGACCAGATTTATGCAACCTGCAGGATGATCCTAACCAAGCTCTTCTGGTGTATTAATCTAACAAGACATTAACGGGTAATTGGACACTGCTGTTCCTTCTCCTCCCCCGTGACTCACCAGCGAGTGTTGAGGCCGTGCCTAATTCAACTGTGCAACTCGTGCCATCTTAGCACCTCATTGGACCCAGCCCTGCCCTGGCCACACCTCTCAGGCATCCATTCAGCCCAGAAACATCTACAGGTGCCTGCTGTGTGCCAGGCACTGCACTAGGTGCTGTGGCTGCAGCAATAAACAAACCAGACAAAATCCCTGCTCTCAAGGAACTAAATTGTGCTAGAAGGCGGGGGGCATGGACAATGAACGACAGATCAGAAAATAATATAGTGTGTCTGAAGAAGATACATGCTAAAGACAGAATTAAATTTGGGGATGGGAGAGAGCAATGCCGAAGTGCTCAGGTACACAGCGTTGTAAAAGAAGTGAACCTTTGAAGGAGGGGGGGAAATGTTGAAAAGACACCAGGGGACAGGGAAGCCACAGCTGCAGGGGCCTGGGTGTGGTGAGCCTGTCACACTCAGGCAGCCAGCAAGGTGGCTGTAGCAGAGTGGGGTAACGGGAGGTCAGAGGTGGCCTGTGGGAGGCAACTGCTGGATGCTAAGAAGAGGACTGACTTGGTCTAGCTCATTGCTGTGTGGTGCACAGCCTCTGAGCCCAGTAGGGCAGCCTGCAGGAGGCCATTGCAACAAGCTCAGTAGCAGATGATGGTGACTGGCACCAGGGAGAGCCATGAAGGTGGACAGAAATGGCCAGGTTTTGGAAAGGAAGTAGAGCCAGGGGATTTTCTGCTAGGCCCCATGCAAGGCATAAGGAAAGGTGACATTTTTTTTTTAATTTTTTTTTTTTAGTTGTAGATGGACACAATGTCTTTATTTTATTGCTTTGTATGTGGTGCTGAGGATCAAACCCAAGGCCTCACGCATGCGAGGCAAGCGCTCTACCGCTGAGCTACAATCCCAGCCCGAAAGGTGACATTTGAGGCTGTCACCAGGGCATCTGTCCTGAGCAACGTGAGGAAGGGGAGGAAGGCTGTGGGAGAAGTAGGATCCCAGGGAAAGAGCAGGACGTCAGTTTTGCACTTGCTAACTTAGAGGTGCCTGTTAGATTTCAAATGGAAACACTAACTAGCCAATTGGATATTCTAGTCTGGAATTCAAGAGAAAGATTCAGGCTGGAGATGTAAATTTACTGTCATTAGCATAAAAGACAGTATTCAAAGCACTGGGACTACCTGAGACTCCTAGGGAGGGAGGCCGGAAAGAGACCCAGGGTAGGGTGGAGAGAAAAAAAGGAGCAGAGCAGGGGCTTGGCCTTGACACTCCCAAGGAAAGATGAAGTTTTCTAGGGGAGGGAATGAATGACTGCATCAAATGGTGTTGAGTGACAGGCAATAGGAAGACTGAAACTTGAAAGCTGGATTTGGCAACATGAAGGCCATTGGTGATATGAATGAGAGCATTTTTTTTTTTGTACCAGGGATTGAACCCAGGGGTGCTTAAACACTGAGCCACATCCCCAGTCCCTTTTTATATTTTTATGTAGAGACAGAGTCTTACTTAGTTGCTTTAGGACCTCACTAAGTTGCTGAGGCTGGCTTTGAATACAAGATCCTCCTGCCTCAGCCCCTTGAGCCACTGTGAGTATAGGCGTGAGCCACTGCGCCTCGCTGAATGAGAGCATTTTAAAGCGGGTTCAGTGTTGAGAGTATAGCTCAGTGGAAGAGAACGTGCTTAGCATGCACAAGGTCCTGGGTTCAATCCCAAGCCTCGCATACACACATACACACATGCACACACACAGAGGGTTAAGGAGATGGACTGGGGGGACAGGAAGGAGAGAGGAAGGAGTGGGGGTAGTGACTGTAAATTTCCTTCTAAGGAGTTTTGCTACATATGGGGAGCAGAGAACGGGGCAGGAGCTTTAGGGGGATGAGGGCCAAGAGTGTTATGTAAGGTTTTCCTTCAGATGGGAGAAATTATAGTACATCATGCTGATGGGAACGATTCTGTAGAGAGGGCAATACTGATGGTATCAATGAGAGAGAAGAAAAATAGCTGGAGAGTCCTTCCTAGTTTCCAGCCCCAAGCCAAAAGAAGCTGTCCTCTTTGAGGATGACTACAGGAGTGCTGAAAATAGTATCAGGCTGGGCACAGGACATCTGGGTCCTGGGCCCAGGTTTGTCCCTTACCAGCCATGCAACTGTGCTGACCCCTTAACCCATAGGACTTCCGATATGGAAGGCAATTCTTATAATAACATCAGTGATGCCTCCCTCCCTGCACCGTGGTGGCAATCCAATGAGTTAGTAGGTGTGAAAGTGTTTTGCAGAACCTAAGGAGTAGAACAGATGACTAGGATTATTTTTATTATTCTAATAACGCAAGGGATTATTAAGAAGATTTAAAGGCTTACCATTCACCCAGCCCTACCTGTGTGTGCAGCCTCCCTGCCTAGCTCCACACTTGCTGTGACCTGCACCTCCTCAAGCCAACCAATAGCCTGACCTCCTATAAATGTTCACCTTCCCTCCAACTCCACCAGTCCCACTTCCCCTGGCTTCACTCTTCTTTTGTCCCTGGCAAATGCTATCCTCTAAGGTCTCCAGACACTACTGCTCAGGCTTGCTCTCCCAAATGCAGCCCTCTTCCTTTCCTTCCAGCCCAATTCCCCACCCTATCCTTTTCTTTAGAAAGTACAACGTGGAGGACAGGGCACTGGCCCAAGAGTCAGGAGAAGAGAGTGTCTTTAGGATACCCCCCTCTCCCAGTTTGCTAAGGATTTGGGAGTTCCCCCAAGAAGTAGGACTTCCAGTGCTGAACCCAGGAACATTCCAGGTAGACTGGGATAAACTGGCACCCTAATCCTGACCAAGGCCACACTTAATTGATTTACCATTATCTCTTTTTTTGGTACTGGGGATTGAACTCAGGGGTACTCAACCACTGAACCACATCCCAGACCTATTTTGTGTTTTATGTAGAGACAGGGTCTCACTGAGTTGCTTAGTGCCTCGCCGTTGCTGAGGCTGGCTTTGAACTCATGATTCTCCTGTCTCAGTCTCCCAAAGTGCTGGGATTACAGGCGTGTGCCACCATGCCCGGCTGATTTACTGATTATCTTGCCAGAAAACCTTGGATTAATTACTGAAATTTGGTTTGCTCATCTGAAGAGGAGGGCTTGGAGTTCTAAGTCCTTCCATCCATCAGATTCAAAGGCTAGAGGTCATTGGTTTATTCCACAATATTTCTCAAGCGCTACTATGTGCCACATATTGTGCTCTCCTTGTTGACCATGGTGTCCAGGCATGCAGCCCAGCACCTCACACATAGTAGATGCTCAATAAAGACTTGTACAAAGAATGAATGCATGAACCTCCACACCTCTATTCCTGACTTGATCCTTATCTAACCTCTAATATCTGCTCACAGTTCTGACCCACATTCTTTCCCCTGTGTTGAGAGAGGGAGGAAAAGAGATAGGGTGGGAGGGATTGATGGAGAGGCTTTATTCTCTCCCCAACCCCAAGCCAAAAGAAGCTTGTCCTCTTTGAGGATATCCACAGGGCTTTTAGTGTGTACGCAGGACATCTGGTTCCAGGTGTGTCCCTTACTGGCGGTAAGACTGTGTGCCAGCTCCTTAAAATCCAGGGCTTCAGATGTGGAAGGCAATTCTTACACCACCAGTGCTGCCTCCAGTTGTGATGGAGATCCTGTTACCCATAAGCCCCAAGAGCCGGTAACTAAGCTGGGAACTCGGGCCCTGGTGTGGAGCTGAATGTACCAACGAGGGAGAGGGGAGTCTGGTCACTGGTTTCATTAACAATGAATGTTTACCTTGGATGCCTTCCCAGGAAGATGTCACCAACATGAGCTTGCCCAGTTGGACAGTGTCTGGGGTGGATAGTGCTTGCATCTCACCTGAGCAAAAGGCCTGCATTGGGCTGCTCTGGACATGTGTCTGTCCCAGGTCATCTCTTGTCTCCTCAGCATCTGCTTCCAGGCACTCCATGCCTAGTTTATGACCCTGAACAAGACTCTGAAGCCAGACAGTCTGGGTTCCCAGTTTGGCTCTACCACTTCCTAAGACACTGTACAGCCTTGGACATGTTATTTGACATCTCTGAGCTTTGGTTTCCTTAACCACAGTAGAACTTATAGATTTATGATTAAGAATTAAGCACACATGGAAAGCTTGCTGTGGGGAAGCAAGTGCTCAATAAATACTTGCTATTATTGTTATAATAACCATCACCATTATCCTCAACACTCCCAGTTTGGTGAGAACAGCAAAGAACAAGCTCACTTGAACAGTGTCTCTTTCACAGGAAACTTGGAATCTCCCTACCTCTCAGATTATCCTTAGGAGGAACAACACTAACTTAGTCCACACAGGACATTCCCACACTAGCACCTCCACAAACAGTGCTGCCCCTCTCTAGGAAGGAGAGGCAACCCCTCCCAGATCTGCCTCTGTCTATAGCTTCTGTCCTTTGGTTACCATCTTCCAGCCTCCCTGCCCCAGTCAGCTGATCTGTCTTGGTCACCAGATAGAACTCCTGGCATGCAGTGCTGAGCTAGTCCTACCCACAGGAACTCCAAAAGAGCTCTAGGAAGAGAACTGTGAGAAAGTCAGAGCGGAGGAGGGGCTGGGGAGATGATCACAAAGTGGAGAAAGTGGCTCCCAGGGAGCAGGGCCAAACTCACCAACGTAAACACGCCTGCTCCTAATGCTGCATAGACGGCATGCAGCCAGGGCACCTGTGGAGCAAAGGAAGTGTGGCTTAGGGATGGCCAGAACAGTAGCAGGCAGAGGGGCCTGGAGGAGGGCTCAGTTCAGAGAATGGAGGATGTAGGGTAGCCCTCCTCGGTGCTCCCTAAGAAGCCTCAGGACTGAGGGGGGCCTTGATTCTCTGGGTGCTCTCTTGGGTAGGAGGAGGGACCCCAAGACAATCATGGAAGAGCTGGCAGGGAGCTCCCAACCAATCTGGTACTTCTTCCCTCAACACACAGCCCCAGGCTCAGGCTGGGCAAGGACAAGTCATCCTGTTGGGGCCCTGTCATCCTCCTAGCCTGAGTCTGGCTTGAGGCTGCTCCTGCCTCTCATCTCTGCCCAATGTAGAGTTTTTCTGTCCCTCTATCAGAGAGCTCACTGGCTCTGCCTTGGGTATGTGGGGGAATCTGGAGTAAGCCAGCTGTGCCTGATGGGCTTGCCTGCAGAGGCCAGAAAACACTCCATCCCAATCTCTGCTCCCCAGGTCTCAGGGGCACCCAGCTATGTGTGGAAATTTTTCACACAGGATGTACCACACTAGCCTCTGCTCTCTGTGGGGCCTCCTGAGAATATTTCCAGAAGATTCCTGGAAATGAAGGCATTCCATCAGCCAGACCTGGGTCAATAAAGGGTTCTTTGAAGTTCTGGGGCCCCTTCCTGTAAACCCCCTCTTCATTCTAGATACACAGAGGGCCCCCAGGCCAGCTCCGGCTCCTCCCTTTGTCAACAGGATTCTGAGAAGAGCCAAGGAAATGCCAGAATCAATCTTGATGTTGGGGAATGGAAGCCAAATGCCCGAGACTGAGGCTGGGCAGGTTGGAGGTGGGGAAGGGGCCGTGAGGAAAATGCCCTCCCAGCCCTGGCAGACAAGGGGCAGTGAGGGACCAGGAACACTGAGTTCAAGTCTTTGTCCACTTCTACCTGGTACCAAATGTGGCCAGAGTCTGAGCAGTGAGTCCCCACCAGTGCCCAAACTGCCTCCTCTCTTGGGTTTCTAGGATTCAAAATTCAAGCCCTCCTCTGATGCCCCCAATCTGTGTGGTCTAGTTGGCATTCTCCAGGGCAGACTGGACATCCCTGGAAGAGCTAAAAATTGGCCTCCAGCCAGTGGATGCTGTATGGAGTAAGGTCTGCTTTGGGCCCCTGCCCCACTCCCACCTGCTGGGCCAGGAAGATTCTGCCTCTTTGGACTTGGTTGATCTCCCCGAAGGCCTGGTGGGCCTCAAGGAGCCCCACTGAGTCTTCCCCTGTTCCACACTCTCTCCTCACCCTCCCCTCCATCCTACAGAGGAGGATGGAAAAGGTGAAGCCGGATGCAGCTCATGGGGTTGGGCAGGTGCCCAGGCCTGTCAAGAAAAGCCTCCTTGTTTGCTTGCTTACACTGCCAACATGCCCCGGGCAGGTGCCAGCAGGGGCTGGACAGGATGGCAGGCTGTGGGGCTTTGGCTCAGAGACACAGAAGGGAATCTCAGGAGGGATCACAGGAGGGAACAGCACCCCAGGTAGAGGTCCCTCCCTGGCCTCCCCATGGACCTGCTGCCCAGAGACTCACATATTGGAAGGGTAGGAGGATGGCTAGGATGAGTCCACTGAAGAAGAGGGTCATGAGCAGCACGAAGAGGACACCCTGACAGGAGGTGAAGTCAAACTGCAAGAAGGAGGGCTGTCAGCACTGTGGCTGGGGCAACATGGTCGGGCCGTGTGCTGACCAGAGGGTGAGGCCCAAGGTCTTGAGCTCATCCCCAGAACCCAGCATTCCCCTCCTTCCCCCAGGTCTCCCCAGACACAACTCACCCCTATACCTCTCTCCAGCCCTGGACCCCCTTGGGAACCCTGTCCCGTGTGCGCCCCCCCTCCCCGCTAACCTTGGTCTGGAAGCTGAAGACGGTGACTGAGAGGCAGACCAGGGCCGTGATGCCCAGGCACAGCAGCACAGACGTGGTGTTGTAGTAACTGAAGACCGAGGACCTGTGTCAGCTCCAGAGGGACTCTACTCTCCCCCAGTCCCCTGGTCCCCAGTCCCCCAGGCCACTCTTTTTTTGCCAGGACCTGATCTCATGACCTTTGGCCCCAACCCTGTTTCCTCTCCCAGGACTCTCCCTCTCAGCTTTCCCAGCTTCTCCCCTGGGCCCTCATGCTTAGACTCATCATGTTAGAAGGATCTTAAATAGGTGGCAGTAGGGGTGGGAGGGTTTTCTGTAGATTCCCAGAGGTAGTTTACATGTACATTCAGGAACATGAGTCTGGAGTCTTTTTTATCACAGTTTGAGAGAAGCCCCCTTGTTCCCCACCGTTCCCCACCAAATTGGCCAGGTTCTAGAGCTACTGGCCAGGGGAATGCCTGAGAAGAGGGCTCTAGGCCTGAGCCCCCTCCCCGACCCAAGTGCTTTCAGGAAGGATGGGTTTTAGGGACCGCTTCTCTCAGGTGTGGCCAGTCCCTGGCTTCAGGCCTGGCCCTCCTTTCCTATTATCTGACTCCTTTACCTGGACAACATCCCGGTAAGGTAGGCCATGGACAGGGTCTGAAAAGAGAAGAAGGAGAAGGAATGTTAGAGTACTCAGGTCCAAGCAACTTCAAGGTCCAGCTCAGGCCTCTACCCTGTGTATATGCCACTCAACATCTACACGGGACTAAGGTCCAGCTACACAGTGTCTCTAAGGTCATTTGTCCCTTTCTCTCTTAGGCATCCTGCTCTTCTCCCAGTAAGAGCCCTCTTTTCATTATCCATAGCCCTGGGACACCTGATAGGAACATTTTTTTTTTTTGGTACTGGGGATTGAACTCAGGGGCACTCGACCACTGAGCCACATCCCCAGCCCTATTTTGTGTTTTATGTAGAGACAGGGTCTCACTGAGTTGCTTAGCACCTTGTTGTTGCTGAGGCTGGCTTTGAACTCGTGGTTTTCCTGTCTCAGCCTTTCTAAGTGCTGGGATTATAGGCGTGCGCCACCGCGCCCAGCTTGATAGGAACCTCTTAAGAATAAAAACATAATGAGCAGACAGTGGATGCAGAGGAGAAGGCTAGGCCCACTTGGAAAGGGAGGGTGGAATGTTCTGATGGAAGAGATGAGGCAAAAACACCCTGTCCCCAGGGACCTTACATTGGATGTCCCTGACCCAGACGAAGTCCATGCTTCCCTCCTTCCATCCCCACTCAGCATCCGACCCCAGCTCACCCCAATTACTTACAAAGATGGTCAGCAGAATCAGGTTCCAGGGGAAGTGCCTCCTGTAAGGCAAGCCACAGGCTTGGGGAAGGTGTCTCTGCTACCCTCCTCCACACTTCTTGAAACCTCTTCCTTTAGCCACCCCTCCAAATGCCACTTGTCTATCAACTTTCCCCACCTTAGAGGTGCCAAGTGAAGGGGGGAGGGGCAGGCTGCTTGACAGAAGCCCAGAGAGGGATAGGACCCTCTCAGGGGTGCACAGTACACTGGTAGTGGGCAGGGCTAGGTCACATCTGTTAAAGTCCTGCTCATATTTCAACAAGTTGATCCTTAAGCCATTAACATACCTGGGTCCAGAACAGCAAGCCAGGGTCAGGTAGGTAGCAAAGAACACAGCACTGTAAGAGAGAGATGGATGGGGAAGTCAGCCAGTCCCCTCTTGAGGCTCTTCCCAGTCCCCTGGATCATCCACTTGGCTACGCCTGCCCATAAAACGTGAGGCAGGATGGTGGTGTGGGGCTGGGGTAGAGGGAGAAGGCTACAGCCATCCTAGAACCTGGCAATAGGCAGGTTCTAGGTCCAATCCCAGAGGAGAGGAAGGGGGATAGGACAAACCTTCATCTAATAATTTTGAATCTTGGGTGCCATGGACAGCTGTTCCTGACCAGCCAACCCAAAATGACCACTCAGACATCATCCTGTTACTTTAAAAGTTCATGTGCAGTATTTTTGATGTGGTAGGCAGAGTTTTTAAAGTGCTTTACAAATATTAACTAATGTGATCCTTGCATCTTTTGTTTTGAGATATGTTCTTCACTTTACAGATGAGGCACAGTGCAGTCAGGTGACTTGACTGTCACATACCCTACTGCAGAAGCAGGACTGGAGCCCAGACTCTGGCTCCAGGGAGATCGCTTACAAACACCACCCCACACTGCCTCTTTGAGCCTCATCATTGCCTGTAATGATCTTGTCAGCTACTTTATTGTTGTTCTGCCCTACTAGGCTGTGAGCTCAGCATGGGCAGGGCCCTGTGTCCTGCCAGTGCCTGGCATAAGCAGGAAGTGGCACCTGTGGAATGAATGTCTGGATCAGGTGGCCAGAGACAGTGACCGAGCATCAAAGTTTTGGGGGAGAGTAGTGAAGGCAGAGGCCACTCCAGGAGGTGGGAGATGAGGGCTGAGGACCCAAAAATGGGGTTCGTGCCACCACCGATACATGGTCTCCAGCTCCCACGAGGCTTCAACACGGCGTTGCCATCCCTTCCCCATCTTTTCTTCAGTTCTCTCACCCACACTCCACAGCAGCAATTCCAAACGTCCTCCTCTTTCCCCCAACCTCCCAGGCCGCCTCACTCTCCAGCGTAGTCTGCCTGTTGTGTTCCAGAAAGATCTAAGATAATAAGGTGGGGCTCCACTGGCTTCCTGCCCGCCACCTGCCAACCTCACACCATGGGTCCTCCTGTGTCTCCTCCCATCCCAAGCCAATCCCCCTGAGCTTGGGCTCGGGTCCCACCCCCTCAACTGCCTGGTCTCTTTCACTTTAACCTTCCGGCTGGCACCTCTCCTTCCACATGAACCTCCTCAGGCATTCTCCATCTTTATCTCACGTCTTCCCCAGCTCTAGTTACAGCCATTCCAAATGCCTCACAGCCCAGCTTCTTGAAAAAGTGGTTTCCTCTCATGGTGTCCTCTTTTCCATCTCCCCAACCCAGCAAGCCTCATCTCAACTCTACTTAATGAGAGCTGGCTGTGTTACATCAGGGTGACCTTGTTAAGTCCAAGACACTTGTTTGTCCTTACCTGACCTCTCCATGTCTGATCACTCCTATTGTTTCCCTGGTTCCACAATGACATACTTTTGGGTCCCCTCCTCCTTCCCTGGCCACTCCTTCTCAGTCTTCTTCAGGGAATCTCTGAATATGCTTGGTTCTTTCAACACAGACTCTGCTCCCTTCATACTCTACCTAGGTGGGCTTACTAACCTACAGGATTTGCACCCCCATATTTCAGATCTACATTTTCCTTCTCAACTCCAGACTGAAATATCCAACTACCGATTGGGCAGACAGGGCTCTTGAGAAATGTGTCAAATTCAACAGGGTCGAACTGATCTTTCCATAGTCTGTGTTCCTTCTCCTGTATCCCCTGCTGCAGAGGACGCCATTTACCCACCAAGCCACCTACCCAGAGGCCTCTGGCATCATCCTTGACTCTCACTCTGCCACTCCCAATTAATCACCTGGATCTGTTTATCCTCCTACTTTGGCAGTTCTCAAATCTGCGTTCTTCCCTCCATCCCTACCACCACCCTTTGAGGTTGGGCCACCTACTTCTCTTTTCTCTCTGGCCTGGTCTATATGGCAGTCCATCTGGTCCTCCTGTCTGCTGCCTTGGCTTCCACCTTCCAAGCTACAGACAGACCCAACTATGGGATTCCTCTGTATAAAATTCCCAAAGGCCTGGCAATGCGGGAATGGTCCACCCCGCCCACCTCTCCAGCCCTGCTCTCGCCTCACTACGCCCTCCACCCCACCCTCCTCATCACAACCTGCTCTGCACACTGGAAATGTGCTCACCACACTGTTCCTGCTGTAAAGAACTGGTAAGGACACCTGAGGCTTCCTCCTCCAGAGGGGCTTCCTCTGTGCATCACGGATGTACTTCAACTGAAGCCTGTACCCCACTTTCTATAGGCCCACCAGACTCCCCATGCAGATGGAGCATCTGGGGGCCAGCCAGCAACTTATTCATTTTGCACTCCCACAGTCTAACCCAGGGCGTCGCACCTGATAGGAGCTCTTTAAATATTTCTGAATGCAATGCAAAAATAAAAAACAGGCAATGGAGGGGTCAAGACACGCCATATTGGATTTAATGAACAGGATCCCTCCATCTTGACCCTTTTCTGTTCTTCAGTGGATGTCAAATAATGTGGAGCTATTGTCACAGTGATTGGGGGGATTCTGCTGGCAGTTGGTGCCAGACCTGCTGAACACCCTGCCCATGCAGGACAGCAGCACCTGTCCTACCCCAGTTGAGAAACACTCCGGCATCTGCTCTCTTTTGCTCTCACTTGAGTCATTGGCCAGTCACCTCATCAATGATAATAGTACCCTTGTCTACGTGTATCTTTGGTAGGTCCTGTCCCCTGGCCAGACTAGAAGCTTCCTGAGGGTAAGGTCCCAGTCTCCTTTTCTCTCGGGTCCCTACTCCTTAACCCTCATGGCAAGGCGTCAGAAGGAAGGGCAGAGGGACCCGAGACTCAGGACTATGGGGCAGCTCTGGAACCCAACTCGGCATTCATGTGCCACTACCACTGTGTAATCTTCGGTGAGCTACTTGATAGCTAAGTCCCAGTTTCTTCCTTTGTAAAACAGGAGGCTGCTGGGAGGCCCGATGAGAGAATGCAGGTGAAGCACTCAGCACAGGGTTTGGCGCAAAGTTCTGACTCCTCCTTCTCCACCGGAGCTGCTATTATTGCAATTAGAAGCTGGCTGACGGACAGATGGATGGACGAGACTGCCTACCTCCACCCCGGCTCTAGTCTAACACTCATCCTCCTCAGCTGTGCTGCAGACACCATGGCTCAGTGGGAGCAATCAGACAATAAGGCGAGAACCCATGGAAGGGAACCTGGGACCTTGTGAAAACCAAGGCTCGTGTCTCAGGGGTCAGACAATGAGTTAGAGAAGGCAGATAGAACAGTTGATTTGCACTTCAGAGCCTTAGCCCTAGGGCCTGGGATGGTCTGTTTACAGAGTGTAAGACAGGGAGTGAGGCTCAGGGGAAAACCAGCCAAATCCAGTGCCCTTCCCCAACTTGTCCTGCTCTAGAACCCAGTGTTGTAGGCAGCACAGCAAAAAGGGTAAGTGCACGGGTTTCACCATGGGAAAGACCTGGGATTCTATCCTGGCTGTGCTGCTTGGGAAGCAATGACCTCTCCACTTCAACTTTCTCATCTGTAGGATGGGGGATAATAATAGAACCCACTTGGTAGTCTTATTGGAAGGATGAAGGAAAATTATATGTACAGTGCTTAGCACAGTGTCTCATGCATAGAAAAAGAGCTGTTTGGTTCTCATTGCTATTTCTGCTACTCTAAAAGGAAGAGACAGTGATGGAACCCTCAGAGCATTTGGTGTTATGGAGGAGGTGAGACCCACTGGAATCAGGAAACAGACTCAGGCATAGCATTGGGAGGGTTGAGGGTGAGGAAGGGGCAGGGCAAAACCCCGGGTGGGCTTTCTGGAGGAAAGGACAGTTGAAACTCCTAAGCACTTCTGCTTTGCAGCACCCCATGGAA
This sequence comes from Xerus rutilus, assembly GCA_028644305.1. Classification (NCBI taxonomy): domain Eukaryota; kingdom Metazoa; phylum Chordata; class Mammalia; order Rodentia; family Sciuridae; genus Xerus; species Xerus rutilus. The sequence continues at coordinate 60,387,279 of CM053403.1, read as the reverse complement.
AGCACACAGCCCACACCCACTTCCGTACCCCACCAAGTCTGAAGATGGTGAGGAGGAGGGGCTCGAAATCTTACCACTCAGAGACCAGATTCTCCTGGTGTCTCTTCCCCTGAGCCCCATTCTCCATACACACACACCATGGGGTGGATTCTTCCCCACTTCCTGAGCCTGCTCATTCCCAGGCTGCCCTCTTGCCATTTGCTCAAGGCATGGAGTCCCACAGACCCTGCCACAGAGGCCCAGGGACCTAAGGACTCCATTCCCGAGTTCTCAGGGGGCCTGAGGCTGCCAGGTGGTGGTGACTACGTGTCGGGATCCATGCCAACCTGTTGTGTGGGCTGGCTGGGGTGGCAGTCCCTGGGGCCTCATTAGCTTTACCAAATAATGCCTCTCCTCTCCAAAGACACATGCCTCCCTGCCTGCTCTGCAGACAGGGCTTCTCTCCTGTGACTTAGGACGGGCTTTAAGTATGAAAATCTCTTCCCCTAGACCCCCAACTTCAAGAGATAGCCTAGCTTCTTCAAGAAGCCCGAGGTCAGGATGAGTCTCCTTACTGCCTGTCTTTGGCCGGTTTGTGCCAACTCTGTGTCCAGCTCTGAAACTGCTCTGGGCTCAGAGTGGTCCAGGTGGCTTGGGGTTGAGCTCACCTCCCCACCAGATCCCTATCCAGGAACAGTCCTGGGACAGCCACAATGTTCAAGTTCCTTAGTCCAGTGATCATAGCCTTGACCCCTAGGGTCCCATGACTCTCTGAGAAGTCCTTTCAGCCCTTTGCCAGTCCAGTCTCTCCTTTATCAAACCAATGTCTTTCCCTGCAGAAGCCTCATCCCTGGAAGCCTCAGTACAGGGCTGGGCACTCAGGAAACCTATGGAAAGAGCAGTTCTTCCTTGAGTCCCAGTGAGCTTCTGGCCTGGAATTCTCTAGAATTATTCCTTAATTACCCAGAAAGGAGGGTCAGAATCACCTACAACTTCAAACCTCTTCTCCCAAGTTACCAGCCATGTTCTTTAAAAGAGTATAGGACTAGTGGGAGCCAGGTAACTTGAGGGTTAAAGAGAGACTGCCAAACAGAGGGATAAAAGTCACAAGTTTTAACCTGAATCTTGGGTTTGTATTCCAAGTCCATCACTGACTAACTGTATGACCTTGGGAAAATTACTCAAGCCCTCTGAGCCTTCATTTTCTGAGGTAATCATACCCAGTAGATTCAAGGATCAAATGCAATACTGTACATCAAGCACACAGAAGAATGCCCAGCCCTTATTAGGCACTCTTTAAGTGGTGGCTATTATGATTAATAATTTCGTAAGCATTAACAAGAGCAATGCTAATAAGAGTAGCAACATTATCATTAGAATGGGTCAAGGTGTTCCAGCCCCCTCCTCTGTTAGGACCAAGGTACTGGGTCTCTCCAGCCACGGCCCCAGCCCTACCCTTCCCAACTTATGCAAGCACCAGAATCTACCCTCATCTTCTGTCTGTCCTGTTAGAGCTCAACACTCCAGAAAAGACCTTCTGGTCATGCACTGTAGCCAGCACAATGTGGCAAGGCGGGGGCGGGGAGGGGGATCTGGGAGGACAATCTCCATGGGGTATGGGGAAGTCATGTGCTTGGATCTGTCAACAGAGAGACAGAGATTCTCTCCTACTGCCACTGGATCTTCTCTGGGAGGGGGTATACTCACTAGGATGCCCAGTACCATCCTGGGTTGGCCTGGACATAATCCTTAACAGGGTCACTGTAGAGAAGAGAAAGAGAGTCAGAATTTGCCATAGGTCTCCATTTCTGGTTCAACATTTGCATCTGTCACATACAGTTCATAAAAGTTTAGAAGGAGGAAGAAGAAAGGACGTAGCCCCTGGAGATGCAGGGAATTACAGCCCAGTCCCAGGCTGGGACAGGGGGGTTCCTGGGTTTGTGGCTGGTGGATCAGTGAGAAATGACTGCCTCATAGATATCTGCAGGCCCAGAGAGCAACAAGTCTACCCTGTACTGAACAGAAGACTCCTCAGTTGTCCCCCCCACATCTTTCCTGGTGAACATCCCAAATGAGGTCTGATTGGGAATGCCCCTGCTCCAGGCTTGGCCATGACCACCCTGGACAGTGCCAATCCACACTGCCAACTCACCAGAAGGTAAAGAGAGCCACGACGCCCAAGGTCACCAGCAACTGAATCAGAAGGATAGTATAGACCTGGGGGATAGAAAAGGTTCTGCTCAGTTTGAGGATTCCTATTTAGGGCCAGGCAGGCTCAGGCTCCCAGCAAGGCTCAGGAAGACCCCAGCCTCCCAAGGACTCATTTGAATCTCCAGACCCACCTCCTGGGCACTCCATCTTCCTTCTTAGGAATCACTGAGATGGATCCAGGACAAGTGTAAAGAGAACAGGTGACCCAGAGTCACCAATGGAACCCAGAGGTGAGTGCAGCAAGGGCCTGGGTGAAACCTAAGAAGCACTTCCTAATAGGAATGTCAGTCAGCTGGAATCATAAGAAAAGGGGGGGGGCTGGGATTGTAGCTCAGCGGTAGAGCGCTTGCCTCGCATGCTTGAGGCCCTGGGTTCGATCCTCAGCACCATATACAAAAGCAATAAAATAAAGACATTGTGTCCATCTACAACTAGAAAAAATTAAAAAAAAAAAAAGAAAAAGAAAAAGGGGAAGGTGGTTTGTTCAGGCAGAGGCTGGGCCAAAGGACTTTGAGGGGCTCACTTAACCAAGCTCCCAATTCTGGAGAGCGAGGGAGAGGCCCTTACCTTTCTGACGAAGACTCGCCGAACTTTCTGGTCATCCCAACTGTAGATGGTGAAGAGCTCATGGTGCCCTGTGGGATAACCACCATCATAGCTGGAGCCGTTGCCTGTGTGGGCAGGTAGAGGGTCATGAGGGCTCTCGTACACAGAAATACTGTCCCTAACAGCCATCTGCTTGGTCAGGCGGGCTCTCTGGACCCAGCAAAGTCTTTTTCTACAGTCCCATTATAAAACACCCGACTCCAGCCCACACCTAGATTGCTCTTTCTGGTCACTTCTTACCTTTCCTGTTCTGGGTCCTGGAAATGTATTGTCATCTTTCCTCCCTTTCCCTCTGCTTAACTTGGTTGGGACTCTGGGGCTGAGCTCTGCCAAACAAGTGTCCCTTCTGTCTTGTGTCCCCATCCTCCTCTCTGGGCACCCTGGCTTCCTTGTGGTCAAGGATCAGAAAGGGACAGCCATTCTCCAAGCCACTCAACACCTCCCAGGGTCAAAGATTCTGACCCTGGCTTCCTCTGAGAATGAGATCTGGGATTGGTGGGATGATGGGTCTGACTTTCTGGTGCTCCAGCTGGAAACTAGGGCCAGGTGGGGAAAGAAAGCCAGGACAAGGGCAAGAAGTGGAGGGCCAGGTGGGGATAAATGTTCAGGGCTTGGTACCAGAACTCAGACTTTTGGAAGAACATGGACTCTATGGTCAAACAGACCCATAGACAGATCCATTTTCTAGAACTGGCTAGCTGTGTGACCTTGAGCAAGTCACCAGCCTTCTCTGAGCCTCTTCTGCTATGTGTTGTTGATACTCACTTTACGTGGATCAAATGAGATAAAAATTAAAGCCCATGTCCTCTGTGCCTCATGTGGGGACTACTACCCTGTCCTTTCTCAGAGCCATTTCCAAGTCCTCAAATGTGTCCACTCTATTTCCCTCCACTGGCCCCACCAGGTTTCCATAATCTTCCCCTCAACTGCCCCCCAACAATAGCCTCTTTCTTGGTCTTTTAAAACTGACACCTCCTTGCTTCAAGCTATTCAATGGCTCCCCACTGCCTACCACCCAAGTTCAAGTTCCTTAACAAAGACTCTAGTCCCCTACAGGAGCAGAGTCCTCCAAGCTGCCCTGCACATCCCTCCCTCCCATTTTTCTTGGCCCAAGTATTTTTTTCGGCCACACGCTCGCTCGCCTTTGGACCTATGCACATTCCATTCTTTTTGCCTCCAACACTCATCCCTCTACCTCTTCCCTAGGCTAACTCATGGCATCCTTCAGGACTCAGCGTGGATACCCCTTCCTCGAGGAAGCCTTCTGTGCCCAGCAGACAGGTTAGGTGAGCGGCCCAGGCCTCTCTCACTCCATCTGTGCTTCTGGGTGACAGTCATCCATTTCCTTGTACAGTCTCTTGCATCCCTTGAAACGAGCTCAGATCCAGACATCAGAGCCTGGCACACACCTAGAAAACGTGTGTCGCACGTTGATTGAAAGCAGTGCTCTTCCTGATTGGACTGTTCCTTGGAAAACATTTCTTAAAGCAGCCCTGGGGCTGAGGTTGCAGCTCAGTGGTAGAGCGCTTGCTTTGCACGTGTGAGGCGCTGGGTTTGATCCTCACACCACATAAAAACAAATAAAATACAGATATTGCATCCTTCCATAACTAAAAAAATTAAAATATATATACATATATACATATACATATATATGTATATATATATATATAAAAGTAAAGCAGCGTACTCTAGCAACCAAGACATGAGAAATGGAGAAGAGGCAGAAAGGCAGGTCCACTGTAGACCTAACCTGGGGCCTGGCCACCTTCGCCCTCTTATCTTTCATTTCTCCTTCACAGTTGGCCTACTTCCCCTGCCCAAATGGCCAGGCCTTGGAGAGGGAGAAAAGGAGAGGGAAAGCAGGCCTGCGGGTATAAGGAGCAGAGGAAAGGGCTCCCACAAACACCGGACCTTTGACATTCCAGTAGTTCACACCAGCGTGAGTCTTCTGGGTTCCAGGTCCAGGGGATTGGTAGTGGGAGCTGTGGACCATAGTGGCCACTCCCTGTAAACAGGGGCTCTGTCTGGAGCATTGTCCCTGGGGTCCCTTCTAGAATTCTGCAGGTGGAGGTGGGAGTGGCAAAATGGGGGAGGGGAGAGGCTGCTGGAAGACACAGAAGGGGTTGAGGAGCATTTGAGGGGCTCTTCCTTACAGCCTGTGGGAAGCTGCCTATTCCTAGCCCTGAGGCGAAGCTCCTGCGGGGAACCTTGGCCAGAAGAAGCTGGCACTGGCCTTAGGTGTGCCTGTGAATTGTGCCCAGTCTGGTCCCTATACACCTCCCCATAAAGGCTGGGGAAAGGGAAAGAAGATAAGGAAAGTAATTGGTGAGGTAGATCCTCAGACCCCTAATCCCCCAAAACCCTGGGGTCTGCATGGGGACCCGTCCCTGCTAAGGTTTCAGATCCATCAATGCGTAATTGTAGCCCCACTCACAGGGACCAGATCCAGCTAAGGTCATGACTAATCCCTTGTTGCATCTCTTTCTTCTAGGAAGGCTTTTCTAGACTAGATCCTGGCTTTTGTCCTCCATCTGTCCCTTCCACGTGTTCTAGCCTGATGACTTGAAAAAAAAAAAATCCCCTCTTCCCTATCAGAGAGCACCCTGACATCCTATCACATCTCCCTTTTCATGGAGTCCTCTTCAAACTACCTTTAGAATAGTCCTCTAAATTTTAAGTCTTTTTTTTTTTGTAGTTGTGTATGGACAGAATGCCTTTATTTTATTTGTTTATTTTTATGTGGTGCTAAGGATCGAACCCATGCCTCACACATGCTAGACAAGCACTCTGTCACTGAGCTACAGCCCCTGCCCTTCCAAGTCTTTGATAGCACAACTTCATACAACAACCACACAATTCATCTGGCATTTGGGCAACTTCCTTCCACTCAGGTTTTCCTTGTGAGCCCACTGCTCCCCACAATGCTCCAACCTCTAGGAGCTGAGTGACTTACTGGGGTCCACATAGGCCCAGCTGGGGTGGAGAGGCACAGCCGTGGGGGCTGAGGGGAAGGCTCCTGCCTTCAGCCCCTCCCCAGAGGTGGCCTCCTCATAGGAGGGTGGAGCGGAGGGTACTGCTGGAACCTCCTTTTTCTCACCATTCGCCTGCTGCTGCCCCTCAGTCCCAGGGGCCTTGTTAGCCACGGAGAGCTGTGGAGTGGAAACAGAAAGATAGTCACGAGGCAAAGAGAGCCTTCCAAATTCCTGGAACTTCCCTGGGTGCTTTTACCTGTACTAGGAAGAACAGCGTTTAGACAAGAATCTCCCCCATTTTATAGATGGCAGAACTGAGCTCCAGGAAGGTAGAGGCTAGCCATGGGTGGACCATGGAGCCAGGATAAGAATTCAGGAAGGGGAAGATTCTTGGCAGTGCCCACCATTGGTAGTCACTGTCCCTTGGGCAGGGCCTGGGTCTCTGTGGTCCCACTGTTTCCCTGGGGTCTAGAGAAGGGCCTGGCCCATAGTAGGCAGTCAAAAACATTAGTGGATGAAAGGTTCTCTCATTTCCTCTTCCTGTTGCTGGTTGTATTTTGATCTCCATTTTAAAATGAAGGAACTGAGGATCACAAAGGAGTGATTCATCCATGGGCACAGGGCCACACATGGCCTGCTGGGGCCCAGGGCCTAAGTTCCATAAGCTGGGACTGGTCTCTTTCTGACACAAGGAGAATGGGGACAGGGGAGAGCAGGGCAAAAAAAGGGGGGGGGGAAGGGAGGAAAGAGCAAAGAGGATGGATACCGCAGGGTGCAGGGAGGACATGAGCCCCTGATGAGCTGTTCTGGCCTTATCCTATGGGAACCTCAGTTTCTCCTCCAAACAGAGAGAATTTCAGAATGTCACTGCTGGAAGGGACCTCAGAAGACATCTAGTTTAACCTCTTCTTTCACTTAATAAATGAGAGCACTGAAGCCCAGAGGGAAAAGTGCCCACGGCCAGTTGAGAACTCAAGCCTGTTTATCCTCATATATGTCCCAGCCCCATCATGCCCAGGTTTAGCTTTGTTGAGAGGCTATGAGCTGTGAGGGTCTCAATGATGTGGCCAGAGAAGGAAATATTGGTGTGGAGGAAGTGATGCAAAAACAAGAGAGCAAGAAAAGGACCAGACTTAGAAAGTGGCACTTAGGTCTTATTCCAAAGAGACCAAGTTGAAGTTGACAGGTCCTGGGGAAGACCGCAGGGCTCCTGAGAAGGGAGTCTGGCCCAGGCAGCCCAGAGATGGGTGAACACCAGAAGACTCCTGATTCCTAGCTAGCCCAAAGGACTACTGGACTGGAGGAGTCTTGTCCATCCCAGTGGGCTAACTGGGGCAAGGGATTGAAGAGGCAGGAGGTAGCAAGTTCACCCCAAGACAGAAAACAGTACCTGTCAGAGAGACTGGTGGGGAGTGAGTTGGGGAGCAGAAGTGAAGGCTCTCTAAAAGGGTGCTTTTTATTTTTTCTATACTCAACCTCCCCAGGCCCCTTGGGGAAGGAACCAGGAGCCCATGCCTGTGGGATTGCATTTCTCCCGCTTCCAGATCCCTTCATCATGCAGACCACAAGAATTGAGCTCAGGAAAACCCATCTCAGCCCCACCCTGACATTCACTCCCCAGAGCCTCCTGGGCCCGACCCCCAACACACACATATGGCATTCCCAAGTGACGTCTGGCCAGGCAGGAGGTGGTATCACCCAGTGACATCATTTTGAGGCCCAAAGAACCTAAAGACAGGGAGAGGAGGGTCTGAGGGCCCAAGGAGAGATGCCATTGGCTCAGAAGCTCATCTCAAAGCTAAGAAGGGGGAGAGGAATAGGGGAGGGCCTTCTCCTGTTTTCTCTGCCCAATCCTTAGCCCTCCAAACAGAGGACTGGAGGACCACCCCCCCCCCTTTGCCCTAGGCCCTAATGGTTGTATAATTCCACAGGCTGTTGATGTTACATAACCCTACTGGGCCAGCCAAGTCTTTGCCAAGCCCTCCCCTACAATTCAGGCCTAAAACTAGAAAATAAGAGAAAAATGTTTTTATCAGGTCCCATTTAGTCTCATGCCTGGCCAAAACAAAAACAAAAACCAGAGCATCCTGATGCAGGGTTTCCATAGTAACCCCCAATCACAACGTACTTATCCAGATATCCAGATGTAGAATAATGACAGGGAGTTGGGGGTGGGGGTGGGGAGAGGGGTTCTGTGGAGGATGTGAAAGATGACCATAAAGTGGCTGGGTCTGCAATTGGAGGGATGCCCACAAACACTACCCCTCAAGGTTCATCCTGGCACATATACACACGCACATAGATACAGTCATGCTGTACACCCAGGCCAGCTGGTTATGGAGGTCTGGGCCCCTGTGAAGTCTTGTGATGCCAAAGTATGGAATGGAAGAGAAGGGAAGGGAAGAGAGCCCTGGGGCCCAGAGAGGTGCCAACCTATTTCTTGAGATGGGCCTTTTGGTCCTCTGACTTCAGCAAGGATCACAGAAGACCTCTGCCCTGGAACCAAGGGAGAGATGCTTAAAGTGGTCCAAGGGAGCTTACTCAGAATGACAGGAAGACAGGGAGACCGGTGGATAGAGGATGGTGCAGGTAGGGGGATGCCGGTACCTTTCCCTGGGTCATGGTGTCGTCTCTCGGGGAAGGGGTCCCTGAGGCAGGGGTGGCCGCTTGGGTGACCGCAGCCTGCCTGCGTCTCTTCTTTTCTCCGCGTGGGTTCTAGCAACATCCACTGCAGCTGGGCCAAGTGGACCGGAGCGTACCATCCGCGCGAGGGGTGGGGGAGAGAGGGGGGGCGGGCCAGGGAGGACGCTGCGGAGGACGCTGCGGATTCGCGAGCTCAGGGAGGAGGCGCCCGCCGCCCCCTCCTCCGCTTCCCTCCTCCTCACGTCCCCAGTACCTTCACCCCTCCTCCGGGACTAGGGAGCTTGGTGCTGCGGAGCAGCCCTAGTGGATGGGTCGGCGGGGGTGGGAGGAGGCCCGGGGACTCCGTGACACCCGACCAGCTGATGCTGCCTTCCCGGTAACCAGAGCTGTGTCAGGGCCTCTTCTCTCCACCATCAATGCCGCAATTGGGCTCCAGCCAGGCTCCTGCCCTGTTCCTTCTCCCTGTGTGGACGCGGCTCTGATTTCTGTCTCCATCATCTATTTCATCATCCAGGGCAAAGGGGGAAAATCCTGGATGTCTTGTCTACTCTGCCAGCTTTTAACAGGGCCTCTGGGCCCTAAGTTCCTATGGGCCTTGGGCAAGCCATGTAGCCACCTCTCCTTGCCTTGGTTTTCTCCTCTGTGAGTTGGGAGCAATAGGATGGGCCCCTGCCTCCTTTGTCTCACAGAGACCCGGTTGGGAGGATGCAACATCTGTCTTTTTCAACGCTGTTAGGACATTTAAACAGGTCTTTCTGGAGACACCGCTAGTTCTGTCTCAAAGCCTCTCCTGTCTTCCTCCCTCTGCTCAGCCCCCATCACCCAGTTTCTATCCTACACCCACTCCAGAGCCCATTCTACACTTTCCCCCAGCCTTGCCCTTGGGACTCAGTCATCACCAGGTCCCATTTGCTGCAGCTGCTGCAGCGTCACTGTGAGGTTTACAATCTTAAGAGTTGGACTGGAGTCCCAATTTAGTCACCCACTGGCTGTCTAACCTTAGCAAGCCCTTGACCTCTCTGAGCTACAGCATCACCTATGAAAAGGAGGGTGAGAGCAGAGCTCTGTCCTCCTAGTTTGACTGGAAGACGCACAGGTCAGGGCAGCACATTGAAGACCAGGAAGTGCTGCCAGTTTGTAAGCTTTTATTACTGAGGAATCTCCTACCAATGCTTTGGGCTGTCCTGGGGTGAGGACTCCGAGCAGACCAAAGAAGGGTCTGAACCTCCTAGAGTGGGGTGAGAAACCAAGATATAGTGGGGTGCCCACTTACTTTCTGATCTCCCGTCATCTTCCAGCTAGACCTCCTCTTTAAAGACCATAGAGAAAGAAGCCCCTGAGTGTGAGGGAAATTAGGGAAGTCTCCATTCTACCACTTCTCTCCCTTCACCCTCCATTCCATAAACAATTTGTCACATGTACATGTAAGCCTAGGCCCCCACTTTCGGATGCACTTAAAGTCCCACACACCCAAGCCTTTCCTCTAGCAAGCTGTCCCCGGGCCCCAGCATTGCTGTTTGAGTTGTTCCCCAGCCAGGCCAGGTCTGACCTGCTTTCCCTCTCCACATCTGTGTTCCAGAGATATTTTCCTTCTCTTGCTTAAAGGCTCGAGTCCTACCTCCTCAGGAAGCCTCTTTTCTCCTGAATCCAGGATAGATGCCACTGTTTTGTAGTTTCAGAGCAGCCTGATGTAGCGCCTGTCGCATAGCACTATGGAATATCTTTGTCTGTCTCCCCGTTAGACTGAAAGGATTCTGCCTGTAGCAGTTTTTGTGTTGGCAGGATTGAGTACAGTGCCAGGCATGTGGAACACACTCAATAAATTGTAGCTATTAATATTTCCCAGACATGTGGTGTTATGCAGAGCCTGACTTTATGTAGGCCTTGGCGTTTTCATGTCTGTGAATACACCTGTTCTTTGTCCTTCTATTCCCTGTGCTTCAGTCACACAGGCCTCTTGGCTGCTCCTTGCCTGGGCCAAGTGGCTCTTAGCTGGGAACTCTGCATGGATCCTTCCTCACTAGCTTCACTACCCTGCTCAGACATCGCCTTCATGGGGAGGTCTTCCTCTTCTTGTGCACAGAAGTGCCACCTACATACCACACCCAGCACACTGGATTGTCCCTTTTTCCTAACTTGCTTTATTTTCCCTATGGCAATTGTTACTTTTTAAAAAAATAGTTTTTAGTTGTTGATGGACCTTTATTTAATTTATTTGTATGTTGTGCTGAGAATCAAACCCAGTGCCTCACACATGCTAGGCAAGTACTCTTCTACTGAGCTACAACCCCAGCCCCAATTGTAACTCATGACTTATACTTTTTGTTTTATTTTTCTGTCATATACTCTGTCCATCTCCTACTAGAATATCAGCTACATGAGGGGAGTAACTTGGGGGCATCTTGTCATTGTTCTGCACCATCAGGTTAAAATAGCTATACTGTTTACACTTGGGTTAAAACAATACCCGGCTTGGATGTGGTTGGGGCTTTTTTTTTTTTAATTTTTTCTTTTTAGTTGTACATGGACACAATATCTTTATTTATTTATTTTTATGTGGTGCTGAGGATCGAACTCAGTGCCTCACGCATGCAAGGCAAGCGCTCTACCACTGAGCAACAATTCCAGCCCCGTGGTTGGGGCTTTTTAAATTTGATTTTGTTTTACAGTACTTGGAGATTGAATCCATAGGAACTCTACCACTGAGCTATATCTCCAGTCCTTTTTATTTTGAGACAGGGTCTCAGTAGGTTGCTCAGTGTCTCACTAAGTTGCTGAGGTTGGCCTGGAACTTTCAATCCTCCTGCCTCAGCCTCCCAAATTGCTAGGATTACAAGCATGCACCACAGTCCCTGGCTAATGCATGTAGTAGGTTAATAAATATTTGGATGAGTAAAGTTCTTTAAACAAAATCCTTTATTCCTCAGACATTTTTATATTGTCAGTGCAAGTGACGCTGAAAAACTGGAACATCGTATGACACTCCTCTGCCATCTGAGGCAGTTAGGCACGGTGGTCACAGCATGGCCCACAGAAGCTGTGACACTTCCCCCACTTGAAAGCTGTATGACAAGTGAGTCCCTCTCTTTGAGCCTCAGGTTCCTCATCTGTAAAATGAGGGAGAGGGATAGCACTGACTTCAAGGGTCTGTAGCAAGGATTAAATGACACTGTGTTCAACATAGAGGCCAGCACACAATAAACTCTTGGCGTTCACTCTTAGTTTTAGCTTTAAGAGTTGTACAAATGTTAGTTAATGAAATAATTACTTTCCACCCTCATTAAGCAACTCAGTTACACAGTTATCCACGTGTTCATTCATTCATCGTATTTATTGTGCCTATCTCTGTGTGACATAGTTTGGTAGGAGCTTTGGTGGTTTAAAGGGGAAGCACACACTCACAGCTTCAGGAAGGATGCAGTCCCCTCCAGCTCTGTTCCCACCTCTCTGTGCAGAGAAGAGGTGGGCAGGCCTGGGGGCTTGGAGGGACACAGGCACAGACAGAATGGCTAGAGAAATGAGTGCCTGAGGGGAGCTGGGAATGGTGAAGGGGTCCCCAGAGGAACTGGGGAGGTTATGGGGTCACATTCTTGAATTCCCAGCTCAGGGATGGACTTCATTCTGTTTGCATGAGATGTGGAAGTCTGAGAAGTTTCAAGGTTTTTTGAGTGGAATAATGACATATTCAAAGTCACGCTTCAAGCCAGGCATGGTGGCACAAGCCTGTAATCCCATCACTTTGGGAGGCTGAGACAGGAGAATTGAGAGTTCAGAGCCAGCCTCAGCAATGGTGAGACGCTAAGCAACTCAGTGAGACCCTGTCTTTTTGAAAGTGCAGGACAAGCCTTCAGACTGTCTCATAGTCCTTGTGTGAGAGGTTCAAAGCCCAGTCTCTGGAGTAGTCTGCTTGGGCCCACATACTGGCCCTGGGCAAGATGCTTGATTTTTCTGTACTTCAGTTTCCTCATCTCTATGCAGTAGGTTGTGAGAACTAAGGAAGGTAGGATTTTTAAAGCACTTAGGACAGAGTCAGGCAACTAACAAGTGCTCTATGCATCTTTCATAATTAAAAAACAAGTGAACCAGGGGGCAGAAAAATGAAGAGAAGCAAATAGCTTGGGACAGGATTGACAGCACTTGGGAAGAACTGGGTGTGGGCTTAAAGGAAAAGGAGTCAGAAGGGATGGAAGTTTGGAGGCCGAGGCCCTGGGAGACTGGTGCCTCTATTAAAAGGAAGGAAAAGCTTCTGTGTTCAGGCTGAGTTGAGTTGTGGGGGTGTCTGGAGGCAGCTGGATGGAGCTTCGTAGGGCCTAGGAAAGAGGTCCAGGTCAGGCCTCCTGTACTTCCCCATGCACTGTATTGTGGGGAAGGCTGTGCCCTTCCTGCTCTGGAGCCCAGCTCGGGTCCTCATGGAATTAGGCAGTGGGAAGCCAACCCCGGCTCATTAGTGTGTGGACAGTAGCTGAACCTGGACATCCCCAAAAAGGGAGGCCAAGAAAGAGAGGCAGAACAGACCCAGGACAGCGGCTGGGTACAGGGAGACAGAGGGGGAATTCTTTCAACAACCAGGCCAGAGTGGAGAGATTCCAAGGCCAAATGTCAGTATTTTCAGGCCTTTCCTGGAGGATGGGGAGGTGGGGGGCCCCAGTCGTTTCCTCTTTCCTCCATTCAGGCCCACACTGTGGCAGCCCATCCCACTCCTGGTTCTGCTCTGGTGGCCAGCCAGCTCTGTTTGGTGGTAGTGCCAGGAAGAGGAAGGGGGCTGAAGGTGTGGACACTTCTCATCTTACAGACACTGAAACACAAGGCCAAAGAGGTTGAGTGACTAACTCAAAGTCACATGACCTGTTGAGGGCCAGGGCACGAAAGTGCATTTAACTCCTGCTCTGGGTCCCTCAGCCCACAGGGGTTTTGATGATCACAGGTAGGTTGGGGTGGGGAAGGGTTAGGAGTTCTCTGACTTTGAGGCTGGTGAATCAGGGCTATCCAGGCGCACATGTGCATATACATACACACACAAACACATGCACAATCTGCACACTCTCCGCCCTCTTTGGTGAAGGGACAACGAATGAGACCAGTGACGGAAGGCAGGGGCAGGGCAGAGCCCAGCTGCTCACAGGGGGCAGGTATCTCAGGGTGGGCCACAAGATGTGGGTGGGCCTGGCCAGCTCAAGCATCAGGCTGTTCTGATTGACCATCCTCCTGGCTAGACCCTCCATGGCTGTGCCTCTCCCAAATTTCAAAGCCTGTCATTCTGCAGATCCCGCCTGTTCCTCACTGTTATTCACAGAGGTCTTTTCTCCCTCTCTTTCCCCTCAGCAGCCCTATAGCCCCAAAGTGACGCTCCTGTCCTGGTCAACCGTAGCCTGGTTGCACAACCCTTCTTTGCTGGGGTTTCTATTCCTGCCCCTCCCATCCCCCTCACCCCAAGACACCTTGTACCTACCCAGATACAATCTCCAAAACAAGTCACAAAGCCCAGGCCTTGGCAGGTGTCAACATCCCGAGCCACTATGAGCTGCTTCAGGAATTGCTCAGTGAATTATAGAACCATGTTCCCTCCCTCCCCCTTCTTTCTGCCCCTCTACCCCATGCCTGGGCCTTGCTGGGAGCCGGACAGGGGGCTGAGGCTGAAGCAGGCCCTTGCTGGGTGAACAATCTCTGAGCTCCTTATTCTCAGCCTCACAGTGTGTCCCCTGTGATCCCGCAGCGTCAGAGCACTCCTTCATAGGACTGGTTCAGGTCCCTTGAAAAGTAAAATCAAGGGAAAAAACAAAAAACTGGCGTTCTAATCCAGACTTGACCACTCACTTGCAGGAGGCCCTAGAGAAGTCGTTTCTTGCCTCTGTGTCTTGGCGTCTGCCCTGCCCAATTCCTAGGCTGCTTTGTCTATGCATTTCCGCTTATCTACGAGATGGAAAGCTCCTTAAAGGTACAGCCGGGCTTGGTGGCTCAAGCCTGTAATCCCAGCACTTAGGGAGGCTGAGACAGGAGAATCGCGAGTTCAAAGCCAGCCTTAGCAATGGCGAGGTGCTAAGCAACTCAGTGAGACCCTGTCTCTACATAAAAACACAAAATAGAGCTGAGGATATGGCTCGGTGGTCGAGTACCCCGGAGTTCAATCCCCAGTACCAAAAAAAAAAGGTACAGGCTGTGGATCTTGATCCTTCCAGTCCCTGCCCTATTCCTGGTAGAGTTCAGTAGTGAAGAAGAGAGGCTTTGGAATCAGATCAATATGGATGCAAATTCTGGCTCTTCATCTATGAAATGAGTGACCTTGGGCAAGTCATTAAGCCTCTCAGAAGTCTCAGTCTTCTCATCTGTAAAGTAGATATTCATTAATTAATTCATTTAGCCAATGAATATTTATTGAGGGCCTACTAAATGTCAAGCATTGATATATATACAACAGTGACCACATCAGAAGAAATCCCTGCCTGTGGGACTTACTTTTTAGTGAGGGCTACTAGTGGGGTGCTACTAGTGCCTGTCTCAGCGAGTGATTGCGAGGGCCCAGTGGGATGACATATCTACAGGGCTCGGCAAAGTGCCCGGCACAATGTAGGCCTGAAAAATTAGAGCTGTTGTTGTAAACATCATTTGGAACCATTTATCAAGAACTCACCGTACTAGGTGCTAAGGAGACAAAGATGTGGAACACCATCCACTCCCTCAAGGAACCTACAGTGCCGTGTACCTGCCATTGGCACCGTCTTCATCATTGTTCAGAAACATAACCAGCACCAACTTGTTGTGCATGCTGCAAAGAATCATAAAATTCTAGAATGCCAGGTAAGTGAGACACTATTTGTTCCCTAGTATCTTTCAGACAAAGTCATACATGATTGCCAATTATCAGCCCTGTGCTTTTGGGGTGAGGTTTGGAGAAAAGGTGAGGTTATATCTAGTTGGGAGATCAGAAAGGACTAGAGGGAAAGAAGGGTGACTTCTAAATAGTATTTTTTTGAGTGAGTACTAAGTGCTTTACCATTGAACTACATCCCCAGCTCTTTTTTTATTATGTTTTATTTTTGAGATAGAGTCTCACCAAGTTGCTGAGGGCCCTGCTAAATTGCTGAGGCTGGCCTCAAACTTGAGATCCTCCTGTTTTAGCCTCCCAGGCTGCTGGGATTACAGGCAATTGACACTGCACCTGGCATGAACAGCATCTTGAAGAAAATAATAGAATTCAACAGAGACAAGGGTGGAAGAGGAAAAGGGAGGGAGACCCTTTAGGGACCAAAATAGTTCACAAAGAAGAGCACAGAGGAAGGAAAACATGAGGTACCAACTTTGTGCTTAATCCCAGGAGGAAGAGGGCCTATCCCAGGGGGAGACTGGAGGCTGATCCAAGCAAGGCAGCTATATTTACACTCACAGGTGGAGTTTGAGGGACCCCCTTCCCTGTCTTCTATTCTTTGCTAAGACTACACCAGGATCAAAATTCTACCATTAGAAATTGATTTTCTTGGGTAAGCACTCAGGCTCTGGGCCTTGCGTGTGATCTTAACTGTAAAGGCCATGTACAACTGATAGGGCACTGCTTGTCTGTGAGAGGCTGGTCACTAGGAAAGGATGAGTAGATGTCAGAGCTTTCCCCATGCACAGCCCCACAACTCAGCCAGGGCTCCTCAGCCCTTCTCACTGTGTCTGTGGGAGGTGGGAGATGGGGCGTGCCAGGTCCCCTCAGCAAGGCCATTTCTCAGTGCAGTTTGGCCTAGCAGCATTGTGGGTAGGGCGAGGACAGCACTTGTTCGTTGGACCAGTTGGATTCACCATGGCTTGAGTGCCCTGCAGTGAGCTGGGAAGGCAGTAATGAGCAAGAGACCCCACCTCTGCTCTTCTGGAGCTGCAGCATGGAGGAGGAAGCAGACCTGAAAGAGCCTTGCACACGTCTAATCACATGCGGCCAGGCCTTGAAACAAAAGCCCAGCTGCCTGTAGAGAGAGGGAGAGGGCAGTGGTTTAGATGGGGGTGAGCTGCATTCAGGGAAGGCCTCCAGGAGACCTGAAGGACAGTGGGAGCGAACCAGTAGAAGAGGGTTCAGAAGAGCAGGAGCTCCATGTGCAGAAGCTGAGATGGGGGGACTTGTGGGCTGAGGAGGAATTTGGGAAGGTATGAGGAGGAGTTGAAGGCAGAGGTGACCTATGCAGATTAGGATTTTAGAAGGGGGGGCCAGACAGAGAAGAAACTGAGGATACCATGGATGCCTTCAGGGGAGATAACCATAACCAGAGGCCTGGGCATAGGTTGGGCAGTGAAGATGGAGGAAATTTACAGATTCATGTATGAGTTATTTAAGGTAATATGGTCAGGAGCTGGTGAAGGACTGCCTGGCATTAGGTGAGAAAAAATAAGAGGTTTTGGGGTTGAGAACCTGGGTAGCTGGACATGAGGAGGACAGAGGAGGCCTTGCTAGTTCTTGGAATGTTGCCATTGGTAGGGAGTGACCTTGGTGCCACCCCCTTCACTCTCCAGCTGTGTGATGTGATTGTGCCTATCAGTCACAACAGCTAATATTGAGGGGGATTTCACACAGGCTAGGCACTGCTAGTGTGCTACGCAGATGGTTCTGCTTAGGCCTCACCGTGGTGACAGGCTCTCTTATCATCTCCATTTTATAGACAGGAAACTGAGACTTAGAGAGGTTAAGTAAGTTGCCCAAGATCACTCTCAGTTGGCAGGGGATGGAGCCAGCTTCCCAGTCCCAGCAGTCAGACATCAGAGCCCAGCTCTCAGCCACCATGCAATGGTACCTCAGTGACTCAGGCAGGGCCCCTCTAGGGGTTAATGGGGTTAGGGGCAGCTCCTTCATGAACTGGGAGGCTGTATGCGCGGTGTGATGTGTTGGAGGCACTCAACAAGTACCAAGTCTCCTCCCTTTCTCCTGAGCTGAAAGTGCTGTTTTGCGAGCCAAGAGCCTCGTAAATATTTCAGTGGTGCTTGTGTGGTGGAGGCTGTGAAGACTGTTCTCAGCAGCACTTGAAGAGTGAGATCTGGAAGACGTCTTGGGGCCTTTTGCAAGTGTTTGATCAGAGCATTTTCAAAAAAAGACTTTTCTGTGGAGGAGCTGACAGTCGCTGGCCTGAGACAGATTTATAGACTTTACCTGTGAAAGGCCAGAGCCCAGGGTCTCATTTTCCAAATAAGGCCACAGCCAATGCCCAGCAGACATCTATGGGTTCCTCCACCTGTACACTCAAGCCTGGATTGTGCACTGTGCCAAGGGCTCTGTCACCCTAGAGGTCCCGGAAGGGCTGAAGAGAACCCAGAAAAGAAAAACAAAGGAACAGGCTGTGTCCCACAGCAGGAACTAAGGCCAGAATCGAGGGCAGGTTGATCTGACTGTCTCTGGGAAACTTTGAACTCCTCACAGCCTCCCCAGGTCGAAACTAGCTGGAGGAAGCACATAACCTACCCAGAGGCAAGGAGGAATTTGGACAGTATGACCTCTTGAGGTGTCCTCTGACTTAAGGGTTTTGATTTTTAGATATTGGAAGAGGAGAGTTGCTGGACTGGGTTAGCAAGAAAAAAGAACATCTATGTATCAGTTTAAAAAGTAAAAATAAGGGTCTGGAATTGTAGCTCAGTGGTAGAGCATTTGCCTGGCACGTGTGAGGCACTGGGTTTGATCCTAGCACCACATAAAAACAAATAAATGTGTTGAATCCATATACAACTAAAAAATATTTTTAAAAAGTAAAAATAATTAATTAAAAAAGAGAAGCTGGGTACAGTAGAGCATGCCTGTACTCCCAGTGACTTGGGAAAATGAGGCAAGAGGATCACAAGCTCAAAGCCAGCCTCAGCAATTTAGCAAGGCCCTAAGCAACTTAGTGAGACTGTCTCAAAAAAGAAAGAAAAGAAAAGAAAAGAGAGAGATAGAGAGGCTGAGGATGCGGCTCAGTGGTTAAGCACCCTGAGTTCAATCCTCAGTACCAATAAATAAATAAATAAATAAATAAATTAATTAATTTAAAAAAAAGAGAAAATATAGAGCCCTAAGATATCCAGCCCAGTGGGAGGCTTTGGGCTGTACCTGGCTTCAGTCACTTGGGCCATACTGTGAGCCCCTACTTGATGGCAGACACTATACCAGGCCCTGTGAGGGTGTGCAGATGCAGATTCCACTCCCAAGATGCTAGGGAAGAGGTAAGACAGGACCACAGCAAACTCAGACCCAGGAGGCTGGTATAAGAGCCACAGCAGAGAACAGCAATACAGATGGAGGCCAGGATACCCTCCAAGGTTGCTGGAACTTTGGTCTCTAAAGAGCAAGTAGAATCATATATATATGTATGTATATATATGTACATATATGTGTGTATATATGTATATATATAAAATAATAGAATTATAAATGTATATACGATTATATATATATGATTTTTTCCAATTATACAAGTAGTTAATACAAGCTCATAATTTTAAGACTTCTAAAGGTCTGGAGGTGTAGCTATGTAGCAAAACACTTGCATACTTATAAAGCATGTGTGAGGACCTAGGTTTCATCCCCAGCACCAGGGGACAAAATGAATTTACAAGAAAATGTAGAAAAACAGAAAGAAAAAAATAGTTACCTACATGCAAAACCCAGAGAAAAGCATAGTTAAAATATAGATATGTTAAAATATCACTGTGCCTTCTTCTGATCTTTATCTGTTGCACTGCCTTCTTTGTTCTGAATTTTGTAGCTGAAGCATTTTGAAGGGTAGCATTTTGGCAGATGCAATTGAAGGAAGGAGGAAGCATTCAGGATGGAGGAGACAATGGAGCAAGGGCATCTCAGGGCTCTGTGTAAGCCCACATCAGGGCAATGGAGCCCACAGGCAGGCAAGACCCAGCATTTCCCCAGGGAGCCACCAGCCCCTCGGCTCTCTGATCAATTAGTAGGCCACACTCAAGTCTGTTTCATGCCTGGTGTCCCAGGCTGGGATACAGGCAGGTACAGGAGGCTGTGGTCACCCTTCTTCCTGGCATCGTCTTCAGGGGAGATGGAGCCTATTTCTTGAGCAATAGAGTTGAGTTTCCAACTCCAAAACTCAGTAAAGCAGACCAAATCCCAGGATAATGTATATCTACACTGTTCAATATAACAGCCACTAGCCACATGTGGCTAGTGAGCACTTAATATGTGGCTGGTCCAAATGGAAATGTGCTTTAAATGTAAAATACACACTGGGGATCAAAGACATTATGAAAAGCAAATGCAAAATACTTTATTCATAATTTTTATATTGATTATATATTGAAGGAATAACATTTCAGCATTTTGGGTTAAATAACATATATTACGAAAATTGATTTTACCCATTCTTTTGACTTTTTAAAAAATGTGGCTATTAAAACAATCTGAATTATTTATGTGATTAGCATTTGTGTCTCATGTTCTATTTCTTTTTATTGAATGGAGCTGATCTAAAGTGCACCATTCCCCATTCCTCATTCCCCACTCTTTTAAGGAAAACCCCACAGGGAGACGCTGTAAGGAGTCTCAGGAGAGGGCCTGTGATGCATTGGAGTTAGACCTGGTGGATGGGGAGGAATGCAAAGCAGGTGCATAGCTAACCCCTAAGAGTTAGTACAGGGATTTTCACTTTCACCCTCACATTTCTCTGTTCATGTGTCCACCTCCCTACTAGGCTGTGAGCAACCTGACAGAAACAGGTTCCCTCATCTCTGCATCCTCAGGGCCAAGCACAGGGCCTGCCATGGAGTAAGTGCTAGGAAACATGCCTGTAATTAATAATGCAGTGAGGGATAGGATGGGGAGAGAATCCAGACAACAAGGAACTGTGCTGAGACGGTGCCAAGCCTGCCTGGATGGCTCCAGGGCTAAGAGTATATGGAGATTTTAATCCTTAAATCCTTTAGGTTATAATCTCCCAGAAAGCAGGGAAGCCAAACCCTACACCCCTATACATGCTTCTGGGTGGCTAGAAGACAATCGAAACAGGTAGTGAGGAATCCCGAGGTCATTGCATCCAGCCACCAGCATTCTACCCACTTTAAAGGAGCAGATTCTCCCACCCCCTCAGTCAGCCTGGGCCTTTCCCCAGTGTGCGCACGCACACACCTGGGAGAATGTTCAGCAGATCTCTCCAGACTCAGTCAGAGTGGTAAAGGCTGCTCCTGCTGCGAGGAGAAGGAGGAAACATTCAGCTGCCCCAGTTTGGCACTGCCCCACCCTTGCCACTGCATGGGTCAGTGACTTTCAGGAGCACTCTGTTCACACTCCTTGATTCTCAAGGTGGGGTCCCACTAGCAAATTCCTACAGCCCCACCTTCATCCAGTCTCTTCTGGCCCCATAGTGGGCAAGGCAGGGATGCGGTAGGATCAGGAAGGGCCTGTGAATACAGAAAGGACACCAGAGTGACTCAGGTAGGTGGATAGTTGGCTCTGTATACTGAGAAGTAGCCCACTGCATACTGTAGTAGCCTACTGCTAAGGACTCTGAAGGATTGAACCCAGGGCTTCACACATGCCAAGTGAGCACTCTACCACTGAGCTACATCTCCAGCTCCTTTTTTAAAAATTTGAGACAGTGCCTTGCTAAGTTGCTCGGCTGGTCTTAAACTTACCAGGGCTCCTACCTCAGCCTCCCATGTCACTGGATTTCAGGTGTGTGCCACTGCACCTAGCCTAATTAACTTCTTAAAATCTTAGTTTTATTACCTCTAAAACAGGCACAATCCAAGTCCTCTGCCCATGATTTGGTGACTAAAAACAAGTCAAGTGCTTAGAACAGCGCCTGGCACACGTGAGCTTTCAGTGACAGTGGTTTGCCTCTGTCAGGTTTGGCCCCTTGGCAGCAGTAAGTGAGGCTCATCAAGGAGCAGCTCCTGCACACACTTCCAGATACAAAATACTTTTCTATTATTCTTTTTCTTTTCCATTATGGAAAATCTCAAACACATACAACAGTGGAGACAATAATACAATAACCCCCACGTACTCATCACCCACTTCAGTGTCGATCAGCTCAGTCAGTTGAGGTTCATCAAGCCCTGCTACACCTCTGGGTTTTTTTTGAAGCAAGTCTCAGATATCATGCAATTCAACTGTAAATATTCCAGCATGTAATTTCTAAGAGAAGAGGACTTTAAAAAAAATAGCCATACTATCATTACACTCCCCCAGATGAACAATAATTTATTAATATCAAATACCTTGCTGGACATGGTGGCACACACCTGTAATCCCAGCGGCTTAAATGGCTAAGACAGGAGGATCATGAGTTCAAAGCCAGCCACAGCAAAAGCGAGGCACTAAGAAAGTCAGTGAGACCCTCTCTCTAAATAAAATACAAAATAGGGCTGGGGATGTGGCTCAGTGGTCAGGTACCCCTGAGTTCAATCTCATGTACCAGAAAAAAAAAAAATCAATTACCCAGCCATTGTTCTAATTCTTCAATTTTCTCATTTCTAAAACAATTCGTATAAATCAGGGTCCAAGTAAAGTCTGAAAGTCTGTATGTTGCTAATGATTAATACCCCTTAAGTCTTTTTTTTTTTTTTTGGTACCAGGGACTGAACTCAGGGGTACTTGACCACTGAGCCACATCCCCAGCCCTATTTTGTGTTTTATGTAGAGACAGGGTCTCACTGAGTTCCTTAGCGCCTTGCCATGGCTGAGGCTGGCCTTGAACTTGCGATTTTCCTGTCTCAGCCTCCCAAAGTGCTGGGATTACAGGCATGTGCCACTGTGCCTGGCCCCCTTAAGTCTTTTTAAAATAGGTTCCCAATTTTCTCTTCTCCCTCCCTTGAAATTTATTTACTGATGGAGTCAGATCATTTTTCCAGTAGAATTACCCCCAGCCTGAAGTTTGACTAGTTCCTGAGCTCAATGGCATTGGGTTCAGGCATGGGGATGGTTCCTCCACCAGGGTTGGTGTTTTTCCAGCAGGGGACACACAGTGTAAGAGCTGCTGTGGATCAATGTCTGGACCCATCATTTTACTAAGGGTTACAAAGTGGTGGGGTTCTATCACTCCTCTTGCATTTAGTAGCTCAAACACTTACCAACAGATGCTTCTTTTCTCAACTATCTAACTATTTTGAGCTGGCATGCTTTCTTTCTTTCCTTTCTTTCTTCCTTTCTCTGGGCATTGAACCCAGGGGTGCTTTACTACTGAGCTACATCCCAAGCCCATTTTATTTTGCATTTTGAGACAGGATCTTGCTAAGTTGCTGAAGCTGACCTTGACCTTTTGATCCTCCTGCCTCACTCAGCCTTCTGAGTTGCTGGAATTACAGCCACTGTGCTTGGCAGTGTGAGTCAACTTTTATAAATTGTACAAGAAAGGTAGAATTAGTGCTTCTTTCTCTTTATTTACAGTTTCAAAATAATGAGCTAGTTTCCTAGCATCTCTTAAAGCGATCAATGATTTTTTTCTTATCAAGAACTCATGGAGGGGCTGGGATTGTGGCTCAGTGGTAGAGCACTTGCCTTGCATGCTTGAGGCACTGGGTTCGATCCTCAGCACCACATAAAAAAATAAATCAAGGGCTGGGATTGTAGCTCAGTGGTAGAGTGCTTGCCTCGCATGCGTGAGGCCCTCGGTTCAATCCTCAGCACCACATACAAAGCAATAAAATGAAAATACATTGTGTCCATCTACAACAAAAAAATATTTTAAAAAAATCAATAAAGACATTGTGTCCACCTACAACTAAAAAAAATATTTAAAAAAAAAAAAAGAACTCATGGGGGCTGGGGTTGTGGCTCAGTGGTAGAGCGCTTGCCTAGCATGTGTGAGGCACTGGGTTCAATCCTCAGCATCACATAAAATAAATAAATAAAATAGAGGCATTGTGTTCATCTATAACTAAAAAATATATTTAAAAAAAGAATTCCTGGATTCAAATATATTTGGAATGTTTCAACCCATTGCCAATGTAATTAGGGAATTTAAAATAAAAGTTTTTCTACTTGGAACCACCATTTGACCCTTTTATCCCACTCCTTGGCATATACCCAAAGAACTTAAATTCAGCATACTATAGTGATACAGCCACATCAATGGTCATAGCAGCTCAATTCACAATAGCTAAGCTATGGACCCAACCTAGGTGCCCTTCAATAGATAAATGGATAAAGAAGTCAGGTGTGATGGCACATGACCGTAATCCCAGTGGCTTGGGAGGCTGAAGCAGGAGGATCACAAATTCAAAGCCAGCCTCAGCAAAAATGAGGTGCTAAGCAACTCAGTGAGACCCTGTCTCTAAATAAAATACAAAATAGGGCTGGGGATGTGGCTCAGTGGTCCAATGTCCCTGAGTTCAATCCTTGGTATCCCCCTCCCAAAATAAATGGATAAAGAAAATGTGGTATATATACACAATGGAATATTACTTAGCCATAAAGAAGAATGAAATTATGTCATTTGCCAGTAAATGGATGGAACTGGAGACTATGATGCTAAGTGAAATAGACCAATCCCAAAAAATCGAAGGCCAATGTTCTCTCTGATATGCAGATGCTGATTCACAATAGGTGGGTGGGAAGGGAATAGTGGAGGTTCACCGGATTGTCAGGGGGTGTGGGGGGAAGGGGTGGGAGATGGGAATGGGAAAGAGTAGAATGAATTGGACATAACTTTCCTATGTTCACACATGTATACACAACCAGTGTAACTCCACACCATGTACAACCACAAGAATGTGAAGTTATACTCCATGTATATATATCAAAATACATTCTACTGTCAAGTACAACTAAAAAGAAATAAAATTTTAAAAATTTTTTTAAATGAAGTAAAACTGAACTCCCCGCCCCCCAAAAAGTTTTTCTGAGCCAGGCATGGTGGTGCATGCCTGTAATCCCAGCAGTTTGGGAGGCTGAGGCCGGAGGATGGAGAGTTCAAAGCCAGCCTCAGCAACTTGGCAAGGCCCTAAGCAACTTCACGAGAAAAAGTTCAATCTCCACTACCAAAAAGTAAAAAAATAACTAACTAACTAAATTTTTCTGGCTTAATTTTAGGGAATGAGGGTAATCAAGATAAGCGGCAACATGGAATAAAGGGTTTGAGAGGACTCTGATTTTGAAGTGAAGCAGCCCAGAGGTGGAATCCTGGCTCTGCCACTTATGAACTGCGTGACCTTGGTCAAGTTACTTAACTTTTCTTTTCTTGTATTTCCTCATCCCCCAAATAGGGAAACAGTTAATCATAACTAACCTTTACTGAATGCTCGCTGTCTTCTAAGCCTTACACTAAATGCTTCAAAGACATGAAGACATTGTTTTAATCCTCTTATCAGCTCGATGAGGTGGGAGCTATTCTTGTCATCCCCATGTTACAGATGAGGAAGAAGCGGGAGCCAGAGTGATGGAGCAACGTCCCCAACGTCCCCAACGTCGGAGCAACGTCCCCAACCCAGCAAGTGTGGAACAGGGACTTGAACCCAGGATGCTCTGACCCAAGCCCACCGTTCTCTCGTGGGACTGCCATGTGAGAGGGTGATGGTGATCGCTCTTCATGTGCTGTGGCACCCTGGGCACCGTGCCAAGCACGTGCCCCGACTCCACAGCCTACACCCTTGGCCAGCACTGTGGTGCAGCACTGGGATCATGGCGCTGGCCTGTGGTGGTCGCTAATTAGAGTTACCAGGTGTTGTAGAAGGAACCATCGTGGGAGTAAGGGATGGGGCAAAAAAGGTGACAGAGGGGAAGAGCTGGGCAGGACTCAGCCCTGCAGGAGTAGAGCACAGTCAGGCCTGCCACATGGGTGGGGAGGAAACCCTTATTGTAGCTGTAGCCTGTCCCCTCCCCAGTCTCCCACCTCACCTGCTACGACCCGGACCCTTGTCTGAGAGTGTCCTTGTTCCTGGTGAGCTCCATTGCTACTACCATTATGGCTCCATGGATCAGGGTTGATTGCAGGGAATTTCTCTCTGGTTCTCCAGAGTCAGTTGGGGGGGGGGAGTGAGTGGTCTTAGAGGATCCCAGGTGCAGTGGGGAGGGTGAACTGTGGATAAGAACCCTAAGAACAGCAGTGGCAGCCATCATTTCCTATGTCCCTGCCCTTTCTTAGCTCAGCTCACCCTCACAATACCCTCACAATGGGAGGTGGGGCTCTTTGTCCTCTCCATTTTGCAGATGAGAAAACTGAGGCTAAGGGGGGTTAAGCAATTTTGCCCGAGGTCACTCACCCAGGAGGAGGCAAGCAGAGGTCTAACCCAGTTGCCCAACCCCACATCAAGCACAGTCAAGGGAGCAGGGTCTGCAGAGGGAGGGAAACCTGTGATGCGGGAATTCTCTAGGCAGCAGCGGAGGGGGCACTCCTAGCAAAGGGAACAGATTGTGCAAAGAGTGAGGTGTGAGCCGGTGTGGGATGCAGGCTGGTGACTAACACTGTGGCTGCAGTGAAGGGTGTGGACAGAGGAGTGGCAGCAAATGTGGGGAGGGATTAGGGGCTGGGGCCAAGAAGGAAGAACCCTGGGTTCCAGGCCAGGGTGCTGGAGCTTCGCATTGGGTAGAGGGCACTGCTGGAGGCGATATGTGGGCCGTGACAGCGTGACAAGTTTGCATGACCAGCTGTGGTTTACAAGAAACTTCCAAAGATACATTATTGGGGTATTTTTTTGGTACCATGGATTCAACCCAGGGGTGCTTAACCTCTGAGCCACATCCCCAGCCCTATTTTGTTTTTTTTTATTTAGAGACAGGGTCTCACTGGGTTGCTTAGCACCTCCTGTTGTTGAGACTGGCTTTGAACTCTCTATCCTCCTGTCTCAGCCTCCCAAACTGCTGGGATTATAGGCATGTGCCACCATGCCCAGCCCCAGCCCTTTTTAAAATTTTATTTATAGACAGGGTCTTGCTGAGTTGCTGAGGCTGAATTTGAACTTGCAATCATCCTGCTTCAGCCTCCTGAGCTGCTGGGATTTCAGGCATGTGCCACCCCACCCAGCTAGTTAGCTCCTTTTATACATCAGGAAACAGATTCAGAATGATCATGAAATCTTCTCTGGACACAGCAATAAACAACTGCCGCAGTGACCCCATGACATTGCTCTAAAAGTCAGGGCCTCATGAAAGAAGGAGGGGTGTCCTTTAGTTTTGATCTTTCCAGCCCTGCTCCTGCTCAGTCTCACTAGGATGTGGGAGATGAAAAATGATGCCCAGGCCCCAGGCATCTCTGCTCACCAAGAATATGACAGTAATAGAAGGAACATTCACGAGCTCCAACTATGTGCTAGGAAGTGGGCTAGAGAAAAACTAGACAGAGAACAATAGCACCAGGCACTCTCTCTCTCATAACCAATATTCTGAACTGAGTGTGCCCCATGCTGGACCAGGAGATGCCCCCTCCTCTGCCAAAGAGCTAGAAAAGGCTTCCATTTGAGGAAACTGCAGGATTGCTGGCTAGCTCCTAACTATCCTGCCACCTTGAACAGGGCAGGCCATGCTGAGAGTCTCTGGCAAGCCAGTTGCTCAGTTAGGGGACTGCACCAGAGAAGCGTTTTAGTTTTCAAAGGGGAACTTCTCATGCTAACTCAGGAGATCTAGGGAAGGGACTCTGGCCCATGTGTCTTAACAAGCTCCACAGGAAACTCTGAAAGCACACCTGCTTGGAAACAACTAGACTACCAAGGTTGTTCCAAATTCAGTTCAATAAGTTCAATACGACATGTGTTTATTGAGCACTCGCTATGCCAGGCATGGTTCTGCAGGTTTGGGGAATGATCAAACAAACAAGATAAGTAAATAAAGTTTCTGGTGCCATGGAAAGAAGAAAGTGGTTTGGGACAAGGTGATGAGGAGTGCAGGGTGGCGACAGTTACGGGATGCAGGTGAGGGGCAAGGCTGGCCTCATTGAAAAGGGCACTGAAAGGAGGTGAGGGAGGCCACTGAGTGAATGCATGGGGGAGAGTGCTCTAGGCCATCTAGGGACAGGCAAGGGTCCTGATGGAGGAGCGTGTTTGCAAGATGTCCAGTGTGGCTGGACCTGAGTGGCCCAGAGTCAGGGTGTGACAGGGACAGCCAAGGAATGCTATTTCTATTTGCTGACATTCTAAGACATGTTAAACACTGCTCTGAATGTTGACCCTGCTCTTGACCCTGCCCTGACCCTTCTCCACTCACCTTTAACTTTAAGGACCCACCCATCACAGTAAATGTCAGAACTGCCATATCAAAGCAATGTTATTTGAATAGTTTTTTTTGTTTTTTGTTTTTTGTTTTTTTTTTTTGGTACTGGGGATTGAACTCAGGGGCACTCAACCACTGAGCCACATCCCCAGCCCTATTTTGTGTTTTATGTAGAGACAGGGTCTCACTGAGTTGCTTAGCCCCTCGCCATTGCTGAGGCTGGCTTTGAACTTGCAATTCTCCTGTCTCAGCCTCCCTAAGTGCTGGGATTACGGGCTTGAGCCACCGCACTGGCTTGAATAGGTATGTATTTTAGCTTCTTTAGTGTCAATGTCTTCAATCTCTCCTGTCCCACCCAGGTATCCGCCCTTCCCTTCCTGATTCCTTCCAGGCACTCCAGGTGTTTGTGACCTGGAGGCAGGAGAATAGGGCATCTCGAGGGCATATGGCCAGTGTCATTCCCCTTGTCCTCGGGGAAGCAGTGGCTTAGGATGAAGCATCCTGGAAGAGAGAGGACCTTATCAATAGCTTTCCCTGTAATTGGGGGCATTTCTCTGAGCTTCTCCTCAGGAACCCTAAGGTGAACAAGAATACCCTTGCCTTCTGGAGCTCCCTGCTGGGGTGAGGTGGGAGGAATGCGGCTGGGTAAGGGAAGAAACACACATATACCCAGAAAATTCTAATTCATATATCAAGTACTGCTTGGGATTCTCCAGCACTAGACTCCTGGCGAGGGAGGATGTGACCGCTCCCTTCAGGGTTGCAGAATCCAGCTGGCCACTGTCTACCAGCTGGGGACTCAGTGCAAATCAGTTAACCTCTCCTTCAGGCTTTGAAAAGCACCAACTCAATATATACTTATTAAAGGAAAGCACTTCAGTTTCTTTGCATGTTAAATGGGGGTAATGATAATGCTATTGTTGACTGAGGGCTCCCCAGAGCCAGGCTCCAGCCCACTTCCAACAAGCCTGGCCCCCACCCCTCCTTATCTTTGGACCCTCCCTTCAGCAGTTTCTGCACATCTGCTCACTGTGGGGTCAAGGGTGCCTCTGGTCATACCTGTTGAAAGGAAGATCATACCAGCTAATAGATGTGACCTTGTCTGCGAAGGGCACCACACAGCCCATGTAATGATCATTTAAGTGTTTCACAAATGTAAGCTGTTGCTTTTATTTTGATGGGTGATCAATAGTTAGAGTTGCCAACTTTAGCAAATAAAAATACAGGACACACAGTTAAATTTGAATTTCAGACAAGTAACTTTTTTTTTTTTTTTTTAAGAATAAATACGCTGTATGCAACATTTGGGACATACTTATACTAGAAAAGCAGTCGTTGTGTACCTGAAGTTCATGTTTAACTGTGTGTCCTAGATTTCATCTGGCAACCTTATTGATGGCAGCTTATTGATTGGCTGGGGATTATGGGGCTGTGCAGCCAAGAAAGGGCTCTGCGGAGGCTGGCTGGAACAGACTCAAGGAAGGAGAGGATGAGTCACTCTTAAGACTCCCGCTGGGGCTGTGGGATCGTTACCACACAAGATCTCGCTAAGCCTTTATTTGCTAGCGAATCCCTCAGAATCAGGCTTTCTTCCCTCCGTGTCTGAACACCTGTCCTACTAGGCTTACTAAGCAGGATAGGCTTACTAAGAATGAACTAGAGTGATCCATGTGCAGTGGCACATGTCTGCAATCCCAGCTACTCTGGAGGCTGAGGCAAGAAGAACATGAGCTCAAGGATACCCTGGACAATTTAGCAAAACCCTGTCTCAAAATAAAAAGGGCTGGGATGTCGGGCATGTAGCTCAGTGGTAGAGCACCTCTAGGTTCAATCTCTAATACTGCAAAAAAAAAAGGGGATGGAGGAGAAAAAGATTATAGAATGGAGAATAGATACAGGAGTGAGGGAGTGAGGATATAAAATGGAAGCAATCCCTTTCTTTGACCCCCCACTCTTTGGTACTAGGGTGTTTAACTACTAAGCTATATCCCCAGCCCTTTTTATTTTTATTTTTTTATTTTAAGACAGGGTCTTACTGAGTTGCTTAGGGCCTCATTAAGTTGCTGAGGTTGGCTTTCAACTTGTGATCCTCCTGTCTCAGCCTTCTGAGTTGCTGAGATTACAGGCGTATACCACCACACCCAGCTGTCAGTCTCTTTCTTGACAGTTGTGACCCTCTCACCGTGACCACATTCCCCTGCCCAAAGCCCAAGGGCCTGGGAACTAGTTGCTTGCCATCCCAAGAGTTCCTGGTCCTGGCAGGGAAGGCAAAGTCCAAGAGAAGTTGCTGATTAAGGAAGAAAAGGCCCCCCCCATTAGGAGAGTCCAGCCCTGTGTGAGCACTGTCTCCAGGGGCCCAGACCCACCCAAGAGAAGAGGACCTGGATAGGGCTGCAAAGCCCTCTCTAAAGGTAGGACAAGACTGAGAAAATGCACACACAGCTTCCCACAATGTGGACACACGAAGGAGGGCAAATTACTTAAGTTTTTAGGTGGAACAGATCTGGGTTCCAATGCCTGCTCCACCACTTAACCTGGGCAATCTTTGCAAGGAAAAAGTCACCCGGAGAATGAATCTCTCAGAAATTTGTTTGTTTAGACAGGGTCTTGAGTAGTTGTTGGCCTTAAATTTGTGATCCTCCTGCCTCAGCCTCCAGTCTTGCTCTATAATCTCTAGGGTCAAACCATATTAAAGCTGGAAAGGGCCTTGGGAAACATCTAGTTTTATCACCTCCATTTATAGAGGAGAAACTAAGACCCAGCAAGCATAAATGATTTGTTAAGACCACACATTGAGCAGTTGCTACAGAGGCTTAGAATCTCCCAGTCTAGGGCTCTGTTCACCATTGTGACGCTATGCCTGTATTGTCCAATGGGTTGGCATCCATCCTAACATACTAGAGCCCAAAGGAACAGAAAGAAAGTTAAGGAAAGGGCTAGAAGAATTTAGTGGAACATCTAAACATTTCCGCTTAACTCAAATGGGAAAAAGAGAGTATTCAATAAAAGGTGATGGAATACCTGGATTATTGTTGGGAGGAATAATAAAGCTGAAACCAAAGCAGATTTCATTTGGAGCAAAGACTTAAGTGTAATAAAGCCAGGTAAGTTCTATAAGGAAGTGTGGGCAAATTGATTTATTATTTTGGAATGAGAAGAGTTTTCTTTTTTTTTTTAGTTTTTTTTTTAGTTGTAGATGGACACAATGTCTTTATTTCATTGCTTTGTATGTGGTGCTGAGGATCGAACCCAGGGCCTCACGCATGCGAGGCAAGCGCTCTACCACTGAGCTACAATCCCAGCCCCAAGAGTTTTCTAATCAGGATGGAAAAACCAGGGGTCATAAAGGAAAAGATTGATACAGAAGAGCACATAACAATTTTATTTTTAAATTTCTATACAAGCCGGGCACAGTGGTGCACACCTATAATTCCAGCACTTAGGGAGGCTGAGACAGGAGAATCGCGAGTTCAAAGCCAGCCTCAGCAATGGTGAGGCGCTAAGCAACTCAGTGAGACCCTGTCTCTAAATAAAACACAAAATAGGGCTGGGGATGTGGCTCAGTGGTCAAGCGCCCTGAGTTCAATCCCTGGTACCAAAAAAAAAAAATTTCTATACAGAAAGCTACCATATAAATGTTTTATCAAGGGGCTGTTTTTCCAAGAGTATTTGCTTACTATGAGCAAGGCCCTGAGTTCCATCTCCAGCGCTACAAAAATTTTTTTCCAATAACAGAAAACATACAACAAAGGGATATTTCCTTAATTTACAAATAAACTCATACTAATGCATTAGAATCTAATGATTATAATTGCTAATATTTAATAATCATTTCCTACATGCTAGACACTATTTTAAGTATACATATATTATTTTACTTAATTCTCACAGTAACTAACTCTATAAGGTAGGCACTATTATCTCCATCTTATAGAGGAGGACACTGATGCAGTTAAAAAAAATAGTCAAAGAATATGTGTACGGGCTGGGATTGTGGCTCAGTGGTAGAGCGCTTGCCTCACATGTGGGAAGCACTGGGTTCGATCCTCAGCACCACATATAAATAAATGTATAAATAAAGGTCAATCAACAACTAAAAAAAAATTTTAAAAAAAAAGAATATGTGTAAGTAGTTTGCAGAAAAAGAAATATAAATGGTCAATAAAGATACAAAAAGATGTTTGATATCATTCATTATTCAAGAAATGCAAAATAAAACTGGTATTTTGACATCACTTTTTCACTTCCGTTTGGCAAAAACGAAAACACTTGCTAATATCTAGGCCTGGCAATATGAAGGCCTACTTAAGTAGCCAATCCTCTCATATTCTGAGTTCTGCCCTAGTATTAGTTCATGCCACCAGAAAACTATATATTTGAAACATATTAACTTAGCTGCCCAGCAAAAATGCCTTCAGCAAGTTCATTTCAGTATTACCATTGGAGTCTATTGATGGTTGGCAGAAGAAATAACCACATAAAAATGCTGTCTTTATTTGTCCTGGAAAAATTACACCAAAGGCATTGTCTACTCTGGCAATTGGTGTTACTTATGTATGAAGAACCCACACAGGATAATATCTTTAACATTTACTATCAGGGAAATGTTTTTCTCTCCTGAAGGTCTGAAAGGTTTCATTTTATCACATAATGGTAATTATATAAACCATTCTGTTTCTCTTTTCTCCTTGGCTGCCAGAAAGCTCAGAACCATATTTGGTGGTCCACAACAATTAATGACATAAATATGATAGTTGGCATCTGACTTCTCAGTCCAATCTAACCACATCTTAGCTCTTTTTCTTTTTTCTCCTCTTTGCTTCAGCTGGCTTCTCTCCTTCCTCTTCTTTTTTAGTTTTCTAATTTTAATTTAACAAAATCATGCAAACATGGTTTTTTAAAAAACTGTATCAAAATCTTTTGGATGTAATCCCAGCACTTAGGGAGGCTGAGACAGGAGAATCGCGAGTTCAAAGCCAGCCCCAGCAATGGCGAGGCGCTAAGCAACTCAGTGAGACCCTGTCTCTACATAAAACACAAAATAGGGCTGGGGATGTGGCTCAGTGGTTGAGTGCCCCTGAGTTCAATCTCCAGTACCAAAAAAAAAAAAATCTTTTGGAAGTAGGTAAGGTATGAGTTATAGTCAACCCCCTCATTCTATAGATGACAAAATTCAGATCCTCTAGAAGTTAAATGACTTACTCCAATCTGCAATTAATACTTAATCTGTGTACACACGTGATTCTCACACTTTATTGTAAGCTCCTTAGAATTGGATTTGTCTCTGTTGGGCACAGGGGGCAGGAGGCATATGCCTATAATCCCAGATACTTGAGAGGCTGAGGCAGGAGGATCACAAGTTTGAGGCCAGCTTCAACAACTTAGTGAGACTCTGTCTGAAAATAGAGAATAAAAAGGGCTGGAGATGTAGCTCAGTGGTTGAGTAACAACTGGGTTAATAATCCCAAGTACTGTTAAAAAAAAAAAAAGGATTGTTATTAGTCTCTGAGATCCTGGTAGCTGGCTCTGAGCCAGGTATACAATAAGTGTTCAATAAATGTATATTGGCTGAAAACATTGTACACGTTAGGAGGAGAGGGACATATTTTCGTGGAACAAGGTCTGGTAGATAGTAGCTGTCCATGAGAACTGAACTAGCAACAGGGTATAGACTCAGCCTCGGGCCTCACCCCACCACACCCGAGCCCCACCATTACAGAGCACTCTCAGGGTTAGGCCCCGCACAACCGACTCTGCCTTTTCCTCCACCCTTCCGTTTTGGCCCTCTTGCTTGGTCCAATCAGTTTCCAAATATTTTTGAGTTTCACAGTGGGTGGGGACAGCACATGTCCTCCAAGTCTCTGGGCCCTGTGATGCCTGGAGGTTAGGGAATGGCATCACCTTTTGACCTGTGTACAGCACCCAGTGTGGGCTGCTCATTCGTAGTAACTGGTAAAGGTGGAGAAGGAGGGTCCATAGTCATGGCTCTCTCTGTCCTTGTGACCCTCTACTGAGTCACGTTCCCATCCTCCTTGTGGGGCAGAGGGGCCAGCATAGGTTGATGTGATCACTCTTTCCCCACTTTCCCATCCTTCTGTGCCAGGAGGGAAAAGAGTAAGATGTAGACAGGGAGGTCAAGCTGGATAACATGAGGGAGATGGGGCTTCCTCTGCATACCTTCCTGTGATGCAGACATGAGCTGGCTTCCCAGGGGCTGTCACCTTGTGCCCTCTACTCTCTATTCTCCACCTTGCTCTTCTTCTGGACAATCTCTAGAAAGAGAGCTGAGGTCTGGGCAAGGCCTCTGACCCAGATTTCCTGGCCTAATGGACAACCTGGGTTGGGACTGACCAGGCAAGCCAAACTTCATGGGCCACACCTGCCAAGCCACAGGAAACCTCAGGCCTGGGGCTCCTCTGAGCCAGTCACGGCCCCAGACTTTAGTCTCCTGCTAGGATTTGGGTCAGCCACCCCCAAGGATCATCCTGCCTGAGCAAGAGGCTTAGCCCTTCCTTCTCACCCAGGACTTTGTATTCATCTTTGCAACCTATGTGGCCATGCTGCAGGATGGGAGGCATGGTCTTGTGGAGGGTCCCTGCCCTGATCTCCATAAATATGAAGTGTTTGCTTATACTGTGTGCTCCAATGGGTTCCCCTGTGTCCAGATGGTGAATTTTCACATTGCTCAGGCAATTCCAGAGCCCTGGCAAAGACAGTGAGCACCATGACTCTAGCTGAGGTATTGATTTGCATATTCCTCTCTCTCTGGGTGGCAGAACTCCTAGCTTGAGTAAAAGGTGGCCTGTGTGGGATCTGAACCTTCTACAAACTCTTGCCCACTTCTGTGAGAAATGATGACCCTGGGTACAGTACCAGGCCCAGTTTAACTCCTGTAGGACCCAGGCAAGTTCTCACACCATGTGACCACACATTAAAACATTATCAATAACACAAAAAAATGTTAACTAAAACAAGTCCTATCAGCCTACCTTGATAACATACTTTTATATTGACAAAACTTAAAAATGGTGCTGGGCATGGTGGTGCATGCCTGTAATCCTAGCAGCTAGGGAGACTGAGACAGGAGGCTCATGAGTTCAAAACCAGCCTCAGCAACAGCAAGATGCTAAGCAACTCAGTGAGACCCTGTCTCTAAATAAAATACAAAATAGGGCTGGGGATGTGGCTCAGTGGTCACGTGCCCTGAGTTCAATTCCTGGTACCACCCCCAAAAAAACTTAGAAATATATAAAGTTATAGTTTTTATATACTTGAAAGGCAGCAAAACATCAAAAGACTAAATTTAATTATTATTACACATGATGGGCTGGCAATGTTGAATAATAAATGTATATATAATTTGAAAACTATTGCATGTTTACATATTCAATAAAATTATTTTTCTTGATTTTGTTGCAACAAAATTACCAATTTTGCAGGATGGGAGGCATGGTCTTGTGGAGGGTCCCTGCCCTGATCTCCATAAATATGAAGTGTTTGCTAAGTGTTTGTAAAAATAATCAATATTTTTACACAATTTAAATCCTATTGTCAAGCCAAATTAGACAATCTTTCTTGAGTCATATGTCTTGATTTTTTATGAATTTCAAATTATATCCACATAATTTTTGAAGCAATAGTTGGATGCAGAACTAAAACAATGGTTTTATTTTTTTAAATATATTTTTTAGTTATAGATGGACAATAATACCTTTGTTTTATTTATTTATTTTTATGTGGTGCTGAGGATCGAACCCAGTGCCTCACAGGTGCTAGGCAAGCACTCTTACCACTGATCCACAACTTCAGCCCTAAACCATTGATTATATTTATCATGTAAAACACACTAATGAGAAGGCATATGTTAAATTTTTGTGTCACACATACACAAATTATAAAGTGTTTTTATTTCTTTCCATAAACTGCTATTTCTTACTTCATGAAAATTTCTTAGAGCAAGTCAGGTGCATGAATGTAATCTCAGTGACTTAGGAGGTTGAGGCAGAAGGATTGCAAGTTCAAGGCCAGCCTCAGCAACTTAACAAGACCTTAAGAGCTTAGCAAGATCTTATCTCTAGAGGAGAATCACGAGTTCAAAGCCAGCCTCAGCAATGGTGAGGTGCTAAGCAACTCAGTGAGACCCTGTCTCTACATAAAACACAAAATAGGGGCTGGGGATGTGGCTCAGTGGTCGAGTGCCCCTGAGTTCAATCCCCGGTACTAAAAAAAAAAAAAGATCTTGTCTCTAAATACAAATTTAAAATATTAAGGGTGTAGCTTAGTGGTAGAATGCCCTGAGTTCAATCCCCAGTACCAATACCAAAAAAAAAAAAAAAGAAGAAGAAGAAAAAAAGAAAAATTCTTAAAGGAATAAAAGAATAACTATCTATAGATCAGCAGCTTTCAAACTTTTTTAAAAAGTGGAGCGCTTCACAAATTTGCATGTTGTCCTTGACAGGGCCATGCTAATCTTCTCTATTGCTCCAATAGAGTATGTTGCTACTGACGTGAGCACCCTCAAACTTTGTAAAGTCAGAATTCCTTAAAAGTTTTTGAGGAACATGAGTTTTGTTATGTAAATTATGATTATCAATATTTACTATATATTAGAAACTCAAATTGATTACTTTTAAAACTCAACACACAGCCGGGCGCGGTGGCTCAAGCCTGTAATCCCAGCACTTAGGGAGGCTGAGACAGGAGAATCGTGAGTTCAAAGCCAGCCTTAGCAATGGTGAGGCACTGAGCAACTCAGTGACACCCTGTCTCTACATGAAACACAAAATAGGCCTGAGGATGTGGCTCAGTGGTCGAGTGCCCCTGAGTTCAATCCCTGATACCCACACAGAAAAAAAAAATGTTTGAGACAGTCTTACTACATTGCCCAGGCAGCTCTTGAACTCCTGGGTTCAAGTGATCCTCCTGCCTCAGCCTCCAGACTAGGTGGACTACAGGCGTGCACCACTGTTCCCTGTAGAACTAGTCTTTTAGTAATCCATTCTGTGTTCAGATCCTTCCTGTGCTCCACCCTGAAAGCAAAGTGTGTCTCCCATGTGTCAGGAACATCACCCACAGACCTTCCTGTCATTAGGATTCGGCAGCTTTTTGCTTTGGGACTCAGGGTGAGAGATGTGGAGAAGTATTTCCTGGAGTCGGACTGATGTTGGTCATGAGAGTGGATGCCTAGGTTCGGGGCCACGCTATATCCTGAGTGTCCTGACTCCTTAATTGATTTGTGGGTGCATGTGATATGGCAGGGCCCTAAAAGTGGGATTCTGGCTGGTTTAAGTGCAGTGCTTCGGCATGGACCGTAGGACACAAAATCAAAAACTCATTCTCAGAAGAACGTCAGT
Source organism: Xerus rutilus (assembly GCA_028644305.1). NCBI lineage: Eukaryota > Metazoa > Chordata > Mammalia > Rodentia > Sciuridae > Xerus > Xerus rutilus. The sequence goes on along the minus strand of CM053403.1, from coordinate 60,350,416 downwards.
GGCCGCCAGCTGGTGCACCACTCAGCCCCTGATCTTCCACATACCCTGGCAGGGGTCATTGATCATGGAGCTCATGAAGCTGAAGCTCCAGTGCCTCTGGCGGCCCTTCTGGGACCTTGCAAGAGACCCTAGCAATGTGTTCGTGTGGCCATATATTTTTTGTAAATTTTGTAACTTGTTTTCTCTCTATCTTAAAGACCTCCTCTCTGATTGTACAAGCTTCAGGACACGCACAACCTGGGCTTACCTCTGCACAGTGGGGCTTCTCCCTGCCCAGGCTTTTCTCTGAAAGGAAGTAGGATTTTTGAGCCAGAAGAGCTGGATTTTTTTTTTTCCTACTGGAGATAGAACCCTGGGACAATTAACCACTGATGCACATCCCCAGCCCTTTTTATTTTTTTTATTTTTATTTTTTGGTACCAGGGATTGAACTCAGGGGTGCTTGACCACTGAGGTACATCCCCAGCCCTGTTTTGTGTTTTATGTAGAGACAGGGTCTCACTGAGTTGCTTAGAGCCTCGCCATTGCTGAGGCTGGCTTTGAATTCGCGATTCTCCCGTCTCAGCCTCCCAAAAGGCTGGGATTACAGGTGTGTGCCACTGCACCAGGTCCTTTTTATTTTTTATTTTGAGACAGGTTCTTTCTAAGTTGCTTAAAGTCTTGTTAAGTTGCTGCAGCTGGCCTCGAACTTGCAATTCTCTTGCCTCAGCCTCCTGGGATTACAGGTGTGCACCACTGCACCTAGCAGAAGAGCTAGATTTGAGGACTAGTGCATCCTTAGAAATACTAACAATAGCTGATGTCATTGAATTTTACAATGTGTCAGGCACTCTTCTAAGTCTTGGACATGCTTTTTATCATGTGTAAAATTCAGAAATGCTTCTCAGTCTCTCAAAGCTTCAGTTTTTTCTCTTGTGCAATAAGAACAAATCCCTCTGTATATCCCACTTCAGTTCTGTGCATTACTTGAGGGCGGACCCCACATTAGTCACCCCTGCATCCCCAGGACCTGGCCCAGTGCCTGGCTCACAGCTCACCAAGTGTCAAGGAGGTAAGCACATGCCTCATGGTTGTGCTGATAAAGGTGGTCATGACCTGAGCTTTGGAGGCCAGTTCATTGATGGAGGTACCATCAGTTTCAAACCGGGAAACCTGGGTAAGTTGCTAACTTATGTGAGGGGAGTAATTATGCTGGTAACTACCTCATAGGGTTGTTCAGAGGACTCCATAGGCACCTGACACATGGCATGTAGGAAGCATTTGATAAATGTTCACTATTACCAACTGTACTAGGCAGGTAACTTTCCTTTTGGACTGATAGATTTATTATAAATCAAGTCCTAACTTGACCAGGGCAAGGACTGTATCTTGCTCACATTCTCACGACAATGGCCTCCTAACAGTGCCAACCAAATTGCCCCAGCACTTTTCATGGCTCCTTCTTGTCCTGCATGAGGGCTGAGCTGGCCTTCAGGCCCTCTGCAACACTGCACATCACCCCACACCGCTACACTCACCCCATCCTTCCTCCCACCATAATATCCTCCAGGTGAGAGTGTGAAGAAAGCTTTCTCTTCTTTTATGAAATAATTGTTTCCAAATTTAACATGATTTATTTAACATGAATTACCCTTTTTAAAATTTTGTATTGTAGATGGACACAATATGTTTATTTTGTTTATTTATTTTTATGTGATATGCTGAGGTTCATGCTAGGTAAGCACTCTACCACTGAGCTACAACTCCAGCCCATCATTAATATGATGTAATTCATATAATGTAAAATTCACTGTTCTCTAAAAGTGTGCAATTCAGTGGTTTTTTATATCTCCACAAGGTTGTACAACCATCCCTACTATCTAATTCCACAATGTTTTCATTACCCTTGAAAGAAACTCCAAACTGGGCATGGTGGCAGGTGGCTGTAATCCCAGCAGCTTGGGAGGCTGAGGCAGGAGGATCATGAGTTCAAAGCCAGCCTCAGCAACTTATCAAGATCCTAAGCAACTCAGGGAGACCCTATCTCTAAATAAAATATAAAAAAGCGCTGGAGATGTTGCTCAGTGGTTATTGATTCAATCCCCAGTATTAAAAAAAGCAAGAAACTCCATATCCATTGGAAGTCACTTCCTAGTCTCCCTTTCCCTGACCCCTAGCAACAACTAACCTACTTACTATCTGTGGATTTGCCTACTTAGGGTATTTCATATAAATAAATAAATGTGGCCTTTTTATTTTTTTATTTTTTTACTTTTTTTGCATTTGTAGATGGACACAATACCTTTATTTTACTTGTTTGTTTTTATGTGGTTCTGAGGTTCAAATGTAGTGCCTCACATGTGCTAGGCAAGCGCTCTACCACTGAGCTACAGCCCCAGCCCCAATGTGGCCTTTTTAAATACCTTTATTTGTTTATTTTTTTATGTGGTGCTGAGGATCGAACCCAGTGCCTCACGCACATTAGGCGAGTGTTCTACTGCTGAGCCACAACCCCAGCCCACATGTGGCCTTTTATGATAAGCTCATTTCACTTGGCCATCTGTCATTGAAGTTCATCTATATTGTGGCATGTCTCAAAATTTCCTTCCTTTCTGAGGCTAAATTGCATGGATATACCACTGGGTCCATCTGTTCATTTGTTGATGGACCTAGGGTTGCTTCCACCTTTCGGCTATTGTGAATAATGGGGCTATGAATATTGACATACAAGTACCTGTTTGAATCCCTGTTTGCAGTTCTTTTGGTATATACCTAGAAGTGTAAATAATGAATTATATGGTAATTTTATGTTTAATTTTTTCAGAAACTACCACACTATTTTTCACAGTGGCTATACCATTTTACATTCCCACTAGCAATGAATGAGGATTGCAATTGTTTTTTGCATTCTTGCCAACACTTGTTATTGTCCGTATTTTTTATTATAACCATCCTAATGAGTGTAAAGTAATATCCCATTGTGATTTTAATTTACACATTCCCAATGGCTAATAATATTGAGCATGTTTTCATGTGTTCATTAGCCATTTGCATATGTATTTTAGAGAAATGTCTGTTCGAATCCTTTGCCTGAGCCAGTCATAGTGGCACAAGCCTGTAATTCCAGCTATTTAGGAGTCTGAGGCAGGAGGATTACAAGTTAGAGGCCAGCCTGAGCAGCTTAGTATGACCCTGTTTCAAAATAAAAGTTAAAAAAACAAACAAACAAATAGGGCTGGGATGTAGCTCAGTGGTACAGCAAACTTGAGTTCAATCCTTAGTACAAAAACAAAAAAATATTTGCCCATTTAAAAATTAGGTTGTTTGTCTTTTCTATTAGTTGTAAGATTTCTTTATACATCTTTGGATATCAGATATATGATTTGAAATATTATCTCCCAATCTATGAGTTGCTTTTATTTTTAATTTTTCTGCATGGTGTCCTTCAAAGCACAAAAAATTTTTGTTTTTTATTTTTTGTGGTGCTGGGGATCAAACCTTTTGTTGAAATTTATCTTTTTTTTAAACTTATGCTTTAGATATCTAATTGCCAATTTACCTGATCCAAGGTCAAAGAGAATCTTCTATATTTTCTTCTGAGAGTTTTTACCTTTTATATTTAGGTCTTTGATCATGTTTAGTTAACTTTTGTTTAGAAGTGCAAATTAATTCTTTTGCATGTAGATATCCAGTCATCCCAGCATCATTTGTTGAAAAGGCCATTATTTCCTAATTTCTCCATTGTCCTGGCACTTTTGTTGAAAATCCATCGCCCATAAATGGGTTTATCTCTGGACTGTCCATCCTATTCCATCGATAGATCTATTATACCTAGCCTTATGCCAGTACTATAATCTTGATACAGAGTCTCATCAGAGCTTTAGGGTAAGTTTTAAAATCAGGAAGTGTGATTCCTCCAACTTAGTTCTTCTTTTTCATGATTGCTCTGGTCATTCTGAAGCATGACTTACTTACAAAAAAGGAAAAAAATATTACTATTAACAAAATCCTATGTATTCAACTCATTCCCACCCAGATGCTATTCCTTCTAGGCAACTTTCCTCAGACTCTCCTTTGGGGCTCTGCCTTCCTCTGGACATCTTATTGTAAAACCAGATGACCAAATGGAGGCGAATTAAAGCTGCTGGGCAAGGCTTTATTGGAAATACATGCTCTCGGGCTGAACTCTCCCGACCCTCAGAGTGTGTCTGGGAGAGTGGCGCATGTGTTCCAGGGTGCAGACAATTTTAAAAGGCCCGGTCAGGAAGGGGAAGGCTTGGGGGGGGGGCAGGAAGAAAAGGCCAGAATCCTTCCTGGATAAGTCAAGAAAACCCACTGATTGACAGGAGCCTCTACTGGTGCCATCAGCGTCTGGCTGGCCGCTCCGTTCCGCAGCTGCCCTGACGAGTACCCCTAATTGGACATCCTGGACCCTGAATCAACCTAACACTTATTAGTGCCTCTCTTACAGGGTCTCTTCTTCAAGGGTCTTCTTCAGTCTTACTGGAAGATGAGCCTTCTAAGGGCAGGGTCATGTCTCATTCACTTGAAAGTATTTCCCATGGCCCCTGGCACAGAGCCTAGGACCATGGTGGGGCTGAGGATATGCCAAATGAATGAGTGAGTGGTTAAATAAATGAATGCTCCTGAGTCATTCACACGGTTCATATTCTGATCAGAACCTGGGCAAACATTCATAACAAAGAAGGACTTAGGAAATGCATTCATTAAATTCATGGTTACACCTCTATTGACTAGTGTAATCATGTGTTGTTTCACCTGAGGTTTCCTTAGTTTATTATAGTCATTACAATGCTTGTCAATAAGAGAAAAATGTGCCCAAATTACTTGAGAAATTATGTATGAATTGTACACTCAGGCATTCAACAGCCAGGGCCCAGGTTCAATCAATACTTTAACCCAATGACAGTTCTTATCAAAGCATTGGATCTTGCTTAAGCTAAAAGATTATTACCCTTCGAATTAGCACTCCAAACAGGACTCTCAATTAATCTGCTAATGATTTTCTTTGTTCAGAGGGATAGGTTCTAGTCCATTCTAATATGTGCTCCCAGAGCTATATGCATGTATTTGTCCCTTGAACAATCCTGAGAGCTAGGATTACAGAGACCCTGCCTTCAAGGAACACACAGTCTAGAAGTGAAGACTACTTTTGGAGTCAGTAGGGCAAGCACTGGGTCATACGATGGGCCTTGGGGAGGGATTCATTCAGCCTGGGAGGCAGGGAGGTGTCAGGCCACAACACCTGTTTGAACCGAGCCTGCAAGATTGCCTAGATTTTTGCCAGGAAGAGACAAAGATGAGACTTTCAGGACAGTGGGCAAGGTGTTCCCGGCAGAGGGAACACCTAGAGGAAGGGCGAGTTCACAGGAAAATACTTGTACCAATGCACACGTTCAGGTACATTCTCCTCCCAAGATCTGGGCCAGGCAGAAACTGGAAGATGTCATGGTGTCCACCTGAGTCAGCCCACAGCTCACAGGCCCACCAAGCCTGGGTTCCAGCTGTCTTTTCCTCAGGAGGGCTTTCACCATCAGCTGCCTCTTGCCTGACTGCCCATCTGGGCAGCTCCCTCCCTGTTGCCAGCCCCTGCTTTCCCCTCAAGGTTCCTACCCACCACAAACTCACTGCAGCTCAAATCCCAGGAGGCCCCTCAGGAACCAGGCCAGAGGTTACTGGTCCTGATGAAGCTTGGGGGTTGCCACATACAGAATTTTCCATCTGCCCTGCTGGCCTTTAGCTGACCAACCAAACCTCAGGGACAAGGGAGGGCCTCCCCAGGACTGTAGACTGCTCACCAGTGATGTAACTGTCCAGTATCTCATGCTTTGCTTAGAAATAGCTCATGTGCTTTCTTCCATCCATCAAGACAAGTGTTTATTGTAAACCTTAAATTTAGAATTTAAATTTTAATTGAAGAATACAAACATATGTTAAAATGCATGTATCATTAGTGTTGGATTTTTACAAACTGAACACACCTGTGTAACCAGAAGGCTTTCATGAGAAACAGGGAATTACAAATGTAAAATGGAATAACTCATATAAGGAAGGGGGGGTTCTGCAGTCCCTGGAGGGTAGAGAAGGCAGGTAGACTAGTGGAAAGTGCTATGGTCCAGGAGTCAGAGATTGGCCCTCAAATTTGATATCCATCCACTACTATGTGATGGATAATGGGAAAATTGGGAAAATCTCCTTCCGTCTCTGGACTTCAGTTGCATCCTTTGTAGGGTTGGGGTGAATAATAGTTTCCTACATTTTCATCATTTCTTCTATTATTTATCCCCACCCCACTGCCACCAGGGATGTCAGGCTTTGAAAAATGCTGCCTACTGAACAGACCGAGTGTAAGCAATGATTAATTTGTTTCCCCATTTCTTGTTAACTGGAAGACGTATGGAGCAGACTCAGATTTGCGGCAGATAGCATGCAAAGCCACCCTGGGTTGATAGAATTCCAGTCAGAGCAGAGGCTTTTTATGGCTGAGTTATTTGATTGCAGTCTCATGTCAGGGAAATGTTTGGAGCCTGGTGCACCCGGTGAAATATAGCAAGGAGTTACTCTCTTTCTTGCAGCCTGGTCCCAAGAACCACTGTTGAGACAGACAACCTAAATTTCTTTTTTTTTTTTTTTAAATATTTATTTTTTAGTTGTAGGTGGACAGAATATCTTTATTTTTATTCTTATGTAGTGCTGAGGATCGAACCCAGTGCCTCATGCGTGCTAGGCGAGCATGCTACCACTGTGCCATAACCCCAGCCCCAACCTAAATTTCTTGATAAACCACAGGCCTTAGGGTTCCAGCTCTCCCTGGAATTGGCAGCAGACTTGTGCGGTGTGAACTCCTTCCTGACCTCAGCCCCCCAACCCCACCCTGTGCCTTTACCCCAGCAGGCTGCGTGCTCTGGGGTGAGGACTGTCTCACAGTTCTCCAGGGGACTGTTTGTAAACTGTTGATGGAACTGAAGTTTCTAGAACACTTGGTAATTGCTCCCTACAGCTTCAGGGAAAGAACATCAGGGGCTCCTCTTCAGGAAGGCAGTCTGGCCTGGCCCCCAGGGACTGCCTCCTCCTGTACCCCTCAGAGCTCTCAATTTCTAGCCCTGCTCCCATGTCTGTCCATGACTCTAGGATGCAGTGAAATCCACTTGAGGATGAGAGTTGTACCCCCTGATGAGGAGCCAGAGCCACACCCAGAGTAAGTCAAGATGGACCTTGAGCTGGAGGCAGGAAGGGAGGGAGTTTAGGAGAGGGGAGACTTGGTCAGAGAGAACTCGGAAAAGGAGACTCATGATTGGGTGTGGAAGGAGAGGGGACACTATGAAATGAGTGTCCTAGGAACAGGTGTTATAGCCTGGTCACTCTCCATGCAATATTCTAGGTAGTATGAGGTTGTGCAGGGGACCCAAGGGTCACCTCTGGAGAAATGAAGTTTCCAGAAGTTGATGGAGTGGGGAGAGGGGAGGGAGGTAACGGGCGGGGAGATGGTTGGTATGCCCTGAGTGCTGAAGATTTGGAACTTGATATCAAGACACCTAGAGGCCTTGGCTGGATATTTAGACTTATTCAGAAACAGATAAATGGATGGCCAATGAAGACAAGCTGTCAGTCCAGCCTAGGATCTATTTCTCCTATCTTCAAGGCTGGGTCCTGGGCTTTTGCACAGTGAGGTGGGGAGTCCGTTGAGGCAATCACCTTGGAATGAAGAAGTGCTTGCCTGCTAGCCCTTTTAGGTAGGCTTCTTAAAAGAGGAGAAATTTCTGGAACATGGTGATAGATAAGACAGACGGTCTGGTTAAAGGACACAGTTTGGGGCATATGCTATAGGCTGGAGCAGCTCTAGAAAGTAAAAGTGAATAGTTATGAGCCCTGCCTTCAGGGAGCTGACATTCCAGGAAAGAAGGCAGATAATGGTAAACTCAGCACAATAAAGATGTGGAGCTCCAGAAATATTGTGGAGGCAGTGGGAATGTGTCTAAAGTCAGTCAGATCTGAATGGAATTTTGATGGGTAAACAGGAGTTCTCTGAGGGACAAAGTGGGCACATGTTCAGAGGCTCAAATTTCCTGTAAGACCTTAATGAAAGCTACCGTCTCTCAGACACATACCACACACCATGGACCTCAGAGTAGGGTCCTAGCCCCAAAAATGCCCTGAGGCCATCAATGATTGTAGAAGTTGATCTCTGTGGCAAAGATAAATCCTGATAATAAGGACCACAGCCAGAGCAAGCCTTCCCTTGGAAAGTGGCATGGGTTGTGGATACAGCAGCATCACTCAGTATCATGGTCAGATCACTGTGAGAGAGGGACGTGGGCTTCAGCAGGAGTGGGTTCCCTGAGACTGGGCTGTGCTGAGGGTGTGATGGTTGTGGGGTAAGGGGCTCTGTGAGGAGGGCATGGTGGCCAGTCCCCGGGATGGTAGTTTGTCATGGCGCAAGTCATAAAGGAAGGGATGGTGGTCATGGTCATGGCAGGGACATCACAGTGCAGAGCCTTCAGAGTCCAGCAGACTTCAGTTTGAATCCCAGGTGCAGTTGTTACCACATCAAAGGTGGCAGGACCTCAGCCACAGCTGACTGCTGCTGAGAGGCCTGCATACCCCTTGTACTGGGGTCTGCCAAGGGAATTGTTCTAGAAACCTGTGTGCAATCATCACCACCCAACACATGGGCCCATGTGACCATCAGCTGCTCCTGCTCTGCTTCCTCCTTCTTCTCTCCCTCCCCACTTTGGCAGAGTCCTGACACAAGTCTTGAAAAGTGGGAGATGCACAGGGTTGGCATCAGCAGGGAGCTTCCTCAAATATATATGTACTACCTCATGCCCACCGACTTCACCAGCAGACCTTCATGGGAGGTGGGGAGGAAGCAATTATATTGCCAAAAGCCCTCTAGGTAATTCTGATCCATCTTTGACACTGTCTTTGTCCTTCAGAGCTACTGTCTAGGAAGGTCACTGAGGAATGAAAACAAGCCATGGTTCCTCTGAACTAAATAGACCTCCTGCCACTCAGCCCAGGCCAATTCAACAAAGTAGACAATGCACTCAACACATTTCTGTTGAGCATCCATGCTTGGGCCAAGTGTTAGCGACTCAAGACCCAGCTCTGTACTCATGGTGGGAAAGCAAGCCAGAGCAGCCATGGCCACAATGTTGTGACAGCTCTGTGATAAGGAAGTTGAGAGTACTCTAGGAACACCCAGGAGGGGCAGTCTTGGTTCATCAGGGAAGGCTTCCTGGAGGAAGAGTGGGTGGGAGCCAGGAGCCAGCCAGAGGGTGGAGAAGGCCTTTCAGGAAGAAGCAGCCATCTGCACAAAGGCTGGAGGCAGGAGAGAGTAGGGCCAGCTTGGGAGCTGGGTAATGCGAGTGTGGTCTGTGTGGGAAAGGGGAGGCTGCAAGACAGGGCTGAAGCCCAACCTGCCGGCAACAGGGAGTGGGGAAAAGTCCTGTCCAGGGGAGGCTGGGAGTTCTGCTATTACTCTGGCTGCAGTCTAGGGACTAGATGGGCCTGGAAAGAGGTCCCTGTGGTCAGAGGATGGATTAGTTGGCTCAAAATTTCCCATTTCAATCATGTCCAAGTGTCCAGCTCAGGGGCATTTACTAAATTCACAGTCTTATGAAACTGTCACATCTTAGCAAGGATGCTGAGGGCCAGATGAAAAGAAGGTGCACTGGGCCAGAGAGTCCTGGATTCCCAGGAAATGCAACCCCAGCCATAGCTGACCGCTGCAGAGAAGGCTGGATTCCCCTTGCGTTGGGACCTGCCACAAAGGCATTGTTCTAGAAACCTATGTTTATTTGTAGATGGACACAATACATTTATTTTATTCATTTATTTTTATGGAGTGCTGAGGATCAAACCTAGGGCCTCACACATGCTAAGCAAGTGCTCTACCACTGAGCACAACCCCAGCCCTAGAAAACTATGTTTAATCATCACCACTCAACACTTGGGCACATATGGCCATCAGCTTTTCCTGCTCTACTCTCTGCTCCTTCTCTCCCTCTCCATTCTTGGTAGAGTCCTGGATAATACTCCCTTTCTCTCAGCATCATTCTAGAACCTCCTATGTACCTCCTGGATGTCCTGGAAGCCCTGCTGTCCTCCTGCATGGTGAGCACCCAGCCTCTTCTTGGTTCCAAAGGCTATCCCTTCTCCACCTAAGTGAGGACCTCCCAGGGTCACACCCAGAACTTATCTTTCCTAAAATGCCTATACTTTCAAGTTCAAACACCCTTCTCTGGCCACATTCCTCTGTGCTCTGATTTGGCGTCCTCATTCCTGCCTGCCTGTTCATTCTACAGTCTCATTCCTCTGGACTTTCAGAACCCCACCACGGCCTTCTCTCCCTCAGGCCTTCCTGTCCTACCTGTTTGCCACCCCCTGCCTGGCATCCATTGTACTCCCTGAATCCTCTGGGCTTAAGGAGATGGCTGCCTTCTGGACTTCCACCCTGGCGGCTGAGCCCTGCTAGAGAACAGCAAGCCACCATGCAGGTCTGACTTCTGACCTCCAACAAGCCGTCTCCACTGTCCCTTCTCCACAAGCCCCGCAGCTTCTCTCTGTTCTCTGATGCAACTACTCCAACCCTCTCCGGGCCTCCTAGTACCACCTCTGCCAGCCTCACTCTGAGCAGTTGGCCTTCATCCTCATTCACAAAGAAAGCAGAAACCCAAACATGGGAAGTCCCTCAATTTCTTGCCACCTCACCTTCCCATTTCACCATCATTCATGCTGGCTTTTCTTCCGTCTTAAAACATGGCCCTCCCTTTCCTGGGCTGGGAACAGCCTGTGTTCTGAAGTCTGGCCTCTCCATCCTCCTTGGGGATGGAGTCCATCTCTTATTCCCTTGCCTCTCTCCAACCAGCATCCTCCACCTGTTCCTCCATCATCACTGAGCCCCCTGCCTCCTCCCCTGCCCCAGCCTCCCATTTGCTCCCACCCACTGCCTTCTGGCCCCTGAAACTCCCCAGAGCCTTCTCTTGCCCATCCCAGAATCACATCGACACCAGAACACCCAGAATGCCCATCACCACCTCTCCTCCAATCCTGTCCCCAGCTCCCCAGCTCCTACAGGACAGGAGGTCCAATCATTCTGCACTCCTCTCTCCTCTCTCTCCCTCAAACCCAATCCAACCACCCTCCAAGTCCCCTTGAGGTGCCTTTTTTTTTTTTTTTTGGTACCAGGGATTGAACCCAGAGGCACTTAACCACTGAGTCACATCCCCAGCATTTTCCATTTTTTTTATTTGTTCTTTTTGGATAACATGACAGTAGAGTATATTTTGACATATTATACATACACGCAGTATAACTTCCCATTCTTGTGAGTGAACACGATATGGAGTTTCACTGGTCGTGTATTCATGTATAGGAAAGTGAGGTTGGATTCATTCTACTGTCTTTCCTATTACTGTCCCCCTCCTTCCCTTCATTCCCCTTTGTCTAATCCAGCGAACTTCCCACCCCGCCCCTCATTGTGTGTCAGCATCCGCATATCAGAGAGAACATTTGGCCTTTGGTTTTTTGGGATTGACCAGCCCCTTTTTCATTTTGAGATAGGTTCTTGCTAAATTGCTTAGGGCCTGTCTAAGTTGCTGAGGCTGGTTTTGAACCTGCGATCCTCCTGCCACTGGGATTACAGGTGTGTGTTGCCATGCCCAGCTCAAGGCTTTTTTTTTTTAAATATTTTTTTAATTGTCAATGGATCTTTTTATTTTATTTATTTGTATGCGGTGCTGAGGATTGAATACAGGGCCTCACACATGCCAGGCAAGCAGTATACCACCTAGCCACAACTCCAGCCCTTGAGGCTCCTTTTTTTTTTTTTTTTTTTTTTTTTTTTTTTTTTTTTGGTACCGGGGATTGAACTCAGGGGCACTCGACCCCTGAGCCACATCCCCAGCCCTATTTTGTGTTTTATGTAGAGACAGGGTCTCACTGAGTTGCTTAGTGCTTCGCCATTGCTGAGGCTGGCTTTGAACTCGCGATTCTCCTGTCTCAGCCTCCCTAAGTGCTGGGATTA